>CM037999.1:6060036-6761293 GCA_021234005.1 Nephelium lappaceum | reverse complement strand
CCAAACAACAAACGACCACCTAGTGCTCAACCGTTGACAGTTCCTTCTGTCAAACCAACACCAACCTGTAAACCCACACACCAATGGGTTCCTAAACAATCAAATCCTGTTGTCCCTGCTGTCATGATGTATTCACATCCATCTCCTTCATATGACATGGATTTTCCCCCTCTTGAGGAAACCTTTAACCAGAGACACCGTGTTGCTCCTTCTCAAACCATTCAACCCGATGGTTCAGTAAAGCCTCTTTCTCAAGCAGAAGCTGTTCTTAACTGGCAATCTGAGAACGCAATTGCTCAAAACAAAGTAATGCACAGAATTGAGTCCAGACTCAATCATCTGCAATCCCAGACTTCTACTGCCGCAGAACGAACCACTCAGCTTATTCAACAGCTCAACCAGCGAATGACTCAGCCTCACAATGAGCTCATTCATCTGATCCAAACCAATCAGAGCTTTACCAGTGCCTTTACTCAAAAGGATGCTGAAATGAGGAATCTTAAAACCCAGATGGCCTCGTTACAGGCAGATTTGTATCGACAAACATATAATACTGCTCCTCCTACTCCTGTGTACAATCCTTTTGAAGCAACACCAAGCACATGGACATTTCCTCCGCCTCCCAAGGCTTGCTCTCCTTTGTCACTTCCCTTGGAAACCAGATCTGAAGCTGATATTGCTTTTGGCACTTCTCATCGTCTTTATGCTAAGCTCAAAGAACAACAAGAAGCTCAGCAAGCTGAACTCAAACGCCAAAAACAAATGCTCAGACGAAAGGGCAAAGCCAAGGCCTATGCTTCGCATATCCCTAGTCCGAGATCCAGTTCACATCACAGTCATGACAATCGGTTTCATGAAGACCATTTTCGACCCGAGCCATCTCTTCCAGATCCTCAGCTTATGGTCTCTCCATCAAATCCGATCTCGCAGACTTTGCAAGCAATGGGATCTTCCCAGATTCCATACATACCTCCTCCAGAGCCCATTCCTGTTCGTCCAGATCTTTTTGAGGCTCCAGCCTATGCTCCTGCTGTTATATTTTCCAGCACCTCTTCATCAAGTTCTTCAACACAACCTAGGACTATCCCTTCCAATGCTTCCAATGATTTTGAAGACAATCTTCGATCTTCCTATGAAGGTGCATTCTACTACAGCAGTCCTACCAACCTTAGTATCCTCAGTACAGACAGTTCTTATCAATCTGTGCATCAAGTTCCTACTCAGTACATGAATGCCGAACCTCAAGTACATACTGAGCCAAGCAGTACCGAGACTGAGATTCCACCTGTTCCTCCTCAGCCTCCTCCTTCACAACCTAACCCAAACACGACCAAGCTGTTTACATTTACGCTTGATGATATTCCCTACTCCAAATGGCGGGAACGAATATTTGAATTCCAAGCCTGGCTTCAAACCGAAATGCTCAAACCCCAGGCTCAGCTACAGCAAGTTCTTACCCAATTTGCTACAAGATTCACTGGTACACTCCGTGAATGGTGGCAAGAACTTGGCGACTACAGACAACTGCAGTTCTGCCAGCTCCCAGATCTAAATCAGGTACTTTACCTGCTATATACTGAATTTTGTGGCAGACCTCAAGCCCATGAGATCAAGATGCGCGAAGAATACTTCCAAATGAAGTGTTGCTCTTACAACAGATCTGATCTTGATCATCATTATCAAAAGATGCTGAAACGGTTTCATGCTCTTCATGGCATAGATGATCCTAACATGAAGCAAGCTTTCTTGTCCTCCATTCCTGAATCCTTATCTCAGGAAGCACAGAAGCTGATGCAATCCCAAGACCGTACCCTGCACCAATGCACTCTTGGTGAAATCTACCATTATGTTCTAGCAGCTCTAGACAAGCTCTGTGCCCAGAAGAAATTCTTTGAAGATTACCTAGAGAAAGCTAAGCAGCTCACAACCGTTTGCCAACGCCCTGATCTCCAGATCAAATGCAAAGAGAAGAAGCATTGTCATTGCTCTACTAAAAAGAAGCACCATTCCTTCAGATCCAAATCTCCTATTCAGATCCTTTCAAAGCATAAACACTATGCCCGAAAAACAAAGATCAGAAGATTTCTCAGAAAGAAGTCTGTCAAACAGCGATCTTCTTCTCGCTGTTATCTTTGTAACCAACCAGGACATTTTGCTAAACACTGTCCTAATAAACCACAAAAATCCCAGAAAATGGTCCAGTACCTTTCCCAAAAGGGTATCTCCCTTACAGATGACGAAATTGAAGATGTTCTTTCTATCCATGATCATCCTACTTCTCATGATCTTCTTCAATTCGACCAAACCTCAGAATCTGATTCTGAATCCGACCATCCTTCTTCCAGGCTTTTGTATACTGTCCAACCTTCAGTATCCATGACACCCTCTGTCATGATAAAAGTCTTTCCTTCCAAATATGCAAAACCAATTCCTATCATTGCTTTCATTGATACTGGTGCAGCCACCTCTATCATGAATCCTTCTGTTTTGCCTCCTCAATATTGGAAACCCCACCATGAGAAATTTAGAACTGCCAATGGCCAAGACTTCCATGTCTCTCAGATCAGTAAACCTGTGATCTTTGAGATCTTCCCTGGTTGTTCCCTTAAACATAAGGTCCTAGGATCTGATCTCCCTAATAAAGACCTTGTGTTTGGCTTTGACCTTTATGCCAAACTTCCAGCCCTTAAGCTGCTATCTACAGGCATCCGGTTTCGTGATCATTTCAAGCCATGGTCTCCCGTTTTAAGCCTGTATGCTCTCCAACCTGCTCTGGATTTCTCTATCATCGCCAATCAGTTGCATTCTCACTCCTGTGCTGAGTCTCATACTGATTTTCTCAAAAAGTGTTACCATCCTTTGTGGCAAAATCCAGATTTCTTCATTAGACTGCCTTTTCATATGAATGAAGATATCAACCCCACAAAAGCCAGTCATTCAGGTATGAATCCTGAACATCTTCTTCAAGCTCGCACTGAATGTTCCCAGCTTCAAGCTGAAGACCTCATCGAACCAACCACATCCCAATGGGCATGTGAAGCCTTCTATGTCAACAAACGAGCTGAACAAGTCAGAGGAAAACTCAGACTAGTCATCAATTACAAACCCTTGAACCAGTTTCTTCAAGATGACAAGTTTCCTCTCCCCAGTCGCCATACCTTATTCTCCTGTCTTTCTTCTGCAACGATCTTTTCAAAATTTGATCTTAAGGCAGGTTTCTGGCAACTAGGCATACATCCTGAGGACAGATACAAAACAGCTTTTTGTATCCCTGATCACCACTTTCAGTGGAAGGTCCTCCCTTTTGGCCTCAAGACAGCTCCGTCCTTATTTCAAAAGGCCATGACCAAAGTCTATGCTCCTTTGCTCCACAGTGCTCTCATCTACATTGATGACATCCTACTGTTCTCTACCTCTGAGCGCGAGCACTATGAACTTCTCCAGCAATTCTCCCAGATTACCCAAGTTCATGGCATCATGCTTTCAGCCAAGAAAATGGAGATTGCTCGTCCTGAGATTACTTTCCTTGGTATGCAATTTTCTGCAGGAAAGTATCATCCTCAACCGCACATTGGAAATGAACTGCTCAAATTCCCAGATGAACTGCTAACCAAACATCAGATTCAGCAGTTTCTTGGCATTGTCAATTATGTCCGGCCCTTCATCTCCAATGCAGCCTCTTTGACCAAGCCTTTGTCAAACTTGCTCCAGAAGCATCCTCCTCCTTGGAGTTCTTCCCACACAAACGCTGTTCAGCAACTCAAGCAAGTTTGTCAAAAACTACCTTCACTGCACATCCCCTCCAAAGGAACCAGAATTTTGCAGACTGATGCTAGTGATCATTTCTGGGGAGCAGTTCTGTATGAACAAGATTTGCAAGGCCAACAGCACATCTGTGCTTATCAAAGTGGAAGCTTTAAACCTAGTCAGCTCCACTATCATTCGACCTTTAAAGAGATTCTCGCAGTCAAGAATGCTATTGAGAAATTCCAATTCCATCTTATTGGGCATCATTTCATTGTTGAAACTGACATGAAATCATTCTCTCAGATGCTCCAATTCCACAAGAAGAAATTGCCTCACCAGCTTCTTCTCCGATGGTCCGAATGGTTCAGCAGATTCTCTTTCACTACCAGACATATTAAAGGTACGACTAATTGTCTTGCAGATTATCTCTCTCGACCCATCCACGCAAATCATGCTCATTCACAGTATATGTTTCAGTCCTCTTCACATCCTGAAATCCCTGAATTACCTGAGTTAATTAAGTCCCATTTTCCTCAGTCTCGAATTAAAGAGTTAATGTTTAACTATCAGCATAAGTGTATTCGATCTCATGGTTCTGTCTTTTTAAATACCTTATGTGTTCATCCTGAGTATCCTTTTGCCAAGGTCATACACTTACCAGAACAATCTTTTTTCCCCCATTACCTCTTCCCTATCGAGCTTTTTTATTTTTTCTGGTGTCTTGGTCACCTTCACCACTTTGCCCTAGAAATCTCCAATGACAAATTTCTCTCTGCACTTACATGGGACATAGAATCATCCTCAGGGGTCTTAAGTTATCTTCCCCATTTCCTTTCGCAGTTTCAGACTCTTGAATCCTGGCATTTATGGTCAAAGGTAAACAAGCTCCTACCTAAACATTGGTCTGTTCTTGTATTCCATCATCCCTACTTTTCTCGATATGATGGTCTCCATCTGTCCAGACCACAGTTTTCCCTGTTAACACAAAACCCCTTTCCGGTCTTTGACGGTAAACTCCAATGTGCTCATCAATACCGTCTGATCCAAAAACAGCTTTTTGAACATAACCAAATTATTCCTGAAGTCATCTGGCCAGCTCTCCAAGACGACACTCCTTGGTCCACATATCCTACTTCCTATCTAGAACACCTGACTCTGGCACGAGATCAGTATGTGCAATCCACTCATTTGTTGTAATGAGGTCAGAGTTTCAGTAAGCAGATCAGTCATCTATCCATGACTACTTCTTCGTCTCCAGCACTATCCGCAGCTATTAGTTCCCCTTTGTGTAAATCACCCTCTCGAAAGATAGATAGTTTGTATGAGTTAACTTATTTCCCTGATAATAATTTACTCCCTTCAACTATCCCTCCTTTGTTAAATCCTTATTCTGCTTTTGCCAAACCTTCTTCTTCGTTTTCTGTAAAGACCTTGATTAAGCAGTCTCGAAAACCCCTAAAGGAGTATGTACAATCTTCTTCTTTCTCCCAGTGTAATATACCTGCGTCTTCTGAGGAACAATATCTCACTCTTGAGATCCCTCAGTCCAGTATTAACCAGTGGTTAGCTGAAGGTTATACCCACCTTCATATTGGTGCTCTAAGACTTGCAGTCACCTATCATGGTCGAAAAGGCCTCCCTGTCTCATGCAGGCTAGCTTTACTCGACTCCAGATATCCAAACTATGCACATGCATGTCTTGCTACTGTCTTAACCACTTTAAATGCAAGCACCGTCATGCTCACCCTTAAACCCAATTTCAACATCAACCTTAAGGATGAGTTCCTTTCTACTGCCTTACAAGTTCAAATCCAGCTTACAGGTGCTGTTCAGAAATCAGGTTCTATAGCCGCCACTCTTCATCACCAGATGATCTGGCGAATTCAAGATCATGCCCTTGATCTTTCTATGCCCAGCACTACTGAAGCTTTGTTCCTAACAATGGATTCCAATCATGTTCCTCACTGCACATCTGTTCCTAGACAGATTTCTCGTGACAAGCTACTCGAGTTACTCCCTGTTCAGTGGGTAACTTCATATGAAAAACAGCAACAGACTCCTGCCCCAGTCTTTGCCAACGAATCCATTATGATGAACAACCCAGATGGTACTACCACCATCAAATTCATCAAACCAGGCACACCCAGTGCTCCTCCAGAGCTTGGCACCCAGTTCATGATAAGCTCCTCCAGTTCGTTTGACCCAACACCTTCACAGCCTCAGGTACAATATGTTACCTCTGCAGGTCAACCAGTTTATCATTTCCAGGATCCAGAAGGTCATAGTTTCTATGATCTCGAATGCCAGTGCAAAAGTTGTCGTCAACCTCCTCCTTTGCCTCGAGTCTCCACCAAATCAAAGTCTCTTTATCAACGATGGCTTAATGGTGATCCTACTGTTGGCCCTCTAGGTGAACCCTCTGGCAAATATGAATATATTGTCAGATATACTGATCCTGACTTGCCTACCCAAGCTCCTGTTATCTCTCCCTCTTGGGAAGATTTTGATAAACGATTCCCCAAACGACCACCTAGTGCTCAACCGTTGACAGTTCCTTCTGTCAAACCAACACCAACCTGTAAACCCACACACCAATGGGTTCCTAAACAATCAAATCCTGTTGTCCCTGCTGTCATGATGTATTCACATCCATCTCCTTCATATGACATGGATTTTCCCCCTCTTGAGGAAACCTTTAACCAGAGACACCGTGTTGCTCCTTCTCAAACCATTCAACCCGATGGTTCAGTAAAGCCTCTTTCTCAAGCAGAAGCTGTTCTTAACTGGCAATCTGAGAACGCAATTGCTCAAAACAAAGTAATGCACAGAATTGAGTCCAGACTCAATCATCTGCAATCCCAGACTTCTACTGCCGCAGAACGAACCACTCAGCTTATTCAACAGCTCAACCAGCGAATGACTCAGCTTCACAATGAGCTCATTCATCTGATCCAAACCAATCAGAGCTTTACCAGTGCCTTTACTCAAAAGGATGCTGAAATGAGGAATCTTAAAACCCAGATGGCCTCGTTACAGGCAGATTTGTATCGACAAACATATAATACTGCTCCTCCTACTCCTGTGTACAATCCTTTTGAAGCAACACCAAGCACATGGACATTTCCTCCGCCTCCCAAGGCTTGCTCTCCTTTGTCACTTCCCTTGGAAACCAGATCTGAAGCTGATATTGCTTTTGGCACTTCTCATCGTCTTTATGCTAAGCTCAAAGAACAACAAGAAGCTCAGCAAGCTGAACTCAAACGCCAAAAACAAATGCTCAGACGAAAGGGCAAAGCCAAGGCCTATGCTTCGCATATCCCTAGTCCGAGATCCAGTTCACATCACAGTCATGACAATCGGTTTCATGAAGACCATTTCCGACCCGAGCCATCTCTTCCAGATCCTCAGCTTATGGTCTCTCCATCAAATCCGATCTCGCAGACTTTGCAAGCAATGGGATCTTCCCAGATTCCATACATACCTCCTCCAGAGCCCATTCCTGTTCGTCCAGATCTTTTTGAGGCTCCAGCCTATGCTCCTGCTGTTATATTTTCCAGCACCTCTTCATCAAGTTCTTCAACACAACCTAGGACTATCCCTTCCAATGCTTCCAATGATTTTGAAGACAATCTTCGATCTTCCTATGAAGGTGCATTCTACTACAGCAGTCCTACCAACCTTAGTATCCTCAGTACAGACAGTTCTTATCAATCTGTGCATCAAGTTCCTACTCAGTACATGAATGCCGAACCTCAAGTACATACTGAGCCAAGCAGTACCGAGACTGAGATTCCACCTGTTCCTCCTCAGCCTCCTCCTTCACAACCTAACCCAAACACGACCAAGCTGTTTACATTTACGCTTGATGATATTCCCTACTCCAAATGGCGGGAACGAATATTTGAATTCCAAGCCTGGCTTCAAACCGAAATGCTCAAACCCCAGGCTCAGCTACAGCAAGTTCTTACCCAATTTGCTACAAGATTCACTGGTACACTCCGTGAATGGTGGCAAGAACTTGGCGACTACAGACAACTGCAGTTCTGCCAGCTCCCAGATCTAAATCAGGTACTTTACCTGCTATATACTGAATTTTGTGGCAGACCTCAAGCCCATGAGATCAAGATGCGCGAAGAATACTTCCAAATGAAGTGTTGCTCTTACAACAGATCTGATCTTGATCATCATTATCAAAAGATGCTGAAACGGTTTCATGCTCTTCATGGCATAGATGATCCTAACATGAAGCAAGCTTTCTTGTCCTCCATTCCTGAATCCTTATCTCAGGAAGCACAGAAGCTGATGCAATCCCAAGACCGTACCCTGCACCAATGCACTCTTGGTGAAATCTACCATTATGTTCTAGCAGCTCTAGACAAGCTCTGTGCCCAGAAGAAATTCTTTGAAGATTACCTAGAGAAAGCTAAGCAGCTCACAACCGTTTGCCAACGCCCTGATCTCCAGATCAAATGCAAAGAGAAGAAGCATTGTCATTGCTCTACTAAAAAGAAGCACCATTCCTTCAGATCCAAATCTCCTATTCAGATCCTTTCAAAGCATAAACACTATGCCCGAAAAACAAAGATCAGAAGATTTCTCAGAAAGAAGTCTGTCAAACAGCGATCTTCTTCTCGCTGTTATCTTTGTAACCAACCAGGACATTTTGCTAAACACTGTCCTAATAAACCACAAAAATCCCAGAAAATGGTCCAGTACCTTTCCCAAAAGGGTATCTCCCTTACAGATGACGAAATTGAAGATGTTCTTTCTATCCATGATCATCCTACTTCTCATGATCTTCTTCAATTCGACCAAACCTCAGAATCTGATTCTGAATCCGACCATCCTTCTTCCAGGCTTTTGTATACTGTCCAACCTTCAGTATCCATGACACCCTCTGTCATGATAAAAGTCTTTCCTTCCAAATATGCAAAACCAATTCCTATCATTGCTTTCATTGATACTGGTGCAGCCACCTCTATCATGAATCCTTCTGTTTTGCCTCCTCAATATTGGAAACCCCACCATGAGAAATTTAGAACTGCCAATGGCCAAGACTTCCATGTCTCTCAGATCAGTAAACCTGTGATCTTTGAGATCTTCCCTGGTTGTTCCCTTAAACATAAGGTCCTAGGATCTGATCTCCCTAATAAAGACCTTGTGTTTGGCTTTGACCTTTATGCCAAACTTCCAGCCCTTAAGCTGCTATCTACAGGCATCCGGTTTCGTGATCATTTCAAGCCATGGTCTCCCGTTTTAAGCCTGTATGCTCTCCAACCTGCTCTGGATTTCTCTATCATCGCCAATCAGTTGCATTCTCACTCCTGTGCTGAGTCTCATACTGATTTTCTCAAAAAGTGTTACCATCCTTTGTGGCAAAATCCAGATTTCTTCATTAGACTGCCTTTTCATATGAATGAAGATATCAACCCCACAAAAGCCAGTCATTCAGGTATGAATCCTGAACATCTTCTTCAAGCTCGCACTAAATGTTCCCAGCTTCAAGCTGAAGACCTCATCGAACCAACCACATCCCAATGGGCATGTGAAGCCTTCTATGTCAACAAACGAGCTGAACAAGTCAGAGGAAAACTCAGACTAGTCATCAATTACAAACCCTTGAACCAGTTTCTTCAAGATGACAAGTTTCCTCTCCCCAGTCGCCATACCTTATTCTCCTGTCTTTCTTCTGCAACGATCTTTTCAAAATTTGATCTTAAGGCAGGTTTCTGGCAACTAGGCATACATCCTGAGGACAGATACAAAACAGCTTTTTGTATCCCTGATCACCACTTTCAGTGGAAGGTCCTCCCTTTTGGCCTCAAGACAGCTCCGTCCTTATTTCAAAAGGCCATGACCAAAGTCTATGCTCCTTTGCTCCACAGTGCTCTCATCTACATTGATGACATCCTACTGTTCTCTACCTCTGAGCGCGAGCACTATGAACTTCTCCAGCAATTCTCCCAGATTACCCAAGTTCATGGCATCATGCTTTCAGCCAAGAAAATGGAGATTGCTCGTCCTGAGATTACTTTCCTTGGTATGCAATTTTCTGCAGGAAAGTATCATCCTCAACCGCACATTGGAAATGAACTGCTCAAATTCCCAGATGAACTGCTAACCAAACATCAGATTCAGCAGTTTCTTGGCATTGTCAATTATGTCCGGCCCTTCATCTCCAATGCAGCCTCTTTGACCAAGCCTTTGTCAAACTTGCTCCAGAAGCATCCTCCTCCTTGGAGTTCTTCCCAAACAAACGCTGTTCAGCAACTCAAGCAAGTTTGTCAAAAACTACCTTCACTGCACATCCCCTCCAAAGGAACCAGAATTTTGCAGACTGATGCTAGTGATCATTTCTGGGGAGCAGTTCTGTATGAACAAGATTTGCAAGGCCAACAGCACATCTGTGCTTATCAAAGTGGAAGCTTTAAACCTAGTCAGCTCCACTATCATTCGACCTTTAAAGAGATTCTCGCAGTCAAGAATGCTATTGAGAAATTCCAATTCCATCTTATTGGGCATCATTTCATTGTTGAAACTGACATGAAATCATTCTCTCAGATGCTCCAATTCCACAAGAAGAAATTGCCTCACCAGCTTCTTCTCCGATGGTCCGAATGGTTCAGCAGATTCTCTTTCACTACCAGACATATTAAAGGTACGACTAATTGTCTTGCAGATTATCTCTCTCGACCCATCCACGCAAATCATGCTCATTCACAGTATATGTTTCAGTCCTCTTCACATCCTGAAATCCCTGAATTACCTGAGTTAATTAAGTCCCATTTTCCTCAGTCTCGAATTAAAGAGTTAATGTTTAACTATCAGCATAAGTGTATTCGATCTCATGGTTCTGTCTTTTTAAATACCTTATGTGTTCATCCTGAGTATCCTTTTGCCAAGGTCATACACTTACCAGAACAATCTTTTTTCCCCCATTACCTCTTCCCTATCGAGCTTTTTTATTTTTTCTGGTGTCTTGGTCACCTTCACCACTTTGCCCTAGAAATCTCCAATGACAAATTTCTCTCTGCACTTACATGGGACATAGAATCATCCTCAGGGGTCTTAAGTTATCTTCCCCATTTCCTTTCGCAGTTTCAGACTCTTGAATCCTGGCATTTATGGTCAAAGGTAAACAAGCTCCTACCTAAACATTGGTCTGTTCTTGTATTCCATCATCCCTACTTTTCTCGATATGATGGTCTCCATCTGTCCAGACCACAGTTTTCCCTGTTAACACAAAACCCCTTTCCGGTCTTTGACGGTAAACTCCAATGTGCTCATCAATACCGTCTGATCCAAAAACAGCTTTTTGAACATAACCAAATTATTCCTGAAGTCATCTGGCCAGCTCTCCAAGACGACACTCCTTGGTCCACATATCCTACTTCCTATCTAGAACACCTGACTCTGGCACGAGATCAGTATGTGCAATCACTCAGTGCCCAGCTGTCTACCACCTTTGAAGAGTCTTATCCTCTTTGGTATTATCCAGACTCTCAGCCTGAAACGTGGCAACAAGAAGATATTGATGCTGCTAAAGCCAGATATGAATCTGCCAAGCATCCCAATCCTTCCTCGCCAACTGTCCCAGTTGCATCCAGATCTCTTGCCACTATCTCTTTAATAGATGCGCCTTTATCCACTTTCGACTCAGCATTCTGCTCGAAATGCTCATCCTCATCCAGCTGTCCTATCCATACAGTCAACAAGCATTCATGGCAATGTCACATCTGTGGTGCTACCGATTCTGATGCTGAAGACCACAATAATTGTAATTTGTCCACATCTGACTAATCAATGCTTTTCCTGCTGCCAGATGCTCCGCATGCTGTATTAAAGATTCCTGCCAATCCAAAAGTCTGTGTGTTAGTCAAAAGTAGATGGTCCCGCAAGTCATTATGATTTGCTTTTACTTTAATTATGTTTTTACTTTTGCTTTTGCTTTAATTATGCCACAGCCATGATGCTGTCTGCTTCTGTTTTATGCGGCCATTACCTAAACATTGACATAATTGACAATGCCAAGAAACTGCTGAATCTGATGTTTGGTTAGCAGTTCATCTGGGAATTTGAGCAGTTCATTTCCAATGTGCGGTTGAGGATGATACTTTCCTGCAGAAAATTGCATACCAAGGAAAGTAATCTCAGGACGAGCAATCTCCATTTTCTTGGCTGAAAGCATGATGCCATGAACTTGGGTAATCTGGGAGAATTGCTGGAGAAGTTCATAGTGCTCGCGCTCAGAGGTAGAGAACAGTAGGATGTCATCAATGTAGATGAGAGCACTGTGGAGCAAAGGAGCATAGACTTTGGTCATGGCCTTTTGAAATAAGGACGGAGCTGTCTTGAGGCCAAAAGGGAGGACCTTCCACTGAAAGTGGTGATCAGGGATACAAAAAGCTGTTTTGTGTCTGTCCTCAGGATGTATGCCTAGTTGCCAGAAACCTGCCTTAAGATCAAATTTTGAAAAGATCGTTGCAGAAGAAAGACAGGAGAATAAGGTATGGCGACTGGGGAGAGGAAACTTGTCATCTTGAAGAAACTGGTTCAAGGGTTTGTAATTGATGACTAGTCTGAGTTTTCCTCTGACTTGTTCAGCTCGTTTGTTGACATAGAAGGCTTCACATGCCCATTGGGATGTGGTTGGTTCGATGAGGTCTTCAGCTTGAAGCTGGGAACATTCAGTGCGAGCTTGAAGAAGATGTTCAGGATTCATACCTGAATGACTGGCTTTTGTGGGGTTGATATCTTCATTCATATGAAAAGGCAGTCTAATGAAGAAATCTGGATTTTGCCACAAAGGATGGTAACACTTTTTGAGAAAATCAGTATGAGACTCAGCACAGGAGTGAGAATGCAACTGATTGGCGATGATAGAGAAATCCAGAGCAGGTTGGAGAGCATACAGGCTTAAAACGGGAGACCATGGCTTGAAATGATCACGAAACCGGATGCCTGTAGATAGCAGCTTAAGGGCTGGAAGTTTGGCATAAAGGTCAAAGCCAAACACAAGGTCTTTATTAGGGAGATCAGATCCTAGGACCTTATGTTTAAGGGAACAACCAGGGAAGATCTCAAAGATCACAGGTTTACTGATCTGAGAGACATGGAAGTCTTGGCCATTGGCAGTTCTAAATTTCTCATGGTGGGGTTTCCAATTTTGAGGAGGCAAAACAGAAGGATTCATGATAGAGGTGGCTGCACCAGTATCAATGAAAGCAATGATAGGAATTGGTTTTGCATATTTGGAAGGAAAGACTTTTATCATGACAGAGGGTGTCATGGATACTGAAGGTTGGACAGTATACAAAAGCCTGGAAGAAGGATGGTCGGATTCAGAATCAGATTCTGAGGTTTGGTCGAATTGAAGAAGATCATGAGAAGTAGGATGATCATGGATAGAAAGAACATCTTCAATTTCGTCATCTGTAAGGGAGATACCCTTTTGGGAAAGGTACTGGACCATTTTCTGGGATTTTTGTGGTTTATTAGGACAGTGTTTAGCAAAATGTCCTGGTTGGTTACAAAGATAACAGCGAGAAGAAGATCGCTGTTTGACAGACTTCTTTCTGAGAAATCTTCTGATCTTTGTTTTTCGGGCATAGTGTTTATGCTTTGAAAGGATCTGAATAGGAGATTTGGATCTGAAGGAATGGTGCTTCTTTTTAGTAGAGCAATGACAATGCTTCTTCTCTTTGCATTTGATCTGGAGATCAGGGCGTTGGCAAACGGTTGTGAGCTGCTTAGCTTTCTCTAGGTAATCTTCAAAGAATTTCTTCTGGGCACAGAGCTTGTCTAGAGCTGCTAGAACATAATGGTAGATTTCACCAAGAGTGCATTGGTGCAGGGTACGGTCTTGGGATTGCATCAGCTTCTGTGCTTCCTGAGATAAGGATTCAGGAATGGAGGACAAGAAAGCTTGCTTCATGTTAGGATCATCTATGCCATGAAGAGCATGAAACCGTTTCAGCATCTTTTGATAATGATGATCAAGATCAGATCTGTTGTAAGAGCAACACTTCATTTGGAAGTATTCTTCGCGCATCTTGATCTCATGGGCTTGAGGTCTGCCACAAAATTCAGTATATAGCAGGTAAAGTACCTGATTTAGATCTGGGAGCTGGCAGAACTGCAGTTGTCTGTAGTCGCCAAGTTCTTGCCACCATTCACGGAGTGTACCAGTGAATCTTGTAGCAAATTGGGTAAGAACTTGCTGTAGCTGAGCCTGGGGTTTGAGCATTTCGGTTTGAAGCCAGGCTTGGAATTCAAATATTCGTTCCCGCCATTTGGAGTAGGGAATATCATCAAGCGTAAATGTAAACAGCTTGGTCGTGTTTGGGTTAGGTTGTGAAGGAGGAGGCTGAGGAGGAACAGGTGGAATCTCAGTCTCGGTACTGCTTGGCTCAGTATGTACTTGAGGTTCGGCATTCATGTACTGAGTAGGAACTTGATGCACAGATTGATAAGAACTGTCTGTACTGAGGATACTAAGGTTGGTAGGACTGCTGTAGTAGAATGCACCTTCATAGGAAGATCGAAGATTGTCTTCAAAATCATTGGAAGCATTGGAAGGGATAGTCCTAGGTTGTGTTGAAGAACTTGATGAAGAGGTGCTGGAAAATATAACAGCAGGAGCATAGGCTGGAGCCTCAAAAAGATCTGGACGAACAGGAATGGGCTCTGGAGGAGGTATGTATGGAATCTGGGAAGATCCCATTGCTTGCAAAGTCTGCGAGATCGGATTTGATGGAGAGACCATAAGCTGAGGATCTGGAAGAGATGGCTCGGGTCGGAAATGGTCTTCATGAAACCGATTGTCATGACTGTGATGTGAACTGGATCTCGGACTAGGGATATGCGAAGCATAGGCCTTGGCTTTGCCCTTTCGTCTGAGCATTTGTTTTTGGCGTTTGAGTTCAGCTTGCTGAGCTTCTTGTTGTTCTTTGAGCTTAGCATAAAGACGATGAGAAGTGCCAAAAGCAATATCAGCTTCAGATCTGGTTTCCAAGGGAAGTGACAAAGGAGAGCAAGCCTTGGGAGGCGGAGGAAATGTCCATGTGCTTGGTGTTGCTTCAAAAGGATTGTACACAGGAGTAGGAGGAGCAGTATTATATGTTTGTCGATACAAATCTGCCTGTAACGAGGCCATCTGGGTTTTAAGATTCCTCATTTCAGCATCCTTTTGAGTAAAGGCACTGGTAAAGCTCTGATTGGTTTGGATCAGATGAATGAGCTCATTGTGAAGCTGAGTCATTCGCTGGTTGAGCTGTTGAATAAGCTGAGTGGTTCGTTCTGCGGCAGTAGAAGTCTGGGATTGCAGATGATTGAGTCTGGACTCAATTCTGTGCATTACTTTGTTTTGAGCAATTGCGTTCTCAGATTGCCAGTTAAGAACAGCTTCTGCTTGAGAAAGAGGCTTTACTGAACCATCGGGTTGAATGGTTTGAGAAGGAGCAACACGGTGTCTCTGGTTAAAGGTTTCCTCAAGAGGGGGAAAATCCATGTCATATGAAGGAGATGGATGTGAATACATCATGACAGCAGGGACAACAGGATTTGATTGTTTAGGAACCCATTGGTGTGTGGGTTTACAGGTTGGTGTTGGTTTGACAGAAGGAACTGTCAACGGTTGAGCACTAGGTGGTCGTTTATCAAAATCTTCCCAAGAGGGAGAGATAACAGGAGCTTGGGTAGGCAAGTCAGGATCAGTATATCTGACAATATATTCATATTTGCCAGAGGGTTCACCTAGAGGGCCAACAGTAGGATCACCATTAAGCCATCGTTGATAAAGAGACTTTGATTTGGTGGAGACTCGAGGCAAAGGAGGAGGTTGACGACAACTTTTGCACTGGCATTCGAGATCATAGAAACTATGACCTTCTGGATCCTGGAAATGATAAACTGGTTGACCTGCAGAGGTAACATATTGTACCTGAGGCTGTGAAGGTGTTGGGTCAAACGAACTGGAGGAGCTTATCATGAACTGGGTGCCAAGCTCTGGAGGAGCACTGGGTGTGCCTGGTTTGATGAATTTGATGGTGGTAGTACCATCTGGGTTGTTCATCATAATGGATTCGTTGGCAAAGACTGGGGCAGGAGTCTGTTGCTGTTTTTCATATGAAGTTACCCACTGAACAGGGAGTAACTCGAGTAGCTTGTCACGAGAAATCTGTCTAGGAACAGATGTGCAGTGAGGAACATGATTGGAATCCATTGTTAGGAACAAAGCTTCAGTAGTGCTGGGCATAGAAAGATCAAGGGCATGATCTTGAATTCGCCAGATCATCTGGTGATGAAGAGTGGCGGCTATAGAACCTGATTTCTGAACAGCACCTGTAAGCTGGATTTGAACTTGTAAGGCAGTAGAAAGGAACTCATCCTTAAGGTTGATGTTGAAATTGGGTTTAAGGGTGAGCATGACGGTGCTTGCATTTAAAGTGGTTAAGACAGTAGCAAGACATGCATGTGCATAGTTTGGATATCTGGAGTCGAGTAAAGCTAGCCTGCATGAGACAGGGAGGCCTTTTCGACCATGATAGGTGACTGCAAGTCTTAGAGCACCAATATGAAGGTGGGTATAACCTTCAGCTAACCACTGGTTAATACTGGACTGAGGGATCTCAAGAGTGAGATATTGTTCCTCAGAAGACGCAGGTATATTACACTGGGAGAAAGAAGAAGATTGTACATACTCCTTTAGGGGTTTTCGAGACTGCTTAATTAAGGTCTTACAGAAAACGAAGAAGAAGGTTTGGCAAAAGCAGAATAAGGATTTAACAAAGGAGGGATAGTTGAAGGGAGTAAATTATTATCAGGGAAATAAGTTAACTCATACAAACTATCTATCTTTCGAGAGGGTGATTTACACAAAGGGGAACTAATAGCTGCGGATAGTGCTGGAGACGGAGAAGTAGTCATGGATAGATGACTGATCTGCTTACTGAAACTCTGACCTCATTACAACAAATGAGTGGGTGGCTCTGATACCATCACGGGCGGAATATCTAGCTCTGTGTCACTGTTCTGTCACTCTGGTCTCTTGAGCTTAATCTGAAACCATTAAGCAAAGTCCGTACCTGTGGAAATTTAAGAAACTCATCGGTGAGAGTTCATCGGAACACCAGTATTCCTTGCTGCCCTAACACGCCCTCCTGGCTTCAACGGGACTTACCATCAGGCTGGTGACTTTCCACTCTCCTTTCCATTTCTTTCCAGATCCAGCTAAATACCCTTGATGACTAACAAAGGGTTTACTGGATTAAACAGAAGGTACAAGAATGAAAGAACAGAGACAAAGAACCAGATAGGTTCTTTCCTTATCAACTAAACACACCCATTTGAAAAAGGAAGAGAGACAGTAAACAGATCAGAGAAGTTTAAGTAACTCTCATTTTATTTCTCGTCTATTCCAGTCTTAATTTACAACTGAGAGGCGGAACCATTTTATAGGGGAATGGCCGCATAAAACAGAAGCAGACAGCATCATGGCTGTGGCATAATTAAAGCAAAAGCAAAAGTAAAAACATAATTAAAGTAAAAGCAAATCATAATGACTTGCGGGACCATCTACTTTTGACTAACACACAGACTTTTGGATTGGCAGGAATCTTTAATACAGCATGCGGAGCATCTGGCAGCAGGAAAAGCATTGATTAGTCAGATGTGGACAAATTACAATTATTGTGGTCTTCATCATCAGAATCGGTAGCACCACAGATGTGACATTGCCATGAATGCTTGTTGACTGTATGGATAGGACAGCTGGATGAGGATGAGCATTTCGAGCAGAATGCTGAGTCGAAAGTGGATAAAGGCGCATCTATTAAAGAGATAGTGGCAAGAGATCTGGATGCAACTGGGACAGTTGGCGAGGAAGGATTGGGATGCTTGGCAGATTCATATCTGGCTTTAGCAGCATCAATATCTTCTTGTTGCCACGTTTCAGGCTGAGAGTCTGGATAATACCAAAGAGGATAAGACTCTTCAAAGGTGGTAGACAGCTGGGCACTGAGTGATTGCACATACTGATCTCGTGCCAGAGTCAGGTGTTCTAGATAGGAAGTAGGATATGTGGACCAAGGAGTGTCGTCTTGGAGAGCTGGCCAGATGACTTCAGGAATAATTTGGTTATGTTCAAAAAGCTGTTTTTGGATCAGACGGTATTGATGAGCACATTGGAGTTTACCGTCAAAGACCGGAAAGGGGTTTTGTGTTAACAGGGAAAACTGTGGTCTGGACAGATGGAGACCATCATATCGAGAAAAGTAGGGATGATGGAATACAAGAACAGACCAATGTTTAGGTAGGAGCTTGTTTACCTTTGACCATAAATGCCAGGATTCAAGAGTCTGAAACTGCGAAAGGAAATGGGGAAGATAACTTAAGACCCCTGAGGATGATTCTATGTCCCATGTAAGTGCAGAGAGAAATTTGTCATTGGAGATTTCTAGGGCAAAGTGGTGAAGGTGACCAAGACACCAGAAAAAATAAAAAAAGCTCGATAGGGAAGAGGTAATGGGGGAAAAAAGATTGTTCTGGTAAGTGTATGACCTTGGCAAAAGGATACTCAGGATGAACACATAAGGTATTTAAAAAGACAGAACCATGAGATCGAATACACTTATGCTGATAGTTAAACATTAACTCTTTAATTCGAGACTGAGGAAAATGGGACTTAATTAACTCAGGTAATTCAGGGATTTCAGGATGTGAAGAGGACTGAAACATATACTGTGAATGAGCATGATTTGCGTGGATGGGTCGAGAGAGATAATCTGCAAGACAATTAGTCGTACCTTTAATATGTCTGGTAGTGAAAGAGAATCTGCTGAACCATTCGGACCATCGGAGAAGAAGCTGGTGAGGCAATTTCTTCTTGTGGAATTGGAGCATCTGAGAGAATGATTTCATGTCAGTTTCAACAATGAAATGATGCCCAATAAGATGGAATTGGAATTTCTCAATAGCATTCTTGACTGCGAGAATCTCTTTAAAGGTCGAATGATAGTGGAGCTGACTAGGTTTAAAGCTTCCACTTTGATAAGCACAGATGTGCTGTTGGCCTTGCAAATCTTGTTCATACAGAACTGCTCCCCAGAAATGATCACTAGCATCAGTCTGCAAAATTCTGGTTCCTTTGGAGGGGATGTGCAGTGAAGGTAGTTTTTGACAAACTTGCTTGAGTTGCTGAACAGCGTTTGTTTGGGAAGAACTCCAAGGAGGAGGATGCTTCTGGAGCAAGTTTGACAAAGGCTTGGTCAAAGAGGCTGCATTGGAGATGAAGGGCCGGACATAATTGACAATGCCAAGAAACTGCTGAATCTGATGTTTGGTTAGCAGTTCATCTGGGAATTTGAGCAGTTCATTTCCAATGTGCGGTTGAGGATGATACTTTCCTGCAGAAAATTGCATACCAAGGAAAGTAATCTCAGGACGAGCAATCTCCATTTTCTTGGCTGAAAGCATGATGCCATGAACTTGGGTAATCTGGGAGAATTGCTGGAGAAGTTCATAGTGCTCGCGCTCAGAGGTAGAGAACAGTAGGATGTCATCAATGTAGATGAGAGCACTGTGGAGCAAAGGAGCATAGACTTTGGTCATGGCCTTTTGAAATAAGGACGGAGCTGTCTTGAGGCCAAAAGGGAGGACCTTCCACTGAAAGTGGTGATCAGGGATACAAAAAGCTGTTTTGTATCTGTCCTCAGGATGTATGCCTAGTTGCCAGAAACCTGCCTTAAGATCAAATTTTGAAAAGATCGTTGCAGAAGAAAGACAGGAGAATAAGGTATGGCGACTGGGGAGAGGAAACTTGTCATCTTGAAGAAACTGGTTCAAGGGTTTGTAATTGATGACTAGTCTGAGTTTTCCTCTGACTTGTTCAGCTCGTTTGTTGACATAGACGGCTTCACATGCCCATTGGGATGTGGTTGGTTCGATGAGGTCTTCAGCTTGAAGCTGGGAACATTCAGTGCGAGCTTGAAGAAGATGTTCAGGATTCATACCTGAATGACTGGCTTTTGTGGGGTTGATATCTTCATTCATATGAAAAGGCAGTCTAATGAAGAAATCTGGATTTTGCCACAAAGGATGGTAACACTTTTTGAGAAAATCAGTATGAGACTCAGCACAGGAGTGAGAATGCAACTGATTGGCGATGATAGAGAAATCCAGAGCAGGTTGGAGAGCATACAGGCTTAAAACGGGAGACCATGGCTTGAAATGATCACGAAACCGGATGCCTGTAGATAGCAACTTAAGGGCTGGAAGTTTGGCATAAAGGTCAAAGCCAAACACAAGGTCTTTATTAGGGAGATCAGATCCTAGGACCTTATGTTTAAGGGAACAACCAGGGAAGATCTCAAAGATCACAGGTTTACTGATCTGAGAGACATGGAAGTCTTGGCCATTGGCAGTTCTAAATTTCTCATGGTGGGGTTTCCAATATTGAGGAGGCAAAACAGAAGGATTCATGATAGAGGTGGCTGCACCAGTATCAATGAAAGCAATGATAGGAATTGGTTTTGCATATTTGGAAGGAAAGACTTTTATCATGACAGAGGGTGTCATGGATACTGAAGGTTGGACAGTATACAAAAGCCTGGAAGAAGGATGGTCGGATTCAGAATCAGATTCTGAGGTTTGGTCGAATTGAAGAAGATCATGAGAAGTAGGATGATCATGGATAGAAAGAACATCTTCAATTTCGTCATCTGTAAGGGAGATACCCTTTTGGGAAAGGTACTGGACCATTTTCTGGGATTTTTGTGGTTTATTAGGACAGTGTTTAGCAAAATGTCCTGGTTGGTTACAAAGATAACAGCGAGAAGAAGATCGCTGTTTGACAGACTTCTTTCTGAGAAATCTTCTGATCTTTGTTTTTCGGGCATAGTGTTTATGCTTTGAAAGGATCTGAATAGGAGATTTGGATCTGAAGGAATGGTGCTTCTTTTTAGTAGAGCAATGACAATGCTTCTTCTCTTTGCATTTGATCTGGAGATCAGGGCGTTGGCAAACGGTTGTGAGCTGCTTAGCTTTCTCTAGGTAATCTTCAAAGAATTTCTTCTGGGCACAGAGCTTGTCTAGAGCTGCTAGAACATAATGGTAGATTTCACCAAGAGTGCATTGGTGCAGGGTACGGTCTTGGGATTGCATCAGCTTCTGTGCTTCCTGAGATAAGGATTCAGGAATGGAGGACAAGAAAGCTTGCTTCATGTTAGGATCATCTATGCCATGAAGAGCATGAAACCGTTTCAGCATCTTTTGATAATGATGATCAAGATCAGATCTGTTGTAAGAGCAACACTTCATTTGGAAGTATTCTTCGCGCATCTTGATCTCATGGGCTTGAGGTCTGCCACAAAATTCAGTATATAGCAGGTAAAGTACCTGATTTAGATCTGGGAGCTGGCAGAACTGCAGTTGTCTGTAGTCGCCAAGTTCTTGCCACCATTCACGGAGTGTACCAGTGAATCTTGTAGCAAATTGGGTAAGAACTTGCTGTAGCTGAGCCTGGGGTTTGAGCATTTCGGTTTGAAGCCAGGCTTGGAATTCAAATATTCGTTCCCGCCATTTGGAGTAGGGAATATCATCAAGCGTAAATGTAAACAGCTTGGTCGTGTTTGGGTTAGGTTGTGAAGGAGGAGGCTGAGGAGGAACAGGTGGAATCTCAGTCTCGGTACTGCTTGGCTCAGTATGTACTTGAGGTTCGGCATTCATGTACTGAGTAGGAACTTGATGCACAGATGATAAGAACTGTCTGTACTGAGGATACTAAGGTTGGTAGGACTGCTGTAGTAGAATGCACCTTCATAGGAAGATCGAAGATTGTCTTCAAAATCATTGGAAGCATTGGAAGGGATAGTCCTAGGTTGTGTTGAAGAACTTGATGAAGAGGTGCTGGAAAATATAACAGCAGGAGCATAGGCTGGAGCCTCAAAAAGATCTGGACGAACAGGAATGGGCTCTGGAGGAGGTATGTATGGAATCTGGGAAGATCCCATTGCTTGCAAAGTCTGCGAGATCGGATTTGATGGAGAGACCATAAGCTGAGGATCTGGAAGAGATGGCTCGGGTCGGAAATGGTCTTCATGAAACCGATTGTCATGACTGTGATGTGAACTGGATCTCGGACTAGGGATATGCGAAGCATAGGCCTTGGCTTTGCCCTTTCGTCTGAGCATTTGTTTTTGGCGTTTGAGTTCAGCTTGCTGAGCTTCTTGTTGTTCTTTGAGCTTAGCATAAAGACGATGAGAAGTGCCAAAAGCAATATCAGCTTCAGATCTGGTTTCCAAGGGAAGTGACAAAGGAGAGCAAGCCTTGGGAGGCGGAGGAAATGTCCATGTGCTTGGTGTTGCTTCAAAAGGATTGTACACAGGAGTAGGAGGAGCAGTATTATATGTTTGTCGATACAAATCTGCCTGTAACGAGGCCATCTGGGTTTTAAGATTCCTCATTTCAGCATCCTTTTGAGTAAAGGCACTGGTAAAGCTCTGATTGGTTTGGATCAGATGAATGAGCTCATTGTGAAGCTGAGTCATTCGCTGGTTGAGCTGTTGAATAAGCTGAGTGGTTCGTTCTGCGGCAGTAGAAGTCTGGGATTGCAGATGATTGAGTCTGGACTCAATTCTGTGCATTACTTTGTTTTGAGCAATTGCGTTCTCAGATTGCCAGTTAAGAACAGCTTCTGCTTGAGAAAGAGGCTTTACTGAACCATCGGGTTGAATGGTTTGAGAAGGAGCAACACGGTGTCTCTGGTTAAAGGTTTCCTCAAGAGGGGGAAAATCCATGTCATATGAAGGAGATGGATGTGAATACATCATGACAGCAGGGACAACAGGATTTGATTGTTTAGGAACCCATTGTGTGTGGGTTTACAGGTTGGTGTTGGTTTGACAGAAGGAACTGTCAACGGTTGAGCACTAGGTGGTCGTTTGGGGAATCGTTTATCAAAATCTTCCCAAGAGGGAGAGATAACAGGAGCTTGGGTAGGCAAGTCAGGATCAGTATATCTGACAATATATTCATATTTGCCAGAGGGTTCACCTAGAGGGCCAACAGTAGGATCACCATTAAGCCATCGTTGATAAAGAGACTTTGATTTGGTGGAGACTCGAGGCAAAGGAGGAGGTTGACGACAACTTTTGCACTGGCATTCGAGATCATAGAAACTATGACCTTCTGGATCCTGGAAATGATAAACTGGTTGACCTGCAGAGGTAACATATTGTACCTGAGGCTGTGAAGGTGTTGG
The DNA here is from genome assembly GCA_021234005.1 of Nephelium lappaceum. Classification (NCBI taxonomy): domain Eukaryota; kingdom Viridiplantae; phylum Streptophyta; class Magnoliopsida; order Sapindales; family Sapindaceae; genus Nephelium; species Nephelium lappaceum. Next base: position 6,738,288 of record CM037999.1, on the reverse strand, counting down.
GTCAAACGAACTGGAGGAGCTTATCATGAACTGGGTGCCAAGCTCTGGAGGAGCACTGGGTGTGCCTGGTTTGATGAATTTGATGGTGGTAGTACCATCTGGGTTGTTCATCATAATGGATTCGTTGGCAAAGACTGGGGCAGGAGTCTGTTGCTGTTTTTCATATGAAGTTACCCACTGAACAGGGAGTAACTCGAGTAGCTTGTCACGAGAAATCTGTCTAGGAACAGATGTGCAGTGAGGAACATGATTGGAATCCATTGTTAGGAACAAAGCTTCAGTAGTGCTGGGCATAGAAAGATCAAGGGCATGATCTTGAATTCGCCAGATCATCTGGTGATGAAGAGTGGCGGCTATAGAACCTGATTTCTGAACAGCACCTGTAAGCTGGATTTGAACTTGTAAGGCAGTAGAAAGGAACTCATCCTTAAGGTTGATGTTGAAATTGGGTTTAAGGGTGAGCATGACGGTGCTTGCATTTAAAGTGGTTAAGACAGTAGCAAGACATGCATGTGCATAGTTTGGATATCTGGAGTCGAGTAAAGCTAGCCTGCATGAGACAGGGAGGCCTTTTCGACCATGATAGGTGACTGCAAGTCTTAGAGCACCAATATGAAGGTGGGTATAACCTTCAGCTAACCACTGGTTAATACTGGACTGAGGGATCTCAAGAGTGAGATATTGTTCCTCAGAAGACGCAGGTATATTACACTGGGAGAAAGAAGAAGATTGTACATACTCCTTTAGGGGTTTTCGAGACTGCTTAATCAAGGTCTTTACAGAAAACGAAGAAGAAGGTTTGGCAAAAGCAGAATAAGGATTTAACAAAGGAGGGATAGTTGAAGGGAGTAAATTATTATCAGGGAAATAAGTTAACTCATACAAACTATCTATCTTTCGAGAGGGTGATTTACACAAAGGGGAACTAATAGCTGCGGATAGTGCTGGAGACGAAGAAGTAGTCATGGATAGATGACTGATCTGCTTACTGAAACTCTGACCTCATTACAACAAATGAGTGGATTGCACATACTGATCTCGTGCCAGAGTCAGGTGTTCTAGATAGGAAGTAGGATATGTGGACCAAGGAGTGTCGTCTTGGAGAGCTGGCCAGATGACTTCAGGAATAATTTGGTTATGTTCAAAAAGCTGTTTTTGGATCAGACGGTATTGATGAGCACATTGGAGTTTACCGTCAAAGACCGGAAAGGGGTTTTGTGTTAACAGGGAAAACTGTGGTCTGGACAGATGGAGACCATCATATCGAGAAAAGTAGGGATGATGGAATACAAGAACAGACCAATGTTTAGGTAGGAGCTTGTTACCTTTGACCATAAATGCCAGGATTCAAGAGTCTGAAACTGCGAAAGGAAATGGGGAAGATAACTTAAGACCCCTGAGGATGATTCTATGTCCCATGTAAGTGCAGAGAGAAATTTGTCATTGGAGATTTCTAGGGCAAAGTGGTGAAGGTGACCAAGACACCAGAAAAAATAAAAAAGCTCGATAGGGAAGAGGTAATGGGGGAAAAAAGATTGTTCTGGTAAGTGTATGACCTTGGCAAAAGGATACTCAGGATGAACACATAAGGTATTTAAAAAGACAGAACCATGAGATCGAATACACTTATGCTGATAGTTAAACATTAACTCTTTAATTCGAGACTGAGGAAAATGGGACTTAATTAACTCAGGTAATTCAGGGATTTCAGGATGTGAAGAGGACTGAACATATACTGTGAATGAGCATGATTTGCGTGGATGGGTCGAGAGAGATAATCTGCAAGACAATTAGTCGTACCTTTAATATGTCTGGTAGTGAAAGAGAATCTGCTGAACCATTCGGACCATCGGAGAAGAAGCTGGTGAGGCAATTTCTTCTTGTGGAATTGGAGCATCTGAGAGAATGATTTCATGTCAGTTTCAACAATGAAATGATGCCCAATAAGATGGAATTGGAATTTCTCAATAGCATTCTTGACTGCGAGAATCTCTTTAAAGGTCGAATGATAGTGGAGCTGACTAGGTTTAAAGCTTCCACTTTGATAAGCACAGATGTGCTGTTGGCCTTGCAAATCTTGTTCATACAGAACTGCTCCCCAGAAATGATCACTAGCATCAGTCTGCAAAATTCTGGTTCCGTTGGAGGGGATGTGCAGTGAAGGTAGTTTTTGACAAACTTGCTTGAGTTGCTGAACAGCGTTTGTTTGGGAAGAACTCCAAGGAGGAGGATGCTTCTGGAGCAAGTTTGACAAAGGCTTGGTCAAAGAGGCATGCATTGGAGATGAAGGGCCGGACATAATTGACAATGCCAAGAAACTGCTGAATCTGATGTTTGGTTAGCAGTTCATCTGGGAATTTGAGCAGTTCATTTCCAATGTGCGGTTGAGGATGATACTTTCCTGCAGAAAATTGCATACCAAGGAAAGTAATCTCAGGACGAGCAATCTCCATTTTCTTGGCTGAAAGCATGATGCCATGACTTGAGTAATCTGGGAGAATTGCTGGAGAAGTTCATAGTGCTCGCGCTCAGAGGTAGAGAACAGTAGGATGTCATCAATGTAGATGAGAGCACTGTGAAGTAAAGGAGCATAGATAGTTGGTCATGGCCTTTTGAAATAAGGACGGAGCTGTTTTGAGACCAAAAGGGAGGACCTTCCACTGAAAGTGGTGATCAGGGATACAAAAAGCTGTTTTGTATCTGTCCTCAGGGTGTATGCCTAGTTGCCAGAAACCTGCCTTAAGATCAAATTTTGAAAAGATCGTGGCAGAAGAAAGACAGGAGAACAAGGTATGGCGACTGGGGAGAGGAAACTTGTCATCTTGAAGAAACTGGTTCAAGGGTTTGTAATTGATGACTAGTCTGAGTTTTCCTCTGACTTGTTCAGCTCGTTTATTGACATAGAAGGCTTCACATGCCCATTGGGATGTGGTTGGTTCGATGAGGTCTTCAGCTTGGAGCTGGGAACATTCAGTACGAGCTTGAAGAAGATGTTCAGGATTCATACCTGAATGACTGGCTTTTGTAGGGTTGATATCTTCATTCATATGAAAAGGCAGTCTAATGAAGAAATCTGGATTTTGCCATAAAGGATGATAACACTTCTTGAGAAAATCAGTATGAGACTCAGCACAGGAGTGAGAATGCAACTGATTGGCGATGATAGAGAAATCCAGAGCAGGTTGAGAGGCATACAGGCTTAAGATGGGCGACCATGGCTTGAAATGATCACGGAACCGGATACCTGTAGATAGCAACTTAAGGGCTGGAAATTTGGCATAAAGGTCAAAGCCAAACACAAGATCTTTATTAGGGAGATCAGATCCTAGGACCTTATGTTTAAGGGAACAACCAGGGAAGATCTCAAAGATCACAGGTTTACTGATCTGAGAGACATGGAAGTCTTGGCCATTGGCAGTTCTAAATTTCTCATGGTGAGGTTTCCAATATTGAGGAGGCAAAACAGAAGGATTCATGATAGAGGTGGCTGCACCAGTATCAATGAAAGCAATGATAGGAATTGGTTTTGCATATTTGGAAGGAAAGACTTTTATCATGACAGAGGGAGTCATGGATACTGAAGGTTGGACAGTATACAAAAGTCTGGAAGAAGGATGGTCGGATTCAGAATCAGAATCTGAGGTTTGATCAAATTGAAGAAGATCATGAGAAGTAGGATGATCATGGATAGAGAGAACATCTTCAATTTCGTCATCAGTAAGGGAGATACCTTTTTGAGAAAGGTACTGGACCATCTTCTGGGATTTCTGTGGTTTATTAGGACAGTGTTGAGCAAAATGTCCTGGTTGGTTACAAAGATAACAGCGAGAAGAAGATCGCTGTTTGACAGACTTCCTTCTGAGAAATCTTCTGATTTTTGGTTTTCGGGCATAGTGTTTATGCTTTGAGCGGATCTGAATGGGAGATTTGGATCTAAAGGAATGATGCTTCTTTTTAGTAGAGCAATGACAACGCTGCTTATCTTTGCATTTGATCTGAAGATCAGGGCGTTGGCAAACGGTTGTGAGCTGCTTAGCTTTCTCTAGGTAATCTTCAAAGAATTTCTTCTGGGCACAGAGCTTGTCTAGAGCTGCTAGAACATAATGGTAGATTTCACCAAGAGTGCATTGATGCAGGGTACGGTCTTGGGATTGCATCAGCTTCTGTGCTTCCTGAGATAAGGATTCAGGAATGGAGGACAAGAAAGCTTGCTTCATGTTAGGATCATCTATGCCATGAAGAGCATGAAACCGTTTCAGCATCTTTTGATAATGATGATCAAGATCAGATCTGTTATAAGAGCAACACTTCATTTGGAAGTATTCTTCGCGCATCTTGATCTCATGGGCTTGAGGTCTGCCACAAAATTCAGTATATAGCAGGTAAAGTACCTGATTTAGATCTGGGAGCTGGCAGAATTGCAGTTGTCTGTACTCGCCAAGTTCTTGCCACCATTCACGGAGTGTACCAGTGAATCTTGTAGCAAATTGGGTAAGAACTTGCTGGAGCTGAGCCTGGGGTTTTAGCATCTCAGTTTGGAGCCAGGCTTGGAATTCAAAGATTCGTTCACGCCATTTAGGGTAAGGTATATCATCAAGCGTGAATGTGAACAGCTTGGATGTGTTTGGGTTTGGCTGAGCAGGAGGAGGCTGAGGAGGAGCAGGTGGAATCTCAGTCTCTGTACTGCTTGGCTCAGTATGCACCTGAGGTTCGGCATTCATGTACTGAGTGGGCAGTTGCTTGAAAGAACCAGGACTACTAAGAGTAGTAGTGCTGCTAGAATTGAATTCACCATCCAAAGGGGAGCGAAAATTATATTCAGCTAAAGAATATGAGCCAATGGAGCTGGAGCTGGTTGTGGTGGCCAGATCGTTGAAAAGACCATGATGAGATCCAATAGGAGAATTAGGAGAAGAGTATGGGCCGGATGAGCTGGAGAATGGATCATCATTCGGATCAGGATCAAATGGTAAAGGCTCTGGAGGAGGAATGTATGGAATCTGGGAAGATCCCATTGCTTGTAAAGTTTGCGAGATTGGATTTGATGGAGAAACCATAAGCTGAGGATCTGGAAGAGATGGCTCAGGTCGGAAATGGTCTTCATGAAATCGATTGTCATGACTGTGGTGTGAACTGGATCTCGGACTAGGGATATGCGAAGCATAGGCCTTGGCTTTGCCCTTTCGTCTGAGCATTTGTTTTTGGCGTTTGAGTTCAGCTTGCTGAGCTTCTTGTTGTTCTTTGAGCTTAGCATAAAGACGATGAGAAGTGCCAAAAGCAATATCAGCTTCAGATCTGGTTTCCAAGGGAAGGGACAAAGGAGAGCAAGCCTTGGGAGGCGGAGGAAATGTCCATGTGCTTGGTGTTGCTTCAAAAGGATTGTACACAGGAGTAGGAGGAGCAGTATTGTATGTTTGTCGATACAAATCTGCCTGTAACGAGGCCATCTGGGTTTTAAGATTCCTCATTTCAGCATCCTTTTGAGCAAAGGCACTGGTAAAGCTCTGATTGGTTTGAATCAGGTGAATGAGCTCATTGTGAAGCTGAGTCATTCTCTGGTTGAGCTGTTGAATAAGCTGAGTAGTTCGTTCAGCGGCAGTAGAAGTCTGAGATTGCAGATGATTGAGTCTGGACTCAATTCTGTGCATCACTTTGTTTTGAGCAATTGCGTTCTCAGATTGCCAGTTAAGAACAGCTTCTGCTTGAGATAGAGGTTTTACTGAACCATCAGGTTGAATGGTTTGAGATGGAGCAACACGATGTCTTTGGTTAAAAGTTTCCTCAAGAGGGGGAAAATCCATGTCATATGAAGGAGATGGATGTGAATACATCATAACAGCAGGGACAACAGGATTTGACTGTTTAGGAACCCAATGTTGTGTGGGTTTACAGGTTGACAGTGGTTTGACAGAAGGAACTGTCAGTGGTTGAGCACTAGGTGGACGTTTGGGGAAACGTTTGTCAAACTCATCCCAAAAGGGAGAAATAACAAGAGCTTGGGTAGGCAAGTCAGGATCAGAATATTTAACAATATATTCATATTTGCCAGAGGGTTCACCTAGAGGGCCGACATTAGGATCACCATTTAGCCATCTTTGGTAAAGAGACTTGTTTTTGGTGGAGACTCTAGGCAAAGGAGTGGGTTGACGGCAACTTTTGCACTGACACTCAAGATCATAGAAACTATGACCTTCTGGGTCCTGAAAATGATAAACTGGTTGACCTGTAGAGGTAACATATTGTACCTGAGGCTGTGAAGGTGTTGGATCAAACGAAGTGGAGGAGCTTATCATGAACTGGGTGCCAAGTTCTGGAGGAGCACTGGGTGTGCCTGGTTTGATAAATTTGATGGTAGTGGTACCATCTGGGTTGTTCATCATAATGGACTCGTTGGCAAAGACTGGTGCAGGAGTCTGTTGCTGTTTCTCATAGGAGGTTACCCATTGAACAGGGAGTAACTCGAGTAGCTTGTCACGAGAGATCTGTCTGGGAACAGATGTACAGTGAGGAACATGATTGGAATCCATTGTTAGGAACAAAGCTTCAGTAGTGCTGGGCATAGAAAGATCAAGGGCATGATCTTGAATTCGCCAGATCATCTGGTGATGAAGAGTGGCGGCTATAGAACCTGTTTTCTGAACAGCACCTGTAAGCTGGATTTGAACTTGTAAGGCAGTAGAAAGGAACTCATCCTTAAGGTTGATGTTGAAGTTGGGTTTAAGGGTGAGCATGACGGTGCTTGCATTTAAAGTGGTTAAGACAGTAGCAAGACATGCATGTGCATAGTTTGGATATCTGGAGTCGAGTAAAGCTAGCCTGCATGAGACAGGAAGGCCTTTTCGACCATGATAAGTGACTGCAAGTCTTAGAGCACCAATATGAAGGTGGGTATAACCTTCAGCTAACCATTGGTTAATACTGGACTGAGGGATCTCAAGAGTGAGATATTGTTCCTCAGAAGACGCAGGTATATCACACTGGGAGAAAGAAGAAGATTGTACATACTCCTTTAGGGGTTTTCGAGACTGCTTAATCAAGGTCTTTACAGAAAACGAAGAAGAGGGTTTGGCAAAAGCAGAATATGGATTTAACAAAGGAGGAATAGTTGAAGGGAGTAAATTATTATCAGGGAAATAAGTTAACTCATACAAACTATCTATCTTTCGAGAGGGTGATTTACACAAAGGGGAACTAATAGCTGCGGATAGTGCTGGAGACGGAGAAGTAGTCATGGGGAGATGACTGATCTGCTTACTGAAACTCTTACCTCATTATAGCAAATGAGAAATAAAATGAGAGTTACCTAAACTTCTCTGATCTGTTTACTGTCTCTCTTCCTTTTTCAAATGGGTGTGTTTAGTTGATAAGGAAAGAACCTATCTGGTTCTTTGTCTCTGTTCTTTCATTCTTGTACCTTTTGTTTAATCCAGTGAACCCTTTGTTAGTCATCAAGGGTATTTAGCTGGATCTGGAAAGAAATGGAAAGGAGAGTGGAAAGTCACCAGCCTGATGGTAAGTCCCGTTGAAGCCAGGAGGGCGTGTTAGGGCAGCAAGGAATACTGGTGTTCCGATGAACTCTCACCGATGAGTTTCTTAAATTTCCACAGGTACGGACTTTGCTTAATGGTTTCAGATTAAGCTCAAGAGACCAGAGTGACAGAACAGTGACACAGAGCTAGATATTCCGCCCGTTATGGTATCAGAGCCACCCACTCATTTGCTATAATGAGGTAAGAGTTTCAGTAAGCAGATCAGTCATCTCCCCATGACTACTTCTCCGTCTCCAGCACTATCCGCAGCTATTAGTTCCCCTTTGTGTAAATCACCCTCTCGAAAGATAGATAGTTTGTATGAGTTAACTTATTTCCCTGATAATAATTTACTCCCTTCAACTATTCCTCCTTTGTTAAATCCATATTCTGCTTTTGCCAAACCCTCTTCTTCGTTTTCTGTAAAGACCTTGATTAAGCAGTCTCGAAAACCCCTAAAGGAGTATGTACAATATTCTTCTTTCTCCCAGTGTGATATACCTGCGTCTTCTGAGGAACAATATCTCACTCTTGAGATCCCTCAGTCCAGTATTAACCAATGGTTAGCTGAAGGTTATACCCACCTTCATATTGGTGCTCTAAGACTTGCAGTCACTTATCATGGTCGAAAAGGCCTTCCTGTCTCATGCAGGCTAGCTTTACTCGACTCCAGATATCCAAACTATGCACATGCATGTCTTGCTACTGTCTTAACCACTTTAAATGCAAGCACCGTCATGCTCACCCTTAAACCCAACTTCAACATCAACCTTAAGGATGAGTTCCTTTCTACTGCCTTACAAGTTCAAATCCAGCTTACAGGTGCTGTTCAGAAAACAGGTTCTATAGCCGCCACTCTTCATCACCAGATGATCTGGCGAATTCAAGATCATGCCCTTGATCTTTCTATGCCCAGCACTACTGAAGCTTTGTTCCTAACAATGGATTCCAATCATGTTCCTCACTGTACATCTGTTCCCAGACAGATCTCTCGTGACAAGCTACTCGAGTTACTCCCTGTTCAATGGGTAACCTCCTATGAGAAACAGCAACAGACTCCTGCACCAGTCTTTGCCAACGAGTCCATTATGATGAACAACCCAGATGGTACCACTACCATCAAATTTATCAAACCAGGCACACCCAGTGCTCCTCCAGAACTTGGCACCCAGTTCATGATAAGCTCCTCCACTTCGTTTGATCCAACACCTTCACAGCCTCAGGTACAATATGTTACCTCTACAGGTCAACCAGTTTATCATTTTCAGGACCCAGAAGGTCATAGTTTCTATGATCTTGAGTGTCAGTGCAAAAGTTGCCGTCAACCCACTCCTTTGCCTAGAGTCTCCACCAAAAACAAGTCTCTTTACCAAAGATGGCTAAATGGTGATCCTAATGTCGGCCCTCTAGGTGAACCCTCTGGCAAATATGAATATATTGTTAAATATTCTGATCCTGACTTGCCTACCCAAGCTCTTGTTATTTCTCCCTTTTGGGATGAGTTTGACAAACGTTTCCCCAAACGTCCACCTAGTGCTCAACCACTGACAGTTCCTTCTGTCAAACCACTGTCAACCTGTAAACCCACACAACATTGGGTTCCTAAACAGTCAAATCCTGTTGTCCCTGCTGTTATGATGTATTCACATCCATCTCCTTCATATGACATGGATTTTCCCCCTCTTGAGGAAACTTTTAACCAAAGACATCGTGTTGCTCCATCTCAAACCATTCAACCTGATGGTTCAGTAAAACCTCTATCTCAAGCAGAAGCTGTTCTTAACTGGCAATCTGAGAACGCAATTGCTCAAAACAAAGTGATGCACAGAATTGAGTCCAGACTCAATCATCTGCAATCTCAGACTTCTACTGCCGCTGAACGAACTACTCAGCTTATTCAACAGCTCAACCAGAGAATGACTCAGCTTCACAATGAGCTCATTCACCTGATTCAAACCAATCAGAGCTTTACCAGTGCCTTTGCTCAAAAGGATGCTGAAATGAGGAATCTTAAAACCCAGATGGCCTCGTTACAGGCAGATTTGTATCGACAAACATACAATACTGCTCCTCCTACTCCTGTGTACAATCCTTTTGAAGCAACACCAAGCACATGGACATTTCCTCCGCCTCCCAAGGCTTGCTCTCCTTTGTCCCTTCCCTTGGAAACCAGATCTGAAGCTGATATTGCTTTTGGCACTTCTCATCGTCTTTATGCTAAGCTCAAAGAACAACAAGAAGCTCAGCAAGCTGAACTCAAACGCCAAAAACAAATGCTCAGACGAAAGGGCAAAGCCAAGGCCTATGCTTCGCATATCCCTAGTCCGAGATCCAGTTCACACCACAGTCATGACAATCGATTTCATGAAGACCATTTCCGACCTGAGCCATCTCTTCCAGATCCTCAGCTTATGGTTTCTCCATCAAATCCAATCTCGCAAACTTTACAAGCAATGGGATCTTCCCAGATTCCATACATTCCTCCTCCAGAGCCTTTACCATTTGATCCTGATCCGAATGATGATCCATTCTCCAGCTCATCCGGCCCATACTCTTCTCCTAATTCTCCTATTGGATCTCATCATGGTCTTTTCAACGATCTGGCCACCACAACCAGCTCCAGCTCCATTGGCTCATATTCTTTAGCTGAATATAATTTTCGCTCCCCTTTGGATGGTGAATTCAATTCTAGCAGCACTACTACTCTTAGTAGTCCTGGTTCTTTCAAGCAACTGCCCACTCAGTACATGAATGCCGAACCTCAGGTGCATACTGAGCCAAGCAGTACAGAGACTGAGATTCCACCTGCTCCTCCTCAGCCTCCTCCTGCTCAGCCAAACCCAAACACATCCAAGCTGTTCACATTCACGCTTGATGATATACCTTACCCTAAATGGCGTGAACGAATCTTTGAATTCCAAGCCTGGCTCCAAACTGAGATGCTAAAACCCCAGGCTCAGCTCCAGCAAGTTCTTACCCAATTTGCTACAAGATTCACTGGTACACTCCGTGAATGGTGGCAAGAACTTGGCGAGTACAGACAACTGCAATTCTGCCAGCTCCCAGATCTAAATCAGGTACTTTACCTGCTATATACTGAATTTTGTGGCAGACCTCAAGCCCATGAGATCAAGATGCGCGAAGAATACTTCCAAATGAAGTGTTGCTCTTATAACAGATCTGATCTTGATCATCATTATCAAAAGATGCTGAAACGGTTTCATGCTCTTCATGGCATAGATGATCCTAACATGAAGCAAGCTTTCTTGTCCTCCATTCCTGAATCCTTATCTCAGGAAGCACAGAAGCTGATGCAATCCCAAGACCGTACCCTGCATCAATGCACTCTTGGTGAAATCTACCATTATGTTCTAGCAGCTCTAGACAAGCTCTGTGCCCAGAAGAAATTCTTTGAAGATTACCTAGAGAAAGCTAAGCAGCTCACAACCGTTTGCCAACGCCCTGATCTTCAGATCAAATGCAAAGATAAGCAGCGTTGTCATTGCTCTACTAAAAAGAAGCATCATTCCTTTAGATCCAAATCTCCCATTCAGATCCGCTCAAAGCATAAACACTATGCCCGAAAACCAAAAATCAGAAGATTTCTCAGAAGGAAGTCTGTCAAACAGCGATCTTCTTCTCGCTGTTATCTTTGTAACCAACCAGGACATTTTGCTCAACACTGTCCTAATAAACCACAGAAATCCCAGAAGATGGTCCAGTACCTTTCTCAAAAAGGTATCTCCCTTACTGATGACGAAATTGAAGATGTTCTCTCTATCCATGATCATCCTACTTCTCATGATCTTCTTCAATTTGATCAAACCTCAGATTCTGATTCTGAATCCGACCATCCTTCTTCCAGACTTTTGTATACTGTCCAACCTTCAGTATCCATGACTCCCTCTGTCATGATAAAAGTCTTTCCTTCCAAATATGCAAAACCAATTCCTATCATTGCTTTCATTGATACTGGTGCAGCCACCTCTATCATGAATCCTTCTGTTTTGCCTCCTCAATATTGGAAACCTCACCATGAGAAATTTAGAACTGCCAATGGCCAAGACTTCCATGTCTCTCAGATCAGTAAACCTGTGATCTTTGAGATCTTCCCTGGTTGTTCCCTTAAACATAAGGTCCTAGGATCTGATCTCCCTAATAAAGATCTTGTGTTTGGCTTTGACCTTTATGCCAAATTTCCAGCCCTTAAGTTGCTATCTACAGGTATCCGGTTCTGTGATCATTTCAAGCCATGGTCGCCCATCTTAAGCCTGTATGCCCTTCAACCTGCTCTGGATTTCTCTATCATCGCCAATCAGTTGCATTCTCACTCCTGTGCTGAGTCTCATACTGATTTTCTCAAGAAGTGTTATCATCCTTTATGGCAAAATCCAGATTTCTTCATTAGACTGCCTTTTCATATGAATGAAGATATCAACCCTACAAAAGCCAGTCATTCAGGTATGAATCCTGAACATCTTCTTCAAGCTCGTACTGAATGTTCCCAGCTCCAAGCTGAAGACCTCATCGAACCAACCACATCCCAATGGGCATGTGAAGCCTTCTATGTCAATAAACGAGCTGAACAAGTCAGAGGAAAACTCAGACTAGTCATCAATTACAAACCCTTGAACCAGTTTCTTCAAGATGACAAGTTTCCTCTCCCCAGTCGCCATACCTTGTTCTCCTGTCTTTCTTCTGCCACGATCTTTTCAAAATTTGATCTTAAGGCAGGTTTCTGGCAACTAGGCATACACCCTGAGGACAGATACAAAACAGCTTTTTGTATCCCTGATCACCACTTTCAGTGGAAGGTCCTCCCTTTTGGTCTCAAAACAGCTCCGTCCTTATTTCAAAAGGCCATGACCACTATCTATGCTCCTTTACTTCACAGTGCTCTCATCTACATTGATGACATCCTACTGTTCTCTACATCTGAGCGCGAGCACTATGAACTTCTCCAGCAATTCTCCCAGATTACTCAAGTCCATGGCATCATGCTTTCAGCCAAGAAAATGGAGATTGCTCGTCCTGAGATTACTTTCCTTGGTATGCAATTTTCTGCAGGAAAGTATCATCCTCAACCTCACATTGGAAATGAACTTCTCAAATTCCCCGATGAACTGCTAACCAAACATCAGATTCAGCAGTTTCTTGGCATTGTCAATTATGTCCGGCCCTTCATCTCCAATGCTGCCTCTTTAACCAAGCCTTTGTCAAACTTGCTCCAAAAGCATCCTCCTCCTTGGAGTTCTTCCCAAACAAACGCTGTTCAGCAACTCAAGCAAGTTTGTCAAAAACTACCTTCACTGCACATCCCCTCCAACGGAACCAGAATTTTGCAGACTGATGCTAGTGATCATTTCTGGGGTGCAGTTCTGTACGAACAAGATTTGCAAGGCCAACAGCACATCTGTGCTTATCAGAGTGGAAGCTTTAAACCTAGTCAGCTCCACTATCATTCGACCTTTAAAGAGATTCTCGCCGTCAAGAATGCGATTGAGAAATTCCAGTTCCATCTTATTGGGCATCATTTCATTGTTGAAACTGACATGAAATCATTCTCTCAGATGCTCCACTTCCACAAGAAGAAATTGCCACACCAGCTTCTTCTCCGATGGTCTGAATGGTTCAGCAGATTCTCTTTCACTACCAGACATATTAAAGGTACGACTAATTGTCTTGCAGATTATCTCTCCCGACCTATCCAAGCAAATCAGGTTCCTTCACAGTATATGTTCCAGTCCTCTTCACTCCCTGAACTTCCTGAATTACCTGAGTTAATTAAGTCCCATTTTCCTCAGTCTCGAATTAAAGAGTTAATGTTTGACTATCAGCATAAGTGTATTCGATCTCATGGTTCTGTCTTTTTAAATACCTTATGTGTTCATCCTGAGTATCCTTTTGCCAAGGTCATACACTTACCAGAACAATATTTCTTCCCCCATTACCTCTTCCCTATCGAGCTTTTTTACTTTTTCTGGTGTCTTGGTCACCTTCACCACTTTGCTCTAGAAATCTCCAATGACAAATTTCGCTCTGCTCTTACATGGGACATAGAATCATCCTCAGGGGTCCTAAGTTATCTTCCCCATTTCCTTTCGCAGTTTCAGTCCCTTGAATCTTGGCATTTATGGTCAAAGGTTAACAAGCTCCTACCTAAACATTGGTCTGTTCTTGTATTTCACCATCCCTACTTTTCTCGATATGATGGTCTCCATCTGTCCAGACCACAGTTTTCCTTGTTAACACAAAACCCCTTTCCGGTCTTCGACGGTAAACTCCAATGTGCTCACCAATACCGTCTGATCCAAAAACAGCTTTTTGAACATAACCAAATCATTCCTGAGATCATCTGGCCAGCTCTCCAAGACGATACTCCTTGGTCCACATATCCTGCTTCCTATTTAGAACACCTAACCCTGGCATGTGATCAATATGTGCAATCACTCAGTGCCCAGTTGTCTTCCACCTTTGAAGAGTCTTATCCTCTTTGGTACTATCCAGACTCTCAGCCTGAAACGTGGCAACAAGAAGATATTGATGCTGCCAAAGCCAGATATGAATCTGCCAAGCATCCCAATCCTACATCGCCAACTGTCCCAGTTGCCTCCAACTCTCTTGCCACTATATCCTTAGCAGATAAGCCCTTATCCACTTTCGACTCAGCATTCTGCTCGAAGTGCTCATCCTCATCCACTTGTCCTATCCATGCAGTCGACAAGCATTCATGGCAATGTCACATCTGTGGTGCCACCAATTCTGATGATGAAGATCACAGTAATTGCAATTTGTCCCTATCTGATTAATCAATGCTTTTACTGCTCCCAGATGCTCCGCATGCTGTATCAAAGATTCCTGCCAATCCAAAAGTCAGTGTGTTAGTCAAAAGTTGTGGATCCTTATGTCCCTGGCCCCATGTTTCATAATTAAAGTCTGTATTATTATCTCTGCTTTTGAGTCAAAAGTAGATGGTCCCCCAGGTCTTTATGCTTTGCTTTAATTATGTTTTTACTTTTGCTTTAATCATGCCACAGCTATGATGCTGTCTGCTTTTGTTTTATGCGGCCATTCTCCTATAAAATGGTTCCGCTTCTCAGTTGTAAATTAAGACTGGAATAGACGAGAAATAAAATGAGAGTTACCTAAACTTCTCTGATCTGTTTACTGTCTCTCTTCCTTTTTCAAATGGGTGTGTTTAGTTGATAAGGAAAGAACCTATCTGGTTCTTTGTCTCTGTTCTTTCATTCTTGTACCTTTTGTTTAATCCAGTGAACCCTTTGTTAGTCATCAAGGGTATTTAGCTGGATCTGGAAAGAAATGGAAAGGAGAGTGGAAAGTCACCAGCCTGATGGTAAGTCCCGTTGAAGCCAGGAGGGCGTGTTAGGGCAGCAAGGAATACTGGTGTTCCGATGAACTCTCACCGATGAGTTTCTTAAATTTTCACAGGTACGGACTTTGCTTAATGGTTTCAGATTAAGCTCAAGAGACCAGAGTGACAGAACAGTGACACAGAGCTAGATATTCCGCCCGTTATTTGTTTAATCCAGTGAACCCTTTGTTAGTCATCAAGGGTATTTAGCTGGATCTGGAAAGAAATGGAAAGGAGAGTGGAAAGTCACCAGCCTGATGGTAAGTCCCGTTGAAGCCAGGAGGGCGTGTTAGGGCAGCAAGGAATACTGGTGTTCCGATGAACTCTCACCGATGAGTTTCTTAAATTTCCACAGGTACGGACTTTGCTTAATGGTTTCAGATTAAGCTCAAGAGACCAGAGTGACAGAACAGTGACATAGAGCTAGATATTCCGCCCGTTATGGTATCAGAGCCACCCACTCATTTGCTATAAAGTATAGTTTACCAGATACTCTTGATTAAAGTCTTTAAGGTATGGTCGGGAACTCAACTTCCAAAATTGAGAGAAAATACCCACATCGTATGAGAAAATTACCCTCGTCTTCAGGGTCTTGAATACAAATCGAACTATAGATATCTGACTGATGAGCTAAACTTCATGGACTGAGGTGCCATTACAGCCATCAATCATCGACTTAAGAGAGATGATATAGTGGCTATTTGCATGGCTAATATCAAAGATATATGATTATTGTCACAGACTTAGTGTGTATAAATATATATCCAACATCAAGAGAGATTGTCTCCATTTTTAAACATCAGAGATCGCCAATCATCATTTTGTTTCAAAGTATATTTAAATCATAACATGTTACTAGTAAAAAGGGAAAAGCAAAAATAAAAAATACTTCCACAACTTAGTGTATGACTCCATTTTAAACATCAGCAATGACATCATCACCAAATTCTGTCTATTTTCAATATATGTAAAATTGTATTGTGGTACTTATCCATCATTAACTAACATTTGGTCAAATAAGGAATTTAGTAAATATCACTATGATTCCCAATGTTTCTACAATTTAGAGGGCACCAATTAGTGGAAGCAAAATCTAGTCCAGTTCCAAGCACATATTCATTATTGGTCGAGTATCCAAAGTTTGTTACACATTTTATATATAAGCATCTTGGCTATGCGTAAAACAAACCCCTCCCCTTTCTAGCAATCCAATAATTTAACTGGTTTTTTCTTATATCACGTGAATCAATTGAAAGTAAAAAAATAATTCACAGAGATTTCTTTTTTCATCGCTCAATATTTTATTAATTTTGATGCAGTAGTGTTTGTTTTATTCATAATACATGCACTAGTTTCAGCATATGCACATACTCCTTGTGATTCAAATAAAAGAAAATTTTCTTTCATCTTTTTATAGTCAATAATGCATGCAGTCTCTTTCAAAAAGAAAAAAGAAAGAACAGTCTCTTTTTTGTATTTGGTAAGCATTCGTTGTCAAGTCCTCTATAAACCTCAACCCTGCTTCACTGCCATTTGGATCATAGTGAGGCAACAACATCCTGGGAAACTTTTGTGAGCTACGTTGTTGCAATGCTAGCTTTGGATTAAAGTTTTGGGTAGCTCTAGAACACAACATATAAAACTCTAGGTATTTTTAATGCCAATCTTGTAAGAGCACTTGGAATATTATTACTATGCAGATTGAAAACAAAACAGAAAGGAAAAGTAAATAATGATTAATGAGCCATGAATTCATGCAAGAAATCCAAGTAGCTAGCAGTGGAAGAATAGGACAAGGATTTCGATCATGTAAAGCCATTTTATAGTGTGATTCACACAGTCATGGTTTTGCTTGTTGTTAGTAGAAAATTTTAGGTGGCATTATGGAGACGTGCAAGAGAATCCAGAAAGATTACACTTTCTAGGACCTCATTAAACATTGTGTTTTTTGTCATGTTTTTCAGCTAAAAAAAATGGTGTTTCAGAATACAAGATGGGTCTATACATGTTTGCTGACACTACTCAGGCATGTTCACCAGAAAGATTGTCCACCACCCAGGCATGTTCTCAAACCCAATTGATAGACTTTTGTGGCTCTAAGAAAATTGAAAATTATTCTTATTTATAGGCTAATAACTTTAGTTTAACACGTGACCTGATATGACGTGACCCGATATCAGGTTATGTGCTAACCCCGAAGTTATAATTCTACTCGAAAGGTCAATAGTTATGGAATGACCCTATTCGGATCAGAATTATAACTTCGGGTTAGTGCATGATTAGGTATAGGTAGACATTCTCAATCCTAAAAATTGACAGTAGACATTCTCATTCCTGAAATTTTGATAATATATATAATCGTTACTGTTAAAGAGCTTTAAAGACTAAAAAAGAAAATTATCTTTAGAGTCAGCGTTTGAATTTGATTCAGGTTAATTATTAACTGAAAGATAAATTATCACTTCGGGTCAGAAGCTGAACCTATTCAGGTTAGAATCTAACCTAAAGTTAAACTAAGGTTTTGGGTTAGAAGTTAACCCGAATCAAGTCATAACCTGACCCGAATTGGGGCATGGGTCATTACCTAATCCAAAGTGTTACTTCTACTTCGGGTCAAAAATATAATTCTGAGTTATCATATGACTTAATATCGGGTCATATGCTAACCCAAAGTTATTTTTTTGACCCAAATAGGGTCATTCTATAACTATTAACCTTTTGGGTTGAAAATATAACTTCGGATTAGCACATAACTCGATATCAGGTCAACCCGATATCGGGTCATGTGCTCATCTAAAGTTATAATTTTGATTTAAATTAGGTCATTACATAACTATTGACCTTTCAACTCAGATAAAAAATATAATTTCAAATTAGTAAATGACCCGATATCCGGTCAAAAATATAACTTTAGGTTAACAATCTGAAGTTATATTTTTGACCCAAAAATCGAGTCAAAAATAACTTTGGACTTTTTGGGACAAAAATATAACTTTGAGTCAGTAAATAACTGGACATCGGGTTTACCCGATATCGGGTCATGTGCCAACTCGAAACTTATTTTTGACTCGAATTGGGTCAAACGTAGTTATTGACCTAATCGAGTCAAAATTATAATAGCAAATGACCCAATAACGAATCATGTGCTAATCCAAACTTAGTTTTGACCCAAACTAGGTCAAAAATAATTATTGACCCTATCAGATCAATATTATAATTTCGAGTTAACAATATGACCCAATATTAGTTCATTTGCTAACATGAAATTATAATTTTGACCCGATCGGTCAAAATTATAATTTCAGGTTCTCACATGACTCGATATCGGGTCAACTTAATACCGAGTCATGTACAAACCCGAATATCAATTTTTCCACTTTACTCATTTTCTTGAAAAAAAAAAAAAAATCTAATTCCTTAAAAACTCAATTATAAACACTAACCTTTATTAACACCCAAATTTCGTCAACTTTTCTTTAACTTTTCTTCCACTCAAAAGTAAAATTTAAACAAAATTTTCATTTTGTTGGAGTAAAATTGAGATGGAGGATGGATTAATGCATGTGGGTTGATGGTATTATTTGATGATCTGTTTTATTTATTTTACTATAATTTAATTTTTGGTTGGTAAATAACTAATGATTTGTATTAATGAGATGGTTTAATTTATTAGGGGCATTTTGGGTAACATAGTGTAGTTTTGCAATTTTTTTGAGTGAGAGGATAATTATGTAAATATGGTGCTAAAAAGGGTCATTTTGCTAAATTTCCAACATATAATACTGAATATCCATAAGTAAATTTGTCATTATTATTCATTCACTATATCAATTTTCAACTTCATGAAGTTACGACGCCCAAATGAGCTAAAGAAAGGTCTAAACGGATTGATAATGAGTTCTTCCAATAGTCGTCATTTCGAAAATGAAAACAAGAGTATTTATGGATTTATAAAATAAATGTGTTTGCAGTACACTCTCAGTCATAGGCCATACCCAACTCACGGCCCAGACAAGCATTTTAAATGTTTTTTTTTTTTTTTTTTGCCATTAATCAATTGAATATGTTTGCAGTACACACTCACTCTTGGGTCATACAAGGAACGTCCACAGACACATGAAACAACTAAATTTTGGATTTATCTCATATATCATTAGTTTCGCCGTGTCATAGTAAGAAATTTGACCCACGGATACATATGCAAACTATAAGATTTTGTTCGCTATCATGGTGGACTGAATTGAACTGATGAACGTAATGAGATTAGATCGGATTGAATTAAGTATATTATGTATTTTGTTTGGTATGTTATTGGACTAAAATGGCTTGGATTCACTGCAAGAAAACTAAGATGAAGGGATGAAGATTTTTTGTCCTCAAAAATTAAATATTGTCCCTAGAGGTTTGAGGGTTGAAAAAATTTTTGTCACAAAAGACGTTCCTTTAGGTATGTAGCATAGCAATACATAAATAAGATGGTTTGTTGGGACGAAAGATTTTCATCCTAGTAAAGCATTTATTGAAATGAAAACTCTATCGAAATGAAAAATTTTCACTCCACAAATATTCTATTAGGACAAAAAATTTTTGTCCTTAGAGTTGCTCTATTGGAACGAAAGTAAAATGAAGTTGTTACTCATTATCCTTTTACAATTTAACAACTTCATAATTAGTTGATTTGAATATCCAATAAGAGTATAAGAAGTGTCACATAAACTATGATTAAATTTATATTTGTTATAACAAATGCATATTATAATAAAATTTATTTAATATTTATTATTTAATTTCATTTGTATGTATCCAATATGATTTTAAATTAAATATTTAATTATTCTTCTATTATGGATGAATTATTAATTTCGTTTTTATATATATTCATTTAACGATGAATGTTGTTGCGTCCCAATATGATGATATTACATGACTGTAATTAAATTCATTTTAAAGGGACAAAGTTTTATTTTCATCCCTATAGATATCATTTTAAAATTGAATTGTTATTTTTGTTGAAGAACATGATGTTTAGAAAATAAAAGAATTTGAAGATAAGAGAGAAGAGAATTGAAAAATCAAAAGAGAGAGAAGGGGAGAACGAAAAGAGAGGAAGCTAGTCCAATTTAGGCATTACCCATGTGACAATGGGTTACACAGATTTCATAATTAAAATATAGGAAGTCATTTTTCATATTAAAGTGATTTCAAATAAGGCAAGCACCAAATACGAGATTCAAATATTGAATTCTCTCATAAGCGCTCGTCTAAACGTAAGCTAAAACTTATTGGAGGATGGTTGATAAAGATGTTTTCATGATGACTACAACCTGTAATATTATCTACTTCAAAAATTCAAATGCTTCATAAGTTGTAAATCCTTTTGGTCGGTTATGACTACATCATTGTTGATTTGTTCTTTATACAAAGCATGACTAATTAAATAGTCGATTTTGTGAATTATTGGTTTTAGATAATGGTTGGTTTTATCACTTTTGGTGAGTTTGTCTATATTCCAAAGTTTTGGTGTGTTTATTTAATGGATTAAAGAATGAGAATAGGGGATGAGAATAATTATTAGTTTTTACTTATTCTGAAATTAAAATGTAATGGAAAGGAAATTATGGGTCCCACTTGAATTTTGTGTTGTAGAATGAGAATTACATTAATTCCCCCACCCCACATGGGAATCTCATTTCATTCACTTTTACAAGTTAAAAACTCTTTTATACCTCTTACAAAAAAAAAAAAAATGCTTATCAAGTACATAATTTTAATTAAGGACATTTTTATAACTTGTAATTAATTCATTTTAATTCCAAAGCAAAATAAATATCTCAATATGAATACTACTAATTCTGATTTCAATTTCAATTTATGCAATCGAAATAAACAACTTATTTTGATTCCAATGCATTATTCCGATTCCAAGTAATCGCGATTACGTATAAATAAACGCACCATATTGTATGGAAATTGGATTAAATGCTATTGTTTATATTTGTTAAATTGTCATAAGTGCTTTACTTGGGAATTGCCCTAAGGCTATGTTTGTGATTTATTAAATAATCACTTATAGCTTTAACTTATGAAATAAACCGTTCAAAAAATAAGTATTTAAGTATCGATAAATTAATATTTTTAATAATCTACTTATTGAAAAAGCAAGCAAAATGTGTTTGGTAAATTTTAAGTGATTATACAAAATTATCAAAATGGACATAGTGAGTAAAATGTAATATATTTTTCTTTATTCTTGTTTATATATATATTTTTTAATTTTTTCATAAAACAAAACAAAATAAATAAATAATAAAAAGAAAATGAAAATTATTTTTAATTTTAATTAATTAAAATTAAATTAAAAAATTTTAAATAAAAATAGAAGCAATGGTGGCCACCATTGTTTTGGTGATGGAGGCATGCTTCATTCGGCAACTATTGAAGTTGCTGGAGGAGGCCGATCCTCCTCCGGCCATGGTAGAGGTAAGATCACCTCCTCTATCACATGGGGGAGTCAAAATTGCTCCTCTAGTTGTTAGAGGAGTTGATTGACTCCTTCAACGTCGAAGGAGATAAGTACCTCTTCTAGCAATGCTGGTTCAATTGTCAGTGTCATTGGAGGAGGAATCAATCTCCTCCTATGTTGGAGGAGTACATCGACTCCCCCATGCAATGGAGGAGTCGATCTTGCCTCCTCCATCGTTTGAGGATGACTAACCTCCTCCGATGACTGCAACAGTCATCGAATGAGCCCCGACAATAGAACAGGCCCTCATTGCAGGCCGACAGTGGTGGGTGAAAGCCACCACTATTATTTTTTAATTTTTGTTTTATTTTAATAAAATTTATTTAAATAAAAATTAATAATTTTTTAAATCTAGATTTTCAATTTTTAAAATTATTCTTAAAGTAAGGATATTATTGTCATTTTATAACAATGGAAATGGCAATGTGGACATTTCAATGGTTAAGGCTCAACTTTTTTAATAATCAGCTTTCAAAAGCAACCCCCAACTAACTTATCAAAATCTAATTATAGGAGAAGCAAATTATGAAATAAACTGATTATGGAGAGTTTACCAAACATTTTATTGCTCAAAACTTATGAAATAAGCGATTATTCATAAGTAGAAGCAATTTCAAACATAACTTAAATATGTAACGTAAAGCAAAAATTAGAATGCAATGAGATACTCTATGCATCCTTGTTACCCATGAATGATTAGTAAGAATGATTAAGTCTTATGGTTTGCTCCCTCAAGGTTTAAGGTTCAAACCTTTATGGGCACGTACGAGATCAGTTTTGAACTTAAATTCGTTAAGTGGTTTTAATAGTTTTGGGAGATTTTTATATTATAAAAATAATAATAATAATAATAAAACAATTTCGGTAGTTTGAAGGGGTTTCTGGATTATTAAAAAAAAAAACGATGGGAGCATTGTAATGTTCCTAACAAGTTCTAACATTGTTTACATACATGTTCCAGATAACGATCTAATGCATTACAATTTACAACCCACGAGAAGTGAGTAAAATGATTAAATTTGTGGTTTACTTTCACAAGATTTAGATTTAAATCCTCTTTAGATGCTTATATTGTCAAAGATAGAATTTATAAATTTCCAATCAAACAAAACTCATTCTTAATTGTCCAAGTACTAATCATATGTTGACGAACATGTAGAAGATAAATAAGAATTCTATCCCTTCAAGTTGTTTCTTTCAAATATATATAAGATTAGGCTTTTTTTTTTTTTTTTATTCTCCTAAGTGGCCTATGCTTCCATAACCAAGAAAACGAAAGCAGCACGAAGAAAATATTGATGATATCAGATAGATTTAAGCATTCTGTAATGTGAAGACAATTAATGTGGAATCCTTGGTCCTTAGTAATTGACATTTGAAAGTGAAAGTTTTGTACGATTTAAAGATGTCAAGTCATCGGAAAGCTTTTTCTATTTTACCATAATTCTCTCCTTCTAATTTAGATTAATGGTACTGGATGAATTGATGATATTACCCTAACATAATTAATGCCATTGTTAACTATAATGGTCAGCAAAAAACGTCAAGGGCTAATTCGTGTAATTTAGGGAAAACTTGAATATGACTCTGGTTAGGTTAAGGTTAGGTTCTGTTTGTGCAATTTTCCCTTTTAACTTTTTAAAGGTCAATATTTACTCCTTTGCAGTATAGACTTTAGAATGATACTGGAAAGAGAAAATTCCAATAAATAACCTCAAGTATGAAACAATATCCATTTTTAATGTAATGTTTCGTTTTATTAATTTTACCACAAAAGTTATAATTTAACTGAAAAGATTGATCAATGTTAAAAAGATCACTTTAGTCCTGAGATTTTTATTAAAAATATAATAATAATAAATTAATATTTTAAAAAATTTAATGAAGATTAAAAAATAAAAAATTTAATAAAAGGTAGAAATCTAGATTGGGTATGGATGGACAGTGGAGATCCACCAGCAAACACTAGCTAGAACACCATCAACACCATCGAATAGCATCCATCAACCACAATCATCAATAGCAAACCACCATCAAACACAATCCATCATTCACAAAGACCATAAAATCATCCAGAATATCATCAACAAACACCATCCCACAATCATCATCCACCAGTAAACATCGCCAATTTCTCTTCAATTTTTTTTTTAAAAGATTAGTAGTCTCCAACATTAGAGACCATCGTGATCTTTGATGATGGTGTTCAGGTCTCCATCATGGAGACCTAGATGTTGTCCACCATTGGAGACCCAAGTAAAAAAGTGGGTCTCCGATGGTAGAGACCACATCGTCATCGTTGTCACTGCTACCTCTATTGTTGCCGTCGATCTCCGTCAACATCATCTCCGGCCGAAGATAGAGAAAAAGAGAGGAAGGAATCGGCTGGATAGAGAGAGAGAGAGGAGGAGGAGGAAGAGAGGAGAGAGAGAGTTGAGAGAAATTTTTTATATATATTATGTATTTATTTTTAAATAAAAATATCTAATTTTTAATGAATTTATATTTAATATTATTTATTTTTATATTTTAATTAATTTTTTATTACTTTCCCTTTTTGCCATTGGAGTTAAATGATCAACAATGTCAATCTAATGGAATCCGTGACCGTTAAGGGCATTATTGTCATTTCATACGCTTTCAAAGGATATTTTGAATATTTATGTTAATTTCAAGTTTTATTTTGAATAAATATGAAATAATGAGTTATAAAATAGACAAATTCTCATACATCAAATTGTTTTTTGGGATTTTCCCTATTGGAAAGCATATTTTCAAGAAGCAATCCTCCATGTTCATTTTTGTGAATTAAACTGCGTGTGTTTGGAAGGACCCAATTCTGAGTTTTGTTGACTGAATTGAACTTTAAATATCAGTGGATGCCAAGTGGGAACGCTAAGCACAAATTGTAATCATTTCCTCTTTTGGCTACTAGCCATGATTCTTCTATGCTACCTAATAATTTTTTGTGCACCGACATCAATTTTTAATTGCGGGGCTTAATGCTTTTTATTTCAAGTAATTTAATTATTGATTCCTTAAACGTATATCTCGCCTAAATTTTTAGAATTCAATATGAATTCTTTCTAGAATCCATCTTTAACCTTAAAAATGTTCAAAGTTTTTCTACAAAACAATAGTGAGGCATGCTTTATTTCTAATCCAGGAATATTAAAATTTATACTAAAATTTTAGTTATTAAAAATAGTTTAGATACAATCTCATGAAAAAAAAAAAACCCAATATAATATCTGATTTGACATTTTTAATATATTATATTTAAAACTGGTTTTCAATATAAATCAACAAAACAATTTATTTAAGGATAATTCATACTCATTGTGTTTGAAAATTGAAGCATCATTCATATATTAAAAGCCCATAAACCTGAAGTCAACAAATTACTAATTATAATACGAATAATTATAAGAATAAGCGCAACTTGTATAAATCTCCCTTGAGGTTAGACGAAATTATACTAAAATGACGAGTTTGGCTATAATGACATTAAACCTATTTGAGACTCAAAAAATACAACAAAATTATCTTTTACCATTAATCAATCATTAGTCAGTTATTATTAAATCAACATGATTAAGGGTAAAATGATCAATACATGGATAATAAATATTTTAATAATAATATTTTGTAATTAATAAAATAATAATAATTATTTTTAAATTTTATAAAAAATTAAAAATATTATAATTTATATATATGAAACTACGGATCTCCTATGGAGACCTAGATGATCTCCACTCCACCATTAGAGAAAGAAACAAATGGGAAGAAGAAACGACAAGTCTCTCTCACCACCATGGTCATCGCTAGGGGTGAGCAAAAAAACCAGACCGAACCAAACCGGTCCGAACCGAAAAATCAGTTTTTTTTTTTTTTTCAATTTTTCGATTCGGTTTGCTTGTAACTTTAAAAAAACTGAAAATTTTCGGTTTGGTTCGGTTTTAACTCAAAAAAATCAAACTCGAACCGAAAACAAAACCGAATTATTTTAGGTATTGTTTTGAATTGTTTTTATTTTTGCCAATTGTTTTTTATGTTTAAGACTGTTACTTTTGAATTGTTTAAATTGCAATTTATATAACATATTAGGCCTAAAACCAATTGGAGGCCCAAAATTATAGGCCAAAAACCAAATAAACCAAACCGAATAGAATAAAATCAGTTCGGTTTGGTTTGGTTCATGTGGTTTATTCGGTTCGGTTCAATTAAAAAAAAAAAAAACCGAAAATTTTCGATTCGGTTCAATTTTGGAAAAAACCGAACTGAACCGAACTGTGCACACCCCTAATCATCGCAACTTTCTTCCTCTATGGGCTCCAAGCTTGAGCTATTGGACCAGCTCTCTTTGTCTCCAAACTAGGAGTCACCATAACTCCGAGTTTGGCCATGGGCTCATGGTTGCCATCGTAATTCCCATAGCTGGAGTCCCTTATTCTCGGCCACAGCTTCATCAAGTGTTGCCGCAACTCAAAGTTTCATCAAGCGTTGTCGTAATTCCAAGCTTCACAAAGCACTACTAAGTTTGCTAGGAGATCAAGTGATGATCACCTTGGACGAAATTTTCGTTTCAATCTCCTTCGTTGGGAGATTTGGCTATCATCGACCTCTTTCTTTCCTCCATCTCTTTCTTTGCTCTAGGCGTCTGACATGGTTGCTTGAATGGTTTAATAGTGTTGTTTTGGGGTGTTGAAGAATTCATGCTACTGAAATGAACATCAGGACACTTTTTTTATCTTTTATTTTTTTTGTGAGAGAGAATGCTGAAGATGGTGGGCTAGAGATAAAGGGTGGTGAAGAAAGATGAAGACGTCAAAATGGTGGCTGTTAGGTTCTCAGGGTTTAGGGCATTGTGGATGAAGGAAATGGACAATGGTGATGAGTTTGGAGATGGAGTTATGATGGATGGATGAAAAGATGATGAATTTTTGAAAATGGTGTTGAAGACCATGATGAATCTTTCATTGAATTTTTATTATGTTAATATATTACAATATTTAAAATATATAAATTTTTTTATTAAATTTTACTTGAATGATATTTTAGTCATTTTATACTTTTGATCATTAACCACAATGATTTAACAGGAAATCTACAAAAGATATTGAATGGAATCTCAAGTTTAATGCTGTTATGATCAAACCCGTCATTTCGACGTAGTTTCACCTAACTTCGGTGGATTTGTGCAAAATTAGCCCTAAGAATAAAAAGAAGTTATTGCGCGTTTGGATCTCGTTTGAAATAAGAATGTACAAGATAGTCGGTGGATTGGTCCCATAATGCTTCTACACGTGGCAACGAATACGCGGCGTGAGTGGCTCTGTCCTATCATCACATCAGATTTAATCAAAATCCTGCCAAATTAAACTGATTTAAAACGGCAACTCTCTCATTCGTTTTCAATATGCTGGGTATCAATTACAATTGAACACGACTGTACGGTGGATCCATCTCTACACACCTGCTGTTGTTTTCAGCTGACTATTCTTTAGGCCGCTGGGGGCCTGTGGAAGGCACTAAACGTTTGCAAGTCAAACCGCTCATATTAATTTTATCCCACATCTTAATAAATATAATTTCCAAAAATATAGTAAAATAAGGATGATACATTCTTGGAATTTCATTAGTGTTTATGATAAAGGCACACAATACAGATGTAGGAGAGTTTGAAATGCCACAGTTACATCATCGTATGTGCCAACGTTATTGTAATGAAAAAATGTTTAGGCAATTTCACATCGTATAATTTAAAATCTACATATAATTAGACATTTTATTTTATACTATTGTGCATATCATTGAAACTAATTAGACTTCTTTTATATTATTAATTAATGATATTATATTTTTTAAAAATTTATCCAAAAATTCTATTTGTACCTACCACATTAATTTGAGATAATGTATTAATGATGTAATAATTACTTATAAACTTATCACATCATTTAAATAATGAATTTAGATAAATTTTTTGAAAAGAATAAATGAGCAATCTAATTTTTTATATTAACTTTAATATTAATTGTGTAAGAAATTTATTGAGATAGGATAAGGTTGCTCGACATAAGTATTTGAAAAAAAAAAAAAAAAAGAGGAACTTTCACTATAAATGAATAGTTTATCTTTCTTCTATGATTTTGTATAGAAATTTAAATTTTAAATTTCTATTATTGGCTTGAAGGATAACTCATAGGATATGTGATTTTTCATCAATAGGTGTTTTGCTATAGTGGTTGGCATTAATATGGCTATCTTCTCTCACTTTCGCATGAGTAGACCTCTCATCTTCTTGTGAATCAATCACTCTCGTATGAAAATTACTTTCTAGGCCAGAAAAAAAAAAAAAAAAAGATTTTCAATGTTTGTGTATATACTATATGTTGTTTTTCAAAGAGGAAATATATTGTTATGTATTTCTTTAATTTTTTTTTAAATAATTTTGGTAATAAAATGAAGAGAAAAACTTTATTTTAATCTCTGAGGTTTAAAAAAATATCAGTTTTTTAAAACTATTTTGAAAACAACTATTTTTATCCCTAATTTTTTTAAAATTCTTCAAAAAAGTTTAAATCTTCAATCAACTGACGGTCAACGGTGACTTTAAGTAATTTAAATTCTAATCTAATAATTTAAATTCATGAGTATTTTAAATAATTTAACTTGTAAATTCATTATTTTATGAGGATAATTAGGTAATTTATGTGCCATTAAAAACCATAATTTTTTTTAATGTATTTTATTAATATTGATTGTTAGTTGACTGTTGGTTTAGATTTTTTTTTTTTTAAATTTAAAAAAAAAAAAACTATTTTAAAAGAATTTAAAAATTTGATATTTTTTAAACCTTCAGGCTATAAAAAAAAAAAAGGGCAAATTACACTAAAATACTCGGGCCTATCGAATTATTACAGTCATTATGCGAGTTTTATCTAAATTACACATAAATACCTTTGACTTGGTTTGACTAACGACCAATTAACGGTAAAATTAATGCTCAAGGGTAAATTGGTCTTTTTATATATCAAATAATATTTGGGATATTATTTAAACAAAATGTCTCTCTCTCTCTAAAAAACAAAATCTCTCTCTCTCTCCTTCTTCTTCTTTTTCTTCTTCTTTTGCTCATC
The DNA here is from genome assembly GCA_021234005.1 of Nephelium lappaceum. NCBI lineage: Eukaryota > Viridiplantae > Streptophyta > Magnoliopsida > Sapindales > Sapindaceae > Nephelium > Nephelium lappaceum. The sequence continues at coordinate 6,709,719 of CM037999.1, read as the reverse complement.
ATCATCATCTTCTTCTTCTTCTGCTCGTCTTCTTCTTCTTCTTCTTCTTTTTCTGCTCTTCTTCTTCTCTAGGTTCAAATGGAACCCAGAACTGGGTTCGAATTCGAATCCAGTTTTTGGGTTCCTTTGAACCCACATCTGGGTTCGAATGGAACCCAGATCTGGGTTCCATTCGAACCCACATCTGGGTTCCATTCGAACCCGGATCTGGGTTCGAATCGAACCTAGAACTATTGGTTGGTCATCTTCGTCATCTTCTGTTCTTGTTTTTTTTTTCCTTTTTTGTGTGGTGGTGGGTGGTTCGTAATGGTTGGTTGCTTATGTGGTGATTGTGTGGTGATAAGGAGTATGCATGATTCAGGGTGATAGGGATTTCGTGATGGTTTGATGGGTTCATGACTGTGAACCCAATCGAATCTGGGTTCAAACCCAGATGCCCAGAAGAAGATGATGATGAACAAGAAGCAGAAGAGAAAGGAGAACAGAGATGATAAGGGCATTTGTGTCATTTCATTCTAAAAATGTTGTCAAACTGTTAAGTTTGACTAAGTCAACTAACGGTAGGGTATTTACCTATAATTAACGATAAACTCACACCATTAATATAATAATGTGATATGTGAAGGTACTTTAGCGTAATTTTTTTAAAAAAAAAAAGTTTCTCTTCAAATAAGGTATGGGATTTCGATTTCAAAATAAATAAATAAAATATGCAATTTTGATGGGCTACTTTATGACACAGCAGTATATTTGTCGGGTGCTTGGGTTTTGGTTCACTTTATCTTTCCACGATTGCACGAGTAACACGAACCCGTAGCCATCTCTGGTTCACACGTTTTCTCTAAGCAGTAACAATGTTATTTGATTCTCAGTCGTTTTAAGATGCTAGTACCTGCTCTGTTACACTTCAAGTTTTGATTATTTATCAGAACCAAAAGCTACACATTTGAGAGTTTCTGGTGATGGCAGTTCAACCTCCTTCCCACTACCAAAATGTTCGTGCTAAAGTGCTACGTTGTTTCTAAACCTCCATTTTAATGCTTCAAGAGCGATGTCATTTTCTTGATTGGCTAATTAGCTATCTCTCTCAATCTCAGCCCAACTGCAAAATGTAATATGCTTTTTCAACATTGTAGTGATTTTTGATTTCTTGGTTTGACTGGTTGAGGCTCGTGTTTAGCCATTAATGCTTTCTCGCTTTAAAACCCCACTTACCGTATCCCCATTCTCTTGTTTGTAAAACATAATCCTGCCCTTTTTTGGACACCTTCCTGTTTTCTACCTTTTTTTGAACTAGTTGGAGGACAAAAACAATGAGTAAGAACACATCTCCAGGACAGTCAGTCTCGGACACAATGAACCACTTCGATTTCTTCAAGAAATTCAAGCGTTTCAACCCACTTGAGCCCTCTTTGGGCATTCTTGGTTTCGTCTTGGTCACTGCTCTCTTCATTGGTAGCTTCTTTTACTTGGATTACCAAACAGTCACCCGAGGTGGGTGGTATCCGGAGGCTTCTTGGCTGGGTTTGATTGGGTCGTTCTCATCACCATCAGACTCAGTACCATCGTCATCATCATGGTTTGAACATGGACGGCCAGGATTTCTTGATGAAGGTGGTGCAAGTTGTAATGTGTTTGATGGTAACTGGGTTTGGGATGACAAGTATCCTCTGTATCAGAGCACAGATTGTCCTTTCATTGATGAAGGGTTTCGTTGTTTGGAGAATGGTAGACCTGATAGTTACTTCACCAAGTGGCGTTGGCAACCTAAAGATTGTACCTTGCCCAGGTTATTATTATCATTTTTTAATCTATCATGTTGTGTGTTTGGTTTGTGTTGGTTATTGAGAAAAGTGTGGAATAAGTAAAATGAGATAACGAAGCCAAGTCTTAGTTTCAGTCTTTGTGCTTTGTCTCCTTTTGAAAGAATTTTATTTGAGTAGTTGGATATAGGTTAGACTATACTTGTGCAAATTCTCTAAGAATTTTGTTGCTTCCTAGTTCATATTGAAGTTTAATTATTGCTGCTATGTGGAATTTTCTATTGGGGTGTTGAATGTTTTCTTTTGTTGATAGTGGTCTTTGTCACTTACTATTGCAAAATTTTGATCACCTTACTCTCATTGCTTGGCGTCATTCTCTCTTGATGTTTCAAATGAGGGTTTTATTTCTCCATTAAAGTAGGTTTTGGTCTTTCAATTTTTGTGTAGCGGAGATGAAGAATAAGTTTTATTTCATATTTTTATGTATCTGCTTCTTCTGTCTAGAACAGATTCGATGCGAGGAACATGTTGGAAAAGCTTCAAAACCGCCGGCTTGTATTTGTTGGTGACTCAATTGGAAGGAATCAATGGGAGTCCCTACTTTGCTTGCTTGCCTCTACTGTTTCCAACAAGTCTTCAATATATGAGTTGAATGGGGAACCAATAACAAAGCACAGAGGGTCTTTGGTTTTCATGTTCAAGGACTATAACTGCACAGTTGAGTACTACAGGGCTCCGTTTTTAGTGGTTCAGGGTCGACCTCCAGCAGGAGCTCCAAAAGTGGTGAAGATGACTTTGAAAGTGGATCAATTGGACTGGTCTTCTATTCACTGGAGAGATGCAGATGTGCTGATTTTTAACACTGGGCACTGGTGGAATTATGAGAAGACCATAAGAGAGTAAGTAAATATAGTTTTGTTGCATAACTCTTCTGTTTTTTCTTTTCTTCCACCAGCCCCCCATGAATATATGCTTCACATGCTGTTAAAGTTAAACGATGAATGTTGTTATAATTTAGCAATTTGATAAATTGTAGAATTTAATGCCTTAATAAGGTGGCAAGTGTAAGAAGAGGAAAGAAGATAAGCAACGTTTCTTTGGTGATGTAGATTTGACTTTGCCTTTCTTTCTTCTTGTAGAGTTGACTTTGTGGAATCTATGATTAGGCAAAGGTGCCCAAGTATATAGATAATCCATCATTAGAGCGTTTGTTCTGAGAAGATCTATAATTGTGTGGATAATCTGCAAGAAAATGAATAACATACATCTTAGTTGCTGTAATCATAGACTACACTGACGCATATAGTCAAGGTGCAGATTGAAAATTAAACCAAACTGAATACTTTAAGTATAGGGTTTGAAATGATATTTGGATTAACTTGCGTAACATTTGATTGGTTAAAGTGACATGATTCACAAAACTAGTTTTTTGCTTTACTTTTTTAACTTAGCGACCCATTGGGGAGAAAAATCAAGAACTTGTCTTGCCTGTCTGATCAAAGCAAGGTGACTTCTTGTGTTTCTAAGGGTTCAATTGGTGGTTAAAGGTTGTGCCTTAGTGATATGTTTCCTTGTTAAGGAAATAGCTGCTACTTCCTATGTTTGTTTATTTATTTCAAAAATGTTTTGGTGTGTATAAAGTATTAACAGGTTTTTTTATGGTCTATAGAATTACACTTCTCATATTTTCTGCTCAAGTTTTCTGATTTGAGATCACTTTCACTGACTTCTCTTTGTCTTATAAAGCTCTGGTTGTAAAGTCATGGAAGAATTACTACTTTAGCGAAAGCAAGATTAATTCACCGTTAGGGTGTGATAATGCAAATGTGACAAGTTATAATAATTGCACATGCACCCTCAAGATAGTGAAAAGCTGAGGACACCAATTGATGGCCACTTGTTTGCGTGAACTTTTCAGCAGTTTTTTATGAACGAAGCTAAAATTAATTTGGCTATAACAATCAAATCAATATAATGTGCGATCTTTGTTTCATATTACTTGTTAGGGGTTGTTATTTTGAAGAAGGGGCAAAGGTGAATATGAAGATGAGCGTAGAAACTGCATTTAGGAGATCAATTGAGACACTGATTCGTTGGGTGGGCGATCAAGTGAATGTGAACAAGACCCAAGTTTTCTTTCGAACCTATGCTCCTGTTCATTTCAGGTTCATCTCAAATTCCCTTTAGGGTTTTATTTTCATTTCTCATTGTCTCATTATTTATGATATACTATCATTCTCGTTGCTTCCTTCTATCTAAAACCCACTTAGAATGCTTTATTGAGACTTGGGGGAACAAAAACCTCCTCTAGCAATGCTTAACTTCACTCAGGTTTTACACTTTTGCGGAATCATAATCAAAGCGGAGGGAAAACGAGTACAGAAATTGGTTTGGTGACATTTTATGATTTGTACTTACCAACTACAATTAGTACATTTTCAGATTTGTGACTCTTCATTTAATGGCTTTTCAGGCCTAAGGTTCTATTTCTTAGTAGTATACAGCATATTCACAACCAAAACTATTTGAAACGCTCAAGAACTTGCATGTTGTATGTGTATGTGCAAGAGGATATGGATTCTTTTTTTTTTTTTTTTTTTTTTTTTTTCGGTTGGGGGTTGGGGAGAGTGTTGGGTCTGAAGTAGATTTTTAAGATCCAAAACTATACTGCATAAGTTTTCTTTTCTGTATTATCTAAATCAAATCATGGCTTTGAAACTGATCTTAAATTGAAAGGGAAATACGAATTGTGGTCTAGTTTACAAATTCTTAGTGAACAGAAGCCATTTCCAGTAAAATGATCCAATTAGATTTGACATAGTAACTAGTAAGGTACCTAAGGCAAAGTTGCATTCCTCATGGGATTTATGGATATATAGCATCTTAAATGTTAATTTCCATGGATGGCCTGTTCAAACCATATTTAGGATCTTTTATGTCACAGCTATGGCTCACATTTTAAAATTCTTTTGAAAATTCTGGATACTGTTATTAGTTAGGATCATTACAGTTGGTAGATATAATTGTATTAAAGTCTCGTTACAAGTGTGCCTGGGAGCGGGGTGCCAGGTTGTGCTATTATTCTGTTCTATCACATTGCTATCATTAGTCAAGATTGTGAATCAAACAGGCTACGAATTGATCTCTAAAGGATTATCTGTGTCGCACAGAAATGGTGAGTGGAATACTGGTGGTAGCTGTCACTTGGAAACGCTTCCTGACTTGGGACTATTACCTGCTTCACCTGGAATCCATTTTGATATAGTAGCTGATGTGTTGCTTAAGCATTTGAATGAATCACAAGTCATGAACTTAAATTTGTTAAATGTGACGGACATGTCATCCCGTAGGAAAGATGGCCATGCATCGGTGTACTATTTTGGGCCTGAGACTGGTCCAGCACCTCTTCACCGACAAGACTGCAGTCACTGGTGTTTGCCTGGAGTGCCTGATTCATGGAATGAGCTTCTTTATGCACTCTATCTCAAGTGGGAGATTTCTCATGTACAAAATTTAAAAGCACATTCTCCAGCTCCGTTGTGATTGTATCGATCTCAAGTTTGTAGAAAAAGGGGCACATGTTACTGGTAAATTCTGAGCAAAATTATAGGTTGTGAAGCTGAGAGTTGGCAGTCCCTCCCCTGTAATTGGTTTTGCTGATTCACCCAGACCATCTGAGTTTACCTCCGAAGCTGGGATTTTGCAGCAAAAAATTAAATTAATCCTCATAGGTGGAATACTTTTGAACCCCCTTTTACTGTGACATGGATGAACCGACATGCAATATTCGCGAGGAATCATTAATGGTTTGAGGGCTTGTGGACTAGTTCTTAACGGCAGGCACCAGCCTACAAAAGTTTACGGATGATTTACAGGTAGGGTTGAGGTAAAGTTTAAGTGCATCTGTATAATTCTTGCAAAAGAAGAAATATATAGGATGTTTTAGAGTCATTGATATAGTCACTTGTAATTTTTTGTAAATGAAAATACAACTTGGTATTCAGATACAAACCCTTCTTACTAATTGCATTTATGAATGAAGGGAAACTAAAAACTTCCAAATACTTGTTTGTCTTAAGCTTCTTGTTTTGTCATTTGTGCCACTTGATCGTCTAACACTGCAGCACAAGAACTTCTTTTACTTTTGCCAACTGATTTGTTTTTTAGAAAGTGCAGAACAATTGATATACAAAAGTCAATAGGATATACTGAATCAATTTTCCACTCCATTAATTGAGGTTAAATCACTTGCATGAATTCTGCTTTTTTTTTTTTTTTTTTTTTTTTTTTTTTTTAAAGAATTGACTCCATGTTATCATCTTGCACAGATGAGATCATCAATTTGGAAAGGTATGGTTGTAGATGGCCCATCTCACCTGCCAATATTTTCTTCCTTCCAGACCAGGGGTCTATTTGCCATATGCATCTATAAAGGAAAACTGTAACTGTAACAAGCTTTCCTTATTGAAAAATACCAATAACCATAATGTGTGAAACATGTTTGCTAGGCCGTTTTCAAGAATTCTTGTCATGGGTTTAAAATATGTCAACATATGCATTATTAATACATACACAATTTGATTGAATAATTAGAATCCGAAGCTTTCTAAATTGAAAATAAGAATTCGTTTTCCCCCCAAAAAATATGGACCGCAAATTCTAAAAGGCAATTTGTGAAAATTCTTACAGTAGATATAACCATTATGTTTTAATACTTTTTTTTTTTAAAAGAATGTTTTAGTACTTGAAGAATCTAAATATTGTAATCGGTGGAGAATGTTACCTAATTCTTCTGTTTTCACATGACTGCAATAATATATAATAAAGTAAGTTTTGTTTCATATCTATAGGAGCGGAGGAACAAAAATGCTTCCATTAAATTCCGAAAAAAAATTCCTTAGAAAAAAAATTAGAAAAAAAAGTGAGAAACTTTATTTTAGTCTCAAAGGTTTCAGAAACTATCAGATTTTTAAAACTCTTTTGAAAATAATTATTTTCATCTCTAATTTTTTTAAAACTCTTCAAAAAAATCTAAATCTTCAATCAACTAACGGTCAATATTATTAATAGAATGTATTAAAAAATATTTTTGTCTTTAATGGTTGATATTGACATATAAATTACCGGATTACCCTCATAAAATAATGAATTTACAAGTCAAATTACTTAAAATATCTCTAAATTTAAGCTATTATATTATAATTTACATTGCTTATAATCAATATTGACCATCAATTGATTGATGGTTTGAATTTTTTGAAGAGTTTTGAAAAAGTTAGGAATGAAAAAAGTTATTTCCAAAAGAGTTTTAAAAACTTAATATTTTTTGAAACTTTAAAAGGCTGAACAAAGTTTTTCCGAAAAAAAAAAAACTCTGGTTTTCAGCTAAGTTTTCTTTGGTTCTTTTTCCTCGTGATGTGAATTAAATATTTGTTGGTTCTTTTTCCTCGTGATGTGAATTAAATATTTGATATGCACTTGTAACACCAAATAAAATCAACCTTTCTTTTTTTTTTTTTTTTTTTTTCTGTTGCATATTAATCATTCCTCACCTTTGCATTTAGTTTCTTTGTGATCTTTTATATAACATTTTTCTATGGATTAAAAACTGAAAATTTCGTAAGATCGCTTATTTGTTCAAAGAAAGTGAAATTAAAGACTCACTGACGACTTCTTATAATAAGAAGTCTTGTCAATTTGGCTAAAACTTAAAACAAGAGCCACTTATCCATGTGATAACTTTTTTGATATCTCTAGATTAGTAGGTTACACTTGCTGTATATGTATTCGAATTCCCAGAGATAAATCTTCAACAAGGTAGGCAAATCATCAGTTTGCCTCGACTTCATCCTTGCCATTTGTACACATCCGCCGTTGCCCCTACCAATTGTTATATGTTTCACTACAAATCTATTGGAGGATAACAATTTAGATCATAGAGTATCGTTCATTTTCTCTATAATGTATAGAGAGAAAAATTTCAATTTCATGCCATTAACGGTTGGATTCATTTACTTATTATTTATGTAATATTTATTTATATTTAATCAATAGCTTACAAGTTTTCCATTGACTTTCCAAACTAAGAAGATAACTATAGTGCAAAGTAGTAAATTTTTATTTTTAATTAATTGAAATTTATCTTGCAGTAAACTTGTACCAATTCAAATTCACAGTAACAACTAATAAGAAGAAAATTTTCTACTTTTGTTCATTTTCTGCTGACTCCGTGTATCATTATCAAAGCAAGTCCAAAACCAGAAAAAGTTTAGAATATTTGAATCATCAAATAAATAATTCGTATAATCTAATATTGTATGTTCTAACATCTACTCCAATATTTAACCTCAATAAGATATTTTAATAAGTAAATGATACATTTAACTATCATACATGTACATCATCTGTTAGTATAAATAGTTAAGCACCTCTCTATTCACTAAGGTATTGAAAGTTACACTTTCGACGAGTTCAAATTAAAGCTTATATGGGTAGTGTTTTTAATTTATTGCAGAAATAGTTATCTCCCATTTATAGGCCTAGCTATCAAGGTAATGTAAATAGTGTTTAGTTGTCTCCCGTTTATAAAATATAATTATCTTCTTAAAAAAAAAAAAAAAAACTATCATTTATAATCTTAAATGAATTGCATATAACACATCATCCTTCAGTAGTAGTTGAAGTTGCCCTCTCCTCCGATTGTGAGAGTAGTCATATAAGTCACAGCGCTATGAGTAATTCATCCATCTTGGCAAAGTTGCTCTCTTCTGACAGTTATCTGACTTATAAAAAGTCAAAGCTAAAAAAAAATGCATATAAATACATTTTAGATCTGTATGAATAGTACATGCATTGATATATCTTCCCCAAAAAATATATATATATATCATACTTCTAATCTTAAATGAATGCATATAAATACACTTTAGATCTATAAAAAAAGTACATGTATCTTCCAAAAAAAAAAAAAAACTATCATACTTTTAATCTTAAATGAATGCATATAAAGACACTTTAGATCTGTATAAATAGTACATGCATTGATATCTCACTCAAATCCATTAAGAAAGCATAAATGTTTTTAATATTTGAGTGTAATTTTAGTTATCACATAATCTATTTTAATTTACAGTTATATATTTTACTGTCTATATTCCAACCAATGACGTAATAATTATTGAACACTTTCATCAAAGCCTAATTAATTCATATTTTTTTCTCAAAGCACACAACCCAAAATAAGAATGAGAATTACAGGAATCTATTTGGAAGTGTGAAATAAGTAGAACAATTTTTTTAAAAAAGGGAGAGATAATATTGATCCCTTCTATCATAAAGTTGGTCAATATTAGCAGTTCGGTCCATTTCTAGTTTTTTTTTTTTTTAGGACTTTTTATAATTGAATGATATTTTTTATTTAATTTTAAACAAATTAAAATTATTATTTAAAAATTCTAAAAAAAAAAAGAATAGAAAATTCAGTGACATTTCATTCACAATTTCATTAGATCTCAACAAAAAGAAAATTGATGGCGCTTGGAGATTTGAAATTGGAGCCAGGTATGGCTTTAAATTTTGGGAATATTGTTATGGAGCTGTGGTCCTCTCTTACTAAGCGTGCAATTAGTGGGATTGGACTGGTGACAAGTTGAGGTTGATGAATAGTTAATGTATTTGAAGGAGATTGGTTTGGTGTGGACTGTGGAGTAAATTTACGCCTGACAGTCACAGTATGGGTTGAGAATGAATTAATATGTAATAGCTAATTAGCCATACATATCTGAAACAAGTTGAGGTTGATGAATCGTTAATGTATTTGAAGGGGATTGGATTTGTGTGGAGTAAATTATAAGCCTGACAGTCACAATCAGTGTTGAGAATGAATTAATAACCAACTAGCCATACATACCTGTGTAATTTCTTCAAATAAAAATCATATTGAATATTTTGAGTGATTTCATTTTCCTGCTAAATAATAGACAAAGAACTACATATCAATCTTTTTCAACAATTGAGACCACATTTCTACCTTCTATTCCGTCCTCGTATATTAAAACAAAGTCTAAAATCGTATTTCTACAAGACTGGGACACAATGAACCGTGTAAATTCTTCTAAGAAAAGCAAGCGCTTGAACCCTCTTGAGCCCCTCCTCGGCATTCTTGGCTTTGTCTTTATATCTGTTTTCTTCATTGCCTTTTTCTTTTACATGGACTTCCGGGTTGTCACTGGAACTATTCGCAATCATGGACTCTCCTGGCTTAGCTCGGTTAGTCCATCACCACCATCATCCCCATCGTCATTGGAATCAGAATCAGCAACAGCAACACCACCAGGAGCATTGGACTCGTCTGGACGGCCAGGATATCTCGAAGAAGGTGGTGAAGGGTGTGACATCTCTGACGGGAACTGGGTTTGGGATGATAGCTATCCACTTTATCAGAGCATAGATTGCTCGTTAATGGATAATTCACTTCGTTGCCTGCAGAATGGCAGGCCTGATGATTTTTACACCAAGTGGCGTTGGCAACCAAAAGAATGTGACTTGCCCAGGTTTCTATTATTATTATTATTATTATTTTCAGTTTTTGTTCTCTTCTGAAATTGTATTTGGGGTCATTATTGAGTGCAGATTTGATGCAAAAACAATGCTGGAAAAGCTACGCAACCGGAGGCTAGTTTTTGTTGGAGATTCAATAAGTAGAAACCAATGGGAATCCATGTTGTGCATGCTAGCCTCTGCTGTCCCAAAAAATGATACAAATTCAATATATGAAGTGAATGGGAAACCAATCACGAAGCATAAAGGGTTCCTGGTGTTCATGTTCAAGGAGTACAACTGCACGGTGGAGTACTACAGGGCACCATTTCTAGTGGTGGAGGGTCGGCCTCCGGCCACAGCTCCAAAGGAGGTGAGGCTGACTCTGAAAGTGGATAAACTGGCCTGGACTTCCAAGCTTTGGAAAGATGCAGATGTCCTCATTCTAAATACTGGGCAGTGGTGGACTTATGGGAAGACCATCAGACAGTAAATATATAATTTACATCCTTTGATTTTTTTCTCAACAACTCACCTTGTTTCTATGTTTCTAGTTAGATTTATCAGTTTCCATAACTTTAAAAGATAACAAACTTATATTGAACAGAAATCCAAACCTATGCAATTAATATAAGGCCATTAAGATGTATGATCACTTTCTAAACTTATTGGTTAGAATCTTCATCTTAAATTATTATTGTATTTAGATTTGAACTTTACATCAACTTCTGGACCTTTTCACTCTATTTAAAACTATGATGAGGTAATAGTATTATAGGTCCCACAGTTTTGTACATTTTTAAAAATAAGCTTTAACAAGTGTAAGAATAATAAATAACTTATATATTCTTATTTTGTTTAAGAAGTCTGTCTAAGATGTCAAAAAGGTCCTTAAAATCCATAAAGTAGTGCATACAATCTATTATTATCTTTTACATCATTTTCAATAAATTTATATAATTCAACACAATCAACCAAAAAATTTTCAGATTTTGTATTCATAAACTTAAGTAAATATGTATAAATATTAAAAAAAAATTGTCAATAACATAACGAATCAATAAGATAAAAATAAACAGCGTGTCATTATAAATTTTGGTATTCTTCCTATGAAAACATTAATTAAAAGTAAATAAAAAAATCAATGCAACACAATAATTGGATAGCATTACCTTATAAAATTTGATTTTTTCAACTCAAGGTTGGCATGGTTCAGTGCAGTTTTCGATAAAACTACCAGACTTTAGCTGGTCTTTTATATGCTCTTCGAATTTGTTTTGGGCCTTTAAATTTTCAATAGATTCATCTTATTTTGTCAGAGGTTGTTACTTCCAAGAAGGACAGGATGTGAACATGAATATGAGCATTCAAACTGCATTCAGAAAATCAATTGAGACATTAATAGATTGGATGGGAAGAGAAGTAAATATCACCAAGACTCAAGTTATGTTCCGAACCGCTACTCCTTCGCATTTCAGGTCTATCTCCTCACTAGCAAATAATTATTTTCCTGTTTACATTTTTATACTAGATATAGACTGTAATACATTGGCTAAACTTAACAGGGGCGGCCAGTGGTATTCTGGCGGACACTGTCACTCGCAAAAGCTACCTGAGTTCGGCTCGTTGCCTACTTCATATGGAGCGCATTATTCCACACTCTTAGAAGTGTTAACCAATCGGTCTGAGGAGTTGCAAGTGAAGAGCCTAGACGTGTTGGATGTTACAAGCATGACATCTAGGAGAAAAGATGGCCATCCATCTTTATACACCCGAAGCCCTGAGGCAGAGCCGAGGCCTATCCACCACATTCAGGATTGTAGCCATTGGTGCTTGCCTGGTGTTCCTGATTCCTGGAATGAGCTTCTTTATGTACTTTTCCTGAAGCGAGAGTCTGCTCGCCTTGCAAATTCAGCACAATCTTCTGGAATTTACTGAATTTGATGAAAATAGCGCCAGTGGCTGTGGCTCATCTGTCCTTGATGCAGTTTTATTTCTACTGTCACTCTTTGCTTTGGCAGTTTGGCTTCAATTTCAGCCAGTTTTTTGGTTTATTTGGTGTAACTCTAGTTACCAATTAATCTGTAATGTAAACCAGAATTTTACTTCACAGACTCTTTTTTTTTTTTTCAAAGGAAACAATAAATCAAACAGTTACATTTATATGTCTGACAGGAATTTTACTTCACATACTTTTACTTTCTTTAAAAGAAATAATAAATCAAAGAGTTACGTTTACATGCCTAAAATAAGCCATTGGATTCCCGATCCTATGCCTGGTCTAGAACCAGGACCAATTATCAGTTATATAGGCTAAAGGGGTATTGATTCTCATTGAACTCTACAATGGGATTCAATTAATTAGATAAACTTTGATATTACATGAAAATTAAAGTAGAAAAATGTTATAAGATATTTGGATTTTGTTCCCAAAAAAACACGTTGGTATATGCAACTCCAGTCTTAAGTTTTTTACTCTACTGTTATACATGGAATTGACGCCTTTTTACAAACTTAGGAACAAAGCTTATATCAATGGAAATGTAAAGTAGCTTTTGCCAACTGATTTGTTCTTTCAAAGTGAAGAACAATTGATATACAAAAGCCAATAGGATATACAGAATCAATTTTCCCCGCCATTAATTGAGGTTAAATCACTTGCATGAATTCTGCTATATATGTATATATATTTATTTTTGAAAGAATTGATTTCATATTATTATCTTGCACAGATGAGATCATCAATTTGGAAAGCTATTGTCGTAGATGGGCCGTCTCACCTGCCAATATTTCTTCCCTACAAATCCAACCAAAAATCATTTGAGAACCAGGGGTCTATTTGCCATATGTATCTATAAAGGAAAACTGTAACAAGCTTTCTTTATTGAAAAATACCAACGAAGATAAATGTGAGAAACATGTTTGCTAGGCCATTTTCAAGAGTTCTGGTCATGGGTTTAAAATATGTCAACATATGCATTATTAATTCATGTAGAATTTGATTGATTACTTAGAATCCGAAGCTTTCTAAATTTAAATTACGAATTCGTTTTCCCCCAAAAAATTATGGACCGTAAATTCTAAAAGGCAATTTGTGAAAATTCTTACAGTAGATATTACCATTATGTTTTAGGACTTGGAGAATCTAAATATTGACACCTATTTCTCCTGTTTTACATGACTGCAATAAATATAATAAAGTAAGTTTTGTTTTTACATGACTGCAATAAATACTCCATCCCTTGATCCTAAGAGGTATGAATAATTTTCTGTGAATTCAATTCTCTTCCCCTACCATTAAAGGGTAGTTTTATCTGAATTCAATATTCCCCCTTCCATCATTGAAAAAAAATAAAGGCCAAGGAACAAAAATACTTCCTTTTTTTTTTTTTTTTTGGATACAAACAAAAATGCTTCCATTAAATTCGGAAGGAAAAAAAAAATCACTCTGGTTTTCAGCTTAGTTTTTCTTTGGTTCTTTTTCCTCTTTATTTCTCTCTCCTTCATGGCTCACTTATTGTCACATTCTCGTTATAAGATCCAGTCTCAAACTCTCAAAACAAGATTAAATATTATAGCACAAAATTTCTTACTCAGTGAATGGGCATTTATGGTAAGTAAGGTGAGCACTTTCACTCGTGATGTGAATTAAACATTTGGTTTGCATTTATAACACCAAATTCAATCAACATTTTGTTATGCATATTATAATCATTCCTTCACCTTTGCATTTAGTTTCTTTGTGTTCTTTTATATAACGTTTTTTCTATCGATTAAAAACTGAAAATTTTGTAAGATCGCTTATCTGTTCAAAGAAATTGAAATTAAAGTCTGGTCACTTTGGCTAAACCTTAAAATAAGAGCCACTTATCCCTGTGATAAGTTTTTTGATGTCCAGCGCAAATCATCAGTTCACCTTGACTACATCCTTGTCATTTGTACACATCACCCATCGCCCCTTACCAGTTGTTATTTGTTTCACTACAAATCTAAGTATCATTCATTTTCTCTCAAGTGTACAGAAACATGAAAATTTCAATTTCATGGTATTGGCAGTTAGATTCACTTATTTTTTATTTATTTAATATTTATTTATACTTAATCAATGATTGACTTTCCACACTAAGAAGCCAATTATAGTGCAAAGTAGTTAATTTTTATTCCTAATTAATTGGAATTTATCTTGCAGTAAACTTGCACCAATTCAAATTCACATTGACAACAAATAAGAAAAAAATTTTCTACTTTTGTTCATTTTCTGATAACTCTGTGTATCATTATCAAAGCAAGTCCAAAACCAGAAAACGTTTGGATGTTTGAATCATTAAATCAATAATTTGTGTAATCTAATATTGTATGTTCTGATGTCTACTCCAATATTTAGCCTCGGTAAGATATTGTAATAAATAAATGATACATTTAATTATCATACTTGTACATCACCTAGTAGTACAAATAGTTAAACACCTCCCTATTCACTGTTTAAAATGTTGAAGGTTGCATTCTCAATAAGTTCATATTAAAGTTTATGTGGGTAGTTTTTTTCTTTTATGATGAAAATAGTCATCTCCCATTTATGGGTATAGTTATCAAGGCCATGCAAATAGTGTTCAATTATCTCCCAATAGTTATCTTCCAAGAAAAAAAAAAGGAAAAGCTATCATACATATAATTCTTAAATGACGGCATATAAATACATTTTAGATCTGTATAAATAGTACATGCATTGATATATATTTTTTTAAAAAAATATCATACTTATAATCTTAAATGAATACTTATGAGGACACTTTAGATATGTATAAATAGTACATGCATTGATATCTCTCTTAAATCCATTAAGAAAGCATAATGGTGTTTTACTCTCTAAATGTAATTTTAATTATCACATAGCCTATTTTTATTTAAGGTTAGATATTTCACTTTCTGTATCTCAATCGATTATGTAATAATTGTTGAATACGTACACATTACTAGTAAATGCTTTTACTTTCATCCGATATAATTAATTTTTTTTTTTTCTCAAAGCAGGCAACCCAAAATAAGAATGAAAAAAATTAGGAGAATCTCTTTGGAATTACATATGAAATAAGTAGAACAATTTTTTTTTTCAAAAAAAGAGATAATATTGATCCCCTCTATCATAAAGTTGGTCAATCTTAACAGCTAGGATCCTTTTATATATATATTTATATATTTCATGATTCAATGACATTGTTTTATTTAATTTTTAAAAAGTTAAAATTATTATTTAAAATTTCCAAAAAAAAAAGAAAAAGAGAGAAAAATTCAGTGACATTTCATTCACAATTTCATTAGATCTCAGCAAAAAGAAAATCGATGGTGCCTGGAGATTTTGAAATTGGAGCCGGGTGTGGCTTCAAATTCTGGGAACATTGTTGTGGAGCTGTGGTCCTCTTCTACCAAGCGCGCAATTAGTGGGATTGGAGATTGGTGACAAGTTGAGGTTGCTGAATCATTAATGTATTTGAAGGAGATTGGATTGGTCTTGTGAAGTAAATTGTACGCTTGACAGTCACAGTCTGTGCCATTCGTTGAGAACGAATTAATAGCCAATTAGCCATACATACCTCTGTAATTTCTTCAAATAAAAATCGATTTGAATATTTGAGTGATTTCATTTTCCTGCTAAATAATAGACGAAGAACCATTATCAATCTTCTTCAACAATTGAGACCACAATTCTATCTTCTATTCTCCATCATCTTACATTAAAACGAAGTCTAAAATCGTATTTCAACAAGACTGGGACACAATGAACCGTGTAAATTCTTCTAAGAAAAGCAAGCGCGTGAATCCTCTTGAGTCCCTCCTCGGCATTCTTGGCTTTGTCTTTATATCTGTTTTCTTCATTGCCTTTTTCTTTTACATGGACTTCCGGGTTGTCACTCGAGCTATTCGCAATCATGGACTCTCCTGGCTTAGCTCGGTTAGTCCATCACAACCATCATCCCCATCGTCATTGGAATCAAAATCAGCAACAGCAACACCACCAGGAGCATTGGACTTGTCTGGACGGCCAGGATATCTCGAAGAAGGTGGTGAAGGGTGTGACATCTTTAACGGGAACTGGGTTTGGGATGATAGCTATCCACTGTATCAGAGCACAGATTGCTCGTTAATGGATAATGCATTTCGTTGTCTGCAGAATGGCAGGCCTGATGATTTTTACACCAATTGGCGTTGGCAACCAAAAGAATGTGACTTGCCCAGGTTTCTTTTATTATTATTATTATTATTATTTTCAGTTTTTGTTCTCTTCTGAAATCGCATTCGGTGTCATTATTGAGTGCAGATTTGATGCAAAAACAATGCTGGAAAAGCTACGTAACCGGAGGCTAGTCTTTGTTGGAGATTCAATAAGTAGAAACCAATGGGAATCCATGCTGTGCATGCTAGCCTCTGGTGTTCCAAAAAATTATACGAATTCAATATATGAAGTGAATGGGGAACCCATCTCAAATCATAGCGGGTTCCTGGTGTCCATGTTCAAGGAGTACAACTGCACGGTGGAGTACTACAGGGCACCATTTCAAGTGGTGCAGGGTCGGCCTCCGGCCACTGCTCCAAAGGAAGTGAAGCTGACTGTGAAAGTTGATAAACTGGTTTGGACTTCCAAGCTCTGGAAAAATGCAGATGTCCTCATTTTTAATACTGGGCAGTGGTGGACTTATGAGAAGACCATCAGAGAGTAATTATATAATTTAACATCCTTTAATTCTTTTTTAACAACTCATCTTGTTTCTATGTTTCTATTTAGATCTATCAGTTTCCATAACTTTAAAAATAGCCAACTTATATTCATGAGAATTTCAAACCTATGAAATTAATATAAAACCACATTAAGATGTATAATCACCTTTTAAACTTATCGGTTAGAATCTTCATCTTAAATTATTATTGTATTTAGATTTGAACATTACTCAACATCAGAAGGGTTTGTTTTAATTATTGCACTTTTGGATTTTCTCACTCTATTTAAAACTATGATGAGATAATTGTAATATAGGTCCCAAAGTTTTTTGTATACCAAATATACACTTTTAAAATATGCTTTAACAAGTTTAAGAACAATAATTAATTTGTATATTATTATTTTATTTATAAAGTATGTCTAAAATGTTAAAAAGTCCTTAAAATACATAAAGTAATGTATACAACCTATTATTATTTATTATATAATTTTCAATAAATTTTTGTAATTCAACACAATCAACAATAAAGTTAAGTAAATATGTGTAAACATTTAAAAATTTATCAATAACATAAGGAATGAACAATGAACAAGAGAAAGATAAATATTGTATCATTAAAAATTTTGTTATTCTTCCTATGAAGACATTAATTGAAGGTAAATCAGAAATCAAAAGCATAATAATTAGATAGCATTTCCTTATAAAATTTGATATTTTCAACTTAGAGTTGGTATCGTTCAGTTCAGTTTTGGATAGAATTGACAGATATTTTTTGATTATTGGGTTTAGTTGGTTTTTTATATGCTCTTTGAAATTCTTTTGGGCCTTAAATTTTCAATAAATTCATCTTATTTTTTCAGAGGTTGTTACTTCCAAGAAGGCAAGAATGTGAATATGAATATGAGCATTCAAACTGCATTCAGAAAATCAATCAAGACATTAATAGATTGGATGGGAAGAGAAGTGAACATCACCAAGACTCAACTAATATTTCGAACCATTACTCCTTCGCATTTCAGGTCCATCTCCTACCTAGCAAATATTCTTTTCTTGTTTACATTTTTATACTAGATAAGACTGTAACACCTTGGCCAAATTTAACAGAGACGGCAAGTGGGATTCTGGTGGACACTGTCACTTGCAAAAGGTACCTGAGTTCCGCTCGTTGCCTACTTCATATGGAGCATATTATTACATAGTCGCAGATGTGTTAGCAAATCGGTCTGAGGAGTTGCAAGTGAAGAGCTTAGAGGTGTTGAATGTTACAAGCATGACATCCAGGAGAAAAGATGGCCATCCATCTTTATACAACCAAAGCCCTGAGGCAGGGCCGAGGCCTCTCCGCATTCAGGATTGTAGCCATTGGTGCTTGCCTGGTGTTCCTGATTCCTGGAATGAGCTTCTTTATGTACTTTTCCTGAAGCGAGAGTCTGCTCGCCTTCCAAATTCAGCACAACCTTCTGGAATTTACTGAATTTGATGAAAATAGCGCTACTGGCTGTGGCTCATCTGTCCTTAATGCAGTTTTATTTCTACTGTTACTGTTTGCTTTAGCAGTTTGGCTTCAATTTCAGCCAGTTTTTTGGTTTATTTGGTGTAACTCTAGTTACCTATGAATCTGTAATGTAAATAGAAATTTTACTTTACAGGCTCTTTTTTTCTTCAAAGGAGACAATAAATCAAAGAGTTACTTTTACATGTCTAACAGGAATTTTACTTCACAGGCTCTTACTTTCTTCGAATAAAACAATAAATCAAAGAGTTACATTTACATGCCTAAAATAGGCCATTGGACTCCCGATCCTGTGCCTGGTCCAGACCCAAGACCATTTACCAGTTATATAGGCTAAAGGGGTATTGATTCTCATTGAACTCTGTGATAGGACATCAAAATTAAAGTAGAAAAATGTTATAAGATATTTGGATTTTGCTCAGAAAAAGGACACGTTGGTATATGCGAGTCCAGTTTTCAATTTTTTACTCTACTGTTATACATGGAATTGACGTCTTTTTACGAACTTAGGAATAAAGCTTTTATAAATGAAAATGTAAAGTAAGTTCTATGAATCTTCTAAGTTTATTAACATTTTCTTGGTAATTTTTTATTCCATAGTTTAAGAAGCCAGCTTATCAATCCCTCTCTCCGTGGCAAACTCTTTTCTTTTCATATTAGGACTACAAAATGTGGCAGAGTAAGGCATTGTATCATATTCTTGCAAGTTAAGGTCTCGAAGAGTTTCTCCAGTGTTGCAACTGGAATTGCATTCCATTCCAGTTTACTTAGTTTCACAATTTTTTTTTTTTTTTTTTTAATGTTGACAGGATTACATTGGACTTTAGAAAATGTTGAAATTTGATACAAATATTTTCTGGAATGCTAGAAAAATGACATATAAAATGAAAAGACATCTTTCCTTTTGTCTTCGAGTTTGAGAACCTGTTGTAATGCATGTTGATGGTGTGACGAACAAAAATATCTACCAAATTGTGGCAAACAAAAATATCAACAATAGTTTATGTTAAGGGATTTCATTACCTGACGATACATATTTTTAGACTCCAAGCGGAACAAACTTGGTTATTTGTCGATTAAATTAACCAAATGAACAACAAAAGTATTGGCACTTCTAATGATCAGAGTGGCCCGCAATCCACCCACAGACACAACATTTAGTGGAATTCAATTATAAATCATGCCCTGCATACCCATATATGGGATTTGTGAACACGTAACAACATACTCCTGTAATTATCTTTTAATTAGAAATCCTGTTTCTCCATTTTTAGCAGTTAGCTAAAGCTCCTGTTATCCTGGTAAGATTAGCGTGTTCACTGGGACTACTTCGATTTAACAGATAGTGGATTCTAATTTCTGATCAGTCATGATTATAGAATCACCAATGAAGGCGCTGAGAACTTTGTGCACAACAGGTACATTTTAAATCTTTGTAAATTTCTGTAATTAGATAAAAACCTGATGGCCTTACTAACCAGAAAAAGAATGTATCAGTACACACAAAAAAGGATAAGGTTTCATACACTTTTCACTAGAAAACAAACTTAAAGAGATAAAGTTGCATTTATCAAGGAACCAGCACTTCTAATCATCAAATGGGTATTGCTCATACCTAATTGTACAATCATAGAGCACCACACGGGCCCCTATCCGGGTTGGACATGAAGCAAACATTGCTGTCTTGGCGGCACCGAGACAAGCAGTGCAGTCTGAAGTTGAGAGGTTTTGGTTACAAGCTGCATGTCCATAGGCAAAAGCATTAGGATAAGGAGAGATGTTGTAGTAATCATAACCTTCGCTTGTTGCTGTCACGTTCTGTAATTCCGCAAGAACATAGGCCAAACTTGTAGCAAAAGGATCCCCACTTGTGTACACCCCGGAGTTGCATAGAACATTTGTCACGTTTGTATTGGGAACACTTCTTGCAATTCCGCAAAACATGAACAACCCAATAACAATCACCGCCAGTTTTTGGAGAAAACCCATCTCTTTGTTTGCCTCCCCCTTTTTTTCCTGATTGAAAATCATCAAGTTTTGTTGACTTTTAATTATGACTTTTTCATTGGTTTTTCCATCAATATTACTATTTAGCATGTCTTTTGTCTTATTGATTTGTATCATTAATTTGACTTATTCACGCTGTATTGCTGTCCTTGTGATATATTTTATTTCATGGAGCAAATTAGGTAGTTGTTATTGTCGCAACTACAGTTTTTGCCTCGCAAAAAGCATTTGAAAGCATCTTTATGGTTCATATAATAAGACTTGCATATCTGATAAGATCATCTTGCAAGCCGTCTTTGTCTTATTATATATCTTAATATCATATCTAAGTCCTATAAATTGGTGTTGCGACCGCAATTACCATCTTGATTATCAGAGAGTAGGCTATACTGCTTTACTGTGTTATGTTATTTATCGGTCCCAGTTTTGTGTAGGCAAATGTGCCATCAAATTGCAACATGTAAGGGGTTTTCAACAGTTCGACTAACAGTTTTGTTAATCTACGAGAGGAGCCAATTATGGTGCCTTTCTAAGGCATCTCAACAACCTTGTGGAAAACTAGGATAAATTTTAAAGTTTATATAAATAACTGACTATCCAACAAAAAAGGGAATTTCTTTACATGTTCTAGATTATGAACAACTTTTGAGACTACAAAGGAAAACTATTTTCTATACAATCCAGTAGGATGACTACTCTTCTTCCAAGTATTTGTCTCTTATTTCTTTTGATAAGAGATTGAATAAATTTTAAAAAAGTGTGATAATTAAAATATTAGTTGAGAAAATTTCTTTTTTTCTTACAAAGTAAAATAATTATTTGAATTTTTCTCAAAAAAAAAATTATTATTTGGATTGAGAATCGATAAACAAACTTTTAAAATTGTTGAACTTGTGAAATATTGGCAGAAATTGACAGTATTGAATAACCCGTAATTTATTTTTCTGCTATCATTCTTCTTCAATTAAAACTATGCAACTAATATCTTGTAATTTTAATTGGAAGAGGGGTCTTAATAGACTTTTTATTGGGCCCTTGAACTGTCTAATCTATCATCTATTTCAGAAAATGAAATATCATAGTGGACAACCGAGGACAACCGATTAAGTGCCTCTTTCCATTGCGATTATTGGCTAATATATGCACATTGAATTTGGAAAGAGGAATCATTGTCCATGCATATATCACCCCAATCAGTAAATTCAAGGAATTGAAATCCTCTAATTAACACGATACCAACCAGAAAAATGTAGTGACACAGTCTAGGAAAAATCATAATTTGCATTTACGAGTGTCATCAAAATTTTTGACATGTAGCATGGTACACTGTGAGGATTGCCATATCAAGGTAGTGATACAAACTTTGTAATTTTCATTATATCACTAATTCACAGGGTCAAAACACTTCTTAGATTGGATCATCAAACTCAACGACTTTTATGAACTCTCATTTTTCTTCCCTTTAGTCCTTTATCTAATTATTAAATTATTGTCTTTTTTCAGGAAATTTCTTTTTTTTTTTTTATACATATACATCTATTAATGAGCCAAAATTTGGCCTAGACTTGTCTAAATCTATACACTATAATATGCTCATTAATAAGAAAAATGAGTCACTTATTGGCATGAAAGCTAGCAAGTTCTCCGAGTTCTTCCACTTCTTTTGTCAATTCTTCCACCTTGTCTATCAACTCCATCAATATGAACACAAAGCTGGCTATTTTAAGTCCATCAAAATTCTCCAGTTGTCCTAGAGTAGATGGAGACACTAAAAGACTTAGCTCTTGTCTCATTGACGTCAACTTTGGCGTTATCAAAGCCACTGCCTGGCATCTTCTCATCTTCATGATGCTCTCTCCCATCTCTCTTAGTGCCCATGCAAGTGATGACCCAACTCCTTCACACGGTTCTTTGATCGATTCTCTCAGGGTCTCTGATGACTAATGACATAGTTCAAGTGAAACAAGTCAATGATCGGTTGCTATGCTTACAACCATGACATAGTAATTCTAGACAAATAGGATATTTGTTCAATCTAGCTATATACCTGTCTAGGAGATAGAAGACAGCCTTTAAACGACAGGGTAGTTGCAGCTACATCGCGTAGAACCTCTCCAATTTGTAGGTATTTTTTCCATGGGTAGGAAAATCCGAATTTTCCATGCCATGGTTCCCATCTTGCAAAATTTGCCTGAAACAGGGCATAATTTTTTTTAATAAACATCAACTCTATCAATTATAAGTAGCCTCCCGTTTGTTGGTTGGTCAAGATAAAAAAAGTTAATTAGTTGATATACCAGTGATTCATCTTTTGTCTTTGAATGAAGCACTGATTTGCAATTGCTGAAATTAAATCTGGGTTGGTTTTCCTTCTCACTGCCAATATTGAAATATTCCTCCAAACATGCTGCAAAAATTGACTTATCAAGTTATTTTTGAACTTTGTTTCCAGTTTCATTGACAGAAGGTGTATATATATATATTAATTTTACTATCAATACTTCCTGATTTTAAAAAATTAGTCCTAAAGTTAGGAATGGTAAAATTAATATACATACATACATACATATATATGGCACAGTCTACAATTTATTGAGTATAAATGCACTTTAAATCTTGATATTTCAATTTCCGAATGAGTTAAATCTAAGGTCTAGAACTTAATTTTTAACTAATGGTTTAGTACCTTTAAATTTGACTCATTAAAAATTGAGGGGCCAAGATTTCAAGTGCATTCATGATAAGTATACTGTAGAATGTGCCTTTATATAGATATATATTCTTAATTTACCTTCAATAGTACGAGCAAGGTCCTCAAACTTGGAGGTGACAGAGTCGTGAAGATCATCACTTGCCCAGATAGGGAAGACAAGTAAGCTAGTGAAAATGCAGATAACAAAACCCATAACAATTGTGCAGAGACGTTGACGAGCTACTTGCAAGACCTCTTGTACTCGTAAACCTGATACCACCACCAAATTGAAAGTAAGGATGAATATCATTGCTCCATAGTCGTATCTCTTTTTAATGCTCGGAGCCAACCGAGTGTATGTTGCGGCAGCACCTGAAAATATTCATGATTTTAGCTCCGATTGACTTGTTGAGACTTTTATATTATGTGTCAATAAAAGAAAAGTATTCAACAAAAACAGAAGATATTTGTCCGTATAATTATGTTGTCAAAGCCAAAGAAGTCTAGATTAATAAATGCTTTACATGGTCATTTGGCCTTCATTTTCAAACTGATTTTTCTCTCAAAGCAGTGATTAAACAATGTTTAACCCTCAGTCATAATTAAGTGAAACAGGCTGCAACTTGGGTAGCATAATGAACTGTAAAGCTTAAAAAAAAAAAAAAAACAGTATATGAAGTTCCAAATTTTAAGAAGTATCAGATATGAAATGACAATTTTGGTCACGAAGACATTGTTATTGTTAAAATTAATTTAAAAGCCTCTACCAGTTGGGAGAAAAAGATGGGAAAAGAAAGTCGTTCTTAATTGTACTTGAAGAACAAACGGGATTACAACGACAAGTGTTTAGTGGAATGTCCAAATCTTACCAAATATGAAAACGGAAGTGCCAATAACAATGGCGTTGCCTACCCCACCAATATCTTGAGCTAAAGCTGCTGCTAAGCAACCCAATCCACCTCCTAATATAGTTCCAAGTCCACGGTTCAAGCCTTTGCCAAGTGTAGCACCTGCATGTTTTATCAAACAACATCATTTTTTCAGCTTTACACAAATCAAACTTTTCTTATAAATCATACTAGAAACAAAATATAATCTAAACAAACCTGCAAAGAACTCAAAGACCACCACGACCGTCATTATTGCCCACATGGCGTTCTCTCCAACTTGCTTATAGAGAGGGTCAACAAGATAGAGGAGAGAAACCAAAACAAGAGCAATTCCAACTTTAATACTATGAATAATTCTTCTAACATCATGCTTATTTTTATTTTCTCCTAGGAAGTAAATTATATGAAGAAGAGAGACTTGCAACTTGTTCTCCTTCTCATTGAGAGAAACACTACCCTCTCCTTCTGGGATTGCTATCACAGTTGAACCCATTTCAATATATTTATTTTCTCTTTTGTTTTGTGACGAAAATGATCACTATCTTAAGTTGAGGTGTTGGGTGGGAGAGAAAGGCAATTATATATAAGAGTCAGAATATGAGAGAAGTAGAAGGAAGTTGTAAGTTAGTAGTTAAGAGTGCTGATGATGAAGTCTAAAGTGGACACAGGCTTTTTGCACTAGCTTTCAAGCCATCATCAATTGAAAAATGGGGCTCATGATATCAATAAATGGAAGATGAACTAGCACATGTTGTTTGTGCAATTTATCTGATTACATATTTTATTTGGTGAACTTAGTGACCGTAGTGGAACACGCTTGCATGGCATCTCTGTGCCTTCTCAAACGGACAAGGCACACGAGGGGTCTTTTCACAACACCTTAATCCAATCACCTCCCTTCACTACTCATTTATATATCCTGGACCTGCTCAACTCGTTGGTGACAAAATGGTACAAAATTGTTTGTACAGTTGTTTTTATATTACACGTTAATAAAAAATTATTTATATAATAAATCTTCAGAAGTACAAAATGTAATAGAATGTAATCACATATAATGTATTAAGATTAAAAACATAATTCTTGAATTTTTCCTGTATCAATATACACCTATTTTCACATACACAACTAATATACATATGCATGTGGGGACTTGGAAAATTCCACCACAAAAAAGTCATAAGCTTGTGATGCGTATAGAGACCTTTGGAAGGTAGGAGATTCAAAAGAAATTAACTAGATGATTTGTTAAACTATTTATTAACTGTTTATAGAGTCATAAGTATAGTAATTAAGGGAAGGGAAAATTTTTTATATAACACTCTTCACTCGTGGGGTTTTGGGACTATAATTAAGGGGAGGGAAAAGCTACTGCTGTATCACTTAAGCTTATATATGAAGCCGAGACCATTCCTTAAGACAAGTACGCCAACTTTAACAATCTTTTCGATTTTTTTGTTATGCTAATAAGCAAAATATCTTTTCAATTTTCAAATGCATTGTCCAAAGCAAGATTTTTTTTTTTTTTTTAAATGTACATACCAAAAATTAAAGATGTAAAAAATTAATTTGAAATTAATTCTTTTACATTGTATTTACTGTTAAGAATTGTATATGTATATTAGCTTGTGATATAAAAGGTGGTTTCAAAATGAGTCAAAGAAAAGATAATAGTGGAGAAAATTTGATAAGATATAGGGTTCTGAAACTACATAAATTTTTACCTAGGATTGAATGGACAAGGACACCACCAGTCCATAGTGGAAAATTTGTGGATTTTTAAGCCACTTCCTATTGTCTGTTACGTGCTCATATTGACTCTCTCTACAGCTTTCTTTAATATTTGTTTTAAATTTTTTAATAAGATTCTTGCTTAATAGCCACAGAATAATTAATTGCTTTGTCTGATTAATTAATGATCGCAGATTTAAACATCAACTATTGACCCTAGAGTACTTGTGGGTGTTATTTAGATATTGATTTACTAACTATTTCATGGTAAATACCCATTATAGGAATAGATACAAAAAATTAGATTGACGACAACGTATAAAATACATTTCTGTAGCTTTTCACAACATATAGGTGCATGTTATTGATGTATATATCATCGTAGTGTTGAAGAGCTTTGACAACGTACAATGTACGTTATCTTAGAGCTTATGACAGCGCACATTGCACGTTATAGTAAAATACAACAACATGTATTTAATATTGTCATAAACTCTCTTGACTCATATGTTCATACCTTCTTTCATTTTGTATTCACCTCTTCACTCATCTCTATAATTGATACAATTCATCTTTAAAAAACTTGAAACTATTAAATAGGTTTAGTCTTTCTTCTTTTTCAATTGATGCAATTTGTACATCACTTGATTTTGACATGATTCTAATTATTATATTATTGATCATATTTATAGCTTTGACTAAAGATGACAAGCAATGTGTAAAGCTGCAACATATTAGTAATGTGCATCATCGTGCACGATGTGCTAGCAATGTGCATCATCGTGCACAACATGCAATATCATGCAGCAATGTGCAGCCTATTGCATTCCTACTATAAACCTCTTTTATAACATACATTTTTTACACGTTGTCATATGTGACCTAAAACAATATAGAATTTATGCACATTATCTTTTACACATTGTCGTAGGTCTAGTTTCTTGTAGTGAGTGAAAATTTACTAAAATTAGTTCACTTCACTCCAAATACGGTAACACTGAATTTTATTTTATTTTTTTTTTTTTTGGTTTCTAAGAAACGGTAACTTTGAACTTTACAGGATGATACATGACTTCCTCCCAAATTAGCTAATAATTAAACCATTGCATACAAGTTGCAACAAATAAAAAAATCGACATGTTAATTCGTCATCAATGGACAACATCCAACAAATTCAATGATCGATTAAACACTCTTAAATTCTACTATCCTAATTTCCTAATTTATATTCTAGATCTCTTTATAGCGTTCCTTCAACAAAGATTTCCCTCTTTATTTCTATCAACTGAACCAAAGGATGGGATGGCACATCGTGAAATCAGGGTCCATGTTAGCATCAAACAAGGTTGTCTGTTTTTAATTTTGTTCATAGAATTCGGAAATTACAGGTAGTTTAAATAAGGGATATTATTAAAAATCCTACTAAACGGTAAACTAATGGTGATTAACACTCGATTTTTTTTTATTAGGTAAACTGTCCCCTCCCTTTAAAAAAACTCGGATGGAGTTAAATGTGAAGGGCATATTGGTAATTGGATGAGTAATTACATTTGTTTTAATAATTCCATTAATTAATAATAATAATAAAATAAAACACAAAATTAAAAAAATCTACACATCAAAATAATTTTAAACAAATTTGTAAAATATTTAAAAATAAAAAAATTAATAATTTTCTTTAAAAAATTGAAATGAATAAACAAAATTTAAAAAAAAAAATGTTTAAAAAAATTGGGAGTGGAGATGCAATCTCCACCACTCATTAAAATAATGGATGGTGGAGATCCAATTTGGAGATTGGATCTCCACCTCCAATTAATCTTATATTCATTAGCCGCCAACATCCTCAATCTCCACCATAATCAATATCAAAAAGCTTCAACATCAACCTAGAAACATTATCATCAAACCATCAACACCATTAGCAACATAAAAAAAACTTCAATTCCAACCCATTATCATCAAACTATCAGCACCATTCAACTCATATGATCATCAACATTAGCAACATCGAAAAACCCAGATTTGGACACATCATCTAGGTTCATCCTAGATGATGTACCTCATCTGGGTTCCAATAGAACCCATATCATCTGGATTCAATTCGAACCTAGATGAGGTACATCATCTTGATGAACCCAGATGAACATCATCTAGGCTCGTCCAGATGATCCACTGCCTTCATTAATAAAAAAAGGAGAAAAAATTCTTCAAAAAAAAAGGAGGAGGGGGGAAGTGAGAGATACAGAAGAAATGAGATGATGAAGATATAAGAATAACTAAAAGAGAAGAACGAGACTATGACAAGTTTGTTGATGATGAGAGAGACGAGCATGTGAGAAAGGATTTTTATTTTTTATTTTATGTTTTTTTATTTAATATTATTATAATTTTATAATTTAAAATGTATTTTAATCATTTCATAATTTTACACGAAAACGTTTAACTTTTGGATAAAAACTTAACACTAGGAGGTAGTTCATCTAATTAAAAAAAAAAAAAAAAAATCAGTATAAATCATCACTAATTTACTTTTTAGGAAGGTTTTTCGTAATATCACTTTAAATAATTCTAAAAGAAAGAGCGTTTTGAACTGTAGTGTCTTCTAGACATATATATATATATATGTATGTATATATGTATATATGTATGTATATGTATATATAAATAAGAAGCAGTACCATTTTGTTACTTTTGATGTGTACGACATGTACCTTCCGGGTGATTTCCAAGCACTAATTAAAGGGTAAACAAATTAATTAATTAAATAAAACGAACTGGGCGTATGGTCACAAGCATGCGCTCCAGACTCTAAAGGACAATAAATTAATATATATTTTATCAAAGACAAATCAACGATAGTGTACTTAAAAATTTTGTGATGAGATGAGCCAGTCAAATTCCATTGATTGGGGTATGAGACATTTCATAGTGCTTTAAACTTTTTTAATTGTGAGTGCTTTCCATGTTTTTCTTTGCATTAGGGGATCACATTGATAGTGACAAATACCTGTCCATTAAACGCGTTAAGTACCAAATTAAAGGAATATATTGGCAGTATATTAATGTTAATTGAACTGATACCAACTTAAAGAAAATCATAAACTATATTAAATGTATAGCACATTTGCACTCTGACTTTGGATGCTTTCAAGTTTTTAGGTGGTTAGGTTTATGCTACAGAATTTGGTGGGCGGTTGTATAACTAGGTAAAAAATTGTTTATTTTGTTTCTGAAAAGAAGTTTCAGATTACATGACTCCAAGTGAGTTTGTGTGATGGATGCTAACCTATCTGCCCAACATATGTCATGCAAAGGAGGCAGCTTTGAGCATTGCCACGCACAAATATATGACAATTTTTCCATTAAATCTGTGGGTAGACATCTCCCACTTCTAGGAATAGCTTTCTGCACCACGCGACAGTGATAGTTATTTGATTTAATATCAGAGGCTCAAAGAAAAATAAAAAAGTTTCAATTGACATGAAAAACAAATTATTCATGGAACATATATTCTCTTTAACTTTTGAGCCGTTCTACCTTCTTGATTTCCCCCACTAAATACAATCCTACATTAAGAAGGGACCATTTACTCATCTCTATAATTATTACTGATCTCCACTATCCTCATCTCATTCACCACCATCATCCCACCTTTTAATGTAAGATTAATAAAGTGGTAACATAACAATTAAGACACTAACATTTACAAATATTTACTTTTAAAAAGATAAATATAATCTTTGTTATCGATAGTGTCAATTTGATATTTAAGAGGTAGTGTCAATTTGTGTCTTAAACACAAGTTAATATGTGGAAACACAAAGAGTTTAATATTCATTCATTTATTGTTTGTGGGCTATCTGCCAACTTTACATGCGCTAACTTCCGGCCCCAGGCTGTATTTGGAGCATTGTATACATAAAAGGATTTGATATAAGGCTAGTTATGTTTTTTGTGTTACAATGTTTGGCTCTTGTTGCGGTGGTTTGGACATACATAGTTGTATAGTATTTTCACAGACAATTCAACATGGGTTTCACATTTTAAATTATTTTTTTTAACTTATTAATTGACAAAACTTTTCGCTCTTCTTTAATTAATAATGTTTTCTTCTTTTTATTGGTTGAAATATTCTCTTCCCTGTTTAAAATTATATTATTTTAGTTATATTTTTACTATTATAATATATAAAAATAACTTAAATAAATTATAATGTACTAAAATTATTCATATTAATTTTATTAAAAAATATTTTCTATTTTTTAAAATAAATTAAAATAATTATATTTTATGTAAAAGATATATTTTTTAATTTAATTAATTCAAATTATTTAATTTAATAGTACATCAAACAAGGGACCCTATTATATCTAATCCAAATCAATACAACATATCAAACATGATGTTAGGGCACATTTTAATGTTACTCTATTACTATTACATAAGTAAAAATATAGAACTGTAAACATTGGATATCATGATATTTCATTAATCAAACCTGCAAAACTTATTGATTATCATTTGTTTGAATAGCATATTCATATTTTTAAATTTAGTTAAGCTTGAACTTCCATCACAAAACGTTTAATTTTACCTATCAGTAAGCTAGAAAAAACCAAAAAAAAAAAAAAAAAAAGCCTCACAAATATACAAATTATTGACTAAAGTAACATTGTAATAGGAAAAGCAACATGCATGATAAGATAAATCATTCCTGATTAATTTCCTCTAACTACAGTCAACAGCTTTTCACACTGAAAGATATTTATAAAAGATTTAAAGTCAAAAGCACTTTTCCGTTTGACTACTGATCAAGAAACTCACTAAAATTTGACTTATCTTAACCAATATCTTATCACCCAATTAAGCTTAACTACTTCATACAATATAGTCAACCTAATTCTTAACTAAGATCAGAATAACAAATTGAAAGCCTTTAATCGCGGTTTAGGACGCAACAATCGAATATTATATCCCAGCAATAGAAGCGTTAAACATACAGACAATTCAAACAACATGTACACGATCCAGTCGCCCCACTGATTAAACATCCTGAATGATCTGTTTTCTGATACATATTGCCGGTGTGTGTTAATTACAAGTACCCTAAAAAACAGTAACTCAAAACATACAAAATCTATGATGACGTAAGGCATGTATAAGCAAGAAGCAAACAATTGCAATACACAGTGAAATTGAGAAATTTTCATTTTAATCCCTATATTTTTGGAAAGTACTAGTTTTTTAAGTCTGCTTGCATTAATTAGCTAACATGGTCCCTAAAATTTTATAAACCCATCAATTTGGTTCCCCGAACTAGATTTTTAATGTTTGACCATGACAAAAATGCCAAAATGACTTTTTTACCCTTGATAGTTTATAAACAAGTTAGAAGGATCATTTTGCCCTCTCATTTTGGAATTATTTCACTAAAAAATTTGTTTATTCAAAAACAAAAAATAAGTAAAAAAATTTTAGTTCATCTCTACCATTAATGGAGATCCATCATTGGTGGAGTTTTTTTTTAATTAAAAAAAATAAAATTTTAAAAATATATATATTTTTAAAATAAATAAATATATACTGATGATGAATTTCCATCAATGGTGTAGAATATTTTTTAAGAAAAAATATTTATAAAAAAAAATCTCTATGGTCGATGATTGCCGACCATGGAGATCGAACTATGATCTCGTGCCTAGATCGTGTGGATCTTTGTTCAATAATCTGAAAACCTTGATCAACGATGATTTGGATTCCCACATCATTCAATCTCCATGGCCGATAATCTCAATGGCCTACAATAGAGATCTCTGAATTTCCCAACTGGTGGAGATTCAGATCTCCATCGTTGATGGGATCCCATGGACGACTAGATCTCCATCTATTTCTTTTTTCCTTTTAATTTTTCACTTCAATTTTTTGTTTTTCGTTTTAGCAGCTTTTGATCTTCACCATTCATCTCAGAGATTAGATGATAGAGATCAATTTTTTTTATTTAATGTTACTTTTAATTAGCTTTTATCTGCACAATCGATAATTAAAAAAAAAACAATAGAGATCAATTTTCTTTTTATCTTTTATATATTTTTTTCAGTATTATAAATTATTTTAACTAAAATTAAAATAACCTACTAAAATGACAAAAATGACCACCTTTCCGATAGTTTGTCTAATATTTTGACTGATTGTAGGGATCAAATTGATGAATTTTTTTAAATTTTAGGGATCATGAGAGTTATTAATACCAGTAGCCTTAAAAAATAATTTCTAAAAACTTAGGAACTAACATTAAATTTCCCTTAGATTTTTTTATACATACATACCTAAAAAGCAAACGCGAAAAAGCAAACTTAACAGTGGACTGCTCGAGACCGTGTGTCTTCCAATAACTTCAACTTTATAAGTCCGTGCCACGGAAATTCTTCCGTACAACTCGTTCTCAAAATAAATTAATTGACTATTGACATCCACTAATTTGCTTGTCGTTTTATTGAATTTGAATATGATGTAATTTTCATTGTCTATGGCATTACTTGTTAGGGTCCACTCCTTTCTCATATTTTTATCGACCAGCATCATAGTTGATGCACCGTCATCCTATCGGATCCCACATTGCAGGAACCCAATCAACTTATCTCTTCCCTATTTAGTGTTTTTTATTCGAGGTCATACAGTTAGTCGCGACAACTAATCCCACGTCTTCCTTTTTGAACATTTTATATTCTCATTCATTTGCATCCAAATGTACGGGCGAAGCACAAGTGCGCAACACCATCACTGGCAACTTTGTTGATTTTTTTTCTTCCTTTCTTTATCATTTGAGTTCGGTTTTGATTTTGATTTTGATTTTTTTAAAACGTTATAGTGTTATCATTGGCTGTAGTTTTGGAATGCGTGTTTGTGGTTTATATTGGGTAAACGTGTAATTAAGAAATTTAAAGTGAACCCTTTTGTATTTATGCAACTTAGCTAGAAGTTTCATTTGGTGGGCACTATGAAATAATAAAAGTAAAAATAATTTGATAATAAATCTAAATTTTAGTATATTACACTTGCATTTTGATATATTTTCATTTTTTCAAATCGTTGAAGTCTCTAATTCAATAAATTAAAATTCATTGAAAAAGTTATTTGCACAAATTAAAGAATTATATTCTTTGGAAATATTTTATACAAATAAAATTTTATTCATATGTTTGCATGCATATGCATATAAATTAACATGTGTATACACACACTCATGCATGCACCGCTATATGACACACACACATGCAACCCAAAGTATGGTCACGTACACATGAATTATGCATATATGCACACTTTATTGCATCAAATTGAATAAGTTTTTCCAATTTTGACTATAAAATGCTATTTTATAAGATTATTTTGTTTTAATTAAAGCTAATTGTCTGCAGTGAATTTAAAAATTTTGAATATATGTTTTCATAATTGATTCACCAACATTAAATTTCCAAAAATCTGTTTTTTCTTTGTTCAGCATAATTTGACATAAAAATAATGGATTTGTATCAACTGTCCGAACGAAAGAATGAGAGTTTTATATTCTTAATTTCATCTTAGCTTATACTTGACATATAAGTTAAATGAAATTTATCTATCTTAAATAAGTTCAATTGTATAAAGTTGAGATATCCTTTAATTGCAAAAAATGAAATCTACAAGAAGTACCTTAAATGGACTGAATAAACCAGGGAGTTTGTACTATCTAAAATCAAATCAGACCTCACATTTTAAGAACATATATATATGGAGATCTAATTAATAGTCTAAACTCTCATCATGACATCTTTGAATGTATTTCAATTTTCAAGTCATTCCTTCATTTTAACTTCAGTACTTTATCCCTGAAACACTCTTCTATTAATTCTTGACCTGAACAAAAGTCTCTGAAATCCTACGGCATTGGTGGGAACGTGAAAATCCACCAATATCTTTTCAATGCTTCAATGGATTCCAAACTCGCTTTCAAGATATTTTATTACAAAGCCAAATTTTATATTTGAATTATGAATAAGAATATAATTTTGAAAGATGATAATTATCTTCATATGATTTTAAACCTCTAGTGGTTTATTAAGAAAATTCATATAGGTGGATGAAGAAGCTTGAATGAAAAGGCTTGAATGGAGAAGAAGAAAATCAGAAAAGTTATTTTGATAATTTAGGTTATTAAGGGCAAGGGAGTCATTTCAGGATCATTTTACAGGGTTGAAAACCTTTCTGGTTTTTTTTTTTTGAGTGGGCCAAAAACGAATTTTTTTTCTTTTGGTTGATGGGTAGTTTTGGATTTTCTCTTGAAAATAAAGATATATAAATCAAAAGAAGCTGATGGTTTATTACGTCATATTTTGCAATAATGATGTTTTTGTCGGAGTATAAATTCATAAAACCAAAGTTGTCATTTCATTTATCCTATTACAGATCTTAATTTCTACAAAGAAAAAATTAATATTAATATAATATTCCTTACATCATGATAATGATGAGAATTTAGATAAAGAATTCTTAAATGGTTTTTGGTAGAAATTAAAGTTAATAGCGTACATAATATTACTATATCACTGCCACTAATATATAAACTTTATACGTTTTTACTTTTTACAACAAACATAGTTTGTATTCACCTTAGGTCAAGCGACTTCTAAGGAGACTACCTATAGACGCACAAGTCATTAAAGAAAAAATTAAAGAAGTTTCTAGAAGACCCGAAACTAACAAGATACTCTGAGTGGGCCAGGCAAACAAGTAGCACCCATTGCACCAATCACTGGGCACTTGAGGTGGTATATTTAAATTTCTTTTCACCAAGTGGAGAGGTTTTAGGCCCATATTTTACTTGACATTTCATTGTTTTCATTGAGTCTACCCTCTATTTGTCTTTGTTCTTTTTATAACATCAAGTATACTAACTTAACGTCCAAGTGTAACAACTAACAACTATTAGAAACCTTTTTCGGGTCACCTTGACCGAATTTTCTAGTTTCTACAAATGAAGGCTCCGAGTAAGGATGATATTATAGCACGGTAACAGCTCATGAGGGGACTGTTGACTCATAACAAATTTAAGGGTTAATGCATATCTTATTTTGTGAATTAAGCTATTGTATTAAAGTTTATTTAGTTAACTAACCCTATTTATTGAAAGGATATGCAAATGAATGATTGATACATCCTAAGACTTTATTTTGTGCATAAGTTCATTGGAAAAATTGTAAGAAAAAATTAAATGTGAAAACATCATTGAAGCTTGAAAAACCAGTTTATTAATTTACTAGAAAAAGGCAACTAATGGGGGATTAAACTGTAATATGAGCTTAGGTTCACCAAGTAAATATTATATGCTTTGAGCTTGATCCAAGCATCCTTCACCCATGATCTAAAATGTATCCACTTAATTAGTAAAATGGAGACTATGCTTAGACCTCACTCTAGTGATGTGGGAAGTGACAATCTCCCCCTTTCAAAATTCAAACCTCAAATCCTCTACTTATTAGGACCCAAGACGTGTATTAGCCAGCTAATTAATTTACTAAAAG
The DNA here is from genome assembly GCA_021234005.1 of Nephelium lappaceum. Classification (NCBI taxonomy): domain Eukaryota; kingdom Viridiplantae; phylum Streptophyta; class Magnoliopsida; order Sapindales; family Sapindaceae; genus Nephelium; species Nephelium lappaceum. Next base: position 6,674,306 of record CM037999.1, on the reverse strand, counting down.
ATGCAACTAATGGAGGATTAAACTGTGATAACCAAGCCTGTCAAGTAAATAATCATTGGTTAGGCTTCACATGTGTGCTTCACTTTTATAGATTTGCTTCGGATCACGGGCTTCATGCAGGCATAGGTTTTTCATCCGTGATTCAAAATGCGTCTTTTAGCTATGAAACGTCTGGTCCTACACTCCTACGTAAAGTTCTAAACCTCACTGTTTTGTCACATAGATTTTAAAATTGATGTTGTGATTTCATTTATCCTAATATATAAAGAAGGATTAAATTTTTATGCCATATGTATTATATCATGATAATGTGAGAATCTAAATGAAAAACCTTCAAGAAAATTTTACATAAATTAAGGGATCATTTTGTACCGTTTTACCCTCGTGTTTTCATTTTGTAAAACTGAAAAATGACCCCTAAATACGTCCACTAACTATTTTCAATATGGAGAATGAAAGTTTTAATATATATATATATATATATATATTTGGTTCTAAACCGTAAAAAACACCCATATAATATTTTTGGTGTTTTTTTTCACAGGTATCTCCACTCCAGCATGTGAGACTGAGAACACGAGAATTGGATTGCTTACCCTTCTTCCTCTCCCTCCTGCCTATAAATTTTTGTCTATCCTTTGTCTCCTTCATAAAAACCCGACTGTCCATTCATTTTACATTTCTACTAAAATTAGATAGAAGCATTTTGCTTAACAATTTGTTTAATTTATTGGCACCAAATCCAACATATATATATAATTATTTTAAAAAAATTAATTTAAATTTGAAATAAAAATTTGACATTATAGAGAGGGGATGATTCTTAGTCTAGAGAACATTGCTCAAAGATGCTCGAACAAGAGAGAAATAGAAGTGTCTTTTGCGTAGAAAGGCTTTCTCCTTCGTGTATGAATTATTTGATTGAGAAAATTATAAGATAAAAAATAGACATTGTGAAAACATTATTCGTTTTACTAAAAGAGGCAACTAATTAATGGAAGATTAGACGCTCTGAAATTCTTTATCTAGCATTCATCTTGTTCAAACAATAATCATTGGTTGGAAGATAACATTGTCTAATGGGATTGAAGTTAAAGTGCCACCAATGATAAAAACATGCTGTACATGATAACAAAAAAATCTCCTTCTCATTAGTCGAACTATCACCGTCCATATAAAATTTTATTCAAGGTTAAGTGACAAGTGCCAATTCTAAGTCAACTACATTCGTTAACCGTTTATTCAAGAATTAAGGATCCGCTATGACATCTCATCGTGATGTATAATTGTATAAGATTTTAAAATTTTCATTTAACAAAAATATTTATTGCATTAAAAAATATATATATATATATATATTGATGGGCGTCACTGCTCTCTTCCCTTGGCTTATACAAAGCTGTTTTTGCATATATATATATATAGTAATTTAGACAAGTTTTGTTTTTATTTTTCATTTTTCAAATTTGGGGGTGGTTCTTATCTCAGGCCGAACATGTCACTAATCCAAATTCAATGTATATATGTTTAACTAGAGAGACGAGATTTAAACTTTTAGTCTTAATATGTATTGATATGAGATGAGGTTATCATAGGACCATGCCTACAATTATTTAATACAATAATCTACTAAGTAAGAGTGAGAAAAATAGTGATTAATTAACTGATAATAAAATTCAAGTGATAAGGGGCACACAAGATAAAGTTTGATGAAATTGATCAAGAGGAGACAAATAATAAGTGGAGAGTCCACTAAAAGCATTCATCTCTCTCTCTCTGGGGTTGCATTGCAACTGAAGAGAGTGGATTCTGGTGCCTTCAGCAATTTAGACAGAATGCCATTATTTTAGGACAAGAGATAAGTGTCCCTGGCACTTACTTTTGTTGCTCAAGACAAGGAAGCTGTGGCTAGTATGAAACAAATATATTTCCTGCCTAGTTTAAGTAAAAGATTCCACATACTTGTTGATAGAAAATCATATAAAGTCTGGAAAAAGATAGTGCATAATCCATTATATTGCAATCGCAAAATCCTCCCTATAACACCCACTAATGCTTAAGGATGTCAATGGCCTCCCCGCTATCCCAATCTCCATTCCCATTTGGGAAAAGATTTTAGAGATTAGAGATGGGGATGGAATGGAAATCCATATCCTCAAATAAAAATGAGGATGGGGGAAGCTACCCTATCCTCATTTTCACCATTCATTTTTATATAAATATAAAATATGTATATTTTAATTAATTAAATTTATTATTTTAATACTTTTATGGATTTAGTATGTTCATTGAATTATTTTATGGATTATGTTTTTATTTATATGTATCCAGTTTTGTGAATTTTATATATAATTAATTGACAATTGCTTTTAATTATATGTATCTTTTTATTTCATATCATAGAGGGTTAAAGAAAAATGGAGTATCAAGCAAATAAACTTAATGGAAGAACGAAGGTAGAGATGGATTAGGAGTGGACACTAGATATCTCCAGCCCAACCCAACCATTTTTATCGGGTTGAGTTGGATTAAATCTTAAAAAAAAAAAAAAAAATTAGGATGAGTTGGGTTGGGTTGGGTTGGATTGAAAAATTTTTAACCCAACTCGACGAATACTCATCCCTAATTTTAAATCCAAGATTTACTCCTCCGTTTTGAATAACACTTGCTAAGGATGAGTATTAATGACAATCTTTATGGTAAATTGAATAATTTATTTATAATCGTTAAATCTTTATTTATAATCAAAATACTAAGATTATTGGAGTTGCAAACTGCACATTTTGTGTCTTTGTGGTGAATTAATTTCAATCCGATCAACCCAACCCAATGCAATCCGACTATTATTAGGTTGGATTGGATTGGGTTGGGTTGAACCATGTTGGATTGAGAGATTTTCAACTTAATCCAACTCAAACCTAAAGACATCCCCCAAATATCTCATTCCCATTTTTTTGGGAGCAGATGGGGAAATGGAGATGGGGCACCTATCCATATTTCCAATGTGATTTGTTAACATCCTTATTTATGCTTAATTAAATTCGGTTTTATATCTGTGTAAATCAATAGGTACTGAACCAGTCTTAAGAAAAATAAGAAGAGTAAAAAGACAAAAGAAGAATACATTCAAAGAAAAGGGATTTTTTTTTTTTTTGTTAATTAAAGATAGTGAAAGAGGAAAATTAGAAGAGGAGAGTGAAGGGGAGAGAGAAAATATAAGCATTAAAGGAAGAAATAGAAAAGAGAATTAAATCATAACTGGTGAACTTGAATGCTTGATACAACTTACAAGCACATTAAAAGAAATTCGTCGAACAAGCTTTAGGCATCACTATGGGATGACCAACGACCTGCAGTCTTGGACCTTACTTTAAAGAGTAATTGGTGGGATCAAATGAGCACCCGGTCCAAGTCCAACTATATGACTATCAATTAATAAGCTTCTCCATTTAAGGTCCATAAAATTTATTATTATTGGGCTGAAAACCCAATTTAAACAATAATAGCCCTAATATGCATATTACCCACTCATAAGTTGTCACTAAACAGCAAGGTTTATTAATCTATAATACAAATGAAAAGGGGATTTAAAAAAAAAAAAAAAAAAAAACCCAATTTTGGTAGAATGAAAAAGGAAAAGATATAAATTTGGAATTAAGTTTGATTCAATTATAATATGTACAAACTTTTACAAAAACAAACACTTAAAAAAATAATTTTATTACATAACATGTCGAATTATTAACCAAAGATAAGTGATTTACATTTTTTTAAAGAAAAGTTAATTCCCCCTCTCACCCTATAAATTAAGAAGTGTCCCTCTCAGTAATATCTCAATTCTCGATCTTTTTGTATGGTATTCATGATTTAATTTCCAAAAATTCTAGTAAACATGACAATAATTAAAAGTCAAATAAGTTTCATAATACACTTGGTGCCAAAAGTATTTTTCTAGGAACAGTAGCATGAGTTCTAATTACAGGAGACCTGTACAACCACCAGTAATTAAGGAGATCAATAATATAAATATGTATTTAAATTTTAAAGGGTATATGAGTTTATGAAGAACATATACATCAAGTGAAAGTTTTCAAACATCTTCCTAATTTGTATGGTTATATCCCTCTCCATCCATCATAGTGGTAGGGATTCGAGTGTCACAATATATAAGGAGTTTTTTCCTTTTGTAATAATAAATATCTTTCGTCAGGTGTTGATATCAGTCACATCAATAGTGTTGATCTCAACAGCTATAGTATATTTGATATCAATTTTTTAAAAAATGGCTATTATTAATTTGTCTTCTAAAATTTAAAATAATATCAAACCATATTTGGTATTGAAAATAATAGTTAAAATGGTTCAATCGTTAAATAGCATAGTAAATCCGTCAATAAACTAACAGATCCATTAATTTTGAGGGTATAATTGTCAATATCTTTGACAGAGACAATTGAATTGAATTAAAAAATTAAATAAAATTAAAAATTTTTCTTCTCTTTCTCTCTACCATAACTCTCTCTCCTCTCATGACTCTCTCTCTCTTTCTACCATAACTCTCTCTCTCTCTATCTCTCATCTCACCCTAACCCATAGCCGCAGTCCTCGCCCGCTGTTGTCCCCTTCCACCTTCCGTCGTCTCTTTTTCTCTTTCCTCTCCACCCTTTTCTGTCGTCGCTCTCTCTTCCCTCTCCACCCTTCGTCGTCTCTCTTTCTCTTTACTCTCCACCCTCCTCCGCCGTCTCTCTTTCTATTCCCTCTCCACCCTCCTCCGCCGTCACTCTCTTCCCTCTCCCCCTTCTGCCGTCGCTCTCTCTTTCCTTTTCTCCCTCTGTCGTCGCCCTTTTTTGGATGTCGAAAAGTTTTTTTGTTTCCTTTTAAATGGTTAGGTGGTGATAGATGGACCAGTCGGTATGTGATGATGTTTATCGCTGGTATTGGATGATGGTTTGATGGATAGTGGGTGTGTGATGAATGGTGATGATGGTGATGAGAGTGGCTAGTGTGTGATGGTGTGTGAATGGTGCTTGGGTGGTATGTTTATTTGTGTTTTTTGTTGGTTATTTGTATTTTTTGAATGTGGCAGGAGATTGTGTTTTTGGATGTGGCAGTGGATTTTTTTTTTTTTTTCTATTTAATAAAACCCAAATCTTCAAGTTGAAGATATGAGTTTCTTTAATTGTTTTCTTTTTTTAAAAAAAAAAATTATTGAAAGTGTTTTTTTTTTTTTTCAAATTTTAGTTTATTTAATGAAACTCAGATCTTCGAGTTGAAGATCTAGGTTTCTTCAAAATTTTTCTCTATTTTTTTTTATTTTTAATTTATTGAAGAGTTTTATTTTTTTTCTTAAATTTTAGTTTTGATTTAATGAAACCCAGATCTTCGAGTTGAAGATTTGGGTTTCTTCATTTTTTTTTTCTTTTTTTTTTTAATTTATTGAAGAGTTTTTTTTTTAAAAAAAAAATTGTTTTGATTTAATGAAACCCAGATCTTCAACTTGAAGATATGGTTTTCTTCAATTTTTCTTCAAATTTTTATTGAAGATCTGGGTTTCTTCAATTTTTTTCTTTTTTTTAAAAAATTTATTGAAGAGATTTTTTTTTAAAAAAAAATTATTTTGATTTAATAAAACCTCAACTTGAAGATCTGGGTTTCTTTAATTTTTCTTCAAATTTTTATTGAAGATCTAGGTTTCTTCTTATAAGATAGGATGAAAAAAATTTTTATTTAATTTTATTTAATTAGCAAGGGTATTTTGGTCTTTCATTACTTTTTTACAAAACCACTAAAAATCTGGATGGAAATCGCTTTTGGGAGACGGTAGGGGGTGTTTTGGTTAATTTTTTTAAAAGAGGGGATAAACTGATGTTATTTTTATTTTCAGGGACTATTTGGATTTTTCCCTTAAAAAAATAATAAGTTTTGTGATTCATGCACCTTTTGAAGGTTTTATTTGCAAAAACAATAAAAAAGATTAGCGTGTTATAACAATTGCTCACATACACGATACGACTCAAGAAAGTCTTACGAAAGCTATTATGATCCTAGTCCCATCCCATGCCTTGTCCCCTTTTTTTATTTTTATTTTTTATTAATTTCATATGGATCCGCTTTGTATGGATTTTTTTTTTTCTTTTTTTGAAATAGCTTTGTATGGAATTTTGCGTTCTTTGAGTGCCCAGAGAATCATCTACACTTTTCCTCCAAGCAAGGACAAAAAGGCTTTTTCTTTTGGATTCAAATCCTTTGTTGATATGATTTTGCTCTGCTTTAAAGGAGCGATGACATGTGATAAGGGATCAAATAAATGGACATGAATAATACTGCTGGGATACAAAGGACAATTTTATCATTCAATTATTAAGAAAATGATCAAGAAAAGAAAAGAAAAAATCTCACTCTCACTCCCACTCTCATTGTTCTGTCCTTCTTCATATCATTCTGTTTGTTGCTCATATCTTTGTTTCCCTAGCGCTCGACTTTTTGACAGGATCTAGATTGCGAATCATGTTCGCATATGCCTTGCCGGATATGCACAATAACTTAAAGGGAACCAATCAGCCTCAGTATGTATTCCACTTTGCTTGTGAAGCATGTCACCTGCATCCTTGTTTTATCGAGGTTGTTGCACTGAAAAACACTCTTTCATGATCAACGACCTGAGAAATGAGAAAAGATCAATCTTGCTCTACAACTTCATGAAAGTTTTTGGGGTGTGTAAAGCAACATAGATTTGTATGGTTTAAGGTGGAAAAAATATAATCGTAACCTCTCCATTTATTTCATTGCAATATGGCGCTTGATTCGTTAAATATGAGGAAAAATCATATTAGTATCGAATTTAATTTAATTCTGGGTATTTTAATCTCAAAATTTTGGGAAATGATTAAATTTTAAACTATATTTATGAAAAGAATCAAATTAATCTTAATTTTTTGAAAAAAATGTCAAATTAATTCTTTAAATCAGTCAACTGACGGTTAACTTAATAAAAAAACATAAAAATACTCATTAATTGGATTTAGTGCATAAAAAGTAGGTTTTAGTTGTAAATTTTTTGTGCATATATTATTAGGTTTTAGTTGTAAAATTTTTATGTATATACAGTTAGGTTAAATGAGTTTATTTATATTTTCCGTTAGGTTTGACTATTAGTTGATTAACGGAATTGACTGATTTAACAATTTTTTGAAAAGTTAGAAATCATTTAATCATTTTTTGAAACATAATTAAAAATTTGATTATTTCTCAAAATTTTGGGACTAAAATGAATTTCACCCTTTATTTATTTATTTATTTTTTAACATGGCATGTGTGATTGGAAATTGCCTTAAAAATCAAGTTTTTTTTTTCTTTTCTTTTTTTCATTCTTTCGGTGATAAGAGGATGAAAAAAAATTTAGACAAGAATACAAGGTTTTCTAAGGTTCATGAGATATTAACTCGAGAGAAACAGATATATCTATGTTATCATAGTATGGAATAAATAAATAAATAAAACATATTAATTAAAAAATTTAAAATAAGTAGTTATTAATATTTATTTTACATGTTCCAATTTGAATGGGAATCCAAGCCTACAAGACAAGAAAATCCTCCATAGGACCATCTTATAGCTGACGTGGTGAGACGAACTAATGAAATAGTATTTTTTTTTTTTCTCTTACCTTTTCTATTAATCTTTTTTTTTTTCTCTTACCTTTTCTATTAATCTTTTCTTTTTCTCTTACCTTTTCTATTAATCTTTTCTTTTTCTCTTACCTTTTTTATTGGTCTGTCTCACCATATCAGTTGTGAGACAGTCCCATAAAAATTTTTTTTCCTATAAAACACATTGACGCTCCAGCTTAACCAACTTCAAATGGTTAAATTTCATTACGCAATTAGAGAGCAAGCAAAATCTTAAAACTCTTGATGAAAGAAAAAAAATAATAAAGGGCATTAATCGAACCTCAATCCAATAAAAAGATAATTATTGCCACTTAAGCCTCAAAAAAATGGAAGAAGTGGTGTCGGAGCACAATGGTATGTAAGCCTCTTAAAAAGAGACCTAGATGCATGTCGAACCTCTAGGGATAAACCCCCAAGAAAATCACAAGTACCCCCAAAATGCAAAGTTACCATTTTTTAGGGTAGAAAACACAAGCCATTACATCGATGAGGGTGGTAACACTACAAATCAAACCTAGGGCAGGCCAACGCAGGTGAAACGATAAAGATACAAGTTTATGTTAACCAACCTATAATTAATCATTGCCTTAATTGACTTTACAAATTAATCAGTTCGACTCTAATCAAGCCTAGTAAGCAGAAAAAAGTGACGTCTTTTAAATCTTGCACCCAACCTTGACTATGAATAGGTACCTATCTAACCAACTCTCAAATGACATGTGAACTAGTTCTAGTACAATTGTGTAAATTGTTGGCCTTACGGGGGTCATCGATCATTCTATGGACTTGTTGCTATGTGTGGGAGTGACATCATTGTTTTATTGTATCATCCGATTTGTGCCACACTAGCATTAGGAAGCCTTTTAGGCTCACCTATAGCAAATATAAATGCAACACTTAACATTAATTATCACAAATATAACGAAATGAAGTATGTCTTTACTCTTTGCTAATAGTTTAAGCTTTTGACATAATGATGAATGCTTGTTCCTAGCATAGACTTTTGATTTTCACTCCAAGCACTACCACCAGACTAAATGTTAGAGCCTAAGCGCGGATAACCAAGGGCGGACTTAGCTTAGGGCTAGAGGGCACACGTCTACCCTTGAAGTTTTATGAAAAATAATTAAGTTTATAATATTAGTGATTAAATTTTACATTTATAAATAAATTTTATATATATTTCACAAACTAAACAGTTTAACAAATGGCCAATTGGCTCTAGTGGTATGAAGCGTGCTTTCATCTTCTTTAGGATCCGGGTTCGATCCCGTGAATGTGTATGTGGCGTACCTCCAATGTATTTTGGTTTTTAAGGTGGCGTTCCTCCAATTTTTTTTGGTTTTTAAGGTGGCGTTGCTCCAATTTTTTTTTGGTTTTTAAAGCAGGGTTTCTCCTTTTTTTTTAAAAAAAAAATGAGAACATGTGGGTATGGATAGAACCAGGTACCTAGATCAAGAAGGCGCACCTATTGTTCAAATTTGACATATTAGGACTTCAAATGTTTTTATATCCTAACATGTAATATAAACAATTATCACTAACTACATAATTGGCACCAACTCTTTTTTTCTCGCAAATTATATCACGTTTATCATGACCAAATTTTAAAAGTTAGAATATGTTTAGCTATGTAAGAATTGCATTTCTATTTATAGTTTAAATTAGTGCACCCTTTTTTGCATTCGTGAATTAAGAGTTTGAATTCTATCATGTGTATTTATCAGCATATATAGAAAGTTTTTTTCCTCTTTATTATGGAAGTAGATATTTCTCAATATTATGAGAGTAAAACATAAAATGTTATTTGATCTTAATAAATCTTGGTTATTATAGATACGAATTATTATTGTTGTATGCAAATTATTTTACATGATAAAATTCATTAAAAAAAAAAACTCATATGAATTATAATTATTTTTATCAATAATTTTTTATTTTATTTATTATAAAGTGTCATCTCTAATATAAATATTTGGATCCATCACCATGGATAACAACCTTGACACTTTCGAAATTCTTCTCTTTCCGAGGACTTAGAGCCTGTCTACAGAACCACATTCCCAATTAATTGCTTGCAAGTTGGCTCTCGAACCTTGAAGAAGGAAAGAAATTTGCCATCATACCTCAAAAAATGCAATGTTGGCAGTGCTACTTCGTTGTCATTGACTTTGACTAACATTGTTTGTTAGCTTTTTTAACTCACTTGGATAAACGTTGTCGAACTAATTTTTCGCATCAACAAATTTTATGGGCATAATTCTACCACCTTCCACTCATCTTGTGTCATACTGTCATGTTTTCTAAGATTACATATGATTGACGTACTCTGACATATAATTGCCACAATGAAAGAGCGAAAACACAATGTATACAGACAATTGAAGGAAAATCATATATATATATATACATCACTACTACAAAATAGATCATACCGGGCATGGACTATTCATACCAAGTAGAATGCCCGATATGGATAGAAACGGTACGGTTGATGGCAGTATCCATACTAGATACCTGCTAGGTATGGATGTGAATAACCATACTAGACGATACTCAATATGAATACACATATCACAAGTGGATCAACCCATAGGTATGCTTATTCATGCTGGGCTTGAGCCCTGTATGGATAAACTATCCATGCCAGGTTGTTGCCCGGGATGGACAACTATATCCGTACTAGCCTGGTATGGATACCCATTTTGATATTAAAAATATATATATAAATATTTTTTGAGAAAATGTATCTAATTTTATATTAAAATAAAAATAATATTACGACATACATAAAAAATTCATTTACATATAATCACTTAAAAATGTTATTAACAACATAAATATAATCACATGGAACCCCTTCTCTTTCCTTTCTTCTCATCACTCGATCCACTTGAAGACGGACCTCTAGATAATTTGTAATCTGTTTCGGAGTAGTGGCTGGAAACCAATCAAAAAGTTCAGAATTAGAAACACTCGAATTTAAAAATTCATCCCAACTAATTATGCCAAAGAGGAATAAAAATAAGGGAACAATGAACTTCTACCTAATCATCCCAACTAATGTTCAACAATTTCTAATTTACTATCTCTACCTAAAACAAACTATATCAAAATTCAAAATAACTTAAATTTTGGTGTGAGCAGTTATCATGTTTTTACCAATTCAATCATTTACTCCAACCATGAAAAGACAAAACTTGATGAATCCAATTCAATTACAATCTAATGAATATCTAAATTCCTCAACCACAAGACAAAAAACAGTATCATAACAGGCAAACCACGTAACCAACAATTATATCAAGATCGTATAGCTCCTAACACCTATTAAAACATTATTAGCAGATGCTTTATGTACCAATCATTGAACACACCTGATGGAGTTACAATAACATTCTCATGAATTGCCAGCTTGCTATCTTTCGGTGGTGGCTCAACGGTAAACACATCAAGCGCCGCTTGTGACAGCGACAACATCCTGTCATTTAACAAACTATAGTAATAAAAGAACTCTTTTTCTTGCTATAAAGATTGACAGATAAAAAAAGTAATGTGTCCACAAAGCCAAAAAAATGTATGGGAAGCTGCATGATTCTCTACGACCCAACATGCACATATATAAAACCAATAGGAGAATTGACCAAGGTCCCTGAAATCTTATTTATATCATGTATAAATGCACCAGATCTCAAGTGTTAGTATTAAACTATACGACATTCCAAATTTTCATTTAAACGAAGTAACTAACATAAACATAACAAAACCTCGTTAAGGCGTTCAGCATCCTGCATCTTTTGCAACATTCATCTATCAATTAACATCTCATTCTCAGCCTCTGCCTTTTTAGTTTTCGCAATCATCTCTTTGAATTGCCCTGTAATTTGATGGTTCTCACCCACAACCAAGTCCAAAGCTTTAATCTTCACCTCCAAGTCCACCTTCAACGTAGAACAAGTCCATGCATAAAAATAGAAACCAGATTTAAACACATTACATTGACGTAAAATAGTATCTTGACTTCTTAGTGATGCAAAATGACTCAGAATTTCAAAGTTAGCTGCTATATTTCTGAATCACAGTAGCAAACCAATAATGTTCAGGGAACATATAATCCAACTAGAACATCTTACAGTGAACATACCTAGTCTCTGGTGCTGCAGATCCTCTCAACTCCATACTCCATTCCCACATAAACTCCGGCTACAGTTCCTGTTAAAGCATAAAGAAATCATCAAACGTATTTGTCAGCCAAATTCAGATTTCATGTAAAGGTTTTAGTAAGTAGTTATATGCAATACACCATATACGTACACTAACTTACCCAATATGCACCTTCTTTATGCATCTTCTTCGACTGCAATGACAACTCTCTGTGTTAGCAAGATCAATAACTTGTGTGTCAAGTGTATGCATCGAAGTTTGAAGTCCACCCCTAATACTATCAATTGAAAACAGAACAATGGATTCATTATTTTAATTAAATCTACTTACTCTAATGAATATTTAAGCTCGTAAAAGTAAAGACTTTCCATCAAAGACCAAGTTATATCAACTTGGGTTCAACAAGGAAATCTATTAATTTCTAGAATGGACTAATCTAAATGATTCGAAACAAACTTTTACACATGCTAATTTAGCCAGACAATGAATGGACTAATCTATTCATCCCTGCACCAAACTCAAATCACATAAATTTCAAAATCCTCTACCTAGCAAGCCAAATACACACAAGACTAAAACCACGAGAAAAACCTTGTTTGAGTCAACTCCTCCTGGAGAGAATCAATCTGAGATTCTCTCTCTCTCGTAACGAAGCTTTTGAAGTGCTGGCCGTCCGCCACTTCGACCACAAGCTGCTCCAATATTTATGATGATTTACAACCTCTCTGGTTCGTCTCTTCTTTCTCTATACCTACAACCACGAACCCAAAAAAGCACAAACATCTCTTCCAACAAAACAACACAACAACAACATTATTATACATTACCACAAAACACAACACAACACCACATACGATACACCCTTTCTCTTCTCTTCTCTTCTCTTCATGGGATCTGATCCCCTCCCCAACCCAATCCCAAAACGACACCGCGCTTTCAGCCTCTCCAAAACGACAACATCTCTGTCGTTTATTTGGCGGGCTTTTTCTCTACAAATGGGAATAATACCCACCGACCCGCCTTCTGGACCCGACGCACTAATGCTACTGTTGCTGTCGTCGTTGCCATTGAGCAGGACTGGAGGAGGAGGAGGCGGTGGTGCCGGCGCCGAAGACGACGACGAGGACGAATGCTTCTACCAGTCACTCGACCGCCTCTTTACCTCGTCGACTTGAAGCAGGATAGAAATTCTTCACGTAAAGAGGACGGCGCCGGACGGAGAGAGGATGTGAGAGAAAAAGATGTGTACGGAGAGAAATGACATGGGAAAAATGATGGGTATAGTCGGGTTAACCCATCCTGATTAGTTTTTCTATACTGGACCTTTATATGCCCGATATATAAAATATATTTGTATCGGATCGGTTCTGGATCGGGTTTGCATACTTAAATTTATTTAGTTTTTTAATTAAAAATGGTATCCATGCCAAACCTTTTATGTTCGATATGGATATCCTGGTATTATTGATCTGTTTTGTTGTAGTGTATATATATATATATAATTGTAGTGTGCGTATGAAGGAAAGGAGTTAAGTTTTAATTAAACTACTATTTTTTTAATGATCTATTTTTATTGGAAAACATAGAAAATAAGAGTGTGATAAGAAGGAGTGCATTAAAAAAAAAGAATGAATGAAAGGAAAAAAAGAAAAAAAAATGGTATTTCTTCAAATTTACCATTTTAAAGTTTAAAGTTTGCTTTTGCTGTGACAATACCCTAACCCGTAAAAAACAACTATTCATTACCTGTCCAAGAGGGGCTAGGGCAAGATCTTCAATTGAGCTTTATTTTATTAAGAATCCTTCTGTTAGAAATCGAAGGAGTCACACATGTAATTAAAATGATTAAGAATCCGTAATTTTACCATTAGTGTCTCCTGTCTTAAAAAAGTTATAACAAACCAATCAAATTCATCTATTATATTTAAATTAGATATGAGAGAAAATTTGTTTTAGAAAAAATAATGTAATTAAAATGATTTAATTGGTTCATTCTAACTTTTTAAAATTATGAGGTATTATATATAGAGTAATTTATCATCAATACTTCTTAACTTTAAAAAGTTAGGACGAATAAATCAAATTCATCCATTGCATTTAAATTAAATAAGAAATGGATTTTATTTTAGGAAAGAGAATGCAATAAATGAATTTAACTGGTTCGTCCTAACTTTTAAAATTAAAAAGTTCTGATTATAAAAGCATTATATATATAGTAATTTTATCATTAGTGTCTCATAACTTTAAAAAATTTGAACGAACCAATCAACTTCATCCATTACATTATCTCCCTTAAAACAAATTCTTTTTCTTATTTAATTCAAATACAATGAATGAATTTGATTGGTTCGTCCTAACTTTAAAAAAGTTAAAAAATACTGACGGTAGAGTCACTATATATATACATATAGTGATTTTACTATAATTGCCTCCAACTTTGAAAAGTTAGAATGAATCAATCAAATTCATCTACTATATTTGAATTACATAGGAGCGAAAATTTGTTTTAGTAGAGAAAATGCAATGAGTGAATTTGGTTGATTTGTCATAAATTTTTAAATAATTGTAATTTAATAAACATAATTTAATAAATTCAATAAATGGCAAAAAAAGAAAAGAAAAAGGAAAAACAGTTAATTAAGATAGCTCTTAATTCATTTTAAATGGTAAAACAGGTTTTTGTGTAAATATCATCTCTAATATTTATTAACAAAGTAAATTGAAGTTATTTATTGGAAGTTTGAAACAAAGGTATTTCTTCAAATTTACTGTTTTAAAGTTTGCACTTTCCTTGACAATACCCTAACCCTTAAAAACAATTATTCATCGTTACTTGTCCAGGAGGGGTTGGGGCGAGATCTTCAGTTGAGCTTTATTTTATTAAGAATCCTTCAGTTAGAAATCAACAAACGCATATATCAAAATCTGGAATGAAAGATCGATCTTTTAAAATAAAAAAATGTTCCACTCGAATCAAGAAAATTAGAGAAGCATAGATTATAATAAATAAAAAAAAGGTGATAGCTAGATATTCTTATAATATAATGATCTGTTAATCAGGTCGTTGCTTTGTTATTGAACGTCGTAGAATTATTTCACTTAGTATCAAATTCAATTTTGGCTTCAAATTAAAGGTCACAGAAGTATACTAGGTTAGGTGGCCGACACTACAACTCATGGTTAGGATTATGTACTAGCAAGATATATTTATAAACTATAACTAGTAACTTTGTTGCAATAATGGATGCTACAGACAACAGTTAAAGAGTTCTTTTCAAGTAATTATATTTTAATTTTAGGCCCAAATACATGAGTGGGGCGTGGGGAGAAGGCAAAAACGGAAAGCAAGATAGACACACATGTTATATTATTTTAATCCAACCCAACATATGACTACTTTAATTCGATAGATCATCGACAAAAAAGAATATTATCTAGTCTAGCATAGAGAGATATTATCGAATCATCAACAAGACTTATGAGCTCGATTGGGAAAAGACTTTTTTTTTTTTTTTTTTGTCAAAATTTATACTCTCCGATACTATATATATATATATATATATATGTATCCTTTCTTTTTTGGAAATCCTTAATTTTTTTGAAGGGCCAAAATAACAAAGAAAGTATTTTCGAAGGTTAAACTTATGTATTTTAAAATTTCAAATACAAAAGTATAAACCTAATATAAGAAAGTTTTAAAATTTCTTCTGGGGAAACGGGTAATGCCTATATATGAAGTCGGGCCTCTCTTGTGAACAGCCATTACAAGGACAAACACAACCTGTAAGTATTAGCCAAGTAGACATGTCTAATCTTCTCCTCACACAAAGAACTTCCCCATCGACCTCATCCTTAGTGGCGACAAATTCGGCTTCATTTACACAAACTCTAATGGAATATGTTTGTTCTCCGAAAATATCTTGGCATTTGTGTTGAGAACGCCACCGACGCCCAACTCTCCATCTCTAGGATGGAGCACCATGATTGCTTCTTCTTACTGCTCGTTCTCATTCAAATGGAGTAAATTTCCATCTTAGAGACCGACTTTGGCTCCATTATTTTTCTTTATCTAATTTTCTCTCTCTGCTCGTTCTTATTCAAATGGAGTAAATTTCCATCTCAGAGACAGAGATTCGCTCCATCTTTTTTCTTTATCTAATTTTCTCTCTCTTTGGTTTTCATTATTTTCTAGATATTCTTCAATTTATTCATCTCTGTTGTTCAACATTTTTTTTTCTAGAAAAATACGTTTTTTTTTTAAAAAAAAAAAATGCTCCATCAATTTGTATATCTCTTTATTTTAAGAAATTTATTAACAATTTTGATATTTTTATGGAAGAGATAATCCCCTCCATCCATTCTTTTCTTTTAAAATTTAATTAATTAGGATTTTTTTTCAAATAAAAAAAAAAAAGAAAAAAAGACCATTTCACCTTTCTCTAGTAAACTCTTAGGCCTCTTTTGATGCGCGGGATTTGATTGGATTATTTTTAAGTGATTGGATATGATTAATTAGTACTATGATATATTTGATGTAGTTGAGATCAGATTAAAAATAACACTGTTTGTTATTTAATATAGTATGAGATTGGATAAGAAAAATCATTTTTTTATTTGATTTTGAAATAATGGAATTTAATATTTAAATATTAATAATATTTTGAAGTTTGACTTGGAGCATTCCATTCATCTGGCCACCACCACCACATTGACTTTCTTCTTTTTCTCTAATTTAAGGCCTTATTCTCTAGTTTGCCACCACAACTTCTTCAAGCCGATGCTGGCTTTTTGGCTAGTGAGCGAGTCGGTCCACGACTTAGCGGAGGAGCACAATCCACAACTTAATGGAGGAGCAAAGCTAGAGGATCGACAGGCTACGAGCAGAGATCCAACTAAAGGAGAAAATGCTCAATGACGAGTTGACAAAAATTTCGAATAGCGTGGCGATGTCGCTGATCATAGAGACAGCACAACGACAAGGGCAGAGGCGGGACAATATTGTCGTGGTTGATGAGGAGGCCATCAACGGTTTGAGAACGGTGGCAGAGGTGTTGCTAGTGAATGCCAACCTACTGAGGATGTTGATGACGGCGAAAGTGGTGAAGATATTAAGTCTGATGTAGAACATGAGGTTTGCACAGAACGTGAGTTTAATTAGTCTTGTAGCTATGGGACTAACTGAGACATTAGATTAGATTTTATTCAAACTCATATCTCTTTCAAACACCAAATTAACCTGTACCCAGTTCAATTTGGTGCTCCAAACACGCCCTTAAGGGCTACCAATTAATGACAAGGGTGGTTTCTATTAATTTTAACAAAAATTTATATAAATGTAATTACATCTGCTGTCGGGATCTGTTTGTGTAATTTACCAAAAAAAGTATTTGCTTCAAAATATCAAATATAACAATTGATGATATTCTGGGGGGGGAAAATTCTTAACGCGTACTCTGAAAATAGAATATATTAGATCAGTTCATATTAAATATTTAGAACCTTACAACAGGGTATGTATTAATCAACTGGACAAGTTTAATTTGCCTTGTTGCATCTCATTGTCTTATGATCTATGCATTTCCAGCAAAGCATTGCTTCATATGAAAAAAAATAAATAAAAATAAAAAGTCAGGTGTAAAGAATGCAGAATGAAACTTTTTGGCTTCAAATAATGTATTTAATGATGTCGCGAAAGTGTCCATAGATCTACCATTCTAAATTGAGGCTGCCGCAGCTCAAAGTCCATTAATCAACACTAATAATGTGATGACTAATAATTCTCATCTTTTACCTAATGATCGCATTCACGAGTGCCAAAACAGTACTTTGTTTCAAGCTTTCAATATATAACTTCAATTTACTTTGTTAATAAATATTAGAGATGATATTTACACAAAAACTTTTTTTACCATTTAAAATGAATTAAGAGCTATCCTAATTAACTGGTTTTTCTTTTTTTTTACCATTTATTAAATTACATTATATATATATATATATATATATCGTGACACTTGCCCGTTTTAAACATTATTTTGAGCAAGTGAGACTGGTAAGTGAAGTCAAACAAGAAAATCGGGTCGGATAGTGGAGGTGCATTAATGGCTGGCTGGCTGGCTGGGTCCGAAGTTCGAAGAGGAGGAGACCTCGTTCAAATCTGCCATTCCACTCGAAGTGGCAGTGCTATTCTAAAGTCAATGATCCTGCCAAAGTGCGAATGGATTATGGCTTCGTTTTTTTTTTTTTTTTTTGGAAATAGAGTATGACTTCGTTGTAACTTCTATTTATATATATTTTTATAATTTCTTGCTTTTATTTTTTATTCACAAGAATCACGCCTTTTTCCAGATTATGTGACTTCGTGCTACACATTGTTGAATACTATAATTATTCTTATTGCAGACCAAAGCACCATCATCTCTGGTATCCTGAATTTACTCGAAATAATAGAAATAAATAAATTTATTTTCTTCATTGTTTTGGTCTGCTACTTTGTATGATAGTGTACTTTATGTATGTTATTATTATTATTATTATTTTGGAACAGAGGATTGAAGTACAAGCAATTGCCTTAACTCATCATCAATATGTTTCGTTAATTTATATATAAAAGGTACTGCCATTCAATGTATGCTGGTGGAAGGAAGTAAAGAAGAATCCATTCAACCAAACATTATTTAAGGTTCGAGTTCATGTACTATAAATAAAAATTTTAAAAATTATATATATATATATATAAGGCACACCCCCAAAAAAAAAGACGGTGCATTCCAAAACAAATTTAAATAAGAATACTTTTACAAACCAAGAATTTTATTAAGGGAACGAGATCTTGATTAGCGCTAATTTTTTATTTGTGATTAATTATAATTTTACTTTTTTTTTTCAAAAAATAAAATTAAATTAAGATATGTGAATCTCACATCCAAGTTAGGAATTTAGTCCTCCTCAATAAGGGAACTTGATTCTCCCATTTCACTTTTTTTTTTTGAAAATATCTCCCCTTTCACTTTCATAATTCCCTTTTCGTATGAAACTTGATTCCCTATACATGCCATAATTGTTGTAATAGATTTTTAGCTCTTACAAACAAATGGAAAAATTGTATTGTCAATGTAGCTACGTTTATCCAAAGATTGATTGCTTTATTTAGAAGACATATTTATATGATTTTTTATTATCATTTTTGAAAGTAAGGGATTTATCTAAATACTAAAACGCTTTAGCAGACACTGATCTTCAAAAAGTAATATAAATATATATATATGTGTATGTATATATAGATGAAAAATATTATTATTATTAACAAAATAGTATACGAAAAATAAATATTTTGGACTTGCATAATAATATTTGATCAATAATATCATAAATATTCTTAAGAAATACCATACAACATATTAAATATTTAAATAAATTAACAAACATATTCCTACAGGATACAAGTCCAACACATCACAATTATTTTGTAATTATACTTTTCATTTTGGTCAGTAACATATACAAAATAATTACAAAGATTGTAACAATTAAAAAGTTCAAATTACTTTATGATAAATATTATATCCATTTACAACTTGAATGGTTGATTGTAATTAGTTAATCTAAAAACGATCTTCTCTATTTTTTTAAAGTATAATTTTAAAATTTAAGAATCAACATAATTTGAAACTATTTATTATTTTTTTTTTTAAAAAAAACATAATTTGAACCTATTACCTTGACCACCTTAACATATAGATGTGGAAACCACCTTAGAGTTTAGAAAAATACTTCTAAAATCAATTAAAAAAAAAAAAACAAATTGGCCTTTAAAATCAAGTAGTTCAAATTGAAAAAAAAAAAAATTGTTATTAGCATTAATGACAAATGACTTAATTTAATTCAATTAGAGAAATAGAAAAGGAAGGTCGGGACTCTCAGAAGAGTCACGTAATAAATGTTGATTTGTTAAAAAATAAATGCCGAGTGGAAATTCTGGTAGGTTTAAGTTCGCAATATAGAGGCGCACGCATTAGTGCAGCTCCAACGCCCAGTCTTTGGCTCCTTGCCACCTAATCTTTTTCTCAAAATGCCCACCAAAACACACGCACAGAAAAGGAGAGACCACGCAACTACCAAAATCGCGCACGTACGAGATCACGACAGATCTCATCAGAACTGTCTGGTAGACCGACCAGTCAAAACCATCTTAAGTCTTTACAACATTTTCTCTCTCTGACTTCGCAATACATATATACAAAAACCCTAGCTAACCACTCTCTCTCTAGAGAATTATTTTTTACCTCACCAATCAAAGCTAACGACCCTTCAATTTTGTTGATCAGTTGTAAGTTGTAACCAAAGTAATCATTTCTTGGGCAACTCAAAATCCTTTCCTCAAAGTCATCATCTACCTTTTTTTCGTTTTCAACTCCTCAACTGCAGGTCTCTTCTCGTCTCTCCTTAAAGTTGTGCAGCTAACTTCCTTTCTCGTTTTCAGTTGGGTTTTAAAGGGTTTGATTTGTAGCTCAGATCTTGATGCTGCTTCCTGTCAATTTACCTAACCGATAATAAACTCCCATCTCTTTTTTCTTTTTTCTTTTTTCTTTTTTTAATCTTTTTACTATTTTTCTAATATCGAGCTCAATTTGGAAGTCTGAATTGCATCCAAGTTAGTAAAGATCTGCCGGTGAATACAGTAGCAAAAAATGGCTGCGCTGCCGAGTAGCCGTCTTCAAAGTATGCTGCAGGAGGCGGTGCAATCAGTTCAGTGGACTTACAGTCTCTTTTGGCAACTTTGTCCACAACAAGGGTAATTTCTAAGACATTATTGATATAGCAAAAGTTGCAATTGAAATATTTGAATGAAATGACTTAAGTTTTTTGTGTTGTTTCAGGATCCTAGTATGGGGAGATGGGTATTATAATGGAGCAATCAAGACTAGGAAAACAGTGCAACCAATGGAGGTCAGTGCGGAGGAAGCGTCTTTGCAAAGAAGCCAGCAGCTTAGAGAGCTTTACGAGTCATTGTCGGCAGGAGAGACAAACCAGCCAACAAGGAGGCCATGTGCGGCCTTGTCGCCGGAAGACTTAACTGAGTCCGAGTGGTTCTATTTGATGTGTGTGTCCTTCTCCTTCCCTCCTGGACTGGGGTGAGTTCTCTCTTACTAGATCATTAGCTTTCTTCACCTTCTAGCCAATTGATTTTTATTTTGTTTTATGTTTATATTTTCCTTTCCATTCTACATGTCACTTGTTTTGTTTTCTCAACTTGAATGTGAATCTCTAATTATAGTGTAGTTCAATGCATGATTCTGCGAGTGAAAGTAGTAGAAGTTACGGGTGTGAATGATCTCTCTTTTGTTCTACACTGTTTGTCACGTAGGTCAAAACATTTTTTACACTCAACAGACTTGGAGAAAAATTAAAATTTCCTTTCCAAGATAATAGGACGTTTACTATGGTGCGCTCACAATTCAATACTTACCTATTCAAATAAAGCAAAACAAAACAAAATAAGGGAGAGTACTACCTCATCTCCTCAGTCAGTGTAAACACTTAGGGGCCGTTGTCTATGTGTGGAAAGCAACTATACATATGATGAATAAATAAGATTGTTAGGATCTTTATGGTTGATTGCACGAAAGTTTCTTTCTAGTAACATTACAAAACCACCCCCATGTCTGGTTAGTAGTGAC
This sequence comes from Nephelium lappaceum, assembly GCA_021234005.1. Taxonomy (NCBI): domain Eukaryota; kingdom Viridiplantae; phylum Streptophyta; class Magnoliopsida; order Sapindales; family Sapindaceae; genus Nephelium; species Nephelium lappaceum. Next base: position 6,652,795 of record CM037999.1, on the reverse strand, counting down.
TAGTGACCAGGCAATAACTTATATGTTTGCTGCCATGAAGAGGCAGACCACCGCCTGCAATCATTGAAGGAGGAAGTTGATGTTTATGCATCTGTACTACAATAAATTAGGTGAGGGTCAATTAATGGCTTCTTCTTCCCGTTGTCAATAGCTTCTAGGATTCTATCGTTTAGAAGTGGATGAAAGTCCATTTTGCTTGAATTTGTCTCTGGAAAAATTCAAGTTTGAAAACTACTTGAGAGATAGTCAGGGAATATATATATATATATATATATATTTGGGTGACGAGAGTTGGGTAATAAATTGGATTGCGGTTAAACAGTTACTGCAATGATAGCTGATGCTTTGGAGAAAGTGACATATCGTTAAAACCGTGAAAGAAATTTAAACACCTAAAGCAGACACCTAGCGTTCTTATATTTAGTACATATATCTCCTTCTCTCTCCTCGCATGAATTATTCGTATATAAGCTTAAAAAGCCTAGGTGAATAATTGCTGGCTTTGAAGGGCTGTGAAATTATCTTTCAGCATCCGCATAATTGGGATGGACAGTTGCCATTAATTTAAATATTTTTGGTAATTTGGTCATGCAAGATTCTCATATAGCATCCAATAACTTGTGGCCTGCACTGATAAAAATCAATTAATTCTTCTTTTTGTTGACATTTATAGGTTAAGAGACATCGTTCGATTATTGATACTTGAGTAAATTGTACAAATATATTAGCTGTTAGATCATGCTACGCATTATGATCACCACCGTCTGTTTTTAATGTCATCAATCAATAAGAGATGAGGAAAAATAAATGCATTCAATAAAAGCAATGATTTGTTTATTTTTGGTAGTAGAAGTTATTTTGGTGGGTTGATCTTAAGTTTATATATATCGACTTAAAATTATAAATCTTTGTTCTCTCAATTTTCTTCTGCGTATTCATATATCTGTTAGTAAACTTTTATAGCCATATGTTAATAAACATGCATTGAATGCAATGTGTTAATTAGGTTACCGGGAAAGGCATATGCTAGGCGGCAGCATGTATGGCTTACAGGAGCCAACGAGGTTGACAGCAAAACCTTCTCTAGAGCAATTCTCGCCAAGGTATATACCTTAAAATTCCATCACCATCCTCCAACTGCCCTATAATTTAAGTATAATTAAATCCAAAAATTATGCTAACTGATAAACATGATTCAAAAACATTTTGAAACCGTGAAATTTATCTACAATAGATAATGAAAGTGTTTGAAATGAATAACATCTTGTTTGGTCCTGGGAAATACAAACGACAGGAAGCGGACAACGTTGTGATAATAGTTTCGCACCTGTATGTCAATTGAATTAAAAAATATCAAAAAAGAAAAAAGCTGACAACTTTATTAGCAGCACCTTTTTATTTTTTTCAGCGAGTTGCTGGGGCATAATTCTCTTAATTTTTTGGCTTCTCATTGAATACACATCATGTTGCTAACTAGATTCTCTCACGTGTTCTCTACATGAACAATTTCCCTATGCACACCAGAGTGCTCGTATACAGGTAAATCTTGATTTGCGTCTTCACTTTAATCTAAATCTAGATTATGTTTAAACAATCGATTTAATTTTGGTGTATTAATCAATCATGCAGACTGTGGTATGCATTCCTCTTCTCGACGGTGTCGTTGAATTGGGCACAGTAGAGAAGGTAATTAATTAACCAACTATAATTATATCATTATAGAAATAATGATTTTTGTATTTAAAATAAAGTGCATGTCTTTGTTATAGGTTCAAGAGGACCTTGGAATAGTCCAACAAATCAAGAGTTTCTTCACAAACCAACACCACCCAAACCCTCAACCACCAAAACCAGCACTCTCCGAGCACTCCACTTCCAATCCCGCTACGTCATCTGACCACCGCCGTTTCCACTCACCTCCCATTCCCGCTATGTACGCAGCTGTGGACCCACCAGCCAACCCCAACCAAGGAGAGGACGATGAAGAAGAAGACGAGGAAGAAGAAGAAGAAGAAGAAGAAGAAGAAGAAGACGAGGAGGAGGAGCGCGAGTCAGGCTCTGAAGCAGAAACGGGTCGCAACCGCAGGCAAACGGCAGCCCGAAACCCTCAAGCCGTGGCCCCAGCCGTTGCTGAACCGAGTGAGCTCATGCAGCTGGAGATGTCGGAGGACATCCGGGTTGGGTCGCCAGACGATGCTTCGAATAATTTGGACTCGGATTTTCACTTGCTGGCCGTGAGCCAAGGCGGGAACCCAGGTGACCATCAGCAGCGGCGCGCTGACTCCTTCAGAGCCGAGTCGAGTCGGAGGTGGCAGATGCTGCAAGAGCCGTTGAGTAGTGGTCTCCAACCACCTCCTTCAGGTTCAGGTAATGTTAGTTCAATTGTCAACTGCTGCGCTGACGGCTGATCCACTCACACTCACTAATACACGCACTTTCACTAATCACAATCTCACCCAAGTGAAAACATCTTGTCCTTGACTTTACACGTCATCATTTATAGTAGAATCACGAAGGTACACCCTGATTATAAAACTGAAAGGCCACTGGGCCACCTTATGACGACTTTCAGTGATGATCAGAGACCATCAGTGATCACCATCTGATGATGTTCAGTGATGATCAGAGATGGGCTTGTGCATGCAGGGCATGCACATGGGTTGAATTTTATTTACTCCTCCTTCAAATTTTACAGCTAAATTCTACATGTGGTCCCCAAGTAACAATGTGCATGATTACGTACACGTGACTTGTTTGATGTGATATGATTCGCGGCTTGACTTGGTCACAATCCCCAAAAAGTGGCCTTTGGTTTTGACAAAGACAAAACCAATCCAGTCAAGAGCTGCCCAACTAATAACCACTCCAAAACACAATATTAATATCATAATGCCCATCGAAAATCTCACTTGCTCGTTGGTTGATTGGAGATTCATTAATAATTAAATCATTAGTTTAGTCAGTTTCTTTACCAACCAACGAAAATTATTACTCATTCTTGTAGGACAAGTTGGATTAGAGGAATTGACACAAGAGGACACTCACTATTCCCAAACCGTCTCTAGCATTCTCCAAAAGCAAGCAACACGATGGGCCGAGTCATCATCCAGTGGCTACGTCGCATACTCAACCCAATCAGCGTTTGCCAAGTGGACGAACAGGTCGGATCTCCACCTCCAGGTACCCGTTGAAGGCACCTCCCAGTGGCTCCTCAAGTACATTTTGTTCAGCGTACCTTTTCTACACAACAAGTACCGAGATGAGAACTCCCCCAAGTCACGTGACGCCACCGTGGACGCCGCCTCCAAGTTCCGCAAGGGGACCCCACAAGACGAGCTGAGCGCCAACCACGTGCTGGCGGAGCGCCGCCGCCGCGAGAAGCTAAACGAGAGGTTCATCATATTGAGGTCGTTAGTCCCATTCGTCACCAAAATGGACAAGGCCTCCATATTGGGCGACACTATTGAGTACGTCAAGCAGTTGCGTAAAAAGATACAGGATCTGGAGGCTCGTAACAAGCAGATGGAGGCTGATCAACGGTCGAGATTGTCGGACTCTCCTAGGACTACTAGTAGTGGTTTGAAGGAGCAGAGAAGTGGGCTGACTGTTTTGGAGCGTGCACGGGTGGGTACTCTGCAGGGTTCGGATAAGAGGAAGATGAGGATTGTGGAGGCAAGTGGAGGTGTTGCAAAGCCTAAAACGGTGGAGTCACTGCCACCACCAACAGCCACGGCTACAACGGTACAGGTGTCTATAATCGAGAGTGATGCCTTGGTGGAGCTGCAATGTGGGTATAGAGAAGGGTTGTTGCTTGACGTAATGCAGATACTGAGGGATCTTATGATTGAGGTCACATCAGTTCAATCTTCTTTAAATAATGGCACCTTTGCAGCTCAGCTAAGGGCCAAGGTATGCTCAATTCAACTACATTTGCTTATTGGTAATTACAAAAACACACTTTCTTGTGCTGTAATTTGAAGCTAACTCAGTTTTGGTTTTGTTTCCATTTTCAGGTGAAAGACAATGCAAATGGGAAAAAATCAAGCATTGTGGAAGTGAAGAGGGCAATACATCAAATAATACCCCAATACTGACTATTGAATATTTCGTACAGAGATTGTAGAGATATTTTTACGTAGTACTCACTTATTGTGATAATTAATTTTTAGCAGTATTCAATTAGTACGTTCTGATCAATCAAGTAGCCGAGGCACAAAGTGTAATCTAACAAGCTCTTGTCAGGTTTTGCATGTGTATATATATATCTATGTGTGTGTGTGTGCAATCTAATAATACAGAGTGACGTATCTTTTAGTCGCTCAAGGCTCAAGCATGCCGATTATCCGATTATATCCTAACCCAAAAACGATTTCTCAACTCACAAGGCAAGTTGAATTCCAAAAACAGTTAAAAAAAACCCGCTAGGCAAGTTTGCAGATTGTAAATAGCATATTTTTCCATCCCAATTTCGGATTGGCCTTGCACTGCCAAAAGTGAAGAAATGAACTGAATAGCCTCTCCTAATATTGCATTCCATCCAATATAGTTTAGACTTAGTAAATGGAGTAGGAAATCCGATTGAACTTTAGTCATCATTTTCTGATTAAATACCATACTCAATCGAAGAAATCCCCTACTAAATACTTTGAAACACATTGGCCCGAAAAAGGCTGCTAGTAAAGCCCTGGGTAATGGAAAATGTCTGTACAAGACTTCCAAATTTGTAGCTCCAAGGTGAACCTAAAGAGTGTAAATTCCCAACTTCTACTGATCAGTTTTTCTAGCTTTGAACATGAACCTGCTTGCTCAGCACATCACAACATCAAAATTTACTAAGATAAAACTATCCAGCTCCTTTGCTTGCGAATGGACATCAGCAACAAAATTGATACAGAGAATATTCAATCAAGATTGATACAAAGACCAGAAACTGAACTGAAGATCAGTATAACATTTCATTTATACTTCCGTCATTGCTCATCTTCTCCAAGTCTTCTTGTGACAAGAGAGTTTTCCTACCACTGCTACCAGATTTGTCATAAGGTTGAGCCATTTTTCTCAGGAACTGCAACCAAAGATTACAAGAAGGTTAACAGACCCAGAGATTACAAAAAGGTTAACATAGTAGCTAGTACAACACAACAAATTGTTTGTACGGCCATGTTAGCAAACATCATTGCACACCTCTCTTGCTATATGCAGAGCCATGTCAGTGCTCAAATTCAGGTGTGCATCACGAAGATGTGACAATATCCAGCCAGGCAACTTAGACCGCTTGTCATGCCGACTATACCTGGACAAATTAAGTCGAAAAATTAAGTCAACAAATAATTTGTAAGAAATTATGCACTCCAAACTCAAAATTCTGAATTAAGGCTCCTAGCTCCTCCTGGCTAATAATATGTTAAAAATATCAGAGATGGGACATTCATGGTATTTGGTACAAATTCTAAAATCACAGCGCTAATAGATACTACACATTCTCTTCATATCATTATTATGAAATATCTATCAAATCTGATGTTGGTTTTCAAAAGATCTAATTGGACAATATAAAGAAACATGAAATAAGGAAAACATATTGCTTAAATAATTACTTCACATTGTAACTTAGTCAAAACCATTAACTCAGCCATTAAGATCTTATTAGTTGAAAGCATTGGTAATCACTAAAAAGCAAAGCTTTAGACTTGAATTTCGGACTCTGTAAATTTTGATAAATTAGATGAGTAGATGAGCATACCTTTTGTCAGCAAATATCATCATTCCATAATCAGCCTTTGACCGGATCACTCGGCCCACACACTGAGCAGCTTGTCTCTGACTTGACCATCAATGAAGTTCATAATATCAGTGAAATATATAAAAACCAATGACGTTGCTAAACTGATGCATGTTGCTTGGTGAAATCATACCAGGGCATCAAAAGTTAGGAAATCGCCTTCCTTTATCTGAAATGTGTCGCGTAAGTATTCCAACCGTGCAAGCAAGATTCTGCAATACAACTAATAATTTCATCTAACCAAATCCAGCCACAAATAAAGTCTAAACAATTTTTTGTTCCATTAATGTCAAAACTCAGCCATTGAATGCATCCACAGCTGCTAGAGAGTAATTTCTATATATCTAAACTCTTCAGGCAAATTTAAGATCCATATATTAACAAAAGTACTGCAAATAGTTGGTGTCTATTAAAATCTTTCAGTACTGAAAATATCTATAGTAAAAGTTGTAAAGATATATTTCAATAGATCATCTTTATCTAAAATACATAAGAATAGGTACTATGCAATGAAGCTCACTTGCTTAATGTGTACTGGAAAGGAACGCCAAACATGACAACTAGTCTGCCATAATGTCGATCAAAATCTATGCCTTCGGCTACTTTGCCCCTGCAATATACATATAAACATTCATTGTCATCCCATCAGAGCATGATCAATTACGAGTTTCATAAGACAACTTTCGATGACAACAAAGAGTCCACAAAAGGAAATTTTTTTGACTTTCTGCCATGATAAATGCAGATCATATTGATTAATGCAGCCTAGACCACATCATGATAAAATTACTATATTACTATTACAAATCAAATCACGATTTGTAAATCAGGTGAAAAGACAAATCCTATTTGGAAGAAATGTACAAGTTATGAGTCACATTCATGTGCAAAATGAAATTGTGGTGACACAAATTTTTCGAGCAGCACATAGAAAATTCATTATTGAAACAGGAAGAGAAATTTACTTCAAAATTTTTGCTTCATTTTAGTATCAGAAAAACAATTTTGCCAACATGCATTGTTCTTAAACTATGTAGCAAGAAAAATGCCTTTATTAAGATCACTGCCTTGAAAATATTCAGTGAAAGTGCAAAAATATTGAATAGCCATCCTATTATATCCAAACTACTGCCCTTTCAGGTTTAACAAATAATTATAATACAATTGCATCCTCTACTAAAAGTTCACAGTCAAATATAGAAGTTAATAAGTTCATACCTCGCAACGGAAAAAAAAACAGCACCTCTGCCACAATCACAAGCCCTACGATAGTTGTCCAGAGCCAATGTAGTTTCTACTACATCCTGTGTCTCAATGAACACAAGCTTATGTTTCATTATGTCCTGTTGCGAGAACAGCATTAGTTATCCTTCTAGAGACTGGAGATACACATCATGTATCTGTTATAACAACTACTATAACAGAGAAAAATTAGAAAAATGAAGCCAAAATGTTGACTAAAGAATTGATAACAGGAATACCACAAATATTTATACCTTCAAAATTCCGCTGTCATTCCAAGTAGCAATTATTTCATCCATATATGAGTAACTGACAAAAAAACATACAATACCATCTGGGACAATAGGGACCATATCTACCAAGAGTCTCCCATAATTCCTAGCAACACCAGGATCACTTCTCATATCAAATTTGGTACTCACTGGAAGTTGATCACTGGAATAAAAGCCATAATGTGTTAAATAATTGATAACAAACTAAAACAATTAGATCATCCAACAAATATTCCAAGAATAGAGATTACATTTCGCTCAGAATAAAGTAAAGTGAACGAGAAAGATTTAAGTTGAACCTTATACCTTCCACGAGTGAGAACCATAGGACATATACAGTCCCTAGTCAAGGACATTTTAAAACTGCGACTGACAACTGGGTGGAAATTAAGAAGACGTGGATAGAGATCTATAGGGCTTAGAGTCCCTGATGTAATCACAACAGACTGGAACCGATCAAATACAGGCTTTATGGCAAGAGAAGCGTCATGACAACTAAGCTGTAATGCCAAACATGAACAAATTATAAGATATATAGAGATTCAAATATAAAGATGATAACCGGTATTGTAAGTAATATTTAAAAACACAAATGTATATAAACAACACTTGTACCATGGATGCAATAAAATTATATCCACCACTGGCAGACAGTGATTAACTGTCATAAGGCTGTTAAGAGTATAACTATTATTGTCAAGCCATTACATGCCATCTCAAACTTCTGGGTCTAGTAGTTAACAACATGGTATCAATGCATATTTAACCTAATGGTCTGATGTTCGAATCGTGGGAACCCCATTCTATTAATTATAAAACAACCCAAAATGGGTCTGTGTATCAATAGCCACAAGTCCAAAAGCCTAGCGGTACAAGTGATGGGGCTTGTAAAGAGTACAAGCACGATTGTAGTAGGTTTACCTAAGAGTTTAAACTTTAGGGTTTAGTGGTTACTGTTACTGACAAAAGAGATGGAAAACAAAAGCAATTGTCATGGTCCACCAAACGGATGACATAAAAATCAATTTAGACTGGCTAAAAATCATTAGTCTACTAGTTTGGAAGCTGGGAAAGAGTAGACACAATATACAGTGGTCTTAGGAATAATAATACCAACATGTATACTTGGAGGCAATCTTCAAATCCAGTAGCGAACATAACAGACTTATTTCCCAATAAATAACTTATTTTTGAAGATATAAGTAATTGTTAAACCAAAAATATGTAAAATGTTTACCTGCAGTACAGGGTCAGGAATATGTGGCATTCTCTCATCAAAAGGTTCAATTATAATCGAAAACCCACGGGCGTATGTCCCCACAAGTGTTGCAAAGTCGCATATAGTCTGGATGTGTAGGAACTCATCTGTGTCAGTTATTTCTAGGGTCAGCATAAGTGAGTGCAGGCGGTCATAACAAAACTTCAGGGTTTTCTGGTCAATTCCAGCATGTGCATTTATAGAGGCAACAAAGTTTACAGGGCCTTCCTTCTCAACATTTTCAGTTTCCAGGCGACCTCTTAGATATAGGACCAGTCTACGTAAAACATGCACAAAATGCTCAGCTCGGCGAATATTTCCAGGCACAGCCTCCTTTAATATATCATCAGGTAAAGCAGGATTGGAAAGCCAGGCATCCGCAACTGGGTACAGAAAAGAAAGTACAATGTCGGACAATTGAAGAGATAGTATTACAGAAGGCAAGTTTACTCAGAATAAGAGATATGTGCATCAGCAAGATACATACTAGGTAGGTTTCCTCTTTGTGCCAAACCCTCAACAAGCCGAGTATATTCAGCACGTAATCTACCCGCATCAGTGGTCTTGAACCTTCCTACCATATCAAACATTTAAAGAACAAATATATAAAACTGTCCTTCAAGAACTTCAAAATAAACCACTCAGCTAAAATGGGTCCAGTCAATTATATTTAATTTAAGTGTAGATATCTATAACCAGAGGCAATGAATTCTTTAAATTGAGCCATATCTTGAACCTCACATTTACCATCATTTCAATTCAAGTCCCCTTATATTTTGACTTGCGCATACTCATGCTTGTCTAAGGATGAAAATAAAGATTATATAACTCTGAGTATGATACATTACCTATATAATTTAACTGTCATAAAAACCTCCAGATGCAATGAATGCCACAAATCAAATCAGATTACAATATAGGCGGGGGCCCAATTCCCTAGTTCTATCAATGAACCTTTCCTTTTAGCAATATACACAAATCCAGGACCTATTAACTAAACATATATCAGAATCTAGAAAACTCAAAAAAACATACCTTTCAATCTCCTGATATATCCTATTAAGATTCCTCGTGGCCCCTTCCAATGTCTGCCTGCGCACACTAACACTAAGTGCTTCAATGCACACATTATCAATATTATGTGCCTCATCAAACACAACAACAGACTCCTTCTGCATTTCCTTGGATATAATTCCGGCCACCTTGGGATCAAGTAAGTACTGATAACTATAAACCACCACATTCGCAAATTGCACCATGTGCCTCGCCAAGAAATACGGACACCACCCTCTCTGCTTCCCAAACGCTCTCAAATCCTTCAACCCATACCAAGTTAAAATTTCAGCAATCCAACATTTGAAATCCACAAAGTACTATAACACATGAGAAAATAAAACTTAGTTAAATTCATGATAGATTTACCTGCAATGTATAAACACCGGGAGGCAAAAGCGCCTCGGAAGCGGCCTTCTCGTAATTCTCGAAGAAGTCACAAGTCTCGATGTTGGGATTCTCGGCAGCCAAGGCGCGAACCCAGCTGGCAGTCCGTTTTCGACAGGCGGCATCGACTGAGTCACGATTCTCGGCGGCCAAAACCCTAGAATTGACGCAGAGATTCCTGCGGGAAGACAAGCCGATGGCGAGCATTTTGGCGGCGGGGCCGAGATGTTGGGTCTGGTAAGTGTGGAGGAGCTTCAATTCGGCGAGGGTCTTCTCCATCTCGTGAACGGTGCGGGTGCAGTAGATGAGCTTGACGGGGTTCTGAGGCTTGGAGAGAGCGTAGCTGGTGATGAGGGAGAGGAGGGCGATGGTCTTGCCCGTCCCTGTTGGCATTTCTAGAAGGCAGTGACCTTTGGCGTCCAGCGCTCGCTTAAGTTCCACCATGTATGCGTATTGTTCTGGGTAGATGTTGTCGTACGGGAAATACACGGTCACATCTTCCAGTTTGAAGATCATGGTTTCTTTCTGTCTCTCGCTTTGATCGCTGACTTTTGCTGGGGGGGTGGGTGGGGTTGGGGTTTTAAGGCAGAAGAGTTCACTCCTTTGATACTCCCTGCTTCTGTTTACGCCTAACACAACTGCTTTTTCATTTTATTTTCTCATTACGGGCTTACTTTGAGCCCAGGTCCATCCGGGTCTCTTGGTCAAGTCCAAGCCCATTTGTGGATCACCAATACCATGTGATAGAGGGGTTTAAAACTGCCTCCTGAAAAAGGCACACATTCATTTTTATTTATATATGAAAAAAATAAAAAACTCCTTTTTATCAAAGTATGAAGTTATTTATTTATTTTTTTAAGACTGACATCTTACGATTTAAAGAACTATCAATATTTACTGAGATAAATTATTGCTAGTACGGTCCGGATGACTATTCTCACAACAGCGAGATGACTGCTCCTAATCTCCTATTAAGAGAAAACTCACATTCACATCTTATGTTTTAAAAGATAAGAATAAGACTTGTAACTCTTCATCTCTAAGAGCCAAAGATGATACTCAATTATTTTTATTAAAGGGTGATGTGTAAAAGATTATTTATTGTTGATCCCAATTTTTTAGTAATTTTTTATCTGTTTTTAATTTGCAAACTAATATTGTGCTAAAAATTATCAAAGTTACATTTGAGGGGAAAAAAAAAAAAACAATTCCTTTAAGGAAAATACCATTTTTCACTATTTTTGGGACACTTAAAAATTTTTTCTGTTTTTTAATAAAAATCAGTAAACTACACTAGTATTTGTTTAAAAAAAAGTTAGCACCTGATAGGTAATTATTTACCAAGCTTACAAAGACTAGTCACTCCCTACTCCCACGATAGGAGAGAAAACACAAGAAATTGAGATAACACTGATGAGAGGTTTTAATTCCATAAATCAACAGCAAAGCTGGAGCCTATAATGTTTCTTGAAACAAGTTGACACATGCTGTGGGTAATTGTTTATAAACAATACATCATCCCTTGCAGTTCTGTTCTTAAAATTTCACATGAATCAATTACATTCAATCAGATAGAAAAATGTAACAGACTTGATCCCATTTACAATGACAGGAGATCAATTATTTTACTCTTCTGTAGGTGTCTTGAATGCTATGCCCTTGATTACATGTCGACATTGGTACCTGCAACAGACAAGATATATCAATTCATGCATTTTTCAATATAATAAAAGGAAGGAAAAGCGGATTGTCATTTTGTTCCAAGTTTTAATATCGATGATATGCAAAACTGAAAGAAATGCAAGTCTTGGAATTCCAGAATAATGCAGGAGAAATTAGTTAAGCAGCATCCACAACAATCTTCCAGTCGGCTGCATCTTTCAAAGTAGTAGTAGGCAACAAGGATTTTGCAGAAGAATCTTATTTCCTGGTCATCAGAATCTAGGGCCATATGGAAGTAACCACTTTAACAAACTTTGATTCAAGGAGACATTGCTGAAATCTTCAGCATTGCTATAACATTTATGCTCAAAAATCAAGATTAACTAAAATTACAAAGCTGAAACGGTCTTCTAACAGCACTGAGCAGGAACATTAAGATGCATATGATATAAGATTTCACTACTTATTTGCATACCAGATCAAATCATCGGAAGTTGAATGTGTCAAACCAGTGGAGCTGCAGGCTTGAGAAGCATGATCAGAAGCAACCGTTTCCTTATCTTGTGTTTTGCACTTAAACCGTATTCTGTAAGGCACAATCTGTGACAAAATTGCATCTGAAAGTGTTAATTGATTAAAGAAGTGGCAGTGGAACACAAATATGCATATAATTTCAATCTCTTCATGTGCAAGGAAGCGAGAAACTATAAGCTATTATGGTACTGGCAGTTCAAGAATCAAGAACATTGAACAAAAGGAAACTCACATACTGAAAAAGGCAACTTTTACGACAAGCTATGCAAGTTGGAAAGTAATTCACTTGGCAATGTTACAGTTAGATGGTCAACGTGCATACAAGCCAACATACCCATGTTCATGGAAAGTTTTTCTATCCATGTTACCATCAACAAGTTGGTCTCAAGCAATAAAATAAACCTCAATATATTCCAATTCTTTCAAAACCTAAAAACACAGCACACCTGCACAAAGATTTTTGCACATGAAATACAACTGCAGTCATCCATAGCATACATCTAAGCCAAGCAGGAACCATTGCCTATCGCATATATAGAATCATTAACTCCATTTCACCAACATATGGTTTCTTGAGGATACAGATTGTAATTAGATAATCAATAAAAAAGGAAAGTATTAAACTACTACTCTTTCCAAGACTTGTCTATCATATAACTATGAACTATGATTGTTGGAATCAACTGTATTGCCCCATCACCCCCTCTAGAGGCTCACACTTTCTAAGAGTTTCAATAGACAACCAATTTTCTATATCTGTATGCATGTAACTAACTGTTACCTTTTTGCTGTATCTGAAGTCACGTTTAGGAAGAAAATGCAGAGGCAGATTAAAAGAAGAGGGAGCCTTGACCAACAGAAACAACTTAATAGGCCCTAAAAGACACGGAAAGAAATTTCAGCTTTCACCATATGAAAGTAAATTGACAAGTACTAGTTCAAGTAATCACCTGGATAGGAACCAGAACCAGCACCCTTTGAGATCAGAGTCCGGATAGCCTGTTGATAGACATATAAAATGTATAAGATGAAAGTCTTAAATTAAAACGGAAGTAGAAGCCGACTGAGTCAACACCTTTCGTGAAAGCACTTCTGCAGACTTGCTCTTAGCGAAATCACCTGAGCATGTGGGTACAAACTTTCCGTGCTCGAAATACATATCATAAACATGCTGTGGTCGTAATGGACTACCCCCAAGAATCAAAACCACTTGCTGAACATTAGGAATCTCACTGAATATCAGTTGCAGCGCGGTTTCAAGACTCGAAACTGTATTCATGAACTTGTCGAGTCTTCTGATCCCATGCTTGACCTCTCTCATTCTGTTGATGTGCTTTCTTCGGGTGGATCCTTTTACTTCATTTTGCGTCAGAGCCGTTTCCTAAACGCGAAAAGTCTTAAGGCGGTGCAGATAACAAAACCAAAAGGAGCGTAATGCAAGTTTACATACCGACTCCTCGTACTCCGTTTGTAGGGCATCAAATTCAAGGCTAAGATCCTGCAAAATGCTGCATAACACATAAGGTGAGGTTCTAGAGATCAAAAGCAAAATTGAACAAATGGTCGTGATCAAAACTCAAGCCAAAATTGAGTAAGAGAAGGAGAGAGGGAGGGACTGACGAAGGGATTTGCTGGTGCATGTAGAGAACAAATCCGAGGATGTTCTTGGTCACGTGGAAGATAGCAGAACAGTCCAAGGATTCAGCGGCGGCCTCTATGTCGGTGAATTGCATCTCAGAACTTGCTTGTCCTTCCATCATTTCCATTTCTTAATCGCCACGCCTTTACACAAGCACCACTCAATTTTACAAGTTTTGAACTCAGCTTCGGGCGGGATGCAAAGATGATTTCCAAACCGCATTAATAACAAAATCAAGGGCTTTACTGCAAAATTTTGTAAATTAATCAATTATTTTATTATTCATTAATAGGCCTGCCTGCTACTGTCGGTAATTTTAAAAAATAAATAAATAAATAAAAGCAAAATGTAGGTTTCAAATTTAGGAAATTAAAATTTTTTACCGCTATTAAATCACAAGCGAGCTAACCATCTTTTCTTTTATGAGTTCATATTTGCTAATTTATTGGCAAATCAATGGTACTAATAAGCACCATTCCTTTTTTGAAACTAATTTTACAATTCACATTTTTTTAATGATTGAAAAGAACCATAAATGAATGGAATTAAATATTGAACTTGTCCTTTCTTTTGTAACCAGTTCTTTGTCCATTAAATATAAAGTGCAGACCAAGTGTACATGTAACATTTATATTAGGTAAACATGGATTTACCAATTTAAAAAGATGATGTACCCCGCTATTTTCAACACCAGACGTGACATTCAACTGAGAGGTACTGTATTTACAGTACCGCACTACCACTTAAACAATTTAAATAAATATAAGTGCTACAATTAAAGTTTGGAGGCAACAAAGTAAATGCTGAGAGTGGCAGTAAGTTTATGGGTATATATGATCTCTATTTGAAAACAAAATGACCCTGTTCCAAAATAACCTTGCCACCAACATAGCCGAGTTTCTGGCTCAACCCAAAATGAGGCTTAATGTGGGTTCTGACTTTTGGACAAAGAACCATTATTTGAAGGGATTAGCTATTGAATCAGCATCTTCACACACATATGAGCCTGTTCTATGACTTGCATTTGTGAGGATAAGAGACGGTTGTAAGAACGGTAACATCATCAAGTGTAAAGGAGGCTGCTCTAACTAATGATATACTACTTAATATTGCACCTATAACTAGCTTTCTATATATTGCATTAACTACAACTCCCATTTGCATGAAATCTGAGTCCCATACCATGCAGGTAGAACCGCACCTTTTCCCTCGACAATGTACTAAAAGAGTATGCGACCTTGTAAGCTCTAACCAAAATCTGTTCTGTAGAACAAAAAGCCTCATCATCTTAAGATGCGGATTTAGAAGTCAGAACTCAGACCCCCACTCTTGAATCGAAATAATATTACTCTCACACAATTCTGCAAATCTATCTTTCAACTTGCAAGAGCTGCAGCTCCTCCTCTAAACCTCCACTTCTTGTAAATCAGAGAGTGAGCAATGTGCTTCTGTAAAGTATTGCTTCAATAACCTATAGAAAATATGTACCACCATGTTTGGAATCTCTGCACTACAAAATAGATTTATTATTATTATTAACCGGTGCTCTGTACAGGCAGGAGTTACAATGAAGTTTAAGAAAATATCAAGTCATACCTGAAAAGGAAGAGACTAGATGAGCATCACCTCTTCAAATATCATACACCATACCGCTTTAGAGCTTTGCTTAAACTTGGCATTACATTGTATGCTTGATAAGATCTTCTAAGTTCAATAATGGAGCCCACCTGGACCAACACAAGTCAGGCATATTAGACAATAAGCAGATTTGATTTTTTTGTGGCCATGATAAATTATGAGTCGTAAGCATTTTTGCAAGCTCTTTTAATCAAGAGCGCCGTTGAAAGGGTAACAGTCCCATAAATCTTTAGCACATCATAACTTCTACATGGGAAATCTAGTATAATAGCATCAAGCTTATGGCTGTAATTGTTACTGGTCAGCATAATGATTGGCACAAGGATATGATTACCACTGATCCATATTTGACTTTAATGTCAAAGCTCCAAAACTAAGGCGGTACCATTTTATAAATGATCATTATGGACAATGTAGAAAAGTGAGAGCATGCATCATGAGAGAAGGAACTAGCTCAGAAACTTACAATGATTAAAACTGATGTAAACCCAATGGCAAATCCCTCATTGATACGGCGTAAATAATGATCAAGTATGGTGGATGTAGTTGCCAAAATACTTAACAACAACCCCCCTGCAAATTCAACCACAAAGAACAGCAAGCTGAAAAGGCAGCAAACAAATAGAAACGGTTTTAAATGCTTCCTATTAATATCAGACCAAGCTAAAATGAAAGTATATTTGTTTTAGCAACGTCCAGATGAAAAATACCCCAAAAACGTGTTGATGCCTGAACTTTTGTGAGGTATTCAATAGTGGCTTTCCCAGGCTTTAGATTTGGTATTCTAGCACCCATCTTGTTTAAGTAATCTGCAATTTCCTTAGGCAAGTTTGCCTGCATTATGATTCCAGTTAGATGAAATCTATAAAAGAGAATGAAAAATCATAACTATCATAACTTATGATAGTACCATTCACGGTCAGACTAATGTCATTTTGGCATGCATTGTTAGTACCAGATAAATGACATGCCAGAACATTCATGGTTAATGCATACTTTATGTTATAATTTGTGTTTCCAGTCAGAAAAAATATTTAAAATTCCTGGGACGATGGATTGAGGTTATCGTTGAAGCACCACGACATAAATATAAGTCATTACTTTTCTCATATGACAACTCTGGCTTTAGTACATGCCATACAAGACATACATAATGGTTTATCATTTATATAATTCCATTTCAAATGATAATAGGAAAATACAGTCAAAACATTTTCAAAAGGTTTCTTAGCATTTGTATTCAGTCAGCCACTTTAACATCATCTTACTTTTCTCCAGATTCACTTTGGTGTATTTGAAATTTTAAGAGTGCGTAATCAAGAGAGAAAAAGATACAGCATAAACAGAAAACTACATTATCTTCTACATGTTTATTTAATGATTTTTGCAATGAAGAAATTATAGCTGCAAGGAAAGGAGCATGATGACAACAACCACAATTCACAAAGTATTTTGTCAAGTAGCATCTATGGTCCTATTATTATCAAATACTAAGGTTGAGAAGATACTTACAATGTCAAATATATTAAATAGGAAGACAAAAAATCCATATATAGAATAGTACACCCAAGGCGCTGCACCAACAGAAGTCTCAGGGTTCAATATCTGCTTAACATGCTCCCAAAATGGGGAACCAAGGATACTGCAATTAATGCTCCGTATTAGACTAGTTGTAAATCCTTCACCAAAGCAAGTTTTAACAGGAACTTTGTTTGCACTTAGACATTGAATGCAAAAGCAACCCTAATATAAAAGGAGATTTGAAGGTACATTAAAGAAACATAATACATTTTCATTTTTTAAACTAAACCACAGATGGAATTGAGATGAACACCTAAGTCAGTTTTGGCTGAAAATACCTTGCCAGAATACTGGGAAATGCCAGGAGATAAGATGTCGTCAGAATAGGCTGCATTCCGGATGGATTAATATTAAAAGGGATATAGGGATCCACTACCGTAATCTGGGAGTCTTCTCTGTTTACAAGACAAGACCAACAAAAAAGAAGAATGGTCAAGAACAAGGACTAAATTTATGTATATATACTTCTTCCAGAGAAACACATTCATACATCTGTATAGCAACAATAGTACTACTACTACCTAGCAGATGAAGCAAGTTTAAATCCATAATACTGCAGTTTTACTTTCCTGCAACCTTCAGTAACAACAACTGCCCACATGGTGACAATAGTAAAGATTCCCAACACTGCGAAAGGCCACCAACTCACAGCGCTTCCTGTGTATTGCAAATCTTGAAATAGTTATTGTTACCAAACAATGAAACTGAAGAAATATGATGGAATTATAGAGTTCAAATTAAATCACAATGGTCAAGACACCCCCATACAATTTTTTTTCAGCATTAATAAATTCTTGAACAACTAATATGGTTCCGTCCTTATACCCAAAATTAACAACTTTTAGCAATTGCAACATGGCAAGAGCAACAACAATCACCCGCAGTGTAGTTCTAAGGTAAGATATAGTGCAACATTCTCTTCTCCATCATTTATACACATGTGATTACTAGTAATTCTAAGTCCACTTAAAAATGTGCTCTAAAACCTTCACACTTCCATTATTTTTAAACAGCTTCAATTTTCTGTGGACTCAAAACAACTATTCGAATCAATTAATTCAAAGCAGCGTAATCTTTTCTTGGATTAGTTGGCAAAATTTTGATCCACAATTTTTTTAAAATCCAGCTAATATATGAGCAAATGTGAAAGTAAGGTATGAGCAAATGTGAAAAGATCAATATTCTTATTTCTAGAGTCGACCATTCAAGCCCTCTCACACCTTAAGTAGACTGAAAATCTCATAGTCAAGCTTAAGGTCAGACATAAACCTACTGAAATGTCATCTCTAGAACTCTGGGGAACAAAAGAAAACTAAGAACCGTATACTAAGTCATTCTTTTACTGGCACATTTCCATAACTTGCATAACTGACAACAAAAGGGCCAACTAAACTAACGAG
This sequence comes from Nephelium lappaceum, assembly GCA_021234005.1. Lineage (NCBI taxonomy): Eukaryota > Viridiplantae > Streptophyta > Magnoliopsida > Sapindales > Sapindaceae > Nephelium > Nephelium lappaceum. The sequence continues at coordinate 6,634,347 of CM037999.1, read as the reverse complement.
AGAGAAGTCAACATATCATACAGCTCCAAAGGTCAGAGCTGCATTAATTTTCAGAAACTATAATGCAGGTTATTTTTTGTCAAACAATGCCATCACTATTTTTAAGTTTCAAAACCTTTAACTGATTTAAATATACTTTTTTAAAACCTAACACCACATGAGTTAGTTTCTAATGGGACCTGTCAAAATCAATCACTACTGGTGCAGTCTAAATATCTACTCCCATAATAAAAGACACCCATAATAGGGGAAAAAAAACTGCCCACACAAAGCTTGTAAAATGTGTTTGATGAAATTTAAATCTCGACCACTAAAGGAGGTGCACAACCACCTATACTAAGAGGGGATGTGCTAACTAATTTGAAGATAGAAGATAAGGAAAGAAAAATTCCATAAATTAAGCAGTAGTAACATTGTGTATTATCACATACCCGAGAGCTGAGACAACATCTTGTATAATGTCTCGGTGTAGCCCGTCAATATCCCCACGCATATTACAAGAGATGAACCTTGGCCTGAAATTGTATAAATAGTTTAGAAAGAAGACCCTGCCATACATAAAGGAGCAACAAAATGCCTGAACACATTTAGTTTCATTACATGTAAATCTTAAAGGGCAGACATCTCTAATGTATTTTTTATTAATCAGCATCATAAGATTGATATGGTTCAGCCCTTACATTTGTTCCTCCCCCCACCCAACAACAACAACAACAATACTAATGATAGCAATATTTCTGGCTCTGCCCTGGCCAAATAACCTCAACAGAATATGGATAAATAAGCTCTCCTAGAATTTTCAGGAGGTCATAAATAGTACTTGCAATAAATTACAGCCTTCTGAGCAGTCGGCAGAGTATCACAATACACTGATGTCCATGTAAATCAAACGTATGCGATGCCAGAATTCACTGATTATGGGAGAGGATAACATTAGTGGCCATAAAAAATGCAGCTGATCTGAGAGCAACAGAAATAAAATTGTCTAGAACATAGTGTTTACAGCAGAGAATGCATTCCACGTGTACAACAGAACAGTCGCAAAATAAAATAAAATAAAATATTACTGAAAAAATTTAGTTCCTCGTATTCATATTATCATCCTACAAATAAAGAATCAACAACTTGTTATTTTAAGCTAGTCCATTTCAAAGCCCTAGTCAAAGATTTTGCTTCAATTAAAGATTTACTTCAATAATATCACAAGAATAAATGATATACACAAGAATGTCGACAATGAAGCTAAAAACTTTGCTGGCATAACATCTACCAAAAAGTATCAAGAACATGTAAACAAGTTTCAACTGATTTGCTCCTAGTCCCTCTACTGGCAACAATAAATAACCACCATAAACTAAGCAAAATGAGGTAAGAAAAATGAAAACGAAACAATTAAAAAAAATTACCAAATCCAGATTCTGATATTGTATCACAGATCCATGTAATTGTCATTGCACCACAAACCAACAGAAAAGCTGTCACTATCACATGCTTAACCCTGCAAAAGCCGCAAAAACTGTAAAATAGCAGATCCCTTTCCAAAACAATTCCTCCAGCACCAGCCCAATATAGTGTTAGTATTATTTTCTTAGTTTTTTGAGGGCACACCAAGGGAAAGGTTTCCCAAACTTATTTTTTTATGAGCAAATTGACTTGCACGCCCCTAACCAAGATGGACGGGACGAAACATATCCAACTCATTTTGAACATGCAAGTATACCGACAAAAAAAAAAAGGAAAAAAAAAAAGTTTTTGATAAGCAGTTGATAAGATTATAACAACATCAATTTCTAAGAAGAAAAGTATAGGTAAATTCTTGCGAATATCATTCTTCATTTGAGCTTCTCATAGGAAGATGAAACCCTCATTCCATTTACTCCAGTGATGTATAAAGTCAAGAATATTGCGGAAATGATATTCCTCTTGCCAATTACCTGTGGCTGGCAGCATAAATTGAATATGGAAGAGAATAACAAGCAACTATAAAGGCTTCCAATATTGCAAAGCCCAGTGACATCCACCATCTGAAATAAGTAACAAAACATAGCGTTCATAAACTCCAATAGACATTGACAGGAATAAGCGCTCAATACAAAATTATGTAGCAAAGACTCGTCTCACTGCTTGAGATGAATAACTAGACACACATATATCTCTTAATCGTCTCGTGGCCATCTAAGCCTTCCTTTCGCAGCTTTACTAATGATGGAACAACATGACAGAGTACCTGCACACTCAATTCATAAAAGTTGGACAAAATTTTTAGCCAATTCTAACTGCAGAAAGAAAGTGCACTTAAATTTAATTCTGCCTCTCACATGCCAGTACAGCATCAAGACAACAAACTAAATAAATTTAGCAACAGGAAACACAAACTATGCATGGAGGGGAATACTTCATGTAAACATCCATGTACTACTTTTTGCCAGCACGTATCCTTCATCAAGTACAAAACATCAATTAACCAATCAACAACTTGAATCGTGGTGCATCTATAAAATGCATTAGATATCACTTGCCAAGTTTTCAAATGTATAAGAAACTTTAAAACCATAAAAAGGTAAACAGCAACATATAACAAAAGGTAAAATGATCTTTCTTCTTTCTGCATATTTATATAGCAGTAAATGATGATAAAGCAAGCATTTAACAGCTCCAAAAATGTAACAATATGGACCTAAACCACAACTTTAGACCCCAAAAAAAGGCACGCAGTAGTTCAAAAATCATATAACCTGTACTATAGACTAACAAAAGCATTTGGTGGCTCCCAAAACATAATAACACAAGCCCGAAAAACTCGTTGGACCAAGTAATATCAAGGCACACATTCGATCAAACATGATGATTTACTGGTCCAGAACATATCAACTGTAAAATTTTTTAATAATATCACCTTATTTGAAACAGAGAAAGTCTTCTTCAGCCTCTACATATAACTTTAAGATACAACACACGGCAGTTAAATTGTTTAAACAACATCAAAAGATAACGGAATATTAAGTCACATAATCATGCAAGTAAACTGTATGTAAATTAGCTGAAGAAAGCCATAAACCTGCATTATTATGGATGCTATGATTTGGGGACTGATTCCAAGCTGAAAGAAGGAAAGTTTGAGCTCTGCTGTAAAATCACCAAGATCGTCTGCCAAAAATAACATAATTTACTACATGGATGTATTATGTAAGAAAAATATCATAAGAATCCAAAACGAGCATGGAAAATCATGCATATAATAGTTACTAGGTTTGTGGTGCACACAAAGGAGTTCATGCATGTTACTTACCAACAGATCCTGCTGCAAAGCTAAGGTAATCTTGAGGTATCAACCTCCTATCAAATCCAGGTAGAGGAATAAAATATCCAACACGACTGAGTATGATTAATACAGCAGTAACAAACAATCTTCGGCGTATCTCACTCTTAAAAAATGATTCTGCAGCATTATTGAGGACAGAACTTAGGCGTACAAAATTTAGAAACCTATTTTTAAACATTTTAGGTTTCAACTGCAAACTCTCATAGTTATTGACATTGTGTGAACTAAGAGTATTAGCTCCATCATCCAATCTTGGTGATACAACTTCAGGGTTTATAGACTCAGACGTTGGCTCAACATTCATATAGTCACTTTGAAGCTGATCTGACGCATGGACAGAAACTTTTCTATTCAGTTCTTGACAAAAGAGGTCTCTTTGACAGCACACGTGTTTGACTGGATTCCAATACACTCATCTTCAGAGAAGCAGCAGGTATTCACACGGAGTGGGCGATAAAATCGATGATCACATATCATATGTCCACCTGAATGTTAAAATTAAGGGTAAATTTATATTTAGTGAACACCACTGTTACATTGAGACTCGATTCACACACACACAAAAAAAAAAAAAAAAAAAAAAAAGAGAATGCCACTCATAAATTAGAATAACAACGGATTCTTAACCAGCATTTGACTCAAGAAAAACTAACATATCAGAAACAACATATTAATCACAATATAACAGACCACTTCAATTGAAAACTCCATCTCAACATAGTCATGATCTGACTTTTACTTGCCGTCCAAATCATCCAAACACTCTATAAGCATTTTTGACTAATGATAAAAACCAAAAGGCAGCAAATTCTATCTGGGAAAGTTGATTGCATAACCAAAATTATGAAGCATCAAAGAAAACAAGAATTCAAATAAGTTCAACATAACCATTTACTCAATACCAATAGAATCTGAACAGTCCAAATGGGTTAGTTTCTAACAATTAGGTTCACATGAAAAATAGCACTAGAAACGGCATATCTATATATCAAAAATATATGTATCATAGACCAAAGTAAAAGATAAGTCATTCACATTGATTTCCAACAAGAAGAGAAAGTAGAAAGAAGTAATCGATAAATCAAATAACAGAAGAGCATAAACAAAAGGTCTAGTGTAAGAGGAGACTTGGAGTCTGTTATTTTATGTTTGTTTAAAAGGAAAATAAGAGAGAACATACCACCAATTTTGAAGGGATTGGTTGATAAGAGTTGGGGAGTGAAGTGAGAAGAAGTAAGAAGAGTAGCTTCCATGGCCACACGTACGGAGCGGCAAAAGTCGCCGGTGTGAGGGCTTATGTACTCCCGCGGCCTGTTTTCTTTTTTTTCTTTTTTTTTTTTTAACTTCGTAAATTACATTGTGTGTCGGCTCATCCGATTCGGCCGGGATATTTTCTGGTGGCTGTAAACCTATTGCAACCTTACTTTCATAACGACATGCGGCATTTCCCAAAATAATTATAATTTTCAAAATTTATTTATTTCATCATTTAACATTGCTAGGGATGGTGACAAATCGGATAGGGGCTGGATCAGCCGGCACCCAAACCTGGCCCGATTTTTTTGGTGAAATGCCTCAAACCCGACTCATATCTTGAACAGGTCAATACTTTCTATACTTTCTACTCCTAACCCAAGCCCAATTGAGGCGACTTATCTCGAATTTGATCTGTTTAATTCGACTTAGTTTTCAATTAATCACATAATTAATAATAATATATAAATAAAAAATAATAATATACACTTACAATAATCCAATCTTAATTCCAATATGACATCAGCATTTAGATAATTATCAATATAAAATTCATAGACAATATAAATTCTTTAAATGTAAATACTAAATAATTAGTACATAAAAACATTTCAGTTATAAATATTAAAATACTTATTATATACATGAAAAAGTTTTGTTACACACACCAAAATATTACTATTGCACAATAAAATTCTCTCATACATATCAAAATAAAGGCATCTATATGACAATGGGTTGAATCAAGGTCAGATCGACCTCCCCAAACTCAACTTGTGCCCTGAATAAATCATTACTTTCTATCCTTTACAGATCAGTGCCCTGCCAATTTAGGTCAAATTAGGTGTCTTTGACATCCCTGATATTTGTTACCTTACAACCAAGAATTGTGGATTTTAATTCGTACAGTAGATTTAATATAATTTTCGCTTTATTGCTAAATCTTTCTTTTGAACTCTTGCCTATCAATTGTGAAAAGTTAAAAATAATTAAATTCAGGCTTTTGTCTTTAGCTGTTTTTTTTTTTCTAGAGTAATATTAGATTTTTCAAAAATTTTGTCCAAATTCATACTCAAATAATATGACATATGAGTTGTAAAAATCACATTAATTATCATATTATTTCATGATTTATAAGATCTTGATAACTCACATATCACATCATTTTGCATGAATTCAGGACAAAATTTTTGAGAAACTTAGCATTACTCTTTGGACAAAATTTTTGGAAAGTCTAGTATTACTCATTTATAATAAAAAAAGAAAAAAAAAAACAAGGTTTTTTTTTGTGTTACTTTTAAAACTTATGGTGTGTTTACTTTAATTTGAGGAATCAAAATGAAATATTGAAATCAGAATAAGTTGTTTATTTCAACTCTAAGAATCAGAATTAGAATCAGTAGTATTTTCATTCAACTGTTTACTTTACTTTATAATCGAAATGAATTAATTACAAGTTACAAAAATATATTTAATCAAAATTATGGATTAATTACAATATGTAAACTATTATTTAAGATGTAATGTCATAATTTTATCTTGTAACTTGTCATAATAAGCTAAAAAAAATTAATTCTCTTAACAATATTATTGTAAATATATTGTGTATCTATTTTTTTTTTTAAATAACATATTATATATCTATATAATATAATAAATCGTAATTTTTTTTTGATATAAAATGTTACCCAAATTTGCTTTGCTTTTGTAGATGTAGTAGCCCAATAATCATGACAATGGTACTAACAACTATCGTCAATATGTAACATTCTTCAATTCGTCACAAAATTTGAGTGCTAACTATAGATCATAAAAATAAAACATAATGCTTTGGACTAACAGTTTTTTTTTTTTTTTTTTCATTTGGAAAGCTTTTAGCATATATAAATATTCATAGTTATAAATATAAAAACAACCAAGTACAATAAATTAACTAATAGTTTAAAAGACTTTTTACATTGAATTTGAAAATGAGAATAAGATTTCCAAATTTGGTGGGAGAAATGAACTTTTCATTCCACAATCCCAAATTAATATGGGATCCATACTTTCATTTTCATTATAAAATAATTTTTTAAAAAAAATGTAAACACTATCACAGGCTCCGTTTGGTACGTGAAATTAGAATAAAATGAAATAAATTTGATTGAATTGGATTGTATTGAAATGGAAAATCACTATTACATGTTTAGTAGAACTTTGGATTGGATCAAAAATATCTTATATTATGTTTGATGGAGGTTCAGATTGAATTGGAATAAAATTAATTTAAATACTTTATTATATACTTAAAATTAAAATTAAAAAAATCATGAAAAAAATTATAAAAAAATATTTTATTAATTTAAATATAAGGATTAATTTTAAATAGTAAGATGTAGGTTGGGTTTGGATTGGAATAAAATTAATTTAAATATATTATTATATAATCTAGCTTTATATTATACATAAAGTTAATAATGTTTTAAACAAAATAAATCCTATAAATCATTTTTCTAAAAAGTTATATTGATTTTTTTTAGAATTATATTATTTTAAAATATGAGTAAATAAATATTAATTTTGAAATAACACTGATTTAAATAATAACATTATTTCTAATTTTTTGTTTGCATATAATAAAATTAATTTCATAAAGTACATGAGAAGCCAATTAAATATATAAAGTAGGTTACACCAATAACTGAACCATTAAGATAATAAATTTAAATAAAAACTTGCTAGAATAAATAATTAATGAGGAGAGAGAGAAAAATATATTCTCATTGAATTCTATGGTAGAGTTTGGAATTCAACATTCTCATGAAAATGATTAAAATAAATATGTTATTGAGATTTCATTCCCAAGTTGACCGCTGCAAATATGAGATTTGAAAGTTTATGATATTTTGAATCTTAAACTCACTTTAAATCTCATACATCAAACATAGCCTCAATCAATCTCATTCACCATTCTTATTCCTTAATCTATAAATTAAACACACCAATAATTTATCAAAATCATATCCAATCTAATTCTATGATATACCAAACATATAACAGTATTTAATACAATTATATCCAATCTAATCCAATACATTATAATCCAATTAATACAATTCATTAAGGTCATCCAAACACAGCCCTTGTATTTATTGAGAGACAGTGATGGTTTTACCTTAGCTGGTTAACTAATTGCAGCATTTAAAGCCCATACTGTACTTTTTTTTTTTTTTTGTTTAAATGTTGTTTAATTTGTAGTTCCTTTAGGGAGAAAGTAAGAAAATACGATGAAATGTCTACACAACAGGTACTGAGATATTTAAAAAAAAAGAAAAGGTGATAGTCTCATGAGATAATATTGATGTATTTGAAATCGTTTTTAAAATGATATTTTTAAAAATAAAAAATATATTTTAAAAATGATATTTTAAAAATATAACATGTTTGGTAGAATTTATTAAAAATCATTTTAAAAAATAGAAAATGATTTAAATGTGCTTGATATTGTTTTTGAAAATGCATAAAATAGTTATTTAAAGAGAAAAATAATGATTTGTTTTGAAAATATATATTAAAATTAGTGAAAAACATAAAAAATTTGTTTTTTCACTTTTTGGTTATCATTTAAAAAAAAAATTATACTTTCCATTTTCAAAAGCACATTTAAAAAATGGGTTACCAAACAACTTACTTTCATTCCTTTTTTTAAAATGAAAAACCATTTTAAAAAAGGCATCCAAAGAACACTTAAATGATTTTTTCTTTTTCAAAATAAATATTAAATGATTGTTGAATTTTGAAAATGATACTAAATTATTAAAATGAGTTCTAATAGCACCTAATATTATAAATTATCAAGTTTACCCTTATTATTATCCTTGTTGAAGTTCAATCGAATTGAAAACGCACGCTAGTTTGGACGAACATAGATAGTTCACCCACAACAAAGTTCGTGCGTTACTTCACTCAGAACAAAAAATTCGCCATAACAAATAGTTCAAGCGAACTGTCTCAAACATGACAGTTTTGTCTTTAAAAGGTTGATCGGTGTTCTAGTGTTATTTATAGTCTAGTGTCAATTTTTCAAACTCCTCGATATTTATATTTGAATAAAAATCAATACAACGGTAATTCATGCTGTTATTATTTAAATTAACAGTCAACAGCACCACATGACTACACCAATATCAAGCTATTGCTTTTATGAATTTGTTAGGTAATTAATAGCCTCACTCCACTTTCAGGTAGGCTAGTAAGTCCATTCTTTGGGAAGAAATATCTCCGGAGAAGAACTCTGATTCTGGGAGATAAAACACCGTTTTGTTGATACGTCATTATTCCCACTTTCATTCTTGGCTGAATTGGACTCTCTACCTTTTAATTTATTTTTTGAATCTGCAGTTATAGTGATAAAATAAAAATATATTAATTTGAACCTATACACAATAACACACAAATATATATCGCAAATTAGCCGCATCTGTAACGAATTATAATTTATAATATATAAAAATCGAGGAGTAAAAAGGACCTTTGCTGGGTGAAATGTGTAGTCCTATGGCATGCACGTTGAGGTTGAGAGCTTGAACAACACGGGAGGGGAGGAGGACAGGAGAGCAAGCTGTACAAACATGGCTCCATTAATTAACTTTTAATCATACAATTTTAATGAAGTATAGATATGTTACATATGCAGTCCAGCATTGGCGTACCAACTTATATAAAGTTGGCGGGGCAGATATTTTTGACTTTGAAAGATGTAATAAAAGTGTGTACCTGGCTTCCTGCTTGGTTGGAAGTTGGTGCCGGCTCTTTGTGGTAAGAAAACTCCTGTCCCACATGTTCTCTGGCCAGAATCTAGAAAAATAGCTTGCATTCCAGATCCTCTGGATCCCCAATTACTGTGGTTTTTTGACCTATAAAGTGGTCTTGAACTGCTTTTCGATTGCTGATTATTATACAAATACATGCAGTGGGAAAAAGTCAGTATATCGGAAATTGAATATTTCGACTGACAAGCTTGAGAAATGAAACACTAATGATAGATCTTTTCAAAGATTAATTAATTAACCTACAACTAATGCTTTATCGTACATGAAGCATGGTTCTGTCGATCATTTGCAACTCAATTTGCACCTTTAGTTACAGTTGAATTTCTTGATATCTCCGCGACTATTGTCAAGTTTGAGTACTCCATTGAGTAGGTGTGGTTATTGTTGGTCTATTTAAGTTATAAAAATATATGTCTAAGGTACGAAATTAATTAATAGAAAAAAGAAAATGAAAAACACTTGTCAAGGAAAATTAGGATGTAACTACAATATAAAAAGTATTGTAATATTAATTGATAATTACAAGAATGAATTACTTTCTTGAAGTTTTTATTTTTTAAATCTTTGATTCTTAAGGATCATTATATTAGAATCTAACGATTGATTTTCTAGTAGCATTATCCGTAATTTTCATTCTAATAACAATACTGATTCCAATAAGGTAACTAGTATGAGCCATAATAACACTATTAATTATAAATTTGATCGAATAAGGCATGACAAAATAATTAGCCTAAATATTCTTTGCAGAATTGAACCTGAGACCGCTACACGTCGACGACATGATTATATAATACATCTAATATTGTCAAACTCGGATTTCAGCTTTGGACCCAAAATTACAATCCAAAGATATCTTATCAATGCAAAAAACCCTGTGTAAAAGGACACCTCCGACTTCAACCATACACAGATTTCGTAATCCTGGGCATTGATAAGTGAATAACTTGATTTACCTGTGGAAGTGGTTCTGCTGGCAATTTGGGACGATGGAAATGCTTTGCTTTTCTCTGAAACAAAAGCAAGCCAACAAACAAACTCCATAAATGCTGAACATAAACAAATTTCGTCACATCTTGATTTCATAACATTGAGGAAGAAACTTGTGTACAAAAAAAGATGGTCATGGAGTGAAGTTAAAAGAAAAGAAAAGAAGACAGACCCTGGTGGTATCAACAGAAAACAATGCTTCACGTCGAACATGAGAAGGTAGCCAAGACATTCCTTCCTCAAAACCAACCTCCCCACCATGATCTTCAGCACCAGCCATTGATGAGAGAGAGAAACACACACACACACACAGTCTTAATTATTTTCAGTTACTTTCTTGCTCCGGAATACGTAAGACTCTTTCCACCTCCAACTTCTAACCTGCAACTCAACTAAATATATAGTTACTTTTAGAATTCTGGCTTGACCCTTTTTTTCATTTTTGTATATTAAACCAGCTATCAACCATCATACATACGTATATACATATATATATACATACATTAGACATGTCACAGACCTTCTAAGGTCTGATGTGATTTGCAGCTTCCATAATTGGGTCCGCGTGTCGTCACGCCATACATGTTAAGCGTCAACGTCTGTTGACTACTTAATTGACCTTTCATTGCGACAATATTTACGCCTAAAACCGCGTTTTTTCCACTTTATGTAATTTCCTTTTCTTCAAATTATTTGCATTTCCGTACTTTAAGCGTACATTTGATACCAATTAATTTCCAACATGAGATCATGATTCATCATATATGGTACAAATCGTGTTTATTATATCGGTTATAATTATTTGAAAATAGTGTTGAATATTTTTTTAAAAAGTAATGTTAGGTTTATAAAAGATTTATCCAAATTCATATCAAAATAATATGATTTGTAAATTATCAAAATCTTGTACATCATAAGATAATGTGATAATTAATAAAATTTTTATAATTTATATGTCATATCATTTAAACATAGTGTTGAATATTTCTTTAAAAAGTAATGTTAGACTTCTAAAAAATTTTATCAAAATGATGTGATATATAAATTATCAAAATTTGTAAATCATAAAATAATATGACAATTAAGATAATCTTAAAAATTTACATATCATATTATTTAAATATGAATTTAGATAAAATTTTTGAGAAATTTAGTATTACTCTTCTTTAAATTCAAACCGTTTTGATAATTTAATGTCAGTAATTAATTCTATTGCAGTGACACAAATGTAACTTGAATGATAATAATATTTTTTAATTAGATTTACAAATTCAAATTTCCTATTATCATTTTATGCAGAAAAGAAGCCTAAATCCCAAACTAGTGTAAAAGTAAAAGCAATAGTACGTTTTTCAAGTTTTTTACCTAATTCACATCCAATCATATAATATATAAGTTATCAGTATTATATAAATCATAAAATGATATAATAATTAATATAAGGTTGATATTTTATATATCATGTCATTTGGTAAAAATAAAAAATAAAATTAGGAAGTTTGACATTACTAAAAAAAAGAGTGATACTGCACTTCCCAATTTTTTTTTTTTTTTATCTAAATTCATGCCAAATAATATAGTATATGAATTATCAAAATCTTATAAATCATAAGATAATATATTGACAACTCATATATTATCTCATTTGGGTATAAAATTGATAAAATATGTATATATATATTTTAGAAAATCTAACATTACTGAAAAAATAATCATAACAAGTATTCTAGTAATCTAAGTAAAAGAAGCAGGGGCACTACAGTCCTACAATTGATACAACTTTAGTTAGTTAAAACTTAAAAGAGACACAAGACACAAGTGGGTTGGGTTGGGTTCGGTTAACCCCTCCTCCTATTTAGTTGTTGCAGTGATTCTGCTACTCCTTAACCTGATCTTTTTTAAAAAGATTTCCTCTACTTTTCGTATGCATTTATTTTTGTATAGTTTTTCTTTGGTGTGGTTGGAAATTTTGTATGGTTATGTTGTTGATCGGTTGTACAGAATACAAAGTGATGACTCACGGTCTTGCATCTACAGTTATCCATGTATGCAGCAGGTTGTAGCTAATTCTTCTTAACCACCTCACCAACCCACCAACATCCTAGAAAGTGTGAATTGGGGAAATAAGCCCCTTAGTGATGCCATACATGTCTTATAAGGATAGTTAAGGCTACAAGATTATGCTTGATAAGCAACAATTTTTAATTATGGAGTCATAACAATGGTGTTGGTAAACCACTAAGTTTGAGAGAACTACTTCATATCATTTGACAACATGATATTTCGAGACTGTTTTGGTAAAATAACTAATCCACGAGATTTGTGGTCATCAATCTGCCTTTTGTTATACAATTTAGATCATATAGTACTATTTGGTTCAGAGTTGATATACATGTCTATAATAAATCAAGGTTGAATGATGAAATGGCTATGAATGAAGACAAACCAGTTCACTAGTTGGTCAACCCCTCGCTGAACAAATTGTCAAAGGAAAAAATTAGAGTGACATCAGATTTCAGTAAAATTGTCCAAACGCAATTAGACTTATCAAATTGGTCAACAAAACATCCTTTTTGGGTGAAAATTCATCCTGCCACTTGAAGTAATGCAACCTTTTAGTTCATCAAATTACAGTTTTAAATCATATAAAAAAATAAAATAAAATTACAGTATTAAACAACCCAGGGGGCCCTACTTTGCAACTGTACGATAACTTTACAGAACAGAATCGAGTAAGAAGGAAATTCCATTAATTGCTCATTTGAAAATTACAGATAGCATGCAGCAATAAGGGGGGTATCTCATTGATTTCTACAATTTCTTGGAAGCTTTGGTCGATTTTTTATAACTGGTTTAAACATGCAGGGTTTTTAAGAACTATACTGTAGAATTTGAGCACAATGCAATTGAAATTGAAACGGATGTCAAAATTTCTAGTGCAATCAAAATCAACACCTGAACCATCACAAACTCTTATGCTTCATGTTTGATAAATATATAGCTTCTACTCATGTTAAAGAAATTCTGTAGAAGTTCTACTTAAGAACAACTGTTTGAAACTTCACTAACACACATTTTGCTTGTTCTTTCTATAAGTGTATGCGTATCCGCATCCATCTCAACATCGTCTTTCTTCATACGCTCTGCAATTATAAGGGGCATTTTACCAGCTTTCGCGTAAGTTCTTAATAATGAATTATAGATCTCAGTAGTGACATGGCCAGCACTTTGAAGAACAATCAACAACTGCTCCACCCCTTCGATATTTCCTTGCTCTTCAAGTTTCTTGAATACTTCTTTAACCAACCTTGTGTCAGGATCCCATTTTTTAACACTACCAATAGCTTTCTTAAAACAATCTAGAACCTTTTCCATCTGCTTCTGTTTCAAATAACCCCATGTAAGAATTTCCCAGGTAGTGTAACATGGCTTGATGCCTTTTTGCACCATCCGATTGTAAAAGTTTTCAGCCATTTCCATCTGGTCTCTGTTGATATAAGCTGCGAGAAGTATATTAGGAACCCTAGCATCACGAGTCCCTGGAACAGACTCCCATTCATTGTAGAGATTCTCAGCTACTTCAAACTGTCCAAGTTTCACAAGCGAAGAAATCATACAAGTATACTCAGCGTCGTTTAATTTCGGGAAGTATGATTTCATCTTCTTCCAGATTCGATGAACGTCATCCTTATTTCCCATGTTGGTGTGCAAACTAAGGAGTGACGAATAAGCGACTCGATTTTTTCGACAAGTCATTTTTTCCATCTCCTTCAAAGTAGATGCTGCTTTTTCAGGAAGTTTCAATTTTATGTACAAATTGGTCAATGTACTATACGTTACCCAGGCAGGATCTATTTCTGCCTTTTTCAGCTGAAGAAAGACCTTTTCTGCAGTGTCAACATCATTTTGTGAGGCGCAGACAGTTAACCATAGATTGTAAGTAACAACATCAGGGGAAGTGTTTTTCTTCAATTCCTTAATCATTCCTGGAACCTTGTCTAGTTGCCCACTGGATATATACAAGTTCAACATGTGGTTATAAGGAAGAACATTATTCAAGTACCCACATTCTGACATTTTCTCCATCAGAGCCTCGGCCTTGGTGGACAACTTGTTCTGGACATAGGTGTGAAGAAGAGCTGAACAGGTGGCTTGTCCTCTCATATTTTCAGGAAGATCCTCAAAAAACTTTTCTGCACTAGGTAAACCACGAACTTTTGCAATCAAGTCTAAGTGGACAGCATAATCACCGGGTAACAGCTTGATGTCCTGCTGTAACGTCATCCACTCACATATCTGCACAAAAAATCACATTCATTTTGTGAAACATAATGTCCATCATCAAGGAGACGACTTCTCACAAATTCAAAGTTGATACACCTATTAGAGAATTGGTATTCTACATGCTACAACACAACTTCATACTAGGACTTCCTAGTTTGACTCCACTATTAAGAGAAAATAACTGGTGTTCGTGTCCATATACAATTTGCAAGTCACCATTCAGGAAACCCTAAGAATATATTCCTGATCTCGTTATCTCACTACATATATTCACCTATTCTTGGGTGTTATTTGCATTTTATAAAGATAATGGAAATACTGAATAATAATAATAGCCAAGTTTGATTACAAGAACAGAAGCCGAAATCATACGCACCTCGAGAGCGTGTTTGTAGCGCTTGAGCTTGCGGAGCTCTCTGATAATACGATTGAGATTGTACTTGCGAACCAAATGCCCTTCTTCTTTCCATTTCCGTATGGTAATCACTGCGCTGCGTTTTGTGTACACCAGGCTGAGAAGTCTTCGCCCCAGGGTGTCTCGACCGCCGCCTCCACTTTTCTCGGCGCCGCCGCCGCTTGCTGGTACCGTCGCTGCTTTAGACGATAAAAGGCGGGTGGCGGCAGCGGCGGATACGCGGATTGAGCGGAGCACCATCATTGCTTAAGCACTATCACTGTGTTTGAAGGCTCAGCGGCAATCTTGGTGAAATTATTTGATTATCCTCATTATGCCTTTTCGATCAATTATCGAACTGGGCTCGAAATCATAAACCAAAGCCCAACATCGTTTTAGGTCCAAAACCATTTGGGACAGCTTTCAAACATGAGAAGCGAGTACCAAATATACATACGCGCAAACAACAAAGCGCAAATTTATGTCCAAGCGACCGGGCTTCCTCCGCTAGCATACGTACTTCCTCTCACGCGAAAATTCGCTTGACTGACCAGGCAGCCACTGTACCTTATTTACTCTGATCTCATCCAAACAGCTCTCTTCAAATATTCAAAAAAACAAGTAAAAACCCGAAAAAGCGAACTTGAATCAATGGCTGGTGGTTCAAGCTCCAGCAGCCGGACCGGCGTCAGAGTCGTGGTGATTGGTGACAAGGCCACTGGAAAATCGAGCCTCATAGCAGCGGCCGCCTCCGAGTCAGTTCCGGAGAAGGTTCCACCAGTGCATCCTCCCACGCGCCTCCCTCCCGATTTCTATCCGGATCGCGTCCCCGTCACTATCATCGACACCTCTTCCAGGTACACATACGCAGTAAACTAGCGTACTCATACGAATGCATACGCGTATTGTATTTTCGTATGTTATCTAAATTACAAGCCATGCTTTTCGATGATATGAAATCTGATTAGATACTGTTTCTAATAAAATTAGCAACTCGCGTTGATAATTTGTGAGGATCATAGTGGGAATGTACATTGCCTTGGTTTGGATATTTACACTTTGACCTAGACGAATTGATTTCGGTTTCTTAATATGCAAAAGTGCATTATAAATTACTGTCTTTTAACTTTGTCAATTCTAGCTTGGAGAGCAGAGGTAAGCTTAATGAAGAATTGAAGAGAGCCGATGCAGTGGTGTTGACATACGCGTGTAATCAACCAATGACTCTTTCTCGTTTGAGTTCTTATTGGCTTCCCGAGCTTCGTCGTTTAGAGGTTCCGTACCGTGCCTTTTGATGTGAATATATATATATATATATATAGATTTTCGTATGGATTGGTATTTGCATTGTTATAAAATGAAGCGATTTTTTTGTCTATTGTGTTACTGTAAATGGTAGATTAAGGTGCCTGTTATCGTGGCTGGGTGTAAGCTAGATTTACGGGGCGAACATCACACGACTAGCCTGGAGGAAATTATGGGACCAATCATGCAACAGTTCAGGGAAATTGAGACTTGTGTTGAATGTTCTGTATCTACAATGATTCAGGTACATATGTTGCCTTAACTTCTACTTTCTTGGTTTTTGCTTTGCATCACGAGCTAATGTATTCAGATTGTGCACTTATTTGGTTGAGGTGTTTTATAAATAATAGTTCACTTATAACTGTAGACTTGAGGCAACATCGTACTATTTATAACAATAATAATGATGATATAAGATCTAATGGAAAGAGGACTAAAAAATCTTATGTCAAAAAATGGTAAAGGAGTGCAAATTCTCCATTTTTACAAATAAAAAGATTAACTATTTAGATCATTGCAAACTTACTAAAAACAGGAAGAATAAGGAGACTGAAGCATCGTGTGTTCTCCATGCACAAAAAAAAAAAAAAGAAAGAAAAAAAGAAAGAAAGCAAACGGAGGGGACATCTCTAAGGATTATTGTTTTTATTATTATTTTTTACAACTTGTTATGGGAAATAATAAAAAGTTTATTTATGAGAGAGGAACCGGAGTGGACAAGTCATAAGTTTCTCTGGTCATGTTGCTATGGAAGGTGTTTTTTTGAATGATTTATATGGGTGATGAAAGGTTTCTCATCATGATTTCGCATAACTATTTTGTTCAAATTCATAAGCTTGCTATTTTTGTTTCTTGAGTTTCTAATCATAGCTTTAAAAGGAATGGATTTCATTTTTTGTAGGTACCTGATGTTTTCTATTATGCTCAAAAAGCAGTACTTCATCCTACAACACCATTGTTTGATCATGACGAACAAACTTTGAGACCTCGATGTGTTAGGGCATTGAAAAGGATATTTACTCTTTGTGATCACGACATGGATGGTGCGCTCAGTGATGCAGAGTTGAATGAATTTCAGGTACCTTTTCTCTCTCCTTGTGATCCTTTCTTACCATGGGCAGATTTTCATGCTTCTTTGGGATCTGACATGTTCAATGAAAAACAGGTTAAATGTTTCAATGCTCCTCTGCAGCCTGCCGAAATAGTGGGTGTTAAAAGGGTTGTACAAGAAAAACAACCAGATGGAGTCAATGACCTGGGTCTTACCCTTAATGGCTTCCTTTTTCTCCATGCTCTTTTCATTGAAAAGGGACGTCTTGAGACTACTTGGGCTGTCCTGAGAAAATTTGGTTATGGAGATGATTTGGAACTGAAGGATGATTTTCTTCCAATTCCAGCTAAGCATGCCCCTGATCAGGTCTCTCTCTTTGATGGAAAATTTATTGAAGTCTCACTTTTTTGGTTTTGTGACAGTTTTTTTGTGCCTTATCTTGATTATCTTTTGTAGAAGAGGTTACAAATTGCTGTATTTGGGTACTTGATGTTCAGTTAGTTGACTCTTTTTATTTTCTGATTGCTGAAATTTTAGTATTGGCTGTCCCAATACACAGCATTTAGATGGTGCATGCACTGAACCTTTCAATTTTACAGAAATACTCTTTGTTTTAGTTTTTGTTATTGTTAATTAGTTTCTTAAGTAATTAATTATTGAGTGTGTGGTATTTGTTGTAGGTTTCTTTGTAATTGCTTGTAATTGTTAGAACTGGGTCCATTTCCTGTAATTGTAGTGATTACTTATTTCAAATTGAGAGTTAAACGTAGTGATCTATTTGCTGATTGCAATGCCTATGTGTTTTTTTTTTTTACCTAAAGCTGACATCAAATGAGTCAAAGGTCTGTTGGGACTTATTAAAATCAATCATTACTTATACAATCTGGATGTCTACTCTTACAATTGAAAGATACCAACTCTTGCAATAAGAAAAGAAAACTACCACACTTAGTAGGAATTGAACCCTTATTGCCTTAGTGAATAGCAGGTGTACCATCACCTGTGTAAAAGGTGATATGCAATTGTGACTAGTTTTTGACTCCTCTCATTCATAATAAGCTTTTAAAAGGCTTTTACTTTTCAAATATAGCCTTATAAGAAAAATGTCAGAAACAAAAGGAACTAAGATAGTTAAGATTAGTCTTAAAGTTGGCAAATTTATCTTTGACTTTTGAAGTGGACAAATGTGGGATGTCTAATCATGGAAGGGTGGATTAAACATATATGGGGCAGAGCGCAGAAGGGTAATTTTTTAGGAAGCATGAGGCCTTGTGTTGTGTTGCCTCTCTGAATACTTAGGATTTACCTGGTTTCTGGCAGAATGATAGTGAACCTGCCTGTCAAACTTATATATTTTTCAATTTTACTTTGATAACCATTCTCAATACTACTTTAGATTTTTACTTTTAGATGCCATCTTGCAGAGTGTGGAGCTGACAAGTGAAGCTGTGGAATTTCTTCATGGTATCTTTGGATTGTATGACATTGACAATGTACGTTTCAGTCTTTGCTATAGCTTTTGTGATATGGTTTTTATCGCAGCATCTTTTGATGTTATCTGCAATGAATCTCTGAATACTTTACCTGGGTGTTTACTAGGATGGAGCTGTCAGACCAGCTGAACTTGAAGATCTATTTTTAACAGCTCCAGAAAGGTGAATCTGGTTTTGGGATTCCCAATTCACTGCTTTATTTAAATTGTATTGTATATAATGTATGCATATTCCCGTTGCCTAGTTTACTCAAAGGAGGAAAATATATATTGCTTCTATGAAATTACTGATATTTTACTATTACTTCTCTCATTTCACTGTTTATAATCATTGTAGGCGTAAATAGATTTATCTCTGCCTTAATCAGTATATATAGCTCAAAAATAATTAATTGTGAGAAGTATGGTCAATAATCACTAAAAATAAGCTGTAGTCCATGAACTTATTTGGACTTGCTTAAAGAGTATGAACCATGCTAAACAAAATCTAACTAGCTCATTGTTGGTCACATATTAACACTATTATTATTATTATTTTTTTCTTTTTTTCTTTTTTTTTTTGAGTAAGAAAAAGTAACTTTTTTACTTATGAAAAGTGTTATGAAGAAGTCATTAGAAAGATGGTGAACAAGCTATCCACCATTCTTTACAATCACCAACAGGAAACAAATCATAGACAAAATAAGACACTCCCCTATATTTGAAAACACCGCTTCCCTATTCTGATGAATTAAGAAGATAAAAATTTTAGGGGATATAGAAGCCTGAAGAAATGCCCATATTGTTACTTTATATCATAAAACAACAAATGCGTCCTATTGTCTTTGAAACTTTTTGTATTTCTCTCTAGCTAAACTAGACAACAAATAGCAATTACCATATGATACATAACATGTCAACACAAAAGTAATTCTTTCAAGTTTTATCAATTATTAAGAGTGTTTTTTTTTTTTTTTTTTTTTTTTTTTTCTAATAAAAGGATCCTAAGCCCTAAGTGGTTTCCCATAGACTTCTGCACTCCAAAACTGATATTATCTCTTTACAGCTCAAGCAACACTTATCATCGCAAGCAAGAGATGCTTCATTTTCTATTCTGTCGTGTACTTTCATTCAAATAGATAATTATTGAAATTGTGACCCATTCTAACACTGAAGTTTATGAAAAATGATTAAATTACTAAACTCTCTGATCTTTTCCCTCATTCTTTTAATGTCAGGGAATGTGATGGTTGTGAAAAAAAGTGATCTGAACATCAATATTTCAGGACACCTAAACTGCCGTATGTATTTTTATGCCTGTTAATAACATAAAATTTTCATGACCAAGTAAGCTTATATAAGACAAAGCTTGGTCTATATGACTGGTGTGCCACCCAGCTTAGATGGTTTTGCCTGGTGGTGTATCCCGAGCTTAATAAAACAGGTTTTCTTAAAGGGATTGGGATGGGTATCTTGCCATTGTACTGAAAATATTACTTATAACTAACACGTTTCACCTTTGAATGTGCTTCTTCTTGTTATTGTGTTTTGCCATTGACATGTACCTAGTTCTACGAGTGCTTTCACAACAATTGCATGTCGATTTGAATTAATGGCTTTTTGCTAGTTTTCACTAATTTTCTTTTATTTTATTTTTGCAATGGATATATTGCATGTGACCCTGTCCTGGTGCTTTCTCAATTCCTTAAATATGTTTTCTTAATATGCTGTGCATTTCTTAATTCAGTCCATGGGGTGAAGCTCCGTACAAGGATTCTGTAGAGACTACAGCAATGGGCAATTTAACCCTTAATGGATTTCTATCTGAGGTTTGTATTCTTGTTTTTCTTCTCACGCTGCAACCATTTTTCATGGGCTTATTTTATTGCTTTCCTATTTTGCTTCTTTTGGTTTCTATTGCTAGACTATTTGTGAGTAGTACTGTCTGTCATTCCGGGTTAGATTGGGGGGCAGAGTTTTAGATATGGGCCATATGGCTAGCAGTGCCCAGAACTTCATTTTGCAGAAAAGAGTACTGTTTAAAGATGTGTACATTTTACAATTTGTGATCAACAGAAAATTCTATGTCCTGTTTCCCTATGCATCTTGTAGTAGTGGATTGGGAAATTTTCAGTAGTTGAAAGTCAGTTGTAACTTATACTGTAGTGAGCTGTTTTAAGGGAACTTGCCAGTGAAATATCTTTCAGTTGCCATCATCTATTCCTGCCTGAAGATCATAGTGGTTTGTCCTGGCATATTTCAATATTGTTTCACTGAAATACACCTAATGTTTGTATTGTTGTTTTGACTATGTAATATGAGTAAAAAGTTTTATGATTGCTTTACTCTTACAAGAAAAAGGCTTTTTATCTCTTTAACAAGCAAAACAACTCCCTTTTTTCCATTGAGGGGCTAGAATGTGTCATTTCGATTTTTATTATTCTTAATGTAAATTGTTTATGTATGTAAGTTTGTATAGAACTTTTCATTTCTGCACCCCCTCATTATATTAAACACCTTCTAATGATAGTTTTTGGATTAATCCATACATCATCTCTCTCCTCCATAGCTCTCACTCTCCCTGAGTGCTTTTACTCCAAAAACACTCTCTCCTTTATGCTGTAAACTTGTTAATAAGTAAAACCAAACTTAGTGATGACTGAAAATTATCATAACTTTTCATTGTCGTGGTTGGAACTAGCTAGCTTGTTAATGAAACTCGTAATCAACACCAAATTTAGATCAAACTTGTAATCTTGCACAGTGTGGATGACTACATCTCTCAGCATGCAGAATGGTAGGAGTCTTGATTACTAGAGTTCCCATAATTTTTCAGAGTTGAATATTAGTAAACACCACTGTGATTTGGTTTCGCTATAAGTAGATCCACATAGTTTGAGAAATAAAGAGAGCCGATTCTTTTTAACTTTTAAGAGAGGTTTCTTATGAATTTAATGAAATTTTAAACTAAGTCTTTACATATTTTGAGGAAGATTTCTAAAGATTTTGAAAATTTAGGCAAGGCTTCCAATGAGTTTCCATATCAATGAGATCTGCAAGGATTCTTTTACCTCAAGAGGGACTAATGAAATCAAATTTGATGAGCCAAAAAAAATTAAGGATCAGACTAAAGCAATTCATCTTCATCTTGTGAACTTCAACTACCTCTTTTTTGAATTTTTCCAATATTACATAAATTATAAAAACTCAAATCCCTAAATTCCAAAATTTGTGAAACAGATGAGAGAGAAGGATATGGGGGCGAGGGACAATACATGGGTTCTTTTTTATTTACTGTGTATCTCCATCCTTTTTTTTAAAAAAAAAAATTGTTTTTAAGAATAAAAGTTAAACAAAACTTTTTATAATAGCTTTTGGATTGATCCAAGGGCTGTCACTAGAAGATGCTTATGATAATCTAATGAGAAGGTGCTGAAGTGAAAAGTTCTTTAAGTTTGTATATTCAGCTTTGTTCTTCATTAAAGCACCAAATCTTTTGTGAGTTTGTAAGTTATTTAATTTCTTCTGTTTGGCTCCTTTCATGTGCAGTCCACTCTATCATAGCTTTTGACAGTATTTTATGTTTTGCTACTTTATTTATACATTTCCCATTTCCTCCTTGACTTTGTGAAACACGAGGGATTGTCCTGCTTACATTACTGACTTCCTTTACAAGTTTCGTTTGGTAACTTTTTGAACTATGAGTCTTAACTGAGTTGAACTATCTGTTAATTTACTACTATTAAACATGTGGTTACAGTGGGCCCTAATGACACTACTTGACCCACGTCGGAGTTTGGCAAATTTGATATACATTGGATATGGTGGTGATCCTGCATCAACACTTCGTGTTACTAGGAGAAGATTAATGGATCGTAAAAAGCAACGAACAGAAAGAAATGTTTTCCGCTGCTTTGTTTTTGGCCCTAGAAAAGCTGGAAAGTCTGCACTGCTGAATTCATTTTTGGGAAGGTGTTAACTCCATTACCATTATTGATGTATTAAATCAGTTATTTGTCTTGCTACTTAAATCTAGCAATTTTTTCCTTTGTGCTGTTAATGTCTATTTATTATTTGTTGACTGCGTAGTCCATATATTATGAATTTTCATTTTGCTAGATTCTTTCCTCTAAACAATTATATTTTGGACAGGCCATTTTCAGAAAATTATACTGCAACAACTGGAGAGCGATATGCAGCAAATGTAGTTGATCAGCTTGGGGTGAGTTCTGAATAAAAATACAATGTTACCTGGTAGTTATGTCGTCTTATTCCCTCCCTCCTCACCTAGCTCACCCTTGAACATTTTCTTTGATGTCCTGTTGGAAAGTGAACAGAATATCTTTTTCCTGGAAGATAAATATACTTATATAAACGTTCATTTTTAATGCAAATATGAGATGTGGCTGATTTGAAGGTCATCTTTGTTGTGTACTTCTCATTACAGGGGACTAAGAAGACTCTTATTTTGCAAGAAATACCAGAAGAGGGAGCACAAAAATTGCTGTCTAATAAGGAATCTTTGGCAGCCTGTGATGTGGCTGTGTTTGTTTATGACAGGTGAGTTTAATGCTGTAATGTATTTATTAGAATTAGTAACTAGACAATCTTGTGCTTGAAAGATGATGTGAATATGAATATTTTTGTTATACCTTATTGTGTCTGATTAATGGTTATGAAGGTTTATTTTTAAACTCTCACAAACATATTATGGGGCTTGTTGCCTCTTTTGGCCCGTCTGTTGTGCTTTTGAGTATGCACTGTTCTGGAAATAGAATACTGATGATGCTTTCATTAGTGTTCATTGGCATTCGGTGTTTCAACAAAAGCTTGCATGCTCAGTACCTTTAAGTAATTTTCTTTTCACACTTTAAGCTGTTGCTGTTGTTGTGTCTTGATATATAAGTTTTTGTTGAAGAATATGGATATCATGATATGCATTATTGTATTTTCCAGTTCAGATGATTATTCGTGGAAAAAAACCAAGGAACTGCTGATAGGAGTTGCTAGGCAAGGGGAAGACAGTGGTCATGGGGTGCCATGCCTACTCATTGCAGCCAAGGATGATCTGGATTCAAATTCATTGACGGTGCAAGATTCAGCAAGGGTATGCTATTTTATTGGCCACCTTTTTTTTTTTCACACAGTACTACATTGACCAGCTATTCCGACAAAAATTACTTATCATTGTTTGTGGAGAACATATATTGAGAATTTCAGTTTCCTTCTTAGGTCACCCTGGAGTTGGGAATAGAGGCAGCTATTCCAATAAGCATGAAAATAAGAGATCCTAATAATATATTTGGCAGAATTGTAAGGGCAGCTGAACATCCTCATTTGTGCATTCCTGAAACTGAGACTGGGAGGAACAGGAAGCACTACCGCAATCTTGTTAATAGCTCACTTATGTTTGTTTCTGGTAAGTTGTTGCTCCTCTCTTGGGCTCATGCGCATCAAGTTCTACAGCGTTCATTCTCATTTGTTTCATGTTTATGACTGGTTCTGTGCTTCAAATTTATAGTTGGGGCTGCCGTTGTGATAGTTGGACTGGCAGCTTATCGTGCCTATGCTTCGAGGAAGAATACTTCAGGTTAGTGGTGGAATTTGGCTACTGAGCAAGAAATTAAAACGAAAAGAGATGGAACTTGTGCAGTGATCAACTGTTGTTTCGCCGTCCCAGCAACTTCAATAATGGTTGGCTCTCTCTTGGTCCATGCAATTTTGCACGCGTCAACTATAAAACCTGTATATATATATTTTTGCAATTTTTCCCGTGAGGCTGAGACATATTCACAGCTTCGGGTCACTGACAAGTGACAGCTACATTTTCCTACCATCATGCTCATATTCTCATTGTTTCTTTTTAAACGTTTTGTAAGCTACGAAGTGCCTATTTATACAGTCATTCTGTTAGCTACCCAAGCCGGTGGTCTAAGTTGAAAATTTCAGGATAACATTTGGACTTTTCGCAACATGTTTTCTCATGTACGCTGGACCGGTGCGGGTGGTGCCCATATGTAGTATGTATTGAATACACGGAATACCCAATTATGAGAATTGTTTGTTATGAAGAACATAAACACGACTTGGCCTGAGTTGTGCTCGTCATATAAGTCATTTTTTCACTTCAAGAGAAGGAACCGACTGTGAGCCCCGAATTTCCACTTAATTTGTTCATGAGCTTAGAGGTTTCCTCATTTGTTCTGCGGTAACGTTCCCTTCTTTAAAATAGCATTTCATTAAGGAATAGTAGATAATATTGGTTAGAGTGATTTCGAATTACTTTCTCGATTCCTTAAGATAAAGTTGGAGAAATGTTTGTCTACTGCCATCCCACGTCTCGGAACGATATCATTAGCGGCTGATTGCATAATTGATGCTAATAGCATGATGGTTGGCGTGGATGAGTAAAAGGTGCATGGGCTTCTAAGACAAACTGGGCCTTGTAAGGGTGCACGGACTTGCCAGACCTCGTACAGAAGAAGCTCTCTTTTAGTCCCTGTATGCGTCGTATTTATTTGCTTGATTGTACTTCGTCTTCCAAAATTTGCTATCTTATTTTTGTATACGTACAATATATATATATTTTTTCAAATTCATACCATATGTTAAGGAATTAACAGCACAAAATTTTATTATTTATATCTTAAATATAAAATGATAACATATATAATTTTAAAAATTAGATTATTATTATGCAATCAATATTTTACTAATGCGAGTGGATGTCCACATTTATGAGCCAAACTTTTCAACACCCTCCTTTCTCTTGTAAAATTCAAAAATTAAAATCCATGCCCATGTTTTAATTATGTTCACTATTATGTAATTTTATGTTTGTTAAAGTTCTAAAAATGAGCTCTCACCATTTTATTTGGGTACTTGACAAGAATACTTGAATGATAAAAAAATTTCGTTCTCTTTTGTGCTATTCTTATTATTTTCTCTCTACTTTAAGTTTATATTATTATGTTCTTGTTATTTTTAATCATTTTATAATAATATTTTATTGGCACAAAACTCTAACCATTGTTTTTTTTCTTTTAATTCAATTGCATCCAAATATCGCTTGGAGACTAAATATTGATCAGTATCTGACGCATAAGAAGAAATGTCAATGTCTTAGTCGTGAGACATTTTCTATATGATAAACATCTAATTGAGAACGTTACAAAATAACTATTTCAACATGAGTGGGATATCTTTAAGAATCAAACTTTTCATACCATCGCTCAATAAAGGTTGATGGTAAAAATGACTCATTAAGACGGTAATAATAACTCAAGTTCGAGTTATATCAAACTTTTCATCTCCCTGCTTTCTCTTATAACGCCATAGATTTAAATCCTTAACATTGTAATTTATATCCACATGTAATTTATGTTGTGAGGCCAGTAAAAAAAGCATTTGCGGTTGAAGCTGGATAATGGATACTTGAAGAGAAAACATTACAAAAAAGATAATTCTCTATTATATTACTTTTGTTGAGTTTGTATTATTTTCAATCATTTATAACTACTATAAACTTTTATTAAAATATATATATATATACATATATCAATGGATTTCCTTTCCAAGTACAGTAGTTGATTACTAACCCTAATGTATATGGTTGTTATTGTTGTGTGCCATGCCGCATGCACTTGACTAGGTCAAGTCAAGGCGTAAAATGAAAGATACCGAGTATCTGACATATTTATTTGGTCAGAAAAAATCGCATTCAGAAAGAGAGAAGATATATTGAGTGGAAGATCTCTTTTGGAGATGCTAGTGAGAAATGGGTAAATTTGTGTGTTTACCATCGGTCGTAAAAAGGAGAAGCCACTTGATGTGAAAGGGTAGGATTGTGGGAGATCAACTTGGTGAAGAGAAAAAAGGTTAAAGAATATCACATTCTATTGGTATCCACCAAAATTAAGTCTGTCTGTCTGACCTAAGCAAAGTCTGTTTTCTCTCCTCACAATATCTCAGGCAATATTTATTCTCGCATGCTTTTCCGCTGCATTAACGCTAGAATCTTTGTCCGAGAGCGAGAAAGATGACGGTGTCTCCAACTCTCCATGGATTCCAAAGGCTCACTAGTTCAACAATGTAGGCTCAATAATCATTTCTCTTGGCAAATGGCAACAACACAAGAAAAAGTTCTTCACTATACGTAAAATCTTATTCACTTCAATTCTTTTTTTTTTTTTTTTATAATAACAAGTTCTTCTATTTCAGCATGTGAAATATATATATATATATATATGTATATATATATCAACCCTTGATCACACCCTTAACATTAAATATATCTACTTCATATTTTAACTGCATGGATATAGGTTTTGTAT
The DNA here is from genome assembly GCA_021234005.1 of Nephelium lappaceum. Taxonomy (NCBI): domain Eukaryota; kingdom Viridiplantae; phylum Streptophyta; class Magnoliopsida; order Sapindales; family Sapindaceae; genus Nephelium; species Nephelium lappaceum. The sequence goes on along the minus strand of CM037999.1, from coordinate 6,607,129 downwards.
ATAATATCATGAATCTAACATTGAACCATAACTAGGATCAAGATAGTTTTGTGTTACGGTAGAAAAGATATAACGGTTTATTTATTTATTTTGCTTAGCACTAAAATTATTGAGACTTTTGCCATTGATATCATATTGTAATAATGGTTTTTTTTTTCTAGCATCAAAAATATTGTGCAGTGTGTCCTTCATTAAAAGTGGCTAATACTTAGCACTTTTTTTAATATTTGTGTTTTGTTCCTTTATTCGTAAACTATTGTTTTTGTTCGTAAACTAAATTATTTATCCGTATAACTATTTCTTTATTCGTTAATTGTTATTATTGTTTGTGAACTAATTATTTATTTATAAACTAATTGTTCAGGAACTATTTTTCTTGTTCGTAAATTATTATTTTTATAAATGAACTAATTTTTTTCTTGGTGCGTTGACTAATCCTTCAAAAAAATGGAGCACATCTTACATCCTTTTTATATCAAGTGGAGGGAATAAAGAGTCATTGACCTATTTTAGTACTAAAAAATATTTATTTTCATAACCAGATAGTAGTTACAAAACTCTCACTAAATTTAATGCTATTAATTCATTATAATTTTCACTTTATCAACGTACTTTTGAAAAAATGGAACTATTTGATATTATACTTTAAGAATATAACTTTTGTATTCAAAAGTTTGCGAACCTTTATAAAGAACTTTTTAAAAATATGTTATTAAATTATATTTTCAAATGTAAAGGAATATGAAATTTACTTTCGTTTTTCAAAAGTAATTCTATAAAATAATATGGAACTAATTCTGATTATTCTTCTTTCTTCTCAAGAACCTTTTGGTCCAAACCTAATGTTAAAATTATATTTCATGAAACTATTCCAAACCCTCGACTCTTAGCACCGTTCTTGTTCATAAATTACGAAATATTATATAACCAAAAATCATAGCAACTAGCAAGTAGCTAGTAACTAAATTTATTGCTCCTGTATCGAACGTAATTTTTTTAGCTGGTAGGAAACATTGACGATCGAGATTCCTCCCAGTAATGATAATTTGTATCTAGTGTGATCAACCAAGCTATCTGACTGGGCCACATCTAATGATCAAAGTGAAGACATACTTTTAGAAGGGTAGCTATCGGCTAATTGAATAAACATATATTTATAAAGATAAATAGAGCAAAATCAATAATTGAAAAAAGACAAAGACTCTCATCATTCTCCACAGCATAGGCCAGATATCCAGAATCTCATGTTAATAAGGATTGTGGGTCCTCTATTGATACCCTGCTGGATCCTCTGAATCCTATATCTGTCATTTGTCAAACATTTAAATTGGGCCCTTTGTGTCACCTTACCTAGCAGCCTAGCAGCTTATCAACTTATTTTCTCCTAATCTCTGTACCCACCAAATACGAAACATTTAAAATTAAAGGAAAAAAATGAAAATTCATTCCATCAACATGATAATAATTATCATAATAAAAGTCTTAGAAATAATGATAGAAATATAACACTGCTTTTTCTTGCTTGTTCAGTAGCTCCACGCGCTTCTAATGCTGTGTGCATGCATGAAGTTTTTTATTTGCAATATGTCCATGGCAGAAATATTGCTATATATATATATATATATGGTTGAAGTAAAGGCTCGAAGCTTCTTGATTTTCTTTCTCTCTCTCTTTCACACAAGAGACAGACACACCTGTACCCTATTAATTTTATATTGCCTCGGTTGATGCTCATATTTTCCGTGGGCCCTCAGGGTCCTTACTTCTATTCTTTTCTCAACTCAATCTTCAATTTTTGCGTGTCGATTTGTTTATTATTTGTTATGGCTTTGAGAAACTTTCATTATTTTAATGGACCAAAGTTTTTACTTGTTGGTGGTTGTTAGTGACTTGTTACAATGCGAGGTTGGCTCTGCATGCATGTCATACATAGGGTTTTGACGTTTTATTATATCTTTTAACGTTATTCTAGGTTTGTATTGTACATATCGAAAAATATTCAATCATTCCGCCTTAAACATGTAAGAATTAAACTCCAAAAATTTCTTAATCGTTATTTTAAAAGGTTCGTCGAATTAATAATACATAAAAATTCGAGTCATGCCAGATCAAAAAACTTTGGAGTGCTTTGTTCTATATAGATGAAAGAGTTTCAAAACACCCACAAAACAATGTTCGATGGAATCTTTTGGTTGACTCATGAACAGAGAAAGGTATAAGAGAAACTGGATGAGGTTCGTGACATGGATGTCCAATTAGTAGTCATGACGAGAAAAGGTAACAAAAGGAGAAATGAAAGAAGCGTTAGAGATGAATAATCTTAGACACGTGGAGGGCAATGAACTCGAACACGTAGTGGAAGTGGGTAACACGAGAAGAGAAGGGCGCAAAAACTGGTGGGGGGATAAAATCTTCGCGTTGGCAAATTGACATGGTGATGATGATGAGGACGCCCACTAGGAATGTGTCATGACAAAAGGTTGATTTATACACAGAGCCAGAGGTGCGGTCCTCCTTAATATGTAATGTTTGTGTGGGTTTTGTGGTGCAATTGCAGGTATAATGGCTTGTCATCCACAAATCGACAAGGACAACTGAACCCTAGCGCCAGCTATCGATCAGCGAAAAACATATTACTCAGAGAGAGAATTATATACACAATAAAGATGAATAAAAAGGTCAATTTCTAGGGTTGTCCATTTGTGGGGTTGTGAGTTTTATTTGTGTCTAAGGTTGGGTGGACAGAGTGGTAGGGTCATGCTAGGTTTTGGACGTATTGATCTCTTCTTTTTAGTTGATGTTGATGACATTATTAGTAGACCCAACAACTAACTTTTCCACATCATCTAGTATTATCTCTTCTTCTAATTAATTAGTTTCTATCATAGATATATATTTTTTCATGGCATACATGCATTGCATTAACGTTAACATACGTGTAGAATCGCCTTCTTTTAGTGGCAATCGATAATTTAGCAAAGATCTAGCTTCATCTACTTCCCAATTTTTTGGGAGGCTGTCCCTCTCTCTAGCTCTCTCATGAAAGTGGGGTGAATTTGATCACCACCATAGGAATGATTTTGATTAGTTTGCTGATTTTGTCTTTCACACATATTCAATAAAATGATTAACTTCGTGACCAATTAATATCCACCTCATAATTGTCAACTTTCAGAGATTATAAAGAGATCGAGTCACGGCCTCCTTCCGTTCGCCTATAGGTTAGTTGAACGAAACAAAAATCTACAATAAAAAAAAAGGTTAAAATTAATGTAGGTTTATTTTGTCCACATCCTTGCATATATATATATATACATATACATACACACACACAACCGGTTGGCTTGAGTTACATAATAACTAATTTTGTTGAATAGAGTTCTAACTATTCCAAAATTTATCACTATGCTTCTACTAGCTAGTGAGTTCCAACATCATCAGTTTCATTTCACGATCATGATTCATGCATGAGAACAATGGTGATCTCTAATCATGAGCAACATGGCCAGATTTTTTTGAATCAGAGAGCTCATTACTCAATACATCAGAACGACATTAATATTTGAAAGGATATTTCGTAATCGCTTAGTTATTTCCTTCTAAGTAATTCGGTATATAACTATTTTAGTGATTATTTATTTATTTTTTTTAAACAAAAAGTGTGTAAGGTGACTTTTTTGGGTGGCCATGGAATAATCCTCTTTGTAGTCCTCATAAAATAAAACCTAAAAACAATATATATACATATATAAAGATAAATGTAAAATTATGATTAAATAATTAATAATAAGATGTAAATCATGTATCAACATACAGGAATTAAAATCTAGAGAAAATAGGCCTCTCAAAATTAATAAAAAAATATATAATAAATATATAATTAAATTATTGAAATTTAAAATTATAAAATGTGGGTGTCCTAAAATTAATAATATTATACTTAATTATTATATAATTAAATTATTAAAAAAGTATAAAATTCTCATTGATTAAAGGAGGCCATGGCTCCTATGGACCCGGCCCCCGCCCGCGCGCGCCCCCCCCCCTCTTTCTCTCCGCAACTGAAGCTATGCCTTAAAATAAACTGATAAAATAATATCATGACGTAAAATATGAGTACACTATACAGTTCCTGCATCATTTTGGGCACAATTGTACACGTTCGCTGTTGCATGTTACCACTTACCGGCCATACACATAAGATTAATATATGAATGAAGACAAGGTGTTGTTATGTTGCGGTTAACTTATAAACAACTCTTTTTACCTCCTGCATGCAAGTCGTTATGTGTCTATTTAACGTTTTAGCTGTGCTCGTTCTCGAAAATTTTTGGAGACACCAGTGGAACCCCAAACGCCATACATTCATATGCACATCTAGCTATATACACATTTGCATATAAATACATGTGTATAGATAAGTAGCATAATTTAAATGTGTATGGGCAGACAACGTATATCTCAGCCGTTAAAATTTTTGTCAGTACTTAGCACTGGTTCTACCCATGACAAACCATCCACGGATATATTAATATGTAACAGGCTGCACCTGCTGAAAAAAACATCTAGGTCTAGATCTAGTTTAATATGTGACCTAAAGAGACATATGATAATGGAGAAAACCTTCCTCAAGGTCTCGTTGGGACCACCAAATTAAAATTTGACATGTGATAATTTTTTGAATTTCATTTTTTCACCTCATTATATTTAATTTTTTTAGTATTTTGTTTTGATTAGATAGATATATAAATGATGTGATAAATTTATTTTATTCCCAGTTTTCTTTTAGCAAAAACTAAAACCTTAAATAAATTATTTATATTTAATTTTTTTAATATATGAAGAAGCAATTTTTTTTGTTTGAAGAAAGAAGCAACTTTTTGTGTTGTAAAAAAACACATAATATTTTTACTCAATTTATCAAATCTTTTTAAGACAGTATTTAGAACACATGTCAATAATTTTGCACATAATAAACATAAAGTTTTGCTTCAATGCAAAAGCGGGTGCTTTTTTATTCGTTGGAATGCGTCAACCCTCAGTTTGCGTGCGTGAGTCAATGGCTGCTGGAATACAAACTTAGTGAAAAAGATATCTCGAGTCTTCGACGAGGAACACCCTTTGGCTTTTATATCTATATATGCAGAGTGTGTCAGATCCCTTCCACAAGCAAAACACAGAGCAATAGAATAGATACTAAAACCAGTCCCATTTCCCATTCGGCCATACCAGCACTACTTACTCTGATATACAAATACACTGGGCTTCCCATATATATTAACGGATCGTAACGCTCTGTCCTTGCACCGGTTCCATTAGAACTGGGTATGTAGCTCTATAACTTTCTTCTCTTAAACAAATTCTATAAGAAGAATTTTGTTAATACTGAGATAAGTTTATCTAAATAAGGGTTGATAATAATGGCCACATGTACACACAATAACAAGAAACTAGGTTCACATTATTAGGCAAACTATCAGTGATGTTGACATCACATCAATAAAACAAGTCTCAAGAGTTAAATAAAGCATCTATAGAAACTTTAGCTATTATTTTTTTCCAATTCTCTATGTACATAAGCAAATGATAACTAAACTAATGAGTAAGTGATATCGACATTGGCTTGTTTGAGTGAGCCAATTTCTATTTAAGAAACAACACATAAGGCCCACTACTTTTGTATAGAAACATTTGTACTAGAGAGTTTGGCCAAGATATTTATTCCTTTACTTCCAAGTTCCAATCACGCGCCCTCTCAAAACCCAACTTGAAGAACAACCCCAAAATTTTTATCTCCGAGTTGATGTAGTCATAGTAAAATAACATTCAACTACCCCAGTTACACATCTCTGCAATGTTGGATAAACTGCATTGGGTTAACTCATCAGTCATGATCACATGAACACCATGTGAAAATCACGTGCATGATGATCGTACGGTTTTTATCGTAAGAGAGAACTTCGACCTTTGATCTCAAAAGAATTTAAGCATCTTGATTGCATATTTAAAGAACCAGCATGTGAGAATCGAATTGCGGAGACATGGTGATTGCCCTAAGATTTTGCTTGCTAGTGAAACGATATGGTGAGAGAATATGTGCTTATTAAAAAGGACCAACAAGGTTCTCAAATCACATGATGCTGAGACACACAGTAATAATGATACATATGCATGTTGACAATTCCCCTATCCCCATCAAAAAAACAACCTTAACGAATGGATGCCCAAACTCCACGATTAGACACTTCCCTCCTCTTTTAAGGGTATGTTACCTTCTTTTATCACTCCCTGGCCCAGCCATTTTGTACGAAGAATATAACACTTAAATTTACCTCAAAGTTAACCCTATTGACCTCGTTGCAAGGCCCCCCCACATCTGATGAATATGCATGGTAATTTCGTAACAAGGCTTTTGTATGTATAATAAATTGTGGGGGCCAACGGCTATTGTGTCAAGTGTGAACTGTTGACAACGTATTAAAATCTGAGAAAGATTGAAAGCAAAGCACATGGATGATCATGTGTGTTGAGGTCAGTAGTGTCTGTTGCTCTCGTCGGGCCCAACTTTTGATAGTTACCAGGCATTCGTACTCTTGACGTACACCCAACTTGCATTCTGTTTGCCATTCAAGCTATACCAATGCAACTGTCGATGGACGACGATGCTACTTTTCACCTACTTCTCTAACAATCCCACTATTCACTCTTCTTTTCTTCTCGAACAGATAATATTACACTTTGGGAAAATCCTAAAAAACCCACTAACTTTTGATGAATCATTCGTTTTTTCAAATAATTTTGTTTTTATTCAAAATTTCTCTTCTGTTATAAAGTAAATGGAAACGTTAAACAAGAAATAAAAATATATTTTTAGCCCTCAGATTTGTATTTAAAAATAAAATGATATTTTTAAAATAAAAAATTATAAACTAATAAAAACTTATTTCCATTGTCTACTTATGAGATGGACGGTGGAGATCAATACACTAAATTAAAAAGTAAAAAATTGATAAAAAATTAAAATAATATTTTAAAATTAAAAATTTATATACTAATTAAAATTAGCGAGAAATCCAAAAAATCCCCCTGAAAATAAAAATAACATCAATTTACCCCATCTTTCAAAAATATTAGCCAAAAAACCCTCTACCATATACTAAAGGCAATTTCCATCCAGATTTATAGTGGTTTTGTGATAAAAACGTTAAAGTCCAAAATACCCTTGTGAATTTGAAAAAAAAATGAAAATTTAAATAAAAGCTAAATAAATTAAATTTAAATAAAAAAATTAATTAATTAAATTTAAATGAAATTTAAATAAAAAAAATCTCATCAAATCTCCACCGTCCATTTTATGATGGACGGTAGAGATTTTGAACAAAAAAGAATTATGGAGATCCAATCCCTAGACTGGATCTCCACCGTCCATCAATTACTATGGACGGTGGATATCTACTATGGATTGGATCTCCACTGAGTGTCTTCAACACCAATATTTTCCAGTTCAATCTCCAATTCAACTTCAACATCAAACACATCATTATCATCATCAACAACATACAAAGAAATCGATCAAATAACATATCAACAACAACATTCCTCTTTATCATCATCAACAACGAAAACAATTTTTTTTAGGAACATACAAAATCGATCAAGAATAAACACATAAATCAAAAAGCCCACTCAAAAAAATAATCAGAAAAAGGTGAATCAGAGGGTTGATGATTTCATTACATCACAACACACATCAAGCAAAAAAAAAAAAAAAAAAAAGCAGCACCCAGATCCACCCCTGTACAATTTGCAGCCCCAAGATCCACCGTTCGCACCACTCCACGATGGTTTACAACCGCTATTTCTTACCATCTTCTTCGTCTCCTCCACGAACCGTGTCAAAAATAGCACCTGCATAATCCGATCTTTACCTCCACATCGCCGCACCACTCGACGCAACGGCACACAGCTCCATTCCTCACCATCCTCTCCATCTCTTCCACGAATCGAACTCGACAACTGCGTAAAAGGAGGGTAGCAACGATGGGTTAGGGTGGTGTGTTGAGTGGTGATGGGGTTAGGTTTTTGAATGGTGATGGTGGTTGGGTGAAATGAGAGAGAGTAATTGTAGAGAGAGAGAGAGAGAGTAATGGTGATGGGAGAGAGTGATGGGTGGTGATGGGTAGTGATGGATGATGATGGCTATGGAAATTTTTTTTTATTTCGTTTTTATTTGTTTTCCTTTTTTATTTAATTAAAATTTTAGTAAATAGTTTCTAGCTGTCATCAATCTATATCATCAAGACCAAATGACGGTTTTACCTCTCAAAACTAACGAATTCATTATTTTATTGATGAAATCATTGTTCTATTTAGCGGTTGAACTATTTTAACTATTATTTTTAAAACCATGGGTGGTTTGATATTATTTTTAATTTTAAGGGGTAAATTAATAATAACCCTTAAAATTATCTTCACTGTCCATTAATGAGATGGATGATGGAGATCACCCTATCAAATTTTAAAAATTAATTAATAAATAATTATTTTTTTTTAAATAGAGATTTAGATTGAATCTCTTTGGATGAATGGTGGAAATCCAATCTGGATCTCCACCAGCTATTACTCTAGCATCATCATCATCAACCTTTAACATCTATCAACCTAGATTTTTCATCATCAATCTCCCACAATCATCAATCATCAGCACACACCATCAAAATAAAAAACATAATCAACAGCAATTAGTAACCCAAAACAATGAAACAGCAATAAAATTACACCACAACAATCAATAAACATACCTCCCCCCACCCCACCCTGAAAAAATAAAATCAAATCAAACAACAACAAAAAATACATTATGAAGACAAACAACGACAACAACGATGGAAGGCAACTAGGTTAGGATAGGTCTCTACGATGGAGACCCAGATGGGTGGTCTCTATGATGGAGACTTGAACTGGGTCTTCATCATTGTTCGGGTCTTTATTGTGGGAGACCTAGAACTGGGGTTTTCACTATTTCGCTGTCATCTAATTCACCATGTCACTGCCGTCGTCAATCCACTTACAAATCTGGTTGGAGATGGAGAGAGAGAATGGGAAAAGAGGAGAGAGAGAGAGAGAAAGAGGAGTAGAGAGGATTTTTTTTTAATTCTTATATAGTATTTTTATTATAATTTTATTATATTTAATAGTTTGATTTTTTATATTTTAATTAATATTTTTCATTGAATTTTTGTTTTTGCCCCTATAGTCAAAATGGTCAACCATATCAATCTAACGAAATATGTGACTGTCAAGGCATTTTTGTCCCTTCATATGCCTCAAGATGATATTTTGGGTGTTTAATCAAAAGTCAGGTAATATTTTGAATAAAAATGAAATTAGATAGGAAAAAATAGATAATCTATTAAAAATCAGGGGTCTTTTGGGATTTTCTCTATCGCTTTTTCAGTGTCCTTCTCAAATGTCCATTTCAGCTCTCTAGATAATGTCAAAAATCAGTTATAATATATAAATAAATATTCATTTCAAAATATATATATATATATATATTAAATATTCATGTTTTTGCAACTTGGGATGCTATTTACAGTAGTGTTTCTCTCTAATATTTGCTACAAATACCATATTATAACTTGAATATATATTTATCCTTTTACATTACTAGGAAGGTGGACAAATTAAATTCATATTTATAAATGATAACAAATTTATATTAGGAGTTATTGTAATTCAGTTTGATAATAAGGGTACTGTGGGAGCTCGAGAGATAAAAGAACGAACAAGAAACATGCAGAGGCACAGCAGGAAAGAAAGTGACCCAAGAGAGAGAAAGAGAAGCTAGTCCAAATAACGATAATAACTACCATTAGCATATTTTACCAAATCCATGGTACGGACAGCCTATAATTATTCGTGGAATTAAAATTTCAAAAAAAAAAGGAAAAATAAATAAAAATAGTAATTTAATTTCAATAACTAAGGAGAGCACTGAAAGAGGGAAGTTCAAGTAGAAGTAACGACCCAAAGCAAATCCCATTTCAGGATTTCATTGTTTGCACACCCTCCTTCTTTGCATCTGCTCGGCATGGCCACTTTCTTCATCACTCCCATTTCACCCCTCACTTTCTCATTTTTCCCTTCTATATCCTCACCCTCTTTCACTTCTTCTTCTTCTGTATCATCATCATCAAATGTTTCTTCTTCTTCTTCTTCTTCTTCTTCTTCTTCTACTTCACCATCTTCTTCTTCTTCTTCTTCTTGGTCTTCTTCAGCTTGGTCATGGTCTTCATTGTCCATGTTTGGAGGACAGTCCTTCATCATGGAAAGCCTAAGCCTGCCATGGCTACGTTCTGCGTGGAAGTACGTGTGAGAAGTGGTTACAGTGACAGCTTCTAGAACCAGCCTGCCGCCTTCTCGATGAGGCCTCACTTGAACTCCTTTGGACCCACTGATGGAAGTCAAAGGTGGAGGAAAACTAAGGCTGCGCTTCATCCTTCTCGTCATTGAAGTTTCGCGTGGCTTTGGGAGATCTCTAGCTGTGTAAATGTCAGTATCTAGTGTAATAGAGGAGGTCATGTCATCGCCGACTTCACTGCCCGTCTCGCTGCCGAGACTCTCAGTGCACATTTCGAGACTCTTATCGCTGAGCACGGAAGCAGAGCGCTTCACGAGGGGATGCACATAAACTTTCTCCTTCTGGGTATTTTCTTTGTTGTTTTTATCGTCAGAGAGAAACTGGAGGAAACTCCACCCACGTACTACGTCGTCAACATTTCTCTGACTTTTGACGTCACAATCATTGTTTGCCGTGCCGGTGAGGGCAAGAGTGGTGGTCGTGTTGTTTTCTTCGGTGCGGGATCCCCTTTTTAGGTTATCTGGGAGGGTGAAACCAGAAGTACTAGTTGGAGCAACAACTGATCGAGAAAAATTCGACTTTGGTGGAGCCAATTTCATCCTCAAAACACGTGGTTCAATCGTCAGGGACTCGAGGCATGATTGCAACCCTTGACACACACTTGAGGACGACATTTTTGTTATCCACAACTAATATTTTTTTGAAACAGAGAAAAAACAGAGCTAAGAATCAGAAACAGAGGAGAAACAGGAGAATTTATTCGCTTTTGTAAATATATATATAGATATAATAATGCAAGGAAAAGCAAAGAAAATGAAATTTAGATAATAAAAAAGACTAGGTGTTTTACACAAAACCCCAGTCTTTTAGTTCTTTTGTAAGTGGAGATAAGTAGATCGAGAAGCGAAGTAAGGGAAAGGAAAATGAAAGAAAAAGAAATGAGTGAGAAAACATGAATGAAAAGTGAAGGGAGTGGGTGTGAATTTATAGCAAGAGAGGCTAGAGCGGAGGCTATACCCTAGCCGCTACATTAATGTGGGAGTGAGACCAACTTTTATGCCCACTACAGTTATCTAACTTTCACTCTGCCACACATTATAAAACTTAAAAAGAAATATAAAGGGCAAATTTTTAGCATAAGAATATTATTAAGACCTGTATTAGCTAGAACAATGGCAAAAACAGAGAAGTGGGGGATGTTTCTTATGGTTTGATTCTTATTCATTTCAAAGATGATAAAAACAAAAAGCAACACTTTCAAATGGTTTTTTAGTTTAGAGAACTTTGGTTAACAAAGATTAGGTGGGGAGATTCTAATAGCCCTTTCTTAAATTAGATTTGCTTTGTTTGAAATGAATTAATCAACCTTTCTCATCTATTTCTTGTCCTGCCAAAAGAAAACCAAACAGAGCCACCAGAAAAATGTATGGAAATGGAACTGATCCCTTTGATTTTAGTTCACTAGGGGTCCGTTGTGTTGCTCAGCTAGTACTCTCTCATTTTTGCTTTGTGCACCTAACTTTTATTTTTTTTTCAAGCGTGGTGGTACTTTAGGGTCCAAATCTAGGTTGGATTTGGTTACAGTGTGAAAGTATAGGAACATGGTTGTACTGATTAAACCCAAACTGAAGTAGATAGCAAACAATACCTAACTTCCATGCCTTGCATGTATTATAGTTGCATTTGGTTACTAATGCAAAGTCTTTCTGTTCACGAGAAAGTGGCTATCTTTGATCCAATTTTAGGTATTTGTCATCCCTCTTTTTAAGATTATGGTAACATGACATGATTTCCACTTGGGATGATTTGGCTTTCAAAGGTGAAATCGTTTTTGAAGCGCTACAATCTTCCTGAAGTATTAAGGGTAAAACAGTTGAATGGTTGATCAATTATATTTTGAAAAATATTATGGGTATCAAAAATAATTTCAAAAAGAAATTTCTGAATAACCGACATGGCCCTTATAATTGGAGCTAATTACACAAGAACATTATATTGGAAAGTGATATTAGTAAAGTAAAAAATTTAGGCTGGCATGCTAAATATAAAATAGATTTTAGAAGGGAAGGACTCAAAGGAGCCAATGATCTTCTCAGTATGAGATTAAGCGAAATGGCTTCAAAGTAATTAGACAACCGACCAAATGAGAAGCAACCATTGGTGGATACTAAAAATGAAATAAAGTTTAGCTTTAATGTCTTCAAAGGCAAGAGGTCTTCCACAACTTTCCTTAATTCCAGTAATCATGAAGCTTATAGTAATTAAATAATTCTAATTAAATTTTAAACATGTTTAATAATGTTGCTTTCTAAATGGAGAAGAAACAAAGCAACGCCTGCTAGCCTTTTCCATTTCTCTTTTGGGTTTAAGTAAATGCCAAAACAGTACGGAAATGTTTTGTTTGCTTTAATATATTCAAACCCTTTTTGATTGTCTGGTTACCAGAAATTTTGATTCAAACACTTGATATTAAAGTAAATGGTCCACTGGTTCCACTAAATCTTGTTCGGTGATCAGCTTACTGTTCACGTTCTCTATTATTAGCTTCTCATCCCACCCTTAACTTCATTGGCATAAAAGTTAACATTGAAAGCAAGGATAGCATATCCCAGTTTTTGTTTTGTTGTGGTGGAAATATTTGTCACCAGTTAACTTGCGTTAAACAACCGACCAATTTCACAATCCCGCTTTTAAATAGGGTAATGATTTTCTATATTTTTTTTTCTAATTTTTAATAATTTAATGATATATTGATATAAAATATAATAAATTATCAAAATTATTATATTTTTTCTTTTTCATACATTGTTTGAACTTAAATTTTTCTATTAAAATATTTAATAAAAGTAAAAACTTAGTAAAAAATCCTTACTCTGATACAAAATAGGTGTTAGAGAGTCAATTACTGCTTTTATTAACTGTTTTTGTACTTTGTAATGAGATTAAAGATTTTTCAAAAAAAAATTAAGTGAACATAAAATATCATATGAGATATGTTAAATGCATCGAATTTTATTATGATTCATTATAGGGTATTATTTTTTATTTTCAAGGTTTGGTACTTTTTTGTTTTCTTATTTTGATTCCAGAACTGTTTGAGAATTCAAATCAAAAGATTATCATGTTGCCCAGCTAATCAGCGTATCAAACGAGCCTGAATTGATAAACCCTAGAGTGCTATGTGTGATTTCTGCCACGTCTGAGATTTTGTGATTAGTGGATATATAGTACAGGTGCAATGTCCCATATCAAATTAATTGAATAGAGAAAAATTTGCTCAAATCCAATCTTTTTTCATTTTTGAGAGACTTCATGTTACATACTTACGACTGTTATGGTCATTACATGAAGACTAATTAGAGTGACTGCTTTTTTCCTTTATCTTGTGCGTTTGGTCATTAATATATATTTTTAAACTGTTTGGTCATTATAATATTATTCATCAAAATCCACCATCTCCAATATCTGTTGTTTTTTGACTAATCATTTAAATTATTTTACGTTTTGTTTCAATGCTGAGAAGACAAGGAAAAAGAAAAAGAAAAAAAAAAAGCAATGGCTGCTGCAATGAATTACTGATAATTGCCTTTTTTTTTGCGAAGACAGTGCATGTATTTAACTTCTATAATTGTTTTAGGAATAGTATTATATTTCTTAAAAAATTATCCAAATATTTTAATTAAATGATATAATAAACTGATTTGTAGTTATCACATTGATTTTATTAAATATATTTATGACGTAGTAATTATATATAAGTTTGTCACGTCATTTGGGGATTGAATTTGGATAAATTTTTTGATAACATATATTATCTATTGGTTTAGTTGTTCATATCAAAATGTATTCTTAATTACTGAAATTGGTTATGATATTTGCCGAAAACCTCTTCCAAATGAAATTTTTAATAAAATTCAAAGTCACGGCAATCTATATGTAATTATTAGATAAATTTCCCAAATAAACATAAAATATTTTTGCAATGTTTTTCCTTTTTGTTTGCTGCAACATCTAACCGATTTATAAAATTTGGCACAAAAAGATAGCTAATTCTGATATTCTAGGTTAACTTATAGGAAGCATATATCATCAAAAATTAAAGACAAATACATAAAGCCAGTGTTTGCATCACAACAAGAAAGTGGGTCATGCTATGTTGGCCACAACCACCCTAGCCATTGATTGAATGACTCATTCAAAATCCCACTAATCTTGCTTTTGTTGCTTTCAGGCAAACAAAATTGGCTGCAGACTACACAGCCACTGTTCTTAAACTAGTGATCAGAATCTCTACCAATCAATATTGACATAAACAGAAACCTAATTCACTTGTCAAAAACCCAAAAAAAAACTAATTCATTAACAACTTCAAATATCTGTCTTAGGCCAATTGAGTATTTCAAAATAAATTATACTGACAAATTTTAAAACCATATAAATTTGATTGCTACAAGGTCACGGAACAAATTAAATGTGCAGTGCCTTAATGAGAGGAGCTTAAAGTCTATTGTGTATTTCTAAAACAAACGATGTGTTTGTTTTTTCCTTTTTGTTTCTAGGTTGAAGCGAGGACTTGAACTTCAAACCTTGGTATTACTGAGCCGTATACCTGAGAGGTATGATTATTCGTCGGATTATTAATGTAGCCCCCCCAGTGTATTTTAAAAGTCTCTTAATCCAAGAAAAGAAGACTAGGTAGGCTGGTTAGCTACTAGTAAGGAATATGTGCCCTTAGCATACTCGGTCTAAGCCCTAACCATCGAAATTGCTTTCTCA
The DNA here is from genome assembly GCA_021234005.1 of Nephelium lappaceum. Taxonomy (NCBI): domain Eukaryota; kingdom Viridiplantae; phylum Streptophyta; class Magnoliopsida; order Sapindales; family Sapindaceae; genus Nephelium; species Nephelium lappaceum. Next base: position 6,591,990 of record CM037999.1, on the reverse strand, counting down.
ATCTATCTTTTGATGTGCTTTTGTTCTCCATTGGCCGACTTATGGAAAAGGAGCGAGACCCTTTATGGACCAAAGAAAGGGCCTCTTTGGGACACCAAGTCTCCTGTTGGTCCCAAACAGAAACCTTAAAGTTATGTCTGATATTTATTTATTTATTTTCACACTTAATTTATTTTATTTGTTCGTCTACTTCTTTCTTTCTTTTCTTTTTATTTTTTGATAATTACTTCTTTCTTTTAAATCTTTACCAAGAAAAGAAGATGGAATCTAATTCATGGCTTACACAGGCATGTCAACAACTCAGTCTCTCACTTTTTGACCACCTTATTTGAAATGAAATCATCCTAACGTGCCGTGATATAACAGGTTGGTTGCATTCTTAAATACCAAGATTTAAAATATAAGTAGCCGACGACAAACTTTATGGACGGTATTGACAAAGATATCATTGTTGACGGTTTTTTTTTTTTTTTAGGCATCATTGTTGACGTTTTAACTTTACAAATGTTGTTCCAAAATTTATCCCTGGAATATCAACTGGGCACTCACTAATATCCTAGTGATTTTTTCTTTCATGTTTTTGATATTAAATTTCTATAGAATTAGATTTTTCATCATTTTATAAACTTGTGATGACGTGACGATGTTGACAGTTGACGCATAATGCATGTGAGTATATCATATGTTTCAATAACGAAGTCAATTTTTTGTTTATTAACCTCCAGGCCCTCCACTAGCGAGGAAAACGTATGTCAAAAGGTTCGCTGATTAAAATATCCGAGACAAAGAGAATAAATTCAAATCCTAGCTTAGGGACAACGTCATAAAACGTATCAGATAATATATTTTTGGTGATAACAGTCGTTCGTCTGTGTAAAAATACTAAGATTATCTTACATTATCATCCAAACTTGGCTTGATGTATACATAATCATCATTGTAGAGGGATATTCCAATTAACATTTATTACTTACCAGAGAATGATAAAAGTTAATCAAAAATCGGTGTTTCTATTCATGCACATCTTTACGTTTACTTACATCCCACCAAATATGATAATAGTAGTAGTGGTAGTAATCAAGAGATGTAAATGCTAAAATGTATTGCCGATAAAACACAGTCCCCTCCCACGTTTGTGATGAAGACGTATGCTCATAAAAACACGATGATACCGGGTGTCACGATACATGAAGATTTTGAATTTCAACTTGAAGCGTTTGAAGATTTTTCTGAACATTTGATAGTTCATCCTGAATCTCTAAAAGTTTGTCCAGTCTATCGCGTGCCGCGTCTTGGTACGGCTTGCCAATGATTTTTACGAAGTTTTCCAGATAACTAACAGTTTCTGAAAGATCTTTTTGCATGGCCTCTTCAAGTTCGCTTCCCAAGCCATCTGCAATTTTATTCACCTTATCTATGATCTTTCGTCTCCGGGCTGGAAAATTTGCAACTGCTATGTACCTACCATCAAGATGCAAACACATGAACAAAACAATAGAATATGAGCCGAAGAGAAATTCAAAGCTCATAAACGAGACTATACCCTCCAGCAGAACAAAGGCCCAGTGCTAGAAGATCTTCTAAAGTGGTCGGCAGCACAGATGTTAAGAGCGAAGCAGACAAACCAGCAGCTCCCAGTCCACCAAAAGTTCCCACGAACTAAAATCAAAGAAAATATTTTTCTTCAGGTTGGTGGGATCACAAAATAAAATAAATTTCTGACTCGCAGATCTTGTTCTGATTCCATTATTGACTGGTAAAGTTACTAGTCCCAGAGCTTATTGGCCTCCGAAAAACTAACTTGAAATAAGCATGATTTTTAGCTAGCAGAAGATTTTAATAGAAAACAAAAATAAATTTAAATCAATTTGCAACAGCAGAAGAATAATTGCACGTGTGCACTCGAACATGTCAGAAATTGTTAGCAGATGAGTTTATCGAAGGTCAATGCGAACTTCTTGAAATAAGGATGAGTTCTATATATCACACAACAATTTTCAACTCGTTTTTTGGCTGATTATTTTGTCAATTGATTTGAATAATTTCCATTATCGTCATTAAGAATTTCTGAACTCACCGCTTCACGTATTTCTTGCTCAACCAGTTTGGAAGTAGCACTGGCACTCAAGTCCTCAATCACTCTCAAGCTGAATTCATCAACTTTTTGCACCAATTCATAGGCCTCCAAATGCACCTGAGTTTTTGGGTAGACTAATGACGGCCATTTATTTTCAAAAGATTCCTTGTACCGTCTCCTTTCACTGGTGTTATTTGATTTTAACCACATCGCATATTCTCCAAGTAATTTCTGTTTGCCAAGACAATATTAACAGTTATCAATGCACAGCCAGAGGAGAATAAATCCAATAAAAATGCCACCAACATCCCAAGGAGAGACATTAGATTGAAATAATGAATCAGGAATCTACCTAATGCAATCATTAAGAATTCCCAATATATGTATCTAACATTTAAGTTTTGGGGATTTCCTAGATAATAGAAAGGAAGATGAACTTTAGGAAAAAGGAAAGAAAGAAAAAATTGACTATGAAACATAAAAGATACAGTTTGCTCTAGGGCAAAAGTAGATTTTAAACCAATTAAACAGTAAAGACATCAACTTACTCGTGCATCTAAGAGTGCAGGACCAATTACATCATATTGAATCCGTGAAGTAGCAGGCATCGAGGCAGATTTCTCTCCTCTAAGTATGTATGAGGCAACAAGATCAAGATTTGACAGTTGCAGAGTAGATTCTATGAGCTCCACAACACCTGATTTTGTGGCGTCAATCTGCAATTCAAACAAAAGGTTAATCAATTCATAAACACACAATATCAGAAAATTTACAGCCAATTTGCCTTTACACTCCAAAAGATCCATGTTCCTGAAAACTATACCAGTGATAAACTTTGTCTTCTCCAAGTGATACTCTCACTTTCAATCTTCATAGCATAGTCTTTTACACTGTCGACCATTTTATTTGCTAAGGTTAAATCCTGCTTAGCATATTGGCAATCTTGTCTAACAAGTGTTTCACAGTTAGAAAGCAAACGTTCTGCAATTCTGATTGGTGTTTCAAGTTTAAGCTTCATTCTCTCCATTCCAGTATTGGTTGACCCATCTAAAAAGCTATACAAGAAGTTTTCAAGTTTGTGAAAACTATTGGTTGCCTGAGGAGAATCATTGACCAATAAATCTTTCCCAACAGCAGAGGTAGCTGAAAGTTTAGCTTCCAGGGCAGATCGTGCGGACACTGGATATACTGTTACATTTTCTACATTTAGCAACTTCCGTGTATTGTCTTTAACAAATGATATAGCTTCCTCAAGCTGAAAAAAAAAAACGAAGACAACACAATTAAAGAACAGCCAAGCATTGCTTGAGAAGCTCGAGTTGAGAGAAGTGACCTCACTGTAAAAAATATCAACAATCAGTACAAACAAAATACAAAATTATACCTCCAACATATTTCGATAGAGGTCTGATTTGTTCAATACAAACACAACTTTCTTCTTCCACTGTTGAGTATAACGAAGAAATGTAACCTGAAAAACATATGAGAAGTGAATCTGAAATCAGCTTCTAAATTACAGTAACACAAAATGATGTGCTCTCCTTGTGCAAAAGTAATCCTAGAGAATATATCTAAATTCATTTGATAACGAAAGACACAAAGAATATGAAGTAAGAGGTTACTAAGTTTTAATCAAAGGTTTCTCCAATTATATAAAGTTCCCAGTGCAAGTTTGAAGTGTACGTAATTTGTTTATATCTGCTTTCCATCTTTGTTGATGGTTTTGATCTTGGGTACTCATTTGTTAATTGCTCACAGGATCCATCAACAAGAATTTTAATGAAACTTCGATAATTTTGAATCTGACTACCATAATTGGAAGGTATCTCAGAGTCATTGGTAGACATTTTGAAGCAAACTATTAAATTATATTTTATAAAGAACAAACATGAAGCCATAGACGAAGGGATTGTAATCGATGTCTTCCTCGAGTACGGTATACTTAAAGAAGACAATATGCCACAGTGACAAGTAAACGAATCATACCTCACTCTCAGTCAATGGTCGATCAGCAGAAATGACAAAAAGAACCAAATCTGCACGAGGTACAAATTCCTCAGTGAGGCGTTGTTGCCTTTGCAGAATCACATTAGTCCCAGGAGTATCAACAATATTCATCTGCTTTCAGAGGGATTGATATTAATTAATTTTATCGCGTAACACAGTTGTTACCACAAAAAGGCACAGAGATCTACTTCTATTAAGCCACTGCACCTAACAGAACAAGCAGACTGAACTAATAATGTGTGGATCTTATGACTTATTTGGTTTCACTAGATTATGCTATACTCATCAATTGATCTATGTGCTTCCTCATTTTCTGGTGGCATCAATTTATGTCTTAGATCATGCTAAAATGCAGGTCTGTGGACATAATTTAATCCATTTTCTTTCTGGTGTCTTCAGATGCCATAGCAATTCACATTGTACATCAACAGGCCCGGCTCAGTAAGTGCAAACTTAAGAAAGTGACCAAACATAAATCAGATCAAATTAAAAAGATTTTCAACATAGAACACATCTTCACATGATTGACATATATCCACAAATCCACACATACTAAATTAACTAGAAAAGATTATTACAAAGTCAGCAGACAAGGTCTACCAAAAATTGTAACTTTATTCTAGCAAAACAACAAGTGCAAAGAAAAAGGGAAAACTTTATGCACAAGAGGATTAATATAAACAACAGAAATAAAGCCTACTATCAATACATACCTACTTTTTCACTGAGAACCAAGCACTAGTGCTCTTTTTCACTATTAGAGGAAGTTGCAATACCGTATAAACTAAATCAACAACACATACATACAAATGAGACAATGGCATAAATGAAGAAGCATAAGACATACTTCTTTAAGAAGAGGAGAAGGAATGTAACAGATATGTTGACCATCCGGATGCCTTTCACAACGTTGTTGCTCTTCAGAATACACGTCAGAATACCGCAAGAAAGTAATCTCATTAGTTGTAGGAACAACGCCCTCTTTGAGGTATCTGTTTCCTAGAAGTGCATTAATAACAGATGATTTACCGGAGTTAAATTCACCCTGCCAAAACACAGAGATTTAGAAACCTCTAACAAATTACTGGGATCAAAATTAAACCAATCTACATCATGCCCAATGATCTCATCAAGAATACAAATATTTATTAATTGATTAAAGAAGAAACTTTTTCTTTTACTTCCTAAAAATTACAAGAGAAAACCACACAAAAAGTACAAAGTTTAAATTACTGATTTTTTTGCAACTGTTAGTAGGAAAAGATATTGAAAGGATATGATTGGAATTCGGAAAATTATCTAATCAAAAGAGTAATATAAACAAAGAAAACATAGCTTTACTTGTGTTCTAGTCTTCTCACTTCTAATAAAATTCTCTATTTTTTTTACTAAGCATACAAAAATAGTTTTTCTTTTCCTATATTTACTATTATAACTAAAAAATTCTCCAATCCTACTTACAGTGGTACCTGAGCAAAAACCAGTCACTGGCTGTACACTAAAATCCTTCCAATTAACAGCAACATTAACTTAAACCACATGAAACTCTGGTAACATTCATCCTTAATACAACATTAGATTGATTTTTCCACAAAACCTAGTAGCAGTACATCTAAGATAGCATTTTCCAATAGAAGACAGGGAGGGAAACTTTAACAGAAAAGTATACATACGGGCCAGTAAAGTAGGCTCAAAAAAGAATTTCCTTTGATAAATAATGAGCTGGCAATAATGGAAAAAGATGCAATGGCTTGTCATTTGATGATACATAATAATGGGACAGAACAAAATTGGTGTGGCAGATTTCCTGATAATTAAGATAAGGTTCCATGTGTCTATAAAAGCCAGAGTTTATGATATATGAAACGAAACCATGTTCTAATATATATGGCTTACTTACGTATAACAAAACAAACCAATCATGAGATATGAGAAGCAGTGAAAACATATGGCACTAAAGGTAAATTATAACACTTCTTCTCTTCAATTGTGGCTTAATAAAGTGTGCATAAAAAATAGAAAAGGCCATTTATTTATAATCCTTTAAATTAAAGATAAAAAAAAAAAAAAAAAAAAAAAAAAAAAATCATTTAAAATTCAGAGCTAATACCAATGTATATCCCTGGAACCACAATTTGTTGAAGTTCAGCACACAATTACCACTATAACCAGTAAAAATGGCTCATCAAGTTGAGAAACTGCATCAATGAGAAGCGAAACCTCCTCCATCTGTCGTTCATAATCAAATTCACTAATTCAGAATCAAGTAAGTGATAACAATGATAAATCAAATGTAGAATAATTTGAAAGAATAACTTCAGCTACCGAATGTTTTAATTAAAAGATCACCAGTGGAGCAGCTTTCTGGATAACATTTATCGCTTCACGCAGCATCGATCTCTCTGTTTCTATGAGCTGTTTTTCCCTATCCTCCAAATTCACAAAGCCTGCCACCCTCTTTTCCCAAAGAAAACTATTATCAGGTTCTAACAGTTTAAGCTTATTAAGCTCATCCTGTGGTTCTTTGTTAATTGCATAAGTGGCATCAAGCAATTGGCTGAAAACATCGTCACTTAACAACCTCAAATCCGCCAATGAAATCACCAAACCACTGGCTCCTGATTTGAGATATTTGGATATCTCATCAAGGGATGCAGCCTCTCCACGTGAACCTATTATGACAAAAATGGGTATCTTCACATTGGCAAATAAGGAGCCGTCAATCATACCAACATTTTGCCCCTCTCCGGAACTACATATAAGAAAATCAGCACCTTCAGAATTAGACGCATTTAAGGCAGCATTTGCAGTTTGCACAGTCCTACCCACCAAAGGTAGAACTACAGATTCAGACTTCGAATCAATCATTGTGTTCCTGGCTACAATAGCTGGAAGACCTGCAAGGTAAGGGACAACAAACACATTATTCACCACGCTTTAAGATTTCTACTCAACAATTATAACAAATCCAAATGAAAAAAATTGAAAAGTTAACCACACGTAACAAATTTTGCTCACTTGTCAATACAATGCAATAAATCATCATTAACCAGCTAGATTGTATACCAAATCAAGTAGACATGGAAATAAATAAAAATATATCGAGACGAATTTAATAAACCTAGCAATGCAATTACAAGACATTGAGATTTTAAGACCTTGATCAGAGAGTACAACTCCACTAGCATTAACAGCAGCGGCAATGTCCACGCGCTCAGCGATTAAAAAATACGCGCGATCTTTGACAAGAGACTTCAACAAACAGGCAGCTTCATAGACACTCTTGCCACTCGCTTCACCACCATTGAGGACAACAATACCGACGAACTTAGCAACGGCTTCGTCGATCAAATCCAAGACATTACCTCCGGCCAGCAACTCCTTGGGGTCCAATTGGAGAACGACATTTGGCACCTTAATTTCGGGTCTCTTGTAACCGCCCGGGTACGGCGTCCTCGGGCGCTCCTGATTTTGCGGAGTCGGAGGGGCGGGGTTGGTGGAGCGAAAGGAATTGTCGTTGGAGATGGAATTGATGGGGAAATGAGTGCGGTGGGGAGGGGATTTGAAGCTCGGAATGGGAAGAGATGGAGTGAAGAAGAAGAGAGGAGCTGCTGCCGTAACAGTTGTTGTTGTTGTTATTGTTGAAGTGTGGAGACAGAGGAAGGGTTTCATGGATGCTGCTAGGGTTTCCCAGAGACAGAAAATAGTTTTAGTAGGCAAGTGTTAGAGAACGAAACCTTATCTTGTGTTGTATGCAGCACCAGCCCTTGGCAATCTGTTGACCGTTATCTTCTTATCCGTTGGAGAATCAAATTTCCAATCACAATCTGGTCTATATATTGTCAAGGGCGGAGCTAATCCAAACCCCAGCCTATATGAGTTGCGTGTGTGTGTGTGTGTGTGTATATATATATGCAGATTTAGGAAAAATTATAATGAAATCTTTTGAGTTTAGTATTGATTAGAGGAGGGAGTCAAAAGATAATAAATTGGCAAAATGCAGATCCACTTGAATAAGGTCCAAACCTGTATAACACCCATTAAATTTTTAAGGTCTAGACCTTAAATTAATCAAGGGTGTGTGTGTTTTTTGTTTTTTTGAAAAAAATTAAGGGTGTGTTTGGTAAATAAAATTATATAGGATTGACTGGATTAAATTAATACTGTGATATGTTTAGTACAATCAAGATTGAATTAAAAATAATGTTATATATTGTTTGATATAATTTAGGACTATAAAAAATAATAATTATGTTTTATGTATTATTGTTTGATATAATTTAGGATTAAATTATGTTTTTGAAATGAAATTAATTTATATTATATTATATTAATTTATAAATAAAACATATAAAATTTTTTAATAAAATACATTAAACTAATTTTTTAAACACATTTAATCATTTAATAATTTATATTTAATAATATACATGACAAACTAAAATAATACTCATTTTTTAATATCATTAAATTAATAAAACATTAATTTTATATTATAAAAAATTTAAAAAACGTACGTTTGAGTTGATTATAATTACATATTATAATTTTGTTAAATAACTTTGAGCAAATTGCAAGCACTTTCTCTAAGGTCCGATAAAATTGCACAAATGTGATGATATTTTGGTAAAAGATGTTAGTATAAAATTTTGTTTTATTAATTTGATATTGATATTTCAAAAACTCAGCACAAACATTTTTTACTATTAGTCAACAATGGTTAAATTCACGCAGTCAATAGTTAAATATGCAAAAGTCAAATTTAAAGTCAACATTCCATTTTTTATAAATTTAAATTTAATATGATATATTTTTTAAATTTAATGAAAATCATTAAAATAAAAAAATAATAATGAAGTGAAAAAAAAAATATATTTTAAATATTAAGTCAAATTGTAGAGATTATTATTTAAAAAAATAAAAATTTAATCTATTTTAAATATTTAATAAAATAAAAAAATCAATCAGATTGGATCTCCACCGTCCATCCATCTAAATGGACAATGGAGATCTAAAAATTTTTAAAAAAATATGAAATAATGTTAAAAAAAAAAAAAAACATATTTTTTTCTTTCTCTATTTCTTTCTTCTTGCACCGTCTCTGTCTCTCTCTCTCTAATTCTTCCTTCAACCGTTTCTTTCTCTCTCTTTCTCTCACAACAGATCCAACACCATTCACCATTAAGACATCTTCATCTCTCAAAAGTCAGATCTCTCAATCTCCTATCGTCTCACCGTTGGTTTCTTTTCCCTTTCTTTTCCTTCTCTCTCACATCATCTAGCTGCTACTTTCCTTCTTTCTTGGTTCATCTGTGGTCGTCGATTCGAACCGTCGAACCCAGATGAACCTTTATCTGGGTTCGAATCAATGATTTTTGAAATTTTGAATTTTGAATTTTTTTTTGACCTTTGGGTTCATCCATCAACATTTTTTTTTTTTTTAGGCAGGGGGGGCTAGGGGCGCAGGAGGAGCGGAGGAGGTTTGTGCTGTTGATGTAGGTTGATGATCATTAATGATGCTATCATATGAATAATATGGGTTGATGATGTTGATGATGATTACAAATTGTTAATAAACTAGATAATGGATAATGTGAACGAAAATGGACAAGCTTACTGATAATTATTTTTTCTTCTTTCATTTTAATGAGTTTATTTATTTTTAAGTAAATTAAAAATATATGGTAAATTAAATTATTTATAAGCCATGTATTGATCATTTTACCTTTGATAATTTTAACTTGATAGAGATTGATTAATAGTTGACTAATAGCAGAGGAAGTTTATGCCGAATTTTTGAAACCTTAAAGGAGATTCATGCAAGTTATCCAAATATTGACATATTTGTATAATTTCATCAAACCTTAGGGGAGGCTTGTGTAATTGACCCAATTACTTTGGATGGAATGCATGCACGAAACGGGTCTAAATATCGTGTCAGTATCATGCAAATAGTGTCACTCTTGAGATTATGTAAATGGTGTCGGCTTATGGAAGTTGAAAACGATATCAGCGAACCATTAACTGATTTAATTATAATTAAATTGAGTATAGAATGTGGCTCAAGGGAAATTATTTAAAATAAATATATAATTATGTTCTTTCAAAATATATATATATAATTATGGAACTAGAATTGGTAAATTTCTAAGTTTTTTAGAGCTTATGGAACAAATAACTTTGTAATTGTCAACTTAGGAATCTTTGGAGGTTTAGTATCATTGTAATTATTTGAATTATTTAGATTACACAAAACAGTGCAACCTCCAAGGGTAAATGTCATTCTTTTCATGAGATTATTTTCTTTGTTTTTTATTTTTATTTTTTTGAAAATATGTTATTTCCTTTATTTTGTGTTCTATTCGAAAAATAAATTCTCTTAGTTATGTGGCTGTGTAGAATTCACTTGATGATCTTTTGGCTTTCCGCAAGCTTCAAGTTTTAGCCTATGCTTATTCGATTCCCCATATTATAGAGGTTGTTTAGGCTTCTCCTCATTCGGGTTAACTTAAAGTCAATACTAATGATTTTAGTTTCAAGGGCTCCTAGTTTGATTGGTTATGTTGGAGCTTTTTAGATTTCTCATGGTTTTTTCAAAATTGTTTTTGCTATTTGTTTAAAGATTGGTTATACTTTAGTTTGGTTGGTTGTATTGGAGTTTTTCAAATTTCTTGTGACATTTTTAAAATTGTTTTTGTTATTTTTTTGGGATTAATTATACTTTTGAGATAGAACCAGAGATTCTTATTCATATCATCGCGGATTTGTCATTGGATAAAGGTTTGGTCACACCCATATTTTAACTCATTATAAAAATTTAAACTTAATAATTTTATCTTTGCATCCCTTATAATTCCAAAAATAACCTTATCCTTTTTACATTGATCAGCGATCACATCCACTTTTTGTGTTCTATAATATCACTTTTTTTGCTTTGACCTCTTATTGTCTTATTGAATCTCAACCTAAAAGTTAAATAGTTAATAAAAGATGAATTTTAACAGCAACCCTTCTACTCCTCGGTTGCAGTCTCAACCAGTGTTGAGCCTGAGCTTGCGTTGTCGAACCATGTCGCTTGAAACGCCTCCTATTAATGAGAGCCTAAGACTGCAATGCAAGACCACACCCAGAGCAACAAAGAGTCCCAAACCAGTTCTGGCCTCCCACTCATCCTCTCCTCGATCTCCACTCAAGTTATCTCTCTTCAAGAACAGCTTCAACCCCAACTTATAATAATAATATTCGGAATTTTAGGCACCATTGTTGTTGATTAAAGTTGAAAAAGGAGAAAAACATTTCCCAGATATGTTGAATCGGATGAAGAAGAAGAAGAGTTTATGTTGTTTGGATATACACTATAAGCAAGTAATTTTATTACAAAATTGTTTTATAACAAAAATTTAAAAACCAATTGGGTGTGGAGTGGGATTTTATGGGTAGCAATAGAGAAAAAAAAAATCATTCATAAACGTGTAAACAAAAAAAAAATACTTTCCTAGTTTATTCAATTATCAGTGCGCCTATAGGTCTATGCTTCGGAAGTTGGAACTACACTGCCCAAGTGCCCGTAGATTTGGTTTATATAATTTTAATTTCAAGAAAATGAGTTTTTTTTTTTTATAAATAATTATTTTTTAATATCTACATTAAATATTATTTTTTTTAAATCACATAAAAAAAACTGTTTTCAAATAAAAATACACTTAACAAAATTTCTAAATATAAAAAAAAATAATTACTTATCAACTTCAATCTAAAAAAAAGATTATTTTGGTAATTTTTTCATAATTAATTTAGGTTAACTGATTAAGAATTTAAGATGTAGAAAATTTCTCTAATAATAATAATAATAATTCTGTTTTCTAAAAAAAAGGGGGAAATTTCTCAATCAATGATAATATTTTCCTTCGCGAAAAAAAAAAAGTCCTTTTCTTTTTAAATAAAAATCCATTATTTTATAATTTTAAAAATTGTACATAAAGTCCCAAGATTCTTTATCATTGACCAAGATTGAGAAAAATCTTGGTTACTAAACTTAAGCTCAATTTTGTGTCAGAAACAAAAGGGCAATACTGGAAATGCAACGCGTCATTTGTTGATATGTAAGTTTACATCGATGACTTGACTTGACAAGACTCTTCACAGACTGCAGTTAGTGAATACACACGTGGCAAAAACGAATTACTAGATTTGTGTTATTTGCCGGTCTTCCTGCTGTGTAACTATGATACCCTTCTCTCCTTGACCAGATATGAGCGGCAACACCAAAATTTTTCTTTGAGTGAACAAAAAAATAAAAATGGGCAGAAAACCCCCTACTGCCAGGAGCAAACAAAAGCCTCACTTGGTAAGTTTCAAACAAAATTATTTTCACTTCTTTATGTTTTCTGCCACTTCTTTTTTTTTTAAAAAAAAAAAATGTTAGCTTTTTGTTTATGATAATGAGCGCATAATTTTTTTTTTTTTTTAAACCTCACATGGCGGTGTTTACGCCCTATTTAGTTTGGCTTTCATGCCTTGTTTTATGTGTGGTTTTGATTATTATTTTGGGATGATATTTGGTATGGTGGAAGGGTTACTGAGTTTAGGTTGTGATTGAGAGTTTAGTGCAATTTTTTTTTTTTTTAATTTCTTTTTAATGTAGTTATATCAGGACTTGGTTAATGCTCTTTTGGCAGCTATTGGCTTTCCTTCTTTGGCTTTGACTAGTAGTCTGGCTCACATTGTTTTTTTAATGAAACTCAGTTCGCTGATTAGGGCATGGGGACCACGGATGGTGGAATTTTCTATTTAGTTATCGGTTTTTGTAATTATAATTGGCTTTAAATCATCATAGGCAATAAAGGGACATTTTAATTTGTGTAAAAAAAAAAAAAAAAAAAGGGTAACCAGCCTATATATCGTTAGAGGAAGCATGTCATTGTCAAGTTTGAGTGTTTTTGGGATCCTTAAATGTGTTTCTGGTGTACCAAGCCATCATATGATTGCTCTTGAAAAACTCAGTTTTTAATTCTGATAAATTATTGATATTAATATATGGTGAATGAGAGAATATTTGCAAGTGATATGTTCTGTTTTTTACATCTAAATTTTGGTTGTACGTGTGTTGTAATTGGCTGGTTGCGTGTGTGTTGCTTCATTTGCTCTTGACAAGTCGATTTGCATTGGAATACAATTCATTGTAACTATAATGAATTTTATTTTCTGGAACTAACATGTAACTAAAACAATTTCATTGAAGCCTGAAAGCGTCAACCCTTCTGTAGAGGGAGTGGGAACACTACCTGAAGGCACTAATCATTCACCGGGGCAAGCAGAATTGCATTCTGAAAACACAAATCAAACACCAGGGCGAGCGGAATTGCAGCCTGAAAACACAAATCTAACACGGGAGAGAGTAGAACTAGAACCTAAGAGACAATTGAACTCTGGTAACTTGTCTTTGAAAAGGAAGGGGAAGTACACTTTGGGTGGTGCAGTCAGGCGGTCTGCACGTCTGCAAGATGTAGTTCCTGTTCACAACCCAGAAATTGAACGTCTCATTGAAGAGGTAGCTCTTAGTGATAGTGACAAAGAAGATGAGCTGCCTACTAATGGGGAGACTGAGACAAATCAGTCTGATTCAACTATGGGAGATGCAAATTTGGGTGAGAGAATTGAGTACCTTGTTCGGCTATTTAAAGAACAGCAAAAAACCATTAAAGCATTGGGATTAATGGTATTCGTTAATGCCACTTTTGATATAATCAGTTCTATTGCTTATATCTGTGTTTCTGTCCATTTAAAAATAATGTCCGTTGGCATTGACGCAGGCTGCTACGAGATCTTTCTCAAGTGAGATCCCGTGTTCGTCTCAAGCAAGATATAAAAGCTTGTATGTCAAGTCCCAAAAGAAGGTATCAGCATTGTATTAGTTTTTGTCTCTATATTTTCTAGACATCCCCAAGTTTCAATATTGTTCTCAAAATGTTATTTTTGTCTGTTTGATTTCCCCTCACACAGGTTGAAGCTTTAACAGATGAAAATCGCCAGCTAACTATGAAGCTGGAAATTGCAGTGGCCAAACTTGAAGCTGTATGTTCTTTTCACATTTTTATGTATCAATGGCCTTTTTTATCACTCTTATTTTTTATAAAAAGAAAAAATCAGTGTCCATGTGTCTATAGTCTTATTGTTTATGAACTTGTGCATTTGCATGATTGCATCAAACCTTTTGGAGAGGCATATTTCATGTCTTGCCTGAGACTTCTTCTTTATCTCCCCAAAAGGGAATCACATCTTTTAAACAGTATAATGTGAATATAACTTCTTGTGATTGGGAATTTTATTTAGCATGTTAAGGCCATTCAAATATTTAATGTCTAGTTGAGCTCCGATTTGTTAGTTTTACCAAGTTGATGTTTGCTGAAATACTGTTATCCGACTTTGTGATTTAGGTCTTCACGTTCACAAAGAGTGAAGTTTATGGATTGTGTATACATTTACTCATTAGAAAACATAAATTGTACAACATTACTAAAGTATTCATGCTTTTAACCCTTTTCTATGGATATTGATTAATGCTTTTTGTACTGCCATACAGGCTGTGTTAGGTCTTTGTGAGTGCTGATAGTTCTATAAAACTCATTCTGCTTGCAAATAAACTCCTTTATTGGATTCCATCAATTTTTAACCCATCCTAACAGCCTAAAATTTTAAAGAATCAAATGGCTTGTGAAGCCATTGTCCTTTAATGTTTATTTACCTTTAGGGTTTTATTTAATCATTGTGCACGTTAATGTCATCTGCTAAATCTTTTATGTTCATTAGTTTTTTTTAACAAAAATCTGTTTCTTCAAATTTCAATTGCTCTCTCTTGCTATATGTTTAACAAAATTTTAGCATGCCGGCAGTTTAGTGCATTTAATTCATGTTTAGCAGACAGAATGAATTTTATGGAACTATCATTTTTTATTATATAAATTAAAGCAGGGTGTGGACAAGTCTGAATTTTTAACACTTACCTTGTTTTAGTGAGAAGTATAATTCATGTTTAGTGAACATACCAGGTTTTATTTTTTATGTACATACAGAACATGGATTCGTACAAGCTGAATACATCGTTCTTATTCAAATTCTCCTTTTTTGCATGCAAACTTTCATAGAAATAAGGGAAGAAAAAACAATAAGAAATAAAATTAAGTCCATTTTCATGATATGTTGACATATAA
Source organism: Nephelium lappaceum (assembly GCA_021234005.1). Taxonomy (NCBI): domain Eukaryota; kingdom Viridiplantae; phylum Streptophyta; class Magnoliopsida; order Sapindales; family Sapindaceae; genus Nephelium; species Nephelium lappaceum. The sequence continues at coordinate 6,576,696 of CM037999.1, read as the reverse complement.
CTTGTTACTTAATTTCTTTGCTTGTAGTATGAGAAGGGGACTATGGCATTTTCAGATATAGTGGATAAATTGAAGGATATGATCTTGGTCGCAAATCTAACACAAGCTACTGAGAAAGCAGTAAATTTGTCCTCAAAAGCAGCCCATGGCACAAATACTTTGCAGGCTAAAGCCAGAGCTTCGGCAGCCCAGACAAGGAAACTTAAAGAAGTTACAAAGAAATGATACGCACCACTTGTGTCTGGCGAAAATATGTGATCTTCTTTTTGGAACCACATTGTTATCTTTGTTTTTTTGTGGCCATAAACTGACTTGTCAGGCTTGAACTTGTTAGGTTTTATTATAATGTTTAGTTTGGAGCGCATGACTTCAGTGTCTTATTATTGAAGATCCGTTGTAAATCTTAATGTTTTCTGAACTTTGAACCAATGCCTGTAGAATGGGAAATTCCACGTGTAACTTGATGGTTTTTCGAAGAACTGACAGCCAGGTCCTTTGAATATGTCTTTCTCTAGATTAGAGACTCAAATTTGCCAATAGGAGAAGATGAGTTGCAGAAAGTCTAGCTTAAAAGAGAAAATTGAATGAAGCTGTTTTTGCTAAAGGCCGGGAGATAATTTATTCGATATTAGAAAACATACAAGGAAAGCATCAAATTTACATTTCAAGTGAAAACCAACTTGAATGTTGACACCAGAATTACACATGAAGAACAACCCATGGCAGCATTTTGTGACTTCGAACATCATCTACCTATTGCTGTTCTTCTTCTCCTTGAAAGCAGTCATCTAGAGAAGTGGATGAACCAAAAATATTTTTCCGAGGTGTTTGCAAAGATTCAAAATCAGCATCATCGCCATCTACATTCTCAGGCTCTTCTGCTATAGGTGATGATGGAGATGAAAAGTCTAAGCACATTCCGCGAATGACTTCCTCATATGATGCAGAGAGATCTTGGGAGGTCATTTGGTGGTACTCAACGAGTTGGTGAAGGCATTGGTTCTCCCGAATCAGGTTTGCATTCTCATTTGCTAATCGAGATTTCTCTGCGAGCAGTGCTTCCAATTGAAGTCTCACCTGTACGAACGTAGTAGTAGATACAGCATTATGAATTATAGCAATGCTGCAATATTCAAGTGCTATAATATGTAGAGAGATGTAAAAGTGAAGAAAGCAAGCTACCAGATCATCTTCCTCAGGCCTAGTCCCTTCATCAAATCCATTTCTAAGCCTCCTGTTCTCTTCCTCAAGTAAAGTACATCTCTCTTGCATGAAACATAAATCTGATTTGAGTGACTTGAGTTCTCTTGCAAGTGAAGCTGCTTTTGTTGCCATTGAAATTGCAAGCTGCAACAATGCAAGCACTTAATCTAGTAAATCACCAGAAACTCGACAAGTATATAATAATGCAAGTATTAATATGAAGAGAGAGAGAGAAAGAACCAACATTTTTAGCATTCTTCATCAGTTTCTTATCTTTTGGACTTGGCTCTTTTTCCTGGTGGGAATCTTCTCCCAGATCATCTGAACTTTCATTGGAGTCAAACTTCCTCTTCAATCCTTTCTTTGTCTCTTCTTGATTTTGTTGTTGTCTTGAATCCTCCTCTTCTTTACCACTCTCTGACTTCTTCAGATTGGTCTGGAATATTTCAGTCAATGTGGGCGGTTTTGCCAGATCTCTAGCTCCCTGAAAACAGAGAAGAAGAATAAGCTCAAAGCATTAGTCATAAATTCTACAACACCTGGAATGGATGGATCCCTCGATCTCTTTAACTACTAGCTGAGTAAAGCCTATAAGTGCACTTAAATATACTGAGTGAAATCAATTTCTAACAAATTTTGACAACCCCAGAATTTTCTGATCTGCAAGAGTGGGATCAAAACTCAAATAGAATAAAAAGTATAGAGAGGTTTAAATTACCTGAAGGGCATTGTCAAGGTTGTTAGACAGCTGAGACAATGTCTGTGAAATAGAGTCAAACCCTCTCAGCAGAAGCAGTGAATCCTCCTTCAACCGCTTAGCTCTATCCGGTTTTCTTGCATTCTACAGAAAAAAAAAAAAAAAAAAAAAAAAAAAAGGAACCAGTTCCACTTCACTTCAATTTTGATCAGGATCAAAATGTTGATAAAATTTCATTCAAAAATTTGAAAACACCAACTCGCCTCTTGTGCGAGCGAAGATGGGTCAATGTTGAGCGGTTTTTGGCCATCAGACACTCTGCTATTCCGATCCTCGAGAATCGAGTCGATCCGGCCACGCAGATCGTTCCAAAATCGCTTATCTGAAGATGGGCTGCACTGCGGAGAACAACCCATGAAGCTTGTAGAATCCTGCAATCAAGATTGAACAAAGCCGTGAGAAAGTAGCCCTTTAAAAGTGGCAACCAAAAAAAGGAGAAACATAAAGCAGTGAAAGTGAAGATACCTCATGGAGGTGGGCCGGTGATTGAGTATCCACTGAAGCAGCCATGAGAGAGTTTAGAGAGAGAGAGAGAGCAAGAGTGTGTGTGTGAGAGAGAAAGAGAAAAAAAAAATGTAACGGCTAGTTTTGGGGAGGAGCTAATAAAGAAGGGATTTTAAATGGATGCGCCGATTTGGCTAACGTTCTAATACTCTGTAGCTGAAATCTATGTTTTACCTAACAAGTTGACTTGGTCCACTCATTTTAAGTGGTAGCGGCATGTCTGTCACCGCTCTCATCTATAGTCTTACATTTAATCCAACGGCTCTGCTTTCTCATTTGGACATCTGCTGGCTGGATTTTGGTGAGATACTATGTGATTCTGCTTGGGACTTCATTTAGACAACTTCGTTGCATTAAGTGGCAAACGAGAAGGTTTGGTGACCATGATAATCTAGATTCGTGGATGGATGCATGCTAAAATTTTAAATAAATATTAGGATAAAGTGATATGATATGATAACGCTCTCAGCAATAATATAATGATGTTGATAAGTCACTAATATTTTTATAGGTAACTATAATAAGTCAAGGGATGTATTAAATTTTAAAACATCAAATAATACTAAAACAAAAGGTGACAAAATGGAAAAGTGTCTCCTAGATCTTTTGAAGGGAAGACATCCAAATTTTTATGAAGAGGCAAATCCACCTCCAAAAGGGGGAGGATCGCGCAAGCCTCCCCTTATTGTTATGTTGGTGGCCAGGTTTGCAGGAGCCTCCCTCTGACCACAAATGGAAGAGGCTCACGCGCTAATTTTAGCAAGGCTCCTTGTAGAGGTGGAGGGGCAGGCTTCTACTTCCTCCTCTGCTGCTGGTGGAGGACATCTCCACCCTTTTTTGTCTTTTTTTCTTAAAAAAATTGTAATATATTTTTTTATTATTAAATATTTACAAAAGCATCATTTCTGTCAATTTAACAGAGATTAGGCGTGTTGTTGTCTAGTATGGGACTGTAGACGGCATGTTAGCATAATATATCCATTGGTAACTTCTCGTCATTGGACCATCACGTCAATAAGGGGATGTCATTGTCTTTGCCTTAGATATTGAAAGAACCAAAATTTATGTCCCTAAATTAATTGACAAGATAAAGGTAAACTTCTCGTACTCACATTTGAGTTTATGACTTCAAATCGTATCTTTAAAATTATCCCCTCCAAAAAAAATAATAATAATAAGTGAATCAGTAATTATTATTATTATTATTTGATCATCTATATTGAGCTTGAAATATTATTAAATTTGATTAACACTCTTTATCATCAAATCACGTTGGATGATAATTATCATTCAGCTATTTGATTCAATTAGTCATAAAGAAACCCAAAATTTAAAAATATATATATAGTCATACGACCGAAAAAATCTTAATGCACTAGATGCATTTATAAGATCCATTGAAAAAGATCAAACAACATATAGAAGTAATGTAAATAACCAATTTACTATTATCAAAACAAATATTCTCTTCAACAAAAAATTATACAAATATTATTTTGTTGCACAAAATTATTATTCAAATCAAAATAAATATAAACCATATGTTTTTAAACTGTGAAAAAAAGAGGAATTGCACAACACAACACCCCACCCACCACCACCACCCCCCCTCGAGATTTGGCTGAAAACACCCGCCCCCGCCCCCGCCCCCTCCCCTCCCCCCTCGAGATTTGGCTGAAAACACCCAAAAATATATTTATCGTTTTATTACACCAAACCCCCATGCTGGAAGTCAACTTTAACTATTGACTAAAAATTTAGATCAAAAGACTGTTTTACCCATTAATAGGATAAAAAATAATTAAAATATTAAAAATTAAAATAAATAAAATGAAATAAAACAAAATAGCTTAAAAATAAAAATCTTCTTCTTCTTCTTCTTCACTCTCTCTCTCTCTTTATTTTTCCTTCACCCATGTCTCCCTCTTCTCTCACCTCTCATTCTCGCTATCTTCCCCATTGTCGACCCCGCCTTCACGGACAGTATCCAGGTGTCATCGTCGCCTTCACGGACGATGTCCAAGAGCCATCACAGATTGAACTGTCATCGCTCCCCGTCTCCCTCTTCTCTCACCACTCGTTCTCGCCATCTTTCCTGTCGTCAGCCCTGCCTTCACGGACATTATCTTGGTGTCGTCATTGCCTTTACCGACGGTGTCCAGGAGCCGTCACAGATCGAACTATCACCGCTCCTCCTTCTCTCTCTTCTGATTTGTCTCTCTCATCCTCTGTCTCCCTTTCTCCTTTTTTTTTTAGTTGGTCTCTCTTCTCCCCAATCCTTCAACTTTGTCGTCGTAGACCAAGGTTAAGTCGACAGTGGAGGTTGACTTCAGACAAGTTGAACCGATAATGAAGTTCTTTTTTTTTTAATTTTTCAAAAATTTTGGGCTTTTTTTTTTCTTTTGAGATTTTGGTTGTCTTAATTTGCTGGGTTTAAAATGTTGATAAAGATATGTTGGTGTTGATTTCCTAGTTTTGAAATGTTGTTGAAGATGTGTTGATGTTGATTTCCTGATTTTGGTTGGTTTGCAAGATGTGTTGATTCAAATGTTTTTATAAAATTATATTGATTTTCTGGTTCTTGATGATGTGTTGACAACATGAGTTTTTGCAGGTGTGATGTTGATGAAAAAAATCTAGGTTGTTACATGGGACGATTTTGAAGATTGAAGAACCCAGATCTTCAACTTCATTTTTTTCTAAGATCTGGGTGGATCTTCAAGTTGAAGATCTGGTTTCCAAATCTTTAAAAAAAAAAAAAAAATGTTGAAGTTCCGGGTAAATCTTCAAGCCCAGAACTTTAAATTTTTTTTTTCTTAATTTTATTAATTTTAATTATTTTTCATTTTCTATAATTTAAATTGTAAAAGAAAATTAAAAAAATAATAAAAATCTAAAATACCCTTAAATTAGATAGCTTTGACTAACTTTAACGGTTTTTGACTAATAAAATGGGGGTGTTGTATAATAAAATGGTAAATATGTTTATGAATGTATTTAGACAAAGCTCGGGGGATGTCGTGCAATTCACTCAACTAGGAAATGGAGAGGGTCGGCCGTTACCTTTATCTAGTGATCAAAAAACTGCTGGTCGTGAAGCATCCAAACCCAACAAAGAAACAGAGGAGTCAATGGCTACTCTAGCTTCCTCATCCTCCACCTCCTCTCTCCTCTTCTCTTCACTCCCCTCTAAGCTTCCTCTGTCCTCCCTCTCTCCTACTTCTCGTGTCTCTCTCTTCTCTGCCTCTCACTTATCTTCGTCTTCTTCTCTCTCTATTTCTCGTTCTTGTTTTACATGCCCTGCAAGTTCTAGACCATCATCTGTGTTTTCCTTCTCTGTCAAGGCCAGTGCTGCTGACAAGAAGAAGGTTCTCATAGTCAACGCCGACAGTGGTGGGCATGCAGTTATTGGCTTCTACTTTGCAAAAGAGCTTCTGGGTTCCGGTCATGAAGTCACCATCTTGACAATTGGTGATGAGAGCTCTGGCAAAATGAAGAAGCCTCCTTTCAACAGATTCTCTGTACGTAAGATAGTCTTTTGTTTTTTTAGTTATATTCCATTTTGTAATATGTTAATTTTATTGTTCAACAAAAATTTGCTTAAGGAAATTGTGAGTGCTGGTGGCAAGACGGTGTGGGGAGACCCGGCCGAAGTTGGGAAAATTGTGGGAGGCGAAACATTTGATGTGGTGTTGGATAACAATGGCAAGGACTTGGACGCTGTCAGGTTTGTTTGTTTGTTTGTTGAAATTCAATCTTTCAAGCAGATTTGAAGCAAATTGTTGTAATTTTGAATGTTCACTTCACACATAGGCCGGTGGCAGATTGGGCCAACAGTTCTGGTGTCAAGCAATTTCTGTTTATAAGCAGTGCTGGAATTTACAAGCCAACTGATGAGCCACCTCATGTTGAAGGGGTATGATGTATGTTTTTTGAATAATGATCTACAGCATGTAGCATACATTGAATTTTACTTTTTTGAAATGATGTCTTCAATTTTGACAGGATGTTGTCAAAGCTGATGCTGGTCATGTAGCAGTAGAGCAATACATTGCAGAGATTTTTGGTAATTGGACATCATTCCGTCCACAATACATGATTGGATCTGGCAACAACAAAGATTGTGAAGAGTGGTTCTTTGATCGTGAGTGCATGATCTAAAACAATCTTTTAAATTGCTAATAAAATATAGTTATACTGCTTATCAGATATTGACTTAGTTTTGGACTAATTTGGCATTTGCTTTTCACAAGGCCGTGATTTTTCTCCTGGATTTCAATGATGATTTACATTTTTCAGGAATTGTACGAAACAGACCAGTGCCAATTCCTGGTTCAGGGATGCAACTCACGAACATTGCCCATGTCAAGGACTTATCATCCATGCTGACTCTAGCTGTGGAGAAACCAAAGGAGGCATCTTGTAATATCTTCAACTGTGTAAGTGACCGTGCTGTGACTCTTGATGGAATGGCCAGACTATGTGCTCAAGCTGCAGGTCTACCGGTTAAAATTGTGCATTATGATCCTAAAGTCGTTGGAATTGATGCAAAGAAAGCTTTTCCTTTCCGGAACATGGTAATCACTTTCCTTCAACTTGTTTTGGAATAATAACTTACGAGTCATTTGATTAGTTCTGCTTACATATACTGAAGATATCATCATTATCGACTACATTAACCGAGGAGATTGTATTGGGGAATGTTTACAGAAATTCTTCTGCAATAATTAAACATATATTGTGGTTTCAGAACCTGGAATAGGGGCAGTGCCAAAACCAAAGTTCCTAAAGGAACTAATAATTAATTTATAGCGTGCATTGGCTTGTATTCTAAAAATTATGTGAACACAATTTAACTCATCTTATCTATGGACCCTGCAGCACTTTTATGCAGAACCAAGAGCTGCAAAGGACATTTTGGGTTGGCGCGGTACCACACACCTCCCTGAAGACTTGAAAGAGCGATTTGAGGAGTATGTCAAGATTGGACGCGATAAGAAGCCGATGCAGTTTGAACTAGATGATAAAATATTAGAGTCACTTAAAGTTCCAGTAACCGTGTGACAAAATCAAATTGAGGAACGCTTGAACATACATTTATCATTGTACAAGCCTGTATGAGTTGCATTTTTGTTTTTACCTCTCTTAAATGCTTTTTGTAGCTTTGTCAAAAACAATTACTAGAATAAATATTGTTACATGTTCCAAACCCGATTCTGTGATTAGGAAATAAATATAAATGGTATTAGAAAAACCATGAATTGGAACCGTTTTCACTCTTGAAGCATACTAGCTAAAGGTGACAGCTGTACAGAGTTCTGCATGAACTGAATCGTTGAAGTGTATATTCAGGATTACCTCAGTAATTAGTTGTATAGCCTGTGAGCTTAATCTATCAGGCCAGATTTGAATTTGGAAATGTAAAGAGTTGAGAGATGTTGATACTCCACCACGAATACCCCCAATCAATTTTGAGGGAATTGTGGAAGGAATGGAGCCCTGCTTGAGACATTTCAAACTTTTTTATCAGGATCAATTCATAAATGCCACCAAACAATTCTGAGAAAACTCAATCCTGCATGAGTTAGATCTTAATGAGATCTCCATCAATCCCTAAATCTAGATCAAAATCCTCTCAATTTTATCAGATAAAAAAGAGAGGATAATTAATCTCACTCCAACACTCACAATCAATTTACAAACAGGGAAAATAGGTTAATTGAGGAAGAAAAAATACAAAAACAACAACAAAAACCATCGAAGCCGCAGCGTCAGGACTTCGATAGCCAATCAACTGCACACGCATTGTCTGGCACACAATGAGATTAAAGGACTTGGTCCTCTTTCTCTAATTTCAAGTTATTTCAAAGTAATGTCCATGAAAAGCAAACGATCTGTGGAGGCATTTGGCCCAAATTGCATACTTTAGTACCATGCATACAAATCAGAAAATGATAGTTCCCATCTCCCAAGTACTCAAGTACAGGTAGTAAACAAAAGACTGGATACCGCACTACAGGATACTTCCCTACGCAGAATCTAAAATTAACTCTTGTTCCCAGGTATTGGAGCCGCATCTAGTAAACTTGGATATTCTAATGTCTAATTTAAACAAAGCTCCTCTGAGACCTAACTGAAGATCAATGAATCTACTACTACAGTTGGATGATGATGCTAGACAAGCTTCTCTGCAAAAGAGCTTGTCAGTACAGAGACTAAAACAGTTGTGTTTATGGCTAATTTCATAGAAAATACAAAAGTAATGCAAATTCTATTCCTCTTGCTTGATTTTCAGGCCCTTAAGTCTTGATTCCAGTTCATCTTCATTATCAGCCTCATCTTCAGCATTGTCATTGAGATCTTCTCCTTCTGGGTCATTCTCATCCAATGGCCCCAGCACATCAGGGCAATGCTTGAATATATCCTTCACCTCATCAATTCCTTCATCAGATATGAAATTACCATTAATATTCAGGCTCTTAAAACCAGGTTTGTTGACAACAACCTGTGCCAAGAGCCTTGCCCCTGCTCTTCTGATTGAGTTGACGCTTAAATCAACTTCAGTTAATTGGCCATGTCCCTCATCTAATGATTTGCCAATCAAAAGGGCACCTTCATCCTTCAGTTCATTCTCAGCCAAATTTAACTTAGTAAGGAATTGTTTTGCTGCAATACAAGCTGCTAAAGACACAGCTGCTTTGGCTGTGATGTCATTTCCAGCCAATTCCATAACTTCAAGTGACGGTGCAGATTCCTTGAAAGCATTCGCAAGTGCTTCTGCCCCCTCATCCTCTAAGTTCAAATAACTGAGATATACCTCAGTAAGATCTGGAAATGCAGCTAAAGCTTTACTCAGAGCAACTCCAGCTTCCACACCAAACATATTGTCACGAAGATCAAGCTTTTTCAGGCGGTTACATGTGGCAAGTGCTTCAGCAAGCGCAACACCTCCTTCTGAGCCCACTCTTGTGGAAGAACACCGGAAGTCCTCCAATAGGGGAGAACGTCTCACAATGTCAGCAATAGCAATTGCACCTTCATCTCCTGTCATGTTATTGTGAAAATGAAGGATCTTAAGCTTATCAGTGGAAGGAATCAACTCACAGACTGCCTGTGCAGCTTCCTCAGAAATGCCATCATTCATCAGATACAGCTCCTCCAACTTATTTTGTGATTGGAGGAGTGCCCCAAATGCCCTAACACCCTTTTCGCCTAATGCATTGTTTGAAAGATTAAGATATCGCAATTGACAACCTTCCAGAGCAGAAGAAAACATATTCATGACTTCGATGGCTTCTGCCTCTGGCCTGCCAGCTATAAAATCTGACAGGTCTAGTTCAATCAATTGATCCTTAATTGACATCAAGATAGGCACTGCAATTCTGGCTGCACCCAAACCAAAACTCCGATTGCTGAAACATATTCTAGTGTAGGAGTTTTTTGGATCCCTTAGAGGCCCTAAAAGGTCCTCGGCCTCCTCCTCTTCAATAAATGCCCGACGACCTCCAGAAATATCAAAGATTGTTTGATTGGCAGGAGTAGCTTTCTCAGCCATCAATTGCTCTCCATCATCCTTAGCTCTGGGGCCTCTTTTGATAACTTCCAGCATCTGCTTGCTGGATTCTTTGGCATAAATTTGCACAGCTGAACTTCCATCACCATCTGGCTCCTTTTCATAATTTTGGTTTGCAGCAGCAAAAGCCAACTCTTCTATTTGCTTGGCATCCACCTCAGCCTCTTCCTTGCTCAACATGCCATACTTTCTAGATAAAATTGATGGAGTGGTAAGATTCTTGGTCATTCGCTCTACAAGCATTAGCCTAGTACCTTGACTAGGGGGCCACAGTTTGACCGAGAGCTTGCGCTGTTGAAAATTTTCTGTTGTAGAATCCATGAATAGATAACCTGGAATCATGCATTGCAACTATATTACAAACTAAAACCAAAATCAACCACAAGGATTACTTATAAACTTATCAATATTCAAGTGTGTTTCATCAATCTCTGAAGTTAGACTTATATCACATAAGTAGACAAATGAAACTGAAGTGAACTTCTAAATATACATTGTTTTGGAACCCAAAATAGATACTCCAACTTGAACACAAATTAGTAAACCTACAATCATTAAGTAAACAGCAGGCTACAGAAATCAAAACTTAAAAACCAACATAGCATCGCACTCTGTAATTTAAGACTGGAAACACAAAACAACCGACCCATGAGTGCATCAAAAAAGAGAAGTAAAATCAATATTAATTCACAAAAATTGTCACAATGCTAGAATTGAGTGAATTTGACTGAAACAATTGGAGCAACAAAGACACATTGAAACATCTGCTGCAGATAACACTCAAAAGTGAAGTGAATAAATAAACTATCAAACAAATATAACTAAATCTCAATTTCACAGTAACCTTTATTATCTCTTTGGAGCTAAGCCCAAGCCTATGGACTCTCAACCAATCATAATCATTAACAAAGACAGAATTATTATCTTTACAAGTAAAATAATCCAATAAGAACCTTCCAACTGAAATGAAGACAATCTTATTTAATAATTACTATAGAAACCACAAATTAAAAATAAAAATATTTATTCTATATAAGCTAGATATCGCAAGGATCACTTATTCTTGCTGTATTGATGATCAATGTATGAACTATTTACTTTAGTGAAGTTAAACAGACATGGAAAGCTTCACACCGCAAACAATAAATGGATGAACAAAGCAACTACATTTCCAATATATTTCCTCAACATTCAAACAGCACACTGTTTCCATAATAGAATAAATTCGATTTCTATGTATTACCAGTCTCTACTTAAAAAGCTATCAGAAAACAAACGAATAATTTAAATGAAGAAAAATGGAAATAAAAGAAAACAGAAAACGAAAACTCCAACTGATTAATCTATTATCAAACGAAACGAAACGAAACTGAGATATCTCAAATTACTATTAACAAAAGCACTCCCCCGAATTGGTGGTAACATAAACTACAAAATGGTGTATAGTAGAGAAAGAATTTAAAAATAAAATACCTGAAAAACGCCTTACAACAGCAGATCCAACCCTAACCTGCAACAATTGAACAACATTTTAAGTTCTTTGTCTATTTTCGACATAAAATAAGTAAGGAATTAGAGGAATCGAAAAACCCTAGATTCGGAGCGAAAACCCTAGAAATGAAATACTCGTTAAAATAACAAGTGGAAGAGCAAACAGAAAGTGACCTTTTATTTGTGTATTTAGATTCTGGTGAAATTGATGGGACTCGGTGATTTGGAATATTGGTAGTGTAGAGTAATCATGAAGCGCAGAAATATAGATATACTAATGAAATCGGAGAACGGCGAGCGGGAATTGGAGGGAAATTATGTCAACTTAAAAAATTTTGAGCCAAATTTGCGTGGCGTGGCTTTTCAGTTTTCGAATATCGGAGAAATGACAAACGTACCCCTTATTTTGTGTCATTAGCGTTTTCGCCAATATTAAGGTTTGGGCTTGGGCCTAGTACGATTGATGTCGCTAGTAGAAGCCCAAAGAAGAAAAAATACCACCACCCTAGTGATTTCTTATGATTTTTTTGAGGGCTGTTTCTTGGAAAAGGGTAGACTATGATGTACATGAAAAGGTCTAGTTTTTGTGAGACAAGATAAGGAGTAGGATTTATTAGTTGGGTAACATTACCCAATAATTACAATCATTTGATCGACTTCGATAATTTCCCTTACAATCAATCCAATTATTATAATTGATGGGCACCCGAAAGAATAACATTAAACTATTCAAATTATTTGTGTAAATTTATATTTACTTACGGTGGTTTATGAGTTATCAAATAGGAATTGTTGAGTATCTCATTTAATCCTAAAAGGTTAAAGGTTCAACTCTCATCTTTGTCGAATATGTGGATAGTTATATATGAATTTAATCTTTCCTCTCCCACCATCAATAAAAAATAAAATAAAATAAAAAATCATGTAAATCATTGTAGTGAATAATATTTTGATGAATTATAATTTATATATTAAATCATTTGGACAATCTAACATTACTCAAAAGGACTGGAGGATCAAAAAAAAAATTGGAGATATAAATGGCACCGTATCTCCTTCTCACCCTTATGGGCTTCTCACGAGATTTATCCTTTTACTTATAGGCCATGTTTGTTACCTAGGATAGGATTGGGATTGAATAAATTTTTTGTCCAATCCCATGTTTGGCCCAACCAAAAACCTTTCACTAAATTATCTTAACTTTTCCCAAAAGTGTTTTTATCCCACTCCAGTGGGTTAAATCAATCCCACCCAAATAAATGGGTTAATTTTATCTCACCGTCGTCTGCTTTCTCTCCTCCAGCTCCGTCGTCGCCGTTGCCGCTTGCTTTTACCGGTCATTCTCTTTCTTCTCCGATCGAATCGTCGTTCTTCTCCGATCGTCGCTTTCTTCTTCGATCGTCTTTTTCTTCTTTATTCTTCTCTTTTTTTTCCCTCTCTTCCGCCGCCGACGAGATCGAGATCCGATCGATTACCAATTGAGTTTTGCATCTTTTTCGTCACCGTTCCAAGGCATCGATGCCTCCGTCGTCTGCTCCAGTCGTCACGTCGCTCAGCTGAGCTTTGCGTCTTTTTCGTCGCCGTTCCAGGACATTGACACTTCCGCTGTCTGCATCATTCGTCGCGCCGTTGGAAGCAGCGTGGGTTTTGGATGGGTTTAGTGTAGGATGGGTGATGAGAGAGGGAGGGACGCGGTGGTATGGGGCTAAGACGGCGGAGGAAATAAAAAAACTTTTCCAAATATCTGAAAATTTTCATTTCAGTCATTGGCAAATTTCATTTAAATCCTATCATATCCTAGTGTCACCAAACATAAGATAACAATTAAGTTAATCCAATTCAATCCAATCTCATATAAATAATTCAATCCTATCCCACGTAACAAACGAGGCCATAAGGCTCTAAAGTGTTCCATGTTTAGTTGTTCTCGTAATCTCATACAGTGAACTGTTAAGTAAAACCTTCGTACATCCACATATACAATCAAAATGGATTGAAATATGATGCTTGCTTGCTGTGATGTTGTATGTTTCTTTATTTCTTCTGAAAGAAAAGATACGAAATCTCAGCACTCTAAAATCTTGTCTACACCAAATAGTAGAGTTTGAGGTCGAATAAATGTGCTAAGAAACACTCAACACATTCACAGAGACCATCTTCATTTTTCTTCAGTATTTGTCAGAATCCTCTATGTAATCACCCCAGCCCCTGCAACGCATATGTTCCTGGGCTATTGGCATACAATAAGGTTGACTTAAGATATAGAAGATTTATGGCATCGCTTAATCCTGTCGGAACCGACAGTTTGACAGCTGGACAGGATGTGAGGTGGTCCACCAATGAGTGTCAAGCTGTGCATGATGACATGGACTTTCCAAAAGTCTTCCCTATACCAACTGTATATGACACTAAAACATCACACGGGATCGATCAAATATATTTCTCTGCCATAATAATATGACGAATGTTCCAATTATGTATGCTATAATTTGTTGTCTTATCTGAAACTTTGGGTGGTCCACCTCAACACCAACCAAATGTCTCCATCCTCTGAGTCAGATGCAAGACACATGGTCTCCATTGTGGTTAGAAACTGTAAATATTGCACAAGGAATCAAAGAAACCAACGATATTTTGCTCCGCATATAACCCCTTTTATGGCTTTGGATGGGAAATTCCTACAACTTTTGAATGTAAACAATAGTAGTGAGAGACGCTTAATTTTTATTTTATTTTTTTGGAAGTAGAGATGCTTAATTTTAGTGTCAAACATTTCAACTTCAACATGTATGTATAAAAAAAACCGAAGTATATATATAATGATGTACAATAATTATAATGTGTAAATCAAATATAAAAGAATTATTATACGGTAATAATAATATATAAATCAAACACAAAAGAACTAAAATCAGAAAAAATCAAGGCAGTAGAACAGAATTTGTAATTTTATAGATTTTTTTTTTTTTTTGAACTAAATAGATTTTTAGATTTATTTAAATCATTTTACACTACGTTTGAATCTAAAATATTGTATTGAAAAATATATATATACATATATAGGATATGTTACTTTTAAAACTTAAAATTAAAATAATTATAATAATACTTTGGTGGAATGGTCTTATCTAATTCCAGCGGCGAATGGTAACTAAAGTCATCAGCTTTAATGATAACATACCATTACCTTTTGGACTAAATAATCATAGGTGGGTATACACTCGGTATAACCACCATAAAAAATAAATAAATAAATAACTATAAATTATATTCGCATTGACAATGATTGTTATTACACTTGATCCACCACAGACAGTGGCCAAACTGACGGCGCAATTATATAAATAGTCTTCACCATAGACTATCTAATATGCATTACATGATGCAACGTATAAGGTTGCATTTTTCAGAAAGAAGCAGACCAATCGTGCTTACTAAAAGTAGATCCTTTACAATGTATCTGCGAGAATTTGAAACCTGTTCGATAGAAAATAGTGGTATGTAATAATTATAATATGGTAATTGCAACTTATCGTGGCTCCCCTCTTGCTTTATTTTCAGCCCTTAAATTTTGTTTCGAGTGCGTTCATCTTCGTTATCAGCCTCCTCGTTATTTAAGATTCTTCTCCTTCCAAGTGCACTCTCTTGCATACGATGATGGCCGAATTAAAGCATATGAGAAAAATGCTAGAATTATCTGGAAATGCAGCTAAAGCTTTAGTCAGAGCACAACTCCATCCATCTGCCACACTTAACAATACATATTGTAGTAACATAACATGTGAAGTCCTCCCGCATGGAGAAGGTTCCACAATCTCAGTAGTAAATGTACTAGCAACATATTGAAAGCGTTATCTTGTCAAATGCTGATTAATTTTATATGAAAACAAAAACTAGCTATAATACCAAATAATCTACAGCAAATTAATTAAAAATTACTTAGGATATAGATATTTAGTTTTTGTTTTATTTGATTTATTAATTAGGATGCTAGCGTTATTTTACAAGTTATACATATTTCTAACAAATGAAAAATGAGATATGATCATATGGAGTTTCATATTTTAAAGAACTGGAATACCTCTATTAGCAAATCTTTAAAACACTTATTTCTAAAAACGAAATTAAACACCGAAAATGTATTCGGTGTCAATAAATAAAACTGAAAAAATAAAACGAAAATGAAAACATGCTTGGTGTTAATAACTACGACCAAAAATAAGTATTGTGCATGGCTAATTATATTAGCAAAATTGCCCCATGCACCAAGGTTAATTGCATATAATTATCCTTTGATGGAAAAAGTTTTCAAAATGCCCTTGTCACCATCCAATCCAAATTTCCACTCTGAACATGTTGGAATTTGATATATTTGTAACATTAAATAATATCATACTTTTCTTAGGTTTTGATTGGATATTGCATCAATTACTTTGTTATTTGCGAACACGAATATTCGACGAATCCAAAGTTTGTCCTGAAAACATATTTCATGAAATAGTTTACGGTAAAATTAATGTGATTTTATGAAATGTCTTCTATTGTGAGATTTACTAAAATATGCTCCGAATTGATGGCCATGAAATATGGGTGACATCCAAAGAGATGGAGATTAAAAAAGAGGTAATGCAGAACTTTTAACTCCAATTTGGTTGAAAACAATTACATTGGAAATGACTAAAAAAGTTACAACAAATTTAAGGATTTATTTGTGATTTTATTTCCTTCTAGGAGCACGTGAAAACCTATTGGCAAATGTTCTTCTTCCCAAATATCTAGTAGAGAGAGCTTCTATATTCCTCTAATCCTCTTAGGAACTTTCAAGTAATTAGAAAACTTAATATAATCATTTGAAATTGATTTTGAAACGAAAAATTAGACTTAAGAGAGAATAAAATTTGATGTGTAAATATAAAATAGCTGTTTATGTGGGGTGTACACAAGCAATTATTGAAGAGTGCAGATATCCCCAACTCTTTTCACAGTTTCTCCGGAGTTATATGATATTATGCTCACTGATTCGGTACAGATTAATTACTATGATAATGGCTGGATTTCCCCAGTCCCTCCAACATAAAGAATAAAAAACTCTTTTAGCCTGGAATATCTAAAATGGCTCAAAGTGTACTTCAAGGTTGATGTGCGCACCTAACCAGGAAAATATCATTGATTCTTGCTTGGAGAAGGTTGGACAATGATATGGTTGGATTGGCTAATGATCATTATTTGGCAAGCGTAACTGCTCTACAGCATTAGCTGGTGAAAGGTTTTCTCCATTTGAAGGCAAATTATTTAGAGTAAGGAAGCATAATTGATTATATATCTATATATCTTGCCTTTAGATATAAGAAATATATAGCGCTTTAAGTACTAGTGACATGATATTGATTAATACTTTCAACGATTAATGTTAGTCTTTAGGATAGTTTAGAACAGGTGCGAAGCCCTTTGGAGGCCAGGGAAGACCCTGGTCCCCCAAAAAATCTTGCAAAAAATATTTGTATAAAGAATTTTAATTATAGTCTAAAAAAATATATATGTATACAAAATACGAAGATAAATTAATTTGCAATATATATATATATTATTAAACTTTCAAATTATGAAGCAAATTAAATTTGTTATTTCATTGTTATATATATTATAATTAAATAGCTTCTTAGAATACTATATTGGTTTCCCCAACTTCATCTGTCCAGTTCTACTCTGATTTAGATGTTCTTCTAATTTGACTTTCACCTGAATATATTCTATATAGGGATATTATCAATTTGCCCCCTCAAAATGAAAATAATATCAAACCACCATTGGTTTTGAAAATATTAGTCAAAAAGATCCAACCGTCAATTGAAATAGTAAAACGGTTAAAAGAATGACGGCTCTGTTAATATCAAGGGTATAAAGGTAATTAAACGTGTCCATAGAGAATGAAATATAGTTTGAATAGAATATGTAATATTTTAATTAAAAAAAAAAGAAAAAAAAAAAAACCACTCACACCTCTCTCTCTCTCTCTCCAACTCAGTAACCACTCTCATCACTCACACCTCTCTCTCTCTCTCTCTCTCTCTCTCCAACTCAGTCTCTTTCTCTCTGTCACTCACCGCCTCTCTTCGTCTCTCCGGTCACTCACCGCCTCTCCATCTCAGTCTCTTTCTCTCCGTCACTCACCATCTTTATTTCTCTCGCTCTCTATCACTACATCTCAGCAGGTTCTCTCTCTTCTTACGCCACCGGTAACGGTGACCAGTCGATGATGGAAGCGAAAGAAGAGGAGATCGATCGGAGGAGAAACGACATCGTGGCGGAGATCATGGAGAGGACAGTGAGGAATGACGGGCTGTGCGCTATGGCGTCAAGCGGAGCGGTGGTACAGAGATAGATCAGATCGTGCGGACGTTGTTCCTGACGCCGTTCGTGGAGAAGGTGGAGAGGACAGGGAAGAACGGCGGAGGTGGATCTGCGGGGAGGACAGAACGGTGGAGGTGGATCTGCGGGCATCTAAAATCTGGGTACAGGTTTGATGTATGATGAAATCTGGGTTTTGATGTAATTGGATAAAATATGATGATGAAGAAAATTATGGGTTTTGATTGTTGTTGATCTGGGTTTTGATTGTTGTAAAGCTAGTAATTGGGTTTATTGGATCTGTATATATGTTATTGGTTGCTTTATTTGGATTTGGATATGAATGTTATTTTCGTTTGATTTTTCTTTTTCAACTTTTATTAAATTTTTATTTTTTTTTTAAATGTGGATATCTGTTGGAATTTTTTTATTTAATTTTAATTTAATTTAATTTATTTACTTTTTATTTAAATTTAATTTATTTAATTTATTAAATTTTTTAAATTAATCTCCACCATCCATCTTGAGATGGAGGGTGGAGGTTAATTTTAAAAATTATTTAATTTTTATTTTTATTTTACTTTTATTTTGTTAAATTTATTTAATTTTTTAGTTTTTTCAAATTAATTTTTATATATGATTAAAATTTCTTTAATTCAATTTATTTAATTTTTTAAAGTTAATTTTTATTTTTTAATTTTGGTTATTAAAAGATAATTTGATAATTGATTAATTATTTGTTTTTAATTTATTAATTTTTTAATATTATAAGGGTAATTTGGTCTTTTACTGTTTTTTTCACAAAACCGCTTTAAAATGCGGATGGAAACCGCTTTTGAGAGACGTTAGGGGGTTTTTTAGTTAATATTTTTAAAAAGTGGGGTAAATTGATATTATTTTCGTTTTCAGAGAGTTTTTTGGATTTTTCCCTTCTACATATAATCACAAGATATAACTCCTGAATTTTATTTATTAATCATCTAAAAAGATATGGAATCTAGTCATCCACTAACAGATCTTGTCTACACCGTAGAGTTTGATGTCAAAAACATGTGCTAATTAAAAAAGACATTCACACATAATATATATCTCCATTTTTCTTCTCTTGTGAGCCCAGCTCTTGTAACATTTTCCTGCGTTATTACAGTTGGGTTGGCTTAAGATATACGAGATGTATGCCATAAATTGATACTGTCGGAACCGACACTTTGACAGCTGGACAGCATGTGAAGTGGTCCACCAATGAGTGCCAAGCTGTGGATGACATGGACTTTCTAACAGTCTTGTTATACAACTCTATAACATGACACGTTATCGATTTTATATAGAATACTATTATTGTTAATATAAGGAGTGTTTTAATTATGTATGCTATAATTTGTTGTCTTATCGGAGATGTTGGGTGGTCCATCTCACCGGTCACCGCCAAACATGGTCAGACCGCCTCACAAGTATATGCAAGTATTTTAATTGAAAAGAGTTGGACAAAGTGAAAAAATGAAATTGGTATAGGTATATCGTCACTTTCACATGTTTAAAATGGTGGATTTCTACCATACAGTTCATATTTGCTTTCTAAAGTATAAATTAGTTATAACAATTAAAATAAAAATTAACAACGGATTAAAAATATATAATGATTTTGACTCCATGTAAATGTCTTTTAATGTTTTTATATGATGATACAATAAAATTAATCAAATAATAAACTTTTACACTTTCATTATTGTGGCCGTGGATTCTGGTCCCCAAACCTCAAATTTATTAAATTTATTATAATAGTTAAAAAAAAACTTTTAAAAAAAAAAAAAAAAAAAGTCTCTAGATGGGAAATACCACAATCAAATGGAAAAATAAATATAAGTACCAAATATATATTTCAGTGTTCAGAATTTTATTTCGAAAATACATATTTTCGTTGCCATACATGAAAGCACAAATTGCAGCACAATTGCAATATTGTTTATAGCATAACCCTTTCCTATCACTTTGGGTGATTAGTTTCATTAGTATTGGGAATAGTTACTGTTGATAAAATATATGAGATTTTATATTTATAAAAAATAGGTATCTATTTGGGAGTAAGAATTATCTGTTAATCTCTTATTTGTGCTGATTTAAGGAAAGTTGTTGTAAAATATCTAGTGTTTCTTGCTATATATATATATATATATATATATATGAGCTTACTATAATGGTTTTAATATTAAAATTAAAAAGTTACATAATTGGACAAGAAAATGTTAAACAATCACATTGTAAATTATGACACAGACGATTAAGATGCAGTTCAAAAGGTAAGAAGTACAAGTAATAAGTTTATTCGAAGTAAGCATGCTTATTCATGAAGGGGTCATATACTTACATTAGTCGGTCATGGAATGAATAACTTGGTAATTGAATTAACGCTTTAATTTGAATGACAGAATAAAACAGAGTATAATTATAATTTTATAGTGAATTAAATTAAATTAAATTAAATTTAGCATAATTTGTATGTAATTTAATTTGGAAGCCAGTTTATACGTCCCATAGTCTTCACCTAAGTCCACTTGTATTAATTAATCTAATTGATTAATGAAATCACTAGTAAAATAATATGCAAGACCAATTAAATACTGTAATGTAGGTAAAGCAATAATAATTGAATATTTTATTATTTTTGCCTAGTTTAACACGTCGGTCGTTGATGCATGCAGAACTTCTTGAACTTTGATTTACACATTCCCAATTACATTAGGTTAATGGAAAAGTTTATATATATTACTAATGGCAATGTGTTTTAAGGAAGTCACCACTTCATTCATGATAAAATAAAGCAATAATTTAAGAGAGAAATAAAGTGTGTGACTATACCTTAAATCTCTTGATTTTTTATAATTCTACACGAGAATTAATATTTTGTTAAGTAGAGGCTAGCAGTGAAGATCGAAAAGTGTGTTCATGGCTTTTCTATCCGTAGTAGGAAGGGAAAAGTTGAACCAGCAGAAAACAGTATACTCATAGGTACGACTTTCTTTTTTTTAAAAAATATATATATATCAATATAATTTATAGGCTTCGAATTTATGCTAGAACCTTCTCAATTGACACGATAGTTAACACACTCCAAAAAAAAAAAAAAAAAAAAACCAATAATTAACGCTAGTTTATACAGAAGCATGTTTGACTGGTAGATCGTACGATGCGCTTAAATCATTTTGCACAGTTAATTTTTTTAAAAAAAAAAAAGCATTATAACTTATAAGATAAAGAAAAGTTAAAATAGAATAATCTTTCAAAAAAAAAAAAGAATAGGACAAAAACAGTTTAGTTGGAATGGTCTAATCAAATTCCATCGGCGAAAGCTAAACAAATCAATTCAATCACTTCTCAAAAAAAAAAAAAAAAAGGGGGGGGGTGGGGGGGGGGGGGGGGGGGGGGGGGGTGGTGGGGGGGTGTCATGAATTCAATAATAATTCGGGGGGTGTCATGAATTCAATAATAATTCGGACTTAACGAGTACAGGTGGAATGACACAAGATAATCACAACCTTTTGTTATTAAAAAAAAAAAGAAAAAAATTAAATTAATATTCCCATTGACGGTGAGTGTTATTACAGGTGACGCACCCACTGACGGTGGCCAAGCTTGCGGCATAAATAAATAATGGATCGACTCTCTAGCAATTGCGGTAGCAAGCACATAACATGATGCGCACCGTACAGGGTTCCACTTTTCATAACGAACGCCGACAAGCCATGCGTACCTGCGTTGCAATTTCATTCGTTTACGATGCATGTACATATAACATTAGATATGCCAAATTTAAAGTATAAATAATTGTAGATATTTTATGTTTTTTATCTGTATTAATAATATGATAATGGGTTAATAAATATATGGTTTTTTTAATAAATAAATTTTATAAATAAAACAAAATATCATCAATATACAATCACTCATTAATTATTACTGATTTGGATAGAGACGTGTGATATGAAATATGGAGTATATAACATGATTGATGAAAATTTTTATGCATTTTTATTTGGACATTTAGGACCCGTTTGCTATGGCTTTTGAAGGGTCAAAAATCTGATCATTTAAAAATGTTGATAATAAAAAGATCTTTGATAAAATTTTCCGAAGTGATTATTTATCTGTTGAGATTTTTTTTAAAAAAAAATATCTGTTTTATTATTGTTTAACCTTTTTTTTTTAAATAATCATATTGAAAAAAAAAAGATAACCATTTGAAACATGTCAATTTTTTATTGATCAAATGATGTTGTAATATTTAGGTTTCATTCGGAGCAAAATGGTCATTTTATATGATGAGAGGCAATTGAATCTTTTTAAAAAAACTTCATTTTAGTCGTTAAATTTTTGAAAAATATCAAAATTTAAAAACTCTTTTGAAAAGAATTATTTTCATCCCTAACTTTTTCAAAATTCTTTAAAAAAGTTCAAACCATTAGTCAACTGACGGTCAATGGTGATTTTAGATAACTTTTAATAACTTAAATTCAAAAACATTTTAGATAATTTAACTTATAAATTATTTGTTTTATTATGATAATCCAATAATTTACGTGAAACTAACAACTATCAATAGTAAAAAAAAAAAATTATGCATTTCGTTAATATTGACCGTTAATTGTTTGACAATTTTGGACATTTTTAAAGAGTTTTTGAAAAGTTAGAGATGAAAAGAGTTGTTTTTAAAAGAGTTTTAAAGATCTGATATTTTTCGAAACCTTTGGGACTAAATTGAAGTTTTCTCAATCTTTTTTATTTTTCTATTTGGTTTGACTGTCAATTGACTAGTAGTTTTAATTTTTTTAAAGAGTTTTCAAAACCTTTGGGGCGAAATGAATTGTTTCCAAAAAATCTTTAAAAACTCAATGGTTTCCAAATTAAAATGAAGTTTTTTCGTTTATCAAGCGTGCTAAAGCAATGTGGATGAAATCAAGTGGATAGGTTACCATTTAGATTATTGGGTCAAATTTGATCCGATCCATCTGCATATTCAATATCCAATTTTGTCTCATAAATTAAGGTGACCTCAACGCTAACAATAACAAATACAAAAGTTTTATGAAACCTAGAAATTTAATGTTAAAAATTTCTGATAAATATCTCTTTAACCAATATTCTAAACTAGTTTTATTTAAAAAGTTCTATTTGAGCACACCACCTTTAAAAACAGGTAATTGTTTATCTTCCTATCCTCTAAAATATTGTTCGGATTCCTTTTTTAAAATAATTTTCATTTCCAAAAATAAAAAGTGGGTTGAAAATGTTTGATTAGTTATTTTTAAAATATGTTTTTGAAAATAGAAAACGTCCTTTTTAAAATCATAAATTAAAAATGAAAAATAACTCTATATTTTATGTTTTTCACCATTTTTAAAACAAATTATTACTTTTTTCTCCAATCAAATATGTTATTCATTTTAAAAAACAATACCAACACGTTTACATTATTTTTTGTTTTGAAAATAAGTTTTGAAAAATTATATCAAACACGTTGCATTTTTTAAAACATCATTTTGAAAACATAGTTTTTTCTTTAAAAAAATATATATATTTTTCAAAAATATTATTTTAAAAAATGTTTGATATACATTTTAAGAGATTGAAAGTTTAATTCTCATCAAATATATATTATAGTCATGTGAATAGTTTCTCATGTAGTTGTCTCCCTTATAGTTGTCTTCCTTTCTAAGTCCGTAAAAAAAAAAAAAAAATGTTTTTGAATTTTACTTCAGTTTTGTGGAAGATTTCGCGTTCTCCTCAACAATAATAAGAACAACTTTAGACAAACGGAGATCATTGAAATTATTTTATGTTTCAAATTTTTTGTTTAGATAACGCCTGAGTTGATTCCTACCTAGGAAATTATCAAGTGAACGAGCTCTAATGTTAAACACAGAAGTTTGTCTGAAACAATAGTAGGCAGCACGTTAGGTAAGATCCAATAACGTTGGATAGTTAATAACAATAACAATGATTTAAGGAGTGCTCACTTATGGAGATCAAGAGAAGTTGATTGGAAGTTGATTTGAGTGAGAAGCAGAGGCAGGTCCCTTGACTGTAATTTTGGAACGCGAAACAGTGACTAGAATATGTAGGACCCATCTACAGTCAAGAAGAAAATTACGAAGAAGGAGTGAAAAAAAAAAAAGAATAAGGATAAAGTTTGTTTGCACCCCTATATTTTGGGTAAACGTCAAATTTTTAATTATATTTTAAAAACATGTCAAATTTTTTCAAAAATTTCCAAAATGCATCATATTAGTGTCTTCTATCAGTCAACTAATGATCAAGCTAAACAAGTAACATGAAAAGACTCTTTTACCCTTATTTCTCAGTTAAAACATTGTAGTATTTGACTTTAAATTGGTTCAAAACAATATTTCTAATGATAAATAATTAAAACCAATTTAAAAATATAACTATTAATATAAAAAAAAAACAATTTTTTTAAGAAAAAAGCAAATCAACGATGGCACTGGATCATCGCCAATCTAGTTATTTAACCATATTTGGTTCCAAATTGGAGCCAAATAGACGTTTGGATTTTCAGATCAAATCTCAGATATTGATTTGGTTTTTCATTGGAAACTCAATTCAACACTGGATTTTTTGAAACCCAAACAGTAGTTTAGGTTTCCATATCTAAGCTTTTAAATATGGGTTTTCACTTGTTAATCTGAGTTTCATCTAGATTGACATCAATCTGGGCTTTGAAACCCAAATCGATATTGATATGGGTTTCAATGAACCAGGTTATCGATTTGGTGAGAACCAAATTAACAATCTAATATGAGACCAAATCAACTAGATCGTCATCAATCTGTTGTTTTTTAAAAATATATATACATTTTTCCTTTTGATATTTTTATTTTTCAAATTTATTTTAATTATGTTTGATTTTTACTGTCTATCTATGAGATAGACAATAAAGATTTACCTTTTTTATTTTTTATTTTTATTATTTTTTTATGTTTTAATTATATTTGATTTCTATTGTCTATTTTAATGATGGACGTCGGAGATCTTTTTTTTTAATTATTTATTTAGTTTTTTGTTTTAATTGCTTTTAGTCATGACCATACATATGGCATTCTCTTTATGTTGATGATGAAATGTCAATATTACCCCTATTAATCAAAGTTAACTTAACATTTGATTAATAGTAGACTAACGGTAATAATTAATTTGATACATTTCGAAAACTTTAGGAAAGGTTTGATGCGTATTTAAATATAATTAAAAACTTGATATTTTTTTAAAATATAGGGATAAAATAATATTTACCCTAATAATAAATAAAATAAAATAACAAAAGCAAGCTTAGCTCACCCACTTTAAAAAATGGTGTTTAAGTAGGTGCACTCTCCACACCACCTTCCATGTAAAAGTTTCATGTAGAGAAGAGTTTGGGAGAGAGAGAGAGAGAGAGAGAGAGAGAAGCAACCCCTTTACTTTCCATTAAAGTTAAAGAGAGAAAGAGAGAGAGAGGGAGAGAGAGAGCAACTTGTGAGCTACAAATGAAGTAGAATTTAATAGATAAACTTGTAACATTTCCTCTTCTCTCTCTGTGTGTCTGCCAAAAGTGTTTGCAGAGGAGGGACATGGCAGAGAAGAGAAGAGAGAATGTGTAAGCTTCAAGAAGCAAATATTCTATGTCTCCGTCCTCACAAATCTTCTTGGTGTTTAACGTTCTTCTTCAAGAAACTAACTTCCTAGTTCGTTTCTCTCTAAATTATCTGTAAGTTTTTGTCTTGATTTAAGCTTTCTTCTTTCTATTTCACTGAGTTGGGGTTTTTACTTTTTCGACATATAATTTGTTTTATTGTCTGCTGATTCGATTTTTAATTAATGAATATTGCTTTTCTTGTTGTGTTTATTGTTTTACGAGCTGCTTATATTATATATCAAATGAATTTGATCTTGTGTAGACTTTAAATTTTAAGTCTTTCTGTTGTGGAATATTCGTTGGGAAGATGAATAGTGGGAGGCTATGAGATCTGAACTTTCTTCCTAAGGAGAAAGTGAGTAGGAATCCAATAGTTGCATACTTTTATTGAGACTTATATAATATGTGTTACTTGGATCTACGAACCTTTTCTCAGTGAAGAGTTTGGTCATCCTTGCTTGCCTTGAAAAAGATTTGGGATATTAACTATGAACTGAACTGGAGTTGTATATGGGGGAGTGGTAAGTAATTACATAATTGGAAATCGAGAAATATGGGAAACTTGCATGGAGAGAGGAGTTACCATTAATGAGTCCATATGAAGAATCTATGGTATTGGCAATATTGCTTGTTGTGGTGGCATAGCGAATCATTTGAAAAGATATCTCAATACACACATCATTCTCTATTTTGGCAATTTGTCTTGTTAGGAGCTACTATAGTTTTCTGAATGCTATTTTAAGCATCTTGCTTTTGGCCTATGCCCTGTGCTTTTTCTACAAAACATGTTCCTTCGTCACTTTTTCTAGTGGAGTTGGTGGTAACCGTAAGTATATTTTCTGATGATCTTTTGTGAATGTAAATATTTATTTGAATGTTCTTCTCTTTAACTGGAAAGTATTCAGGACATCTCAAATCTGTAATTTGACCAGATTATCCTTTGCCATCTTAATGCTCTTAATTTATCAAACACATGTTTCATATATTAAAAATTTATCATCATTTAAATGAGAATAGTTTTTTTTTTTTTTTGTTTCTTGGTGACTTGGGGGAGGGAAATTGAATTTGGGTACGGGTTGTTTTTATGATTTATACCAAAATTGTGTCTTGAAATTAGTAGGCATGCTGATCTGGGAAGCGGTAGCAGAGCATCTTGCTGCTTCTACCTTTGATTTAATGATATTTTCAACTTTAGAGCATTTATTAATTCATTTATGCTTATCAGTAATTTCAGTAATATTATTCTTGACATGATGAAATTGTGATAATAACTATTTATTATAAAAAAAGGAGTGATAGCTACTGTATTCTTTTTAAACCAGATTGTTAGTCACTTGTTGGATTTAATTGCGGCAATTCCTACTGATAATTTAATCATTACACCTTTTTTCATGGAGTCTCTCTGTTATTCTTGGGATTTCCTAGTTTTGCAGGGGAAAAAAACATTGAGATCATTTGAGTTATCACACCAATAATTGCTGAATGTGGGGGCTTGTATGCAATTTCTTCTTCTTCTTCTACTTCTTCTTCTTCTTCTTTTTTTTTTATTATTATTTTTTTTATCAAGGTTTCGAGCATACATGGGTTTGGGAGGTCTTACTATTGATAGATCTCTCTAAGTTGTATAAGAAGTTGTAAATTATACTGTTTCTAAAAACAAAAAACAGTTTTATATGCCCAGCAGTTACAATTGTTACTCATAATTGTCCTTATCAGTATCTTGCCTTTTCTTCTTATGGATTTTTTGGGCATTAATGACCTTTTCTTTGTTGCTCTTTGGCAGCACAATCTGAGTATGGGAACTCTGGCACTCGATACTGAGCATGTTGACCCAGATATATACCTCACTTTGGGACTTAAAGGATCTGAGAAAGGAGTTGTAAGAAGTCCAAAAATTTTATCAATTATTTCTACACTTCTTGAGAAATCTGTTCAGAAAAATGAGATGCTATTGGAGACAATGCAGATTAAAGATATTACAATTTTTCATGGGTTAAGAGCACCCACTATAACTATTCAGCAATATATTGATCGCATCTTTAAGTATGCTGCCTGCAGCCCCTCCTGCTTTGTTGTTGCACAAATTTATGTCGATAGATACCTTCAGCAAGCTGATGTTCATTTAACTTCCCTTAATGTTCACCGACTTCTTATAACAAGTGTGATGTTAGCAGCAAAATTTATGGATGATGCGTAAGTACTAATCCTTGAAGTCAAATGTATGTTTGGTCATATTACGTTGTCCTGAGTCATATCTCAAAATGATGAGCCTTGTGGTTATTGCATACAAACTCATTGTTTACTTACCTACAACCAGTAGTTCCTGGCTGGGAAACTGTTTAAATTATGCTGATTAGAAGATTATGTATGTTTAAGTTTTGGGCAGGATAATATTTGTCTATTCATAAGTGAAGCAAACATTATGCCAACATAAGCAAACTTGTTGATTTCCTGATATCTGTGAGGAGGGCTGACGATAATGCATTAATCAATAAATTATTGATTAGTTATATGGAAAATTTCAACCATGAGATTTTTTTTTCTTTCTGTGCACCCTTGTTGCCTTTTTAATTTATGGAAGTTTGTTGAAGTGATATTCTATGTTGTTTTGCAGATATTTCAATAATGCATACTACGCCAGAGTGGGAGGCGTAACTACTGCAGAGTTAAACAGAATGGAGATGAAATTTTTGTTTAGTCTAGATTTCAGGCTTCAAGTGAATGTCCAGACATTTCAAAGTTCTTGTTTTAAGTTAGAAAAAGAGGCTGCCGAAGTGCACCAAATTGAGCGACCAATTCAAGCCTGTAAAGTCAAGGAGAATTGGTCAAACAAAGGAGATTCAGCTTGTGTTCCAACGATTGCGCAATGATAATGCAAAGCATTGCAATGTATCATTATAATCCCACATTTTGCTGAAGTATGTTTGAGCTCCGGATGTTGATTATAGATGCTATAGGTACAACATTTTGCTAATGAACATTGCAGGCAGCATATGACATCACTTGTTATAGGTTATGCTATATTTTCTGTGTTCTTCATGTGATTTCCTTTCAGAGCCTCTGTTTTCAGGTGGTTTCAATCCTCACAGTTTGCCTTTGGTCATGCAGAAGCATGTATGCTTAGATTAGCAAATTTATAGCTGTGAAAATTAATTGATTGAATTCCTTTTATCTTTAAAGCAGCATGCTACTTGTCATAAGAATTGAAAAGTTGAAATATTAGTTTTATCATTGTTTATGCACCTGATTTTCTTTTTTTCCAATTTGGTACCGTTCTGGGTTGTTACATCTTCATCAATCAGCTTGGTCCTCATAGCATTAGCAACCAAGAGTTGAGGTATGCAGGAGTAAATTACTAATCTTCATATGGACAGGATAGTAAGTCTGATTGTATTTTGGGAGTTGTGGCAATCTTTCTCGACCATCCTAGGTTCAACCCCTGGGCTACTGCTCAATGTTAGATAGGCAGAACTATAAGCCATTTCGGTGGCAAACCTCTCCGCAGGCATTGACCCCCTTGGTGAAGTCCGTAAGGAAGCTAAGAGTTTAAGATGATCTCATTAACCATTGCTATTAAGTGCACATTGCCACTTGAACCTTGACGGTGTCACCTTTAGCAAAAAGCAAACTCTTTCCAAAAATAACTGAGTGCAAGAAGCTGTGGCTGTCCACTATATTTTCGCTTCTTTCATTAATCAAGTTCAAAGATTCAGACGTCACTCGCAATGGATAATGGTTAAATAGTTTCCTCATTCTGCTTACACGTGATGAAAAAATGCGAACATGGAGAGAAACACCTGCTCAGAAATCGTCTTTGCAAAACCTCTATCATCAATTTTTCCACTAACTATTGCCCAAGGGAAAAACTGAAGCTTTGGAGGAACTATTACCTTCCAAATAGCACAAAATTGTCTAAAATGCTCGTGAGAGCTATCATTCCCAAATAAAAAAATGGAAAGAGGCACATGTTTATACTTAGAGACATCGCACGCTTCATAAACTTTTTACTCCAAAATGTTAAATTTTACAAACATTTGCTATACATGATAAATACAAAATAATACAGTCAGACCTGATATGAAAAGGTTGCTGGCGTGAAGTCAGTTTGAGAAAAAAGGGAACTAATGTATAACCTTCTAGAGGAAGCCTCTATTTCCCGTATGAATTCACATTTTAACCTTCCAAAATTACCTCGTTGTGATGTCTGCTCCTTGAGCAGTCCTATTACGACAGAATGAAGCTTTTGCTTCCACCACTGTATCTCAACTCTCAAGCAGCCAAAATCTACAAAACTCCAGGATGGTTTCATAATTTTCTTCTAGAGGGTTTTCAGCACTCAAAAGATATTAAACAGCTGTCAGGTGGAAGTGTCACAATTATCCTGGACCCAAAACAAGCCCCCTACAGCATTACCTGGGAGGCCTCTCCAAAGAAATCCAGCCAAACTTCCCTTTCCGAAAATCTGTCAAGATTCGGAATGCTGCTTGGTTGGCATCCCCATTAAACAAGTGAAGGGCAAGCTTCTGAACAAATCTGCAACACAACAGATTAACAGAGATCACATCAATCAATCTACTGGAATGAAATGTCAAGAGTAATTATACATTTGTTGAAGATAATCCTACTTCTCCCTCCCCCTCGCCCCCACAGGAGGATAGGTTTACAAGCTTCATAATGATGGGGCTTTTTTTTTTGGCTGGGGGCTGGGAGACGGCTTTCAGAATCTTTTCCAGTCCATGAGCTGAGCCTTTGAAATATAAGTCACAGAATACCAGACAGAAACATACACTTTACCACAGTTGCCATCCACATCAATCTTGTAGCGGTTTCGAAGAGCATTTGTACCTGGCAAGGAGTGTACATTGGGTTACACTTTTGAATACCATAATAATTTAAGGGCAAGTTTAGAGCTAGAGTATTTTTATTTTCCCAAACAGAAGATAATTACCAGTTGGAATTGAAAGCCCGAAAACCTGGCAATTGATTTTCTACCTAGCATAAAACTCTTTTAAGATGTGAGAACTAAAAATTTGCAAATTTAAGTTTGACAAGGAGCTATAACATGATCACAAATCTTCCACATCGATGCCTTTTCAGTTGCCAATGACTACATGGAACACCATGGTAACAACGAATCTACTTATTAACCGAAAAACAGAGTTTTGTAATATATATTCTCTGTGTCTTTGGGCCTCTTTAGTTATCAATGGTTATGTGACACACCATGGTATAAAGAAGATCACTAATTTTGTCTAGAAAAGCAAAGGGGCAATACTACAGTTTTCCTTCACTTACTCTCCAATTAAATAATATTAGTCACTGTCTAACAATGAGCAAATTTTAAAGGAGCTTAACACCTATTATTAATACAAGTAAATTTCCACTACCTAGAGAGAAGGCCCCCTTCAAACGAAAACGCAAACAGGATGTTGTAGTTGGTATGAACCTTCTCCTATTTACTGATACTGGACAGCATTTGTATCTAGAAAACAGATGAAAATAATATGATCTCTTAAACCATTACCTTTTTCAATTTTTTTCCTCAAGAAACTTAAATTAAGATTTTTCTTTGAACAGGAAATATTTCCTTGAAAAATGTTTGAATAATAATTATGAGCAATGTGCTATGAAGAATAGACCAAATGTTTACCTACTGTTGGAAGCTTTGCCAGCATTTGTACAAGAATTGCAGCAACATCAGTAACATCATAGGATCTCTCTCCAATGTCATCACATATAGCAAGCTTTATTGCGGCTACTTGATCACTAATTCGCATTGGGAGTATTCCAGGAGAGTCTAGCAACTCAAGATCTTTACCAAAACGAACCCATCTTTTACCAAAATAAGAAAAATGGGGTAGTCAGACAAGGAAAGATGTGCACACTGACATGATAAGTTCATAATTTTCTTTTCTGTTGGTGCAGAATATAAATCTAAAACCATGAAGCAGTGAGTTTTCAAACCATTCCAACCTTTTTCAGTGTAAGCATCATATGAATTCCTCAACATCAAAACCTCTTGATCATCAAACTTCTAACAAGTTCAATATAAACCGAAAAGATATTTAACTTAGTATCTCTCAATATTTTGTAGAACTGCATGGACATGGTACTAGAAGTTTGAACTTTGCAATAAAGACACATGTTTAAAACCTCCATGTCAATTCGATTTTAGTGTTGCAAAGTGTTAAAATCTCTATAACAATTCCAAACCACTACAAAGTTTTCAACAACCTACATATTCTTCTTCAAATTTCCAACAGTTTCGTTCATAATAGAAACGATTTCAACTTAGCAGCTCTCAGCATGTTCTAGCATTGCCTGAGTGCAGAAATTTTAAAAATTGCACTGCTTAATCCTTTTTTGTTCCTCCTAGTTGACCATATCTTAACATTTTCTATGATCTATGTACGAATTAAATAATTAATTACATACTTCAACTCTCTTGTAACACCCGGTCTGGGAGCCGCCGGACACATTTTCCGCTTTAGCAAACGGTTGATCAGAGATGATTTCCCAACATTCGGATATCCAACTATTCCAGCTCGAACCTGTACATTAACAAAGAAAATGTCTCCATGTTTTCAAAATGAAATTCATATTTGACAATTTAAGAGGATCATTAATAATTTGCTTTTACGTTTCCCAAATAACTCCGAATTACTCCACCAAAAAGCCAGACACAACAAGTTGGCTTCACCATTGATTATAAGAGGTGGAAACTAAAAGAAATTTGTTAAAAGAATCAGCATGAATGCAATAGCAGGTAACAAATACCCAACAATAGCATCAACATAACTGATATATTGAGAGAAGAATACAATCGATATCACAAACCCACCGCACGAGGGAGGAGCCCTTTTGCTTGGCGTTTGACATTTACACCAGCTGCCATCGCCTTCGCTAACCGGCTTAGCTTCATAGTGCCCTGTATTTAACACAGGGGCATGGTTATTTCTCACTGCAATGGTCAATCTAACGAAGCAAAAATAGATTTCTTATCATTATACCATTCCAAGTTGTCCATTCGAGAAGATAACTTTAGTTCCCTGATTTGCAAAATAAGTTGCCCAAGCATTCCGATCAGCTGTAGATATCATATCTTCTCTATTTAACACTAAAATTCTCTTCTTATTACCAAGCCATGCATCCATCTGCTCATGAAAAGGAAGTAAGAAGTTAAGGTCACAGCTCTTAACTCTTCAGTTTAAGAAGTGATATCTGAGCTTGCAACATCAAGAAGCATTATAAACATGAGAAGCAACATCTGGTATGACTTGTAGTATTCAATGTCAAAGCTTCAGCCACGGCACAAAGCTAGAACAGCATTTAAATTTCAAGAAGTTACAAACATTAATTCATAGATCAAAAAGGCCCCTAAGGGACTGAAAAACTGCAAGATATAGAAGCATAGAAAAATGAAATCTTCAAGAGACTAAAAGCATATCAGGTAAGTCTAACAGTTGATGTTTGTGTTGTTTAAGTTAAACAACTATTGAAACGAAAAGGCAAGTGTAACCTGTGGATGGGTTGTGGACAAAGGAATTCTAGCGTCTCGAACTTCAATAACAACATCCATCAACTTGAGTTGCTCTTTAAGTTCTTTCTCACTTTTTGCTATGTGACCAGGATACCACTGTAGTATTGCCAACACTCCTTAAACAAATTGGAGGTTGCAAACATAAAGAACTCATTTATTAAGGTTAATTAAGCACCTGAACAGGACGCAGTTGTTTGGTCCAATAGTAAAGGTCGGCATCTAAATCAACCCAATGGCTCTCTTCTTCAAAGCCCTCAAAACTGCCATTTGGATATGAGTGTCCATGCCAACTCGAGTTTTTCCCACCAACAATCTGCAATATCAGGAATCGCTCTTCAATTGCTTGTCAAAATGTAAATGTTGGCGTGAGCAGATAAAAAAGGACAAAAATACAAGGAAAGAAGGGGCAGGTAGTATTGCCTGAATACTAGGAGGAGAATAGGACGAAGAAGAAGAAGAAGCGGAGAGAGCTGTAGTGGATGGTTTCGTTTTGCTTCGGCAATCAAGAGACTGAAGGGAGATTGTAGGAGAATGTAACCAGAGACTTGAGAGCTGCAGAGCCATTTCACGCTACAAGAATATCAAGTGTTATCAATACTCGACAATACGTACGAATCGAAACTGAAATCAATTCCTCCCCTCTCTGTTGTGTGTAGACCGTAGAGAATTAGGCAATTTCTGGGAAAACTTCATTCACATCCTTAAGGTTTTGAAAAATATCAAATTTTTAGATATAATTTGAAAAAAGCTATTTTTATCCTTAATTTTTTTAAAACTTTTAAAAATATTCCAAACCGTTAATTAATTGACAATCAATAGTAATAAATAATTTGGATGGGAAGGATAAAATGATCTTTTAGTATAAAAAGCACTTAGACTCATGTCATTAAAAAATCAACTACAAATAAAAATATTTGGTAAAAATATCATCACAATAAAGAAAATGATTTAGATTAAATTATAATTTAATAATTTAAAATTAAGGATATTTTAAATAATTTCATTTGTAAATTCATTATTTTATGAAAGGTAATCTGATAATTTTAGTATTACTAACAAGCATTAAGAGTAAAAATATATTTTTATATATTTTATCATAGTTGGTTAACGGTTTAAGATATTTTAAAAAGTTTTTAAAAAATTAGAAATAAAAAGAACTATTTAAAAAAAAAAATTAAAATTTTGATATTTTCTAAAATTTCAAGATTAAAATGAAATTTTTTCATAATTTTTCAAGTTTTATTTTAAAGTGGGTTGGGCCAGTAAGCCCAAATGACCCTGGGTTTCAATTGGATGGCGGAAGTAATTTCGTTCTTGAGTGTGAAGTGAAACTATTTTTTAACAACACTGTTGAAGGATAAGATTTACCCTCTGCTACAGCCCATGACTGAAAATATCGGTACAAAATTGAATGGCTTAATTTTGTAAAATTGATCGAGTGAGAATATGTGATACTTGAAACGACTATCACATCTTTACATTTTCCATTAGTTATAATAGACAAAATCTGAGCTATGCATTGTCTGGTATTGATGAATAAGAAATCCGTAATACATACTCTGGCTTTGCCTGGGCTTTGCCTACACAGAAATATAGGGCTACAACCTGGAATTCCTTAAAGCATTGCAATCAAGAATCAACATGGGTAGTTGGAATAAAAAATTGGAATTTGCATTATAAAAAAGGTCAGTGAAGCATTCCACGCAAGGAAAACAGCAAAATTTATGTCATTGGCGCAGCAATGACAAAATGACCTAGGCTCTATGTACGTTGTAGTCGCTTCCGTCTTTACAGCTAGCTAGTCAAAGATCAAAAATTAGTGCTAAATCATCATCTACAACTACCTTGAGTCATCAACTTTGATAGGTTTAGCAAACGCTTTTGTGAGGTAATTCCTTATCTCTGGTAATATGCGTTTGATCAAATGAAAACACCTGCATATTATCAACACTTAAAATTAGAATGTCCATTTACCGATTTGATCAACTATATACTATGTCAAAATGGCGGGCAGCATACTGAAAGACACTTAAAGCACACTTTATTCTAGACAACCAACCTTATGGAAATCAGAGAATAATTTCACTGACACTCCTTGAGAACAAAAATGTTTTTCCAGAGATTTAACAAAACAGCAATTTTCAGATGTAATTTTGTAATTGATATATTTAGTTAAACATGGACATGCCCAGTAGAACCCAAACTATAAAATTTAAAACCGGCCAGTCAGAATAATAAAATAACAATAGTACCCAAACACGTGGCTCAAGATATGACTTGTTAATATCAGAGGAAAGTGACGAGGCAAAGAGAGTTAACATACCATGGCCTTTTTCTCAATTTACCAAATTTATCTAAAATAAACAGTATGCATGATTGCCTTAAGGTTGTGGCATTATAAGCCTCCGATAACTCATACATGAGGGGAACATTTTCTGCAGTAATATCCTACAGAAAAATAATAAAAATCATTAAGCTAACTTCTAAAATAGATGCGGATTTATTCAAAGCACTTATCAAACAAATGTCTTAGCCAACCTGCGCAATGGCAAACTCGCAGAGGCGTTTAAGTCCTTCCAAAAGATACTGGTCAGCAGCTCTGAGAAGATCTTGAGCAATCTCTGTATCAACATCTACAGATCCTGTATATGAATCTACGAGCACACAAAATGGAATATCAGCACAATATGGCACATTAGTTTTACATTCATTTTCAGAAGGGAATGCATTGCAGATACCTCATCATTAACTCAAAGACAGCCCATCGAATATTTGGAATTTCTACATCTTTAGCATCTTTCTCCTGCAATCCATTTAAATATTCTTTTTGCAAGTAATAAACAAGAGAATATATAAAACCATTTCTTGCATCTTTCTTGATCAGTTTATTTAAATAATGTTTTTGTGTAAATTATAAAGCCTTTTCACCTTCCAATTTGTCAAAAAAGTACAAAAATTGCACAGATCAGCTGCAGCAGTCTAAGAAGAGTTTTTAGAAAGAAACGAGCTGTAAAATAAATCGATGCTCACCCTATAACCACCATCAAACATTGCACGAAAAGCATCAGAAGAAGCAAGCAAGCATATTCTGTGAGCATAGAACCGTTTACCTATAACATAAAAACCAGTATGCATTATATAAACAGGAAAAAGCAATAATATTCAACACACTAGTAAAAAGGGCACGCACAAGAACAATTTATACCTTCAACTAAGAATGTTATATCAGACAATGTTTGATTGTTTACATACTGCTCGCCCAAATACACCTGAAAAAAGGTTGTGCAATTGTGATTAATGCATAATAGGAACCAGAAGATATCCCTGTCAACATAGTATCCATTCTAGGGCAAAAAAAGATGGTGACTGCCAAAAATATTAAAAAATAAAGTAAAACAAAAATTTGTAAACCCATAAAAATCTCAATTTAGTGCTTTGGATCAAAAGATCATATCAAAGAACCATCATCGTTACACAAAACAGCAAACAAATAAAAACTTGATTTTGTATATTAGGAACAACAATTTGATAATCAAGACTACAAAGTACAAACCAATTCATTTGAAGAAGATCATTATAGAGTGCCTCAATGGATTGTTGATATGCATGGCATGGTGACACTATTACAGCACCCCTCGTCTAAGATCATAGCCTACAACTGCTATACAACTATAAAGAGACATGTGATTCAACAGATAATCATCCAAGAGCCAAGTAGTAAGTTAAGAAAGAGTGTGAGAGTTAATACAAAGGCTGAAATGACTTGATTTATAAGTTGATTAGGTGTACAAAGGTATTAGCAATTTATAAGGTTATGTTAACTTCACTTTTGATTAATAAATTTCTTCTAACGTCTTCACCCTTAAAATAGGTCATTGGACTAAACCACATAAAATTCTTGCATGCTTTGTATTACCTTTACTAGTCTCTTACTAGGATCCAACATTATTGGTCACTGAAATTTACAATTTTTCACATGGAGCACTGCATAAATTGGCTGAAAGCAAAATGCATCTCACAACTATGATAAATTTGCATGTCATCGGTCATCAGCTCAAGACACTAAAAATAGTTAACTCTGCTTTTGGAACTCCCCTCTCCAGTATATAATTCATATTGCTCCATGGAATACAACAATACTAACTCATTGTTCATAGGTATATATTTAGGTCAAGTGGACATCTAGCTTCCATATCATCCTACTATCCTTAAAGATTCAAACTAAATGAAACAAACTAGAAGAACATCAGTTAATAAAGCAAAGCAGATGTATAAAAGAAAGGATACCTGTGGGGTTGGTGATGAAGGAGCTGCATCCATAGGAGATGGGGAACTAGCCTTGGTAGCTAATTTATACAATGCCACTGAACTATCCTCTTGCTGCTTCACAGTTGTAGACTCAAGAAGACCCAACAATAGCTCTAAACCTGCAAGAAAAAAATGCATACTTAAATGAGCAACTAAAAAACTGTAGAACATAATGAATAGAATTGCTAGTCTAGTGTAAACCCTTTTGCATTAAGAAAGACAATGATGATAAAATTTGGTAGCTACACTTCAGTATTTGTACCATTGTTATCAATGAAAATAGTTTTACAATCATCAGGCGAACAAAGATGAGCAAGAGCCAAAGCAACCCGTCTTTGAACAGCCTTCTCCGCAACCCGCATCATATACAACAGATGGTTCAATATCTGTCAAGAAAAAGAGTTAAAGAAATTAGTGCACCAAGACTCATCAAATTATCATTCAACCATTAAATATCTAGCACCAAACACAAATTATAATTTGAACGAACTAAATGGCCTAAGAACGTAGGGATAATGAACTCACTCGTCCCTGAATCTTCTCCTCTAACCTTTTCAATGTCTTTCCCACGCAATCCTTGGTTGGCTGCAAGCATCACATAAGTGATGGAGTTAGAATCTAATTAGCAGTAGATGGAACAGTGAAGGAAAGGATTGATAATGTAATCTCAATTCAAGAACAAAAAATTATCAATAAATTAAGTTATAGTACACATTACAAACACTATAAACGTTTGAAAACTAAAAACATCAAATTTTCACTTTTTCAAGACATTTGAGATCATGAAAAGTTCTTGCTCATCAAACTACAGAACTTTTGAAATCACCTTCAATGTGTGCCTTTAGGGTAGTTGCTAACATAATCCATAGATTAAACATAAAATACATTTAAAAGCATACTTGCACATTAAATTCACCATCTTGGAGTTTTTGAACACCTCCAACCCTAATGAGATCAGCAACATTATCCTACAAAAGAAACTTCATGTAAGCACCACGAGATTTCTAGTGTTAGATGTGATATAAAAGATAAATTACAGCCAAAAAAAAAGAACTAGTGACCAACTGCACCTCATTATCTGCAAGGCCATATAGAGCAAATGCAGCATTATGTTGCAAAGATCCATTTTTAGAATCAAGAAGCTTGAGCAATGGCAGCACACCACCACTATGAGCAATGCCAGCTTGGTTGTGAGTGTCCTAAAATTTCACAAGGTTTTAGCACATTCAAAAGAAGAAAACACATTATAAAAGTGCTTATATTCATTGCCAACAAACTAGCTTTGTCATTACAAGCTACCCAACAAATTTAATATGAAATGAGAATCCAAAACAAAAATCTTGCTTTCCAGCATAATCAACAATGCACTAAACCAAGAACATGGTATTACATAATTGATATATGAAAAGCATCTGATAATTTAAAAGGATTTTGTACCCTAAATCATAAAACCTCCCTTCTAGCAGATTTCAGATAAAAGAAGTTACACAACTTTTTCAGAAAATGAAAGCATCATTGACTACTAGAATCACTGATGTCAAACCAGTAACAAGATGCATATAGCTTTCTTCCAGTATCTTTATAACCGTATTTGCATTGAACACAAAACAAGATCAAAGAATAATAACCTGTGCCAATCTCCCAAGTGCAAAAGCTGCCATTTCTTTAAGCTGTGAATCTGGTGATTGAAGCATATCAATTAAGGGGCGTACAGCTCCTCTCTGAACAATGTGCACCTGCAACAAACTCATGTTTGAAACATAATGCACACAACGTATTCAAAGGACAGAACTACTAATCCAAATTTCATATATAAGTAATTTACTATCATAGACATGTTTCAAAGTTCAAATCTTAGACACAAATGTTAGCCCAATGTACCTTGCAATCTGAATCAGCGGTGGCAAATTGACCAAGTAACAGGGCTGCTTCTCTTTGGCTTTCGAAACAGGGGGAACTGTAACCAGAGATATCAATGCCTTAAGATACTCATAAGTAATAACTAACAAGAAAAGAAACATAACAAGTATAGACATCAGACATCCTTAAACAACTACAGATGATAAATCAGAAAAAGAAAAACAACAAAAACCATGGTTCTTCTAAAAGAAACAGTGAACTTCACACAAAATTAAGCATTACCTGAGCAATCCAATGACAGGTTGCAAAGCCCCAGCAAGAAGAACCTCTTTCTTTATGTTTGGGGATGAGTGAACGAGATTGCCAATTACACCAACCTAACAACCTCAGGCAAAGTAAGCTCATGCTGATAGCAATATATCAAAAGTAAATTCCAAATTTAATAGAGATTTAGTTGAGAGCCAACCGCTTCATAGTGTATAGCAGTATCCTCTGATTGAAGCATTAGTATAAGGATAGGAAGAGCATTACAATCCACGATCTGCAAATTTGGAAGTCAAATAAAAAATTGCGCTCAAAAACATTGTGAAGTATCATATAGCAGGAGAACCTTACCTGTCGTTTGTTCTCATCATTTTTAAAGGCAAGAGTCCTCAAGGCCCCTGCAACTGCTCTCTGTACCTTTGCATCTAAATACTCAAGCAGATCAACAAGCAGTGGAATGCCACCTTCCATTCTGAACATAAGACAGAAATATTAGAAAGAGAATATAATACTTTGCATAGACAAGAAAGCAAATATAAAACAATTAAACCTGACACGCGTCTTGATGCTGGCATTTTCATGAGCAAGGTTAGTGATTGCATCCGCTGCTCTCCTTATAACACCATTAACTGCCCGAGAGTTACTACTGCTTTTATGCCGCTTCAACAAGACCACAAGATGAGATAAAGCTCCAACATCAACTATGAGTTGTTGGTACTCGGGCTACAAACAATGCAGCAAGTAGCATAAGTCAGATGCAGCAAACATATAATATAAGCATGAAATAGCAAACCATAAACAGCTATACAAAGTACAGCCTGTGTCATATTACGATGTCTAATTGGATATATATTCAACCAACAAAATTTAGAACATATATTCACAGAACTAAAGCTAACTTTGATTAATGATTAGTCCAACATAAAATAATCACTAAATCTATATAAAAGAAAGATGTGGGATTCCTTAAATATGGTACAGTGTCTGATCTTTTGTTTACAAAGGAAAACTCCCTGGTAAAATATGCAGCTATCTCAACAATAGGAACAAAATGAGGAAAAAGATATCCACTAATGTACGGCAACAGACCATGACTCTTAGCAGACAATTACAGAACCGCAGCACAGAAAAAATTATACAAGTCACATCTTATTTAACAAAACAAGCATGGTAGCCAGCTTCCAAAAGCTTAGCAGTTAGCACAGAATTAGTTATCAGAATAACTCAAAAATTTAAGTGGCAATTCAATTATAGAGCCAAGATGCATACATTATTTAATAATAATTCACAACTTCTAGTTGACCAAGTTATCGGTTGCCTCCATTATGACATGACTGTGAGCAGTTTCGAGCATCTTACAAACCCTCACCAATAAAGCCTAAAGAAACTCAAAATTCACCTTCAAACACATCAAGCCTGAGGTGAGGATGGATTAATTTGGGTTGCTGATTGGAATTGCCTATTTTTTGTAAAGTGAGAAATAACCAAAAGTTTGCATCACACTTCATCACATTTATATGGAGAAACTAATTAATGAAAAATTCGTCAGAACATCCCAACTAATGAAACATGAAGCATAGAATAAAAATGAAACACTCACTAATATGATTTAAAAGAAATAAAAATAGAAAAACCATAGGCATAGAGACACCAACAGAGCAACATTCTTCATTAATATTAAAACAAAATGAAAGAAAATAGAGACAAATAATATCTGCTTGTCAATGGAATGTCATACAACGATAATTTAGAAAAAAAAAATTATCAAAAAACAGGGTAGTATGTCTTATTACTTGAACAGCAAGAAGTCCAAGCGCGAAAGTGCTTCCTTTCTCCACCTCATGCTCATATGCTATTTGCGCATCGCATAATGGTGGTGGTGCCTGTAGATGCCTCACCAACGCAGGCACAGCCCCATTGTTCACAATTAAACTCACATTTTCCTCTGCACACCACATATCACCAAAACCTTAAATGACATAGTAAACAGAGAACAACTACAAATCTGAGAATTCAATAATAACCCATTATTCAATCAATAAAACCTCATGAGACACGCAATCAAGTCAAGTTACCTCAGAAATCTCATTCACAAATCCTAAATCAGTAGTCAGGCAAATATGGTAATTCAATAACAACAATCTGATCAAATTGAAATCAAAACAATCATGAAATCACGCCTATCAACGTATCGTTTCTTTAAAACAAATCCACACATAATAAACAACTACAACAACAACGAATCCATCCACGAAGACACATACAAAAAAATAAAAAAAAGGCTCGTACATATACACACACATCCAACAAGGAGAAAAACGGTACCATTCTTGGCGAGTTCGGAGAGGGCGTGAGCAGCTTGTTTGGCGGCGGCGCGATCGGCTTCGGCGGAAGAGTAGACGGAGTTGAGAGTGGCGACGTGGGCTCGAATCTCTTGGAGCAGATCTTGGTCGGCCTGGTCGGGATCGACAATGGAGAACTTCCGATCTGGTTCGTGTTCGTCGAATTCTTGCTCGAGCTTTCGCTTCAAGCTTCTGCGAGCGGAGACGGTTTTGCGCTTTTGATGATCCATCGCGAATTGGAGGAGTGGAGTTGCAGGGAGAGGGATAGTTTGGGAATGGAAAAAAGCGGGGAGTTTTGCGTTTTTATGGTTTTGTTTGTGGAATGAAGAATGCGTGTGAAGTCAATCGCGTTTTTTAATTTAAAGGTGGGAAATTTTGGCAAGCTGCCCGCCATTTATTTTTCATAATTTAGGCTAGTGTGCGCTCCCGCTGTCACTGGTACCATAATAGTTACTAACGTGCGCTTTGCCTTTAGAATTGAATTATTTGGTAAATTGCAATGATATTCCCAATGTAACTAGTAATTTCATTTCTGTTGAAATTTTGTTCAAAATTATACAAACCTTTTTGTTGCGATAAATTGACTTATGTCAGTTCTAACTAATGACCAATTCTAGCAAGTCAACCGTCCAGACTATACCTATTTTAATTATTTTTAAAAAAATTGTGTTTTGTCTATATTTTAACTATATCTGATTTTAATTATATTAATTCTAATTAATGATTGAATAGTTGATTCTTGAAGTCCTTCATATTTTGGAGGAGATGTAGTTTGATCTCCTCCAATATGGATGAGAAGAGGAGCACAACAGCAATGAAGAGGGAAGAATATAAGTCATAGTGGAAGAAAACGACGATCAATGCATGGAAAAAGGTGGAGTTGGGGAGAATGGCAGTGAAAGGGAATGGAAGGGGGTGGGAGAGAGATGGATGGATAGTGGTGGTGATGATAGTGAGGAGTTTGGTTGGTGGAGTTTTTAAAAATTTTGGATATTTATTTGAATTTTATTTGGTTGTAATGTGAAATGAAAATGAGAATTTTTGTTTTGGGTGTTGAAATGAAGTAGGGAGATTAAATCTACATAAGAGAGAGATATGATAAAGATCTCAATGTCGTGCATATCTTCAAAGGCAATTTAGGTGCATTTTGTTATAAATTTTTCAAATTTGTAGTTTATAAATATTCATAATATCTTTATCATTATTTAAAACGTAAGAATATTAAAATTACAAGCCACAAGTTAAAGGCATGTGAAATGAAAATGGAAATTTTTGCTTTGGGTGTTGAAATGGAATGAGAAGATTAAATCTACTCGAGAGAGATCATGCAAAGATTTCAATAACATGTTGATCTTCAATGATATTTTTTTTTTCAAAATTTTAATTTATAAATATTTATAATATCTTTATTATTATTTAAAAGAAATATTGAAATTATTTAACTTTTCACTTTTTCAATTTTTATTTTAAAATATATATTAGAAGAAGGGTATTTTAGTACTTTCATGATGAAAATGTTTTTATAATTAAGAAAAAAGTAGGCTATGGTTCGGGTTTAAGCAAACCTTATGGTGCTTGAATGCAATTCTCTATTAATAAATATAACTTTCTAACAATTTTCTATTTACGCAAGAGAGAGAGAGCATCTGCATTTAATAAGGTAGCCTGTACCTATAATGCATATATTAATATACCAAGCTTCATTTAATTTTGGGCAAATTGCACAGACCTCCCCTGAGGTTTGATGAAATTATACAAACATTATGATATTTTAGTAACCAACACAAACACTACCTAAAGTTTCAAAAACTCTGAACAAACCTCCCTTGTCATTAGTCAACCACGGCTAAATCAAAATTTTGAAGGGTAAAATTGTCCATTTACATCTAACAAATATTTTAATTAAAAATAATATTTTTAATTATTAAACTAATATTATAATATTAAAAAAAAAAAAAAACCATCATCTTCTTCATCCTCCATCATCATCATCTTCCTCATCTCCATCTTCTACATTTATGAAAATCATCAAATCATTCATCATCATCAAACCAACCAAATCAATTATCATCATCAAACACCTAAATCAAACAAAAATATATCAAAATCATGAAAATTAAAAATATTAAACAAAAATAATAATAAAAAAAGTTGGTCTCCATCGCTGGAGACGGCCGACGCCTCCTCCATTGATGGAGACGAAGTTGAAGACTTACTCCAGCGATGGAGACCGATCTCCATCGCTGGAATACAAGCAATGGAG
Organism: Nephelium lappaceum; assembly: GCA_021234005.1. Classification (NCBI taxonomy): domain Eukaryota; kingdom Viridiplantae; phylum Streptophyta; class Magnoliopsida; order Sapindales; family Sapindaceae; genus Nephelium; species Nephelium lappaceum. The sequence goes on along the minus strand of CM037999.1, from coordinate 6,532,556 downwards.
ACTAGTTTTTTCTTTCTTTTTTTTTTTTCTTTTTTTTTTTCTTTTTTTTATGTTTTATTTTCAAATTAAATAAAAAAATGTGTAATATATTAATTTTAAATTTTGTTGAAGGGTATTTTAGTCTTTTTATACTTTTAACCATTGACTATGACGATTTAACGGTTGTTGACTGATGACATGGAAGGTTTGTGTAGAGTTTTTGAAACCTCATGTAGTGTCCGTGCGAGTTATCAAAATATCGTAATATTTGTGCAATTTCATCAAACCTTAGGGACGTTTGTGCAATTTGCCCTTTAATTTTTCGATGTGAGACTATAATTTATTTCCTTTCAATTAGTGCATTTTAAACTTCAATTTCTTATTCATTCAAACATCGTTTTGACCTGACAAACATACCCATTTAATATCCTTTCTGAAAAAAATACGAATCTACCTCAATTTTTCAAAATCAAGATAAAAAAAATCAATAAAAATGGTTGATGGAAATGGACTTATGTATCCCTTTTTTTTTAACATCTTATCCAATCGATCTTGTGATAGATTCTCAGCATGCATCACTAAAATTTAGGGGAAGGCGCTTGAACTCCATGATCTCATGATGTAAGTGTAAAGTATATATTATGGTCAACACCACCTCATCTTGTTATGCAATGGTTAATATTTTTTTCAAGAAATGTAATAGTTAATATTAGCTTTTGAGTCACTCTCAAAATTGATGATACTTAATTTGATTTATTCATTAATATTATGGGTATAAAGTGGATTGAATTTAAGTCATGTGCATATCTAAATTAAACTCATATCATAGATCATAAAGAGTACATCTCTTACGTACCGTTGTATAAAAATTCAAAACTATAACAAATAATAAAGTGCATATTGTATTAATTTATCTCGAGTTGACGCTCGATTACACTGAGTATTTAATAATTCTTCAATTTGTAAAGAGTTCTTGCTTGAGTTCCAGCAAACTATCCAGAGATTAATGAACATTAGAGTTGAAATCAGGTTTTGTCACTGGACTCCTCCAGGGAACTGGGAGTTCACAAAATTAGAGTTGGTACATACATTTATTGTTTCTGCTGCAGGATTGGTGGGTCTAGGATGGCTATTGGAGTAATTTGGGTTGGGTTATGGCTTGCTATACTAATTAGTTTTTTTTTTTTTTGGGAATATATATACTTATTAGTTTTCACTTTTCATCATTGATGCCTATTGAAATAGCAAAAGCTTTGGCTGTAACGAAAGGTTTGGAGATGGCTAGCTATTTGAAAATCCATGTTTGTCTCGAATCATATTCTTTAATTGTTATCAGTCTCATCGTCCTTCACTTGGTTTCTCTTTTTTCCATATGAGATTGACTTGCTTAATTGTTTAGGATATCGTTAAGGGGTATAATTTGTTATCTGGTGTGCAATTTAATTTTGTTTTCCATTAGACTAATTTTGTATGTCGTTTTTTCGAAGGAAAAAAAAAATGTATCTCGTTCTCTAGCTCAATCAGCCATCTTTTTTACATCGGGTTATGATATGAAATTCCTCGTTTTGTTCTTTAAGTTGTGAGGATAATACTTCGAAAAGTCACAGTTAATTCTACCGTAGTTCTATATCAGATGTAATATTAAATATTATCAAAAGATTATAAGAGGAGAAGAAGAAGAATGAAAAAAGAAAGCCCTCCTTCAGGTTATGATATTAGTCCTCCACTCCTCCTAACTCTAATGCTAAAGGCCTAATATCCTCATTCAGTGACGGATCTGGGTATTTATATTATAATAAACATTTTATAATAAAGTAAAATAAAATAAAAATTAATAATAAAAATAATTATAGATCATTTTTTTATTATTTATGAATTTGATTATATAAAATAGTTTATGTATAATAACAATAATTCATACCGATAATCATGAATAAACCAAAACTTAGTAAGGTTAAATAAGCTTATATATTTTACTCTTGTAATACTTAAAAATATCTACTTCTATAATAAAGAAAAAAAAAATTCTCTACGTATATTGATAAATACACACGATGAAACTCAAATATTTATCACAAATGTGAAAAAATAGTGTATTAATTACTTAAACTATAAATAAAAATACAATTCACACCTAATGAAACATATTTTTATTTTTATTTTAAAAATTTAATTGTAATAAACATGATATAGTTTACAATAAAAAAATATATATAGTTCATGCCGACTATATAGTTAGCACTAATTATTTAAGTACATGATAGAATATAAAATCTTGCGAAGTCATAATATGTCAAATTTGAATGTTAGTTTGGTTGACAAGTAATTATGTTATTTATTTTCAAATCATGGTTCGAGAATATCCACACACATTTTCATTGTTTTTGACAAAAAATGAGAAAAAGCAAATGTGAGGATCGAACGTGCTTGTGGTGAAAATGAAGGGGAAACCTCGTACCTAAGGCTAACTATATATAGTATTTATTTTATATATTTAATTATTTAATAGTACATTAATAAATTATTATAAATTTCTAATACGGGCATGTGCTCCGATTGGGCCTAAACTGTTCCCGTCCTCGCTCCTTGCCACTTGCTAGTAACGAATCCGGCGAGGTATCCAGAGATGAGTGTCCCCCTAACATGCGAAGCCATTAGAATGGTGGATTTTTTTCCCTCCTCTTTTTCCAAATATTATTTATTCATATCTCTAATTATTTTTCAAATTTTGTGGAGAAGTGACGTGAAAGTGCACGACTAGACAACAACAGACATCGTGAATTTGTTTGTTTTTCCTCTTTCAAATGTAAAAATACCTCTCTACATTTCACACGATTAACACTCAACCTCTAGAGATAATGCAATTTGTGATATATCTATATAAATATATATATGTACATGCATACATATATTAATATTATAAATATTTATTACAACAACCAGGCTTTTGGCATCAAAACTCTAACGAACGATCAGAACGCAACACTATTTAACTTTGTTCTAAACTAAATCGAAGAGAGAGGGTCACACTGAAGTAATAAAACTATATTTCAACCTATATTTCAACTAAAGAGACTTAAATGTAATGGTCCATATTATGGACATCGCTATTCGAATCGCGGCCTTGTTTTGTAAGAAAGTGTTGGGTGTGCTTGACCACCACATTAAACAATTTGTGAATAAATTTGGATATATTTTAATATATAGATATATCTTATTTTAATATTTATACAATGTGTAATGGGATAAAAGTTAAGATAATTTAGCAATAAGTTTCTCATATATCCATATGTTGAAAATATAGGTTTAAGTTGTATTATCCTTTTTAAATTCTAAATTATATTTCGAAACAAATAAATCTAAAGTTTAATTAAAATGAGTTCTGGATGTCTAATTTGTGCTTATTGTGAGGACAGATAATTTACGGGGTCTTGACAAGAAAAAAGGCCGTAACATACGTCCATATCAGCTATAATTGCACGTTCTCAGGGTCACTCTCTCATTGACGTTCACGTGAGGACCGGCGGAGTTCCTGGTGCAGCCACCGCATCTATAAGAACGGTACACAAAGCGGGATGGATTTTATATTTTCTTCAGCTGCCTTGTGGGATTGAGGCTCTTGATCCAGTAAGCTATAGGCCCATTTAACTTCCAGTGCCTAAACCAGTATCCAGAAGCGAGAAGTAGTTGGGCTGCAAGTTTTCTCTTTTGTACCTGTCTACTCAAGCATCAAGTTTCCAGTCCATGGTTTATATATATCCGGTCACAAACTTGCATTGCATTTTATGCAATTGTGACTATAAATTGTACCCTATCACTTACAAAAATTCTATAATTTTGTTTCATATATATCCACGAAAAATGTTTAATTTCTGAAGAAATTGATACAAAGTCCAGATGCATGGAACAAGCTAGATAGCCAATCGGCCAACGCTCTCTCGGCTTGGACGGTTGGTTAGACTTAAATACTTAATCATTTAAAAGAGTTTGATACAACGGATATGACCGTGGAGCATTTCTACTCCAGCTTGTCACTCTTTTGTTTGTTACTTTGTTTCTCTCGCTACTAGCTGTATGTAGATGTAATACTACTGTACCAGATGACTGAAAATGACTGTTAATGTATAAAGTCTACCCAGTATCTTCTCATATCTCACCCACTCTACTCAGTCAAATACAACACGTTTTTATTATTGACCTACTCATTTTGTTTTGCTATTCTGACCATGTAATTTCATTTTCTGCTTTTTTTTTCAGTGATGATGCAAGAATGATGTATAAAGTCTACCCAGTATTTCTCATATCTCACCCACTTTACTCAATGCAACACGTTTTTATTATTGACTTACTCCTTTTGTATTGCTATTTTGACTATGTGATTTCATTTTCTGCTTTATTTTCAGTGATGATACTAGAATGATGTATCAGTTAAGTTATAGTTACAGATTTCGATTTTGCAAGTGAGATTTTCTAAATTGTAATTGTAATGCATCACTAGAATTGCCAATTTGTGTTGCTTAACATGAAGCTTTGCTTGATCTTTCTTTACGTTTTGAAATTAAAATCTCTGACGTATTTATGAGTGACATTTCTGTATATCTGCCCGTGTACTGACTTGGACGGTTTTGTCTTGGTGGTTGTCTTATTATTTGTGACGTACATCTACTTTCTAATAGTATTGCTACAGGAGAACTAAACCTCGACAGAATTCAAGAACTTGATTAATGGAGACATTAAATTCAATTAGCATATAAGCTATAAGATTTTTTTCTTTTTTCTCACTAGAACAGTCGGTGAGCTTATGACTGGGTTGGAAATTTAGTTGCGCATTGAGTAACAGTTTTTCATGTTCTGTTCCAAGGTCAAAAATTGGCCAGTGTTAGGTACAATCGTTGGAAAGTCGGACCCCCAAACCAGTCACCATTAATATAACCACCGATGGAACCTCAACAAAACAACAACATTCAATCACATACCTATTCCCCTGTTGTCTTATCAATTAACTTGGGCCCTCCAAGATCTTTCTGGGCTACAGGGACCTATCAGGGAGAAAACCCACATTGTATAAGACAAAAAGATCCAGACCCATGTCAATTTGAAAGGCCACATCGCACAAGAAATCAAATGAAGGTCATGTCACCAATTGTATGTTGGTACTCAGCAGTTAGTAACTTCTTAAATAATTCTGTCATTCTTTAACATGTATACATATGTGTTATAATTTTTCATTAAAATAGGTTGTAATAGGTATACGGTGAAGTAAACAACCGGTTGTTACCAATTAATTTCCACTAGAAAAAACTGCTGTCGGCGGAGTTACGATTGTGACTAAAAGAAGAGGAGAACCTTCCCGTTGGGTTTCCTAGGGACACGCTACAGATTCCAAACCAGCACGTTTGCTGCCATTTTTAACTGCTCAAGACTCTCACTCTTCCCCATTTATTTTCTTTCTTCTTGTCATCAATACTGTCCTTTTTAACTGGCCTAGTCTAGATTCCCTTGTTTTTTTATTTTCTCTCTCTCCATTCACTCAGTCACAGAGACACACAAATGACAAAAATGTCAATCACATCTCTACTTGTAACGCCAGGTGCTTGTCTTAAAATTGTGAAGGGCTCTCCCCATACTTGTACTCGTTTAACTGTACTAGCTACCTTCACGAGCTCAGTCAATCAGTTTCGTCCTGCTCCTCCTCCACCCCCAATTCACGTATAATTTAATAACTAGCTCATCAACTTGCCACGCGACTTTGTATTACGGTTCACTGCCATGGTGATTATCAAATCATATAATAGCATGTTAGATGGAGTGTTGCTGACTTCCTTCCTAGTAGTATCCACTATAATAAGTCAAATAACCATGTGATCCATGAGAGGCAAAATCAACAAAATTGTGTTAATTTAGTTCAATAGATAGCTCTTATTATTTGTGCATCAACTATCATATTTGAGATATCAAATGATCAGATTCAGTAGTTACAGCTTGATTTTCAGGAGTATCCAACCTGTCAATAGCTCAACCAATCAATGCTAATTATACGGCAATTATGTTGCACCTAGTTACTCAAAAAGGTTTGACCTGATGCAGCCAGTTAGGTTCTGTCGACCCAGAAGATCTATTTAACTAATTACGATTTGATTTCTTAACCATAATTATTATTATGATTGAGAACGCTCACGAGAACTCCATTGAAGTTATATTAATGTGGGATATATACATACATATATATATATTTGTAATTTTTATAGATATAAACCGGGCACCCATAGAAATGGTGGTTTAATTTATCGAAGGATGGTCCGCCGCCCCCGCATGTGTGCCAAATGTGAGACGTATGACGAAGGAGGATAATATATAATCACCTAACATCCAAACATGCTATTGTTTCAGCAAACAGTTTTCTTCCTAAAAGTCCCCACCTCTCTTACAGCAATTTCAAGATCCCATGAATGAAATACTCATGTCAATAGTTTTTTTGATATATATGTATACACATGAAATAATATTTTGTGGGTTGAATTGACTTTAATTTCGTAGACAAACATATTTTTTAGTTATTTAATAAAACTACAAGGAGCATTGAAAAGAATTATGAATTAATAAAGACTACCACTTTAATCAAGTAAGTTATAATTTGGTGAAACGTTGTATCGGTAAAATTTGATAGTACGTGGTTTTGAGAATTCAGTGGTTAGTTGTTTATCATTTTATTGGAGATATATACCAGTGACGTGGAAGATCCTGACACTGGCACAGCAACTCTCATCCATCGCTATGAAATCAGAGATTCTGTTTTCCTAAGTTGGCAGAAACGAACAAAACCCAACTGTTGATCTCTCTCAACATTTTTTTGGATTTTGGTAACGACTACGTCCCCAGAGTGACAGGTGATAACAATATCAATAACTTAGAAAAAAGGCAAATTAAATCCCCATAAAATCATTCAGTTTTTGTGGCTAGCTAGAAAGCCTTTTTCATATTCATTGGTAGGAGTTAAAGCGGACGGTCAGGATTGAGTGTGTCCGTGCATGCACTGATATTGTTGTACGTAATCGTTTCAGTCAATGGACTGAGGAGAATAATGATAGAAAAAGAGACCATGAAGTAAATGTAGGAGGAAGAAGACAAAGAAAATCAAATAAGAGTGTGAATCGACGAAGAAAACGGAGGAGACAAGATCTTATCATAATCCATATATACACCCAACGTATCTCTCTCTCTCTCTCTCTCTCTCTCTCTGTATATATATACATCCATGCAGTTAAAAGTTCAATTGCATAATAAGAGAGGGAGAGAGTACACGTGTGCATGAGATCTGGAGACAAGCTGAAATGGTCAAATGGGTAGTGTGGCTTTGTGTTTGTTTGTTGCCATGAGAGAGTGTGGAGAGAAGTTAATTAGATTTCGTTGATTTTTATTTTGTTTGCTTGTTAATGTTGTATTAGAACCTAGTGAGGAGTTGACTTGAAAAGATTGTATGTGATCTTTTATGTGGTCAAGTTACTTGGACTGGTCAGTCAACTATGCATGGATTTAGGATCACGGGGGTGCCACCACTAAACTTAAAAAAAATAATAATAATAATTAATCAACCGAAATTAAAAAAGGTTTTGTACTCCTGGAAACAAAATTATAGTTCCAAAAATATAGAAAATCTTTCAACTCGCTTTTTCTAAAATTATTACAGATACATGGTTTTATTTTTTCAGTATCAAGGTATTGTTTCCACATTAGCTAGGCTATAAGTTACCATACACACATATATATATATATATAATATGAAGTTATGAAGTTTTTTTGGCCGTTTAGCTGCGATGGAATCATGCATGGTATATTAGGAAGCACCACTAAACGTAACTTAATGATAAAAAATATTTATTCAATTTTAATAATATATCAATTGTTAGAATGTAAATAGTATTTCAAAAAGAAAAAATGTAGACATAATTTCTGATTTCCTACTGCATCATCTAGTTTTAAACCATTAGTTGTGCTCCAATGGATGCCCCCGACAACTAGCAAATCACAATCAATAATGCACAAAAATCACGGTTTCCCTTTATCTTTATACACACACAGTTACAGAGCGAACATTCTCTTTAGTAAAATCAGATCCATAACATTTATAATTACCTTGTCCCAATTATTTTAACAAAAGAAGGAAAAGAAAAGAAACATCGTGAAGAATTTAACATTGAGTTTGTCTCACCAATAACATAAATGTGCTATCTATAAAGTTATCAAAATTGAATGCTATGAATTTATTAGATATCATAACAATTGAATGTCTTTAAAGCCATATACAAAATCACATATTTATTACTCAACGGATCGTGAAGTTGGATGGAACTAGGAAAGATCCTCGATTTGCATTTATAATTACCATAAACGTTTGGAGAATTACAGAAATAAAAGAAAAGGGCAATTTATTACTAACAGAGCTGTTGTTGGCTGCGATCCTTATTTATATCATTCAGAACCTCAGGTCCTGGCAGGTAAATATACATAACAGACCTGTTAATAATTATTCACCAACTGGACCTGTTTGGCTGCATCAAGAAGTGGAGCCCTTTGCCTCACCTTGTGTATGAAAAGAAACAAAGGACAACCTCTCGTACTTGAAGTATCGACTCTCGATATTCTCACTCATATATTATTAATATAATTGTGTATTGCAGGGTGTTGTCCCATAATTTGTACCTAATAATTTTAGCATATTCATTGACAAGGAGCCTCGCAAACTGAGTACAAGGCGAATTATTCCTTTCACCAAACCAAACTGTTTATATATCAAAACATTAGGTGAATTTAATCAGTTAGTTTGGATGTAATTATATGAAGATTACATGTCTAATTAATTTCATCAAGAGATAATCTAACTAAAATCCTGTTTGAATTGATTGGAACAAATTGCATGTGGGTTGGTTCGGTCGAAAATTGCAATGATAATTATATAAAAGTATGTTACAAAATGATTGATGTATACTTAAAACATATATGTTACAAGGAAACTTCCAAATCAAGATCAAACAAAAATTAATGAGGAAGGCAGTGAGTTCGGTTTCTCTGATCCATACAATTTCCGGACTATTCTTCCTAATCGCTGGAAATACCTGTCCTACATAAACTAATTAATGTAAGTCAATTTGGGAGTACTGGATGTTTATGTGTAGCCATTTTGAAGTAGAAGAAGAGGATTAACACAATTTTTGTACATGAAAATTAAAACACTCTGGACAAGGTGAAACTCTTGAAAACATTCCACGTATTTTTCTTCATTAAAAGATTGCATTTAATTGTTTAATATTCCTAAACATAACTTAAAAATTGATGAAAAATTGGAAACATTTTGAACAGCATTATAAGCAGCTATAGAAGTGCTGTAAATGATTTCTTTGTACTAAATTAAACCTAAAGCCGAAAGAAGAATAACAGTATTATTAAAAAAAAATAAAAATTAAAGAATCACTAATTGAAGGATTAATAAAAGATTAAAGGGAAGCACAAAGCTTGGTTTGGTGGGAATGTGAAGAATTTTGTTGTAAGAGTATAACTTGGGGCCTAATCAAATGGATTAATCTTGGGTGCCCCACTACCATATCACTTGAACCTCACACCACTCCCTTCCCTTTGTCATGGTAACTTCGGTCTTAATCAAATCAAATTGGCTCTATAAGTTTACGTAGCCATCATCAACTGAATCTGATTGCCTACCAACCACTTATATAACCTCATCACTCTCACTCCCTCACTCTTTTATCTTTGGCCAAGTTGCTTGTTATTTAAAACATTAATTCAAGTATTAGAAATGTTAAGCAAATGTTTAAATTTACATAGTCTTTAAATCATAACCAACCGTCCTCTTAATTGGATAGGTCAAAGTGTCAAACCAATTATCTCTTCCAATTAATAGATATCTAAGGAATGAGAATGAGTTATGTGTGGAGGGCCAAAACACTTCTCCAAAATCGACTTTAAATTCTTTTTCAAAGATTATCGTGAAATAAATTTAATTAATCGAGTACGGAGTTAGAATCTACTTTACAAAAAGAAGAAACAAACCTCCTAAAAATATGCACTAAGACAAGAAACCAGTAACTGCGCCAAAAACCTTTCAATATAAAAGACCCTACCGCAAGCTTTTTTAATCTTTGTTACCATTATTAAATGTTAAAAGATGTTAAAGTTAATAATGCGCAATAACTTTGGAGCTTCTCTAGTGTAGAATCTAGCTTCTTCTCTTTTTTTTTTAAACCATAGTGCTGTGCTGCTACTGCTTCTTCTTTATGTTTTTCATTTTTACAGTTACCTGGTGAGGAATATCGATTATCTTCTTAATTAATTAGATATTTGAAGAATAACTTATAGCCAGTGCCTCTTTCGTAGTGGACAAGTCCCTGTGGAGAAAAAGACAATGTTGGCCTTAATATATTTATTTGCCTAGTGCCGCTGCTTTTATCATCATTTTGCTTTTAATTATTATTGTGTCATATAATTTAATAGCCCTTGATAAGTAGTCATTAGACATGATTAACTTTTATTGATAATATTTACAAATAAAGTTTTGATGAATCTTAAATTTTGAGCAAAGGTTTTGGACAAATTTTAGGCATAAAGCAACTAAAAAAGTATCTAATTTTAAGAATGGCTTCCAACAAATTAAATCTAGATCATCCAAATATATTTATTATCACTGAAATTTATGTATTACATTTTAATAACTTTAATTTTGTGTCAGTTACAGAACTAAAATTATATTTTTATAAAATAATTAAGAAGATCATTGCTTGGAACAAATCCACAGAAAGTAATTGACAAAAGATAGGAATCAGAACACAGAATATGATGGAGTACCATACATATATAGAGTTAAATATGTACGCATCCAATGCTGCAATGTAAGGGCAAGAATCTAAGTGTATAATTGATGTTGCTTTCAAGTTACATGATTAAAAAGGAACTCAATTATAAATACAAAATAAGCACCCTAACCACTGGCTTGACTTAGAATGAACCAAGTAATGGTGATGTGGAAACTACAATACAAAAAGAAAAACTATATTAAATGAATATAAACTATGATTCTAACACTAAACAGGAAGAACATTGAGCCACGTCGTGTGACGTTTTCAAAATGCTGGTAACACATAAAACAAAATAAGCTCATAGTCATCAGCATCGAGTTTAATAAAAGAAATTTATTTTAATTTTAGTATGTATGGGTTGATGTGGGTGGGCCAAAGAGCAAGGATATCCCTGTAATTTGACCCACTTCCCAATCTTGTCGGCTTCAGGTGGTTTCAGCGTTGGAATCGGAAGTCAGCCACTTAGCCGATTTGGAGCTGCATAGCTTGGAGACCCAGAATCTTTGATCTCATCCATAATTACATCAAATTTTATAATTAACCTGACAAAGATAAAATAAATATCTCAATTTTCATTATATATATATTGACTACTTGGACTAATTTAAAAAACAATTTAAACCAAATAGGATCGGATATTGATAATATAATCTAGAAAACAAGTCTCATACAAAGAAAACTATCCGCACATAAATGAAAGAATAGCTCATATAAAATGGGGAATGGACCACACATAAGTGGAAGAGACACTGACTTGGAGTGAGGGGTATGGATGTCGAACCATGATCTCATAGGAGATCATGCCGCACAGTAGCGTTTAACCAACAGTATTACTATTTAAGTGACAATTTTCTTGATATGTGGCTAAGATGCAAATAGATTTATAATATAGTCTCAATACATTTGTTGTATAGATTCAACCTATTTAAAACCATGTTATTTGGAATTATTATTATTTTTGTATAATAATATGAATTTCTCATATAATTTTATAGTTTGTGTTGTATAATATAGTTTTAAATGAAATAAATATGTTCATTAGGTATGTTAAATTTTTTCATAAATAAATGACATATTTTATATTATTTAAAAACTTAGTCTGAAATTCTACAAATGACTAAAACTATAGCTGGAAAAGTAAAAAAATTATATAGAGATGCCTGGGGAGGCCATGTACAGTCCACATCGACCAGGTTGGCTAACCATAGTGGATCGATCTGATCGGTGTGTTAAGGATGTTAATCTTGTCTTAAATAATGTCATTATCATCATCAACTTTAAAGATAATGTGGTGGGAAGAAGTATATTCTACCTAACTAATAAAGTATCTTACTCTCCGAACTTACAACTTCTTTTAAACATGTAAAAAGCAAAAAATAAACGAAGCCCAATCTCCCAAAGCAACTAAGTAATTAAATGAAACTAGCTGGGGACAGTTTTAAATGCAAAGCCTAGCACTCCTACCAACAACAGTGGAGTGATAGGGCTCTCTCTCTCTCTCTCTCTCTCCGCTCCCACCAAACTTACCTACCAAAAGTGGAGGAGGAAAAACTCTAGGGAAGCTTGCTATAAATGATCATTCAAAAAGGGGTGCCGATGAGAAATGAAAAGTGGGTTCCTTTTTGTTACTTTTGTTACTTGATGATTTTGATGAAAAGTTGGTTGTGACTGTACCTTTAATTTTTCTTCACCTCATTACAGGATTTGATTCCTTTTCCTTCACTATCCTATAACGATGTTCCATGTTTAATAACCAAGAAATTTCACGAAAGGGACCCGATCCCTCATTTTCCCTTTTGTTTTGTTAGTCCCGTTTCAATCAACCGGGTTATCAGGAAAACATAATTCAATGTGACTCTGTAATATGCCCCCACTACTACAGTTGGATCCCATAAAATGTTCTTTTTTTTTTAATAGGAAATAAAATTTAAATTTTATTTTCAGTTTTCCCAATCATCATCATCATCTATAATTTTGTTTGTAGAATAAAATGTATTTATTACCATGTTTTATTATATAGATGTATGGGTATAAAATAGGCCAATCAGCGTAACAGAAACATAACATATAGCATATAACGCAAACTTCGAGTGAAGGAGAAAGTAGATGACATGTTAAGCCGTATAATTAGCACACTCAATCATCAAAGGGAAGAAACTTGTTTTTCCAATCAAGAAAACAAATAGCAAATATCATCACATGCATACTCTTGAAAAATAAGGGTTTTTTTTTTTTTTTTCTTCTTTGAAATAGAAAAGTAAGTTATTGTCTTCTTATATATAAAAACCGATTAAATATTTTATTAGTTAGTTAGTTCTTAGAAAAAATACATACTTATTAAAATAATCATAAACAAATTTTAATTTAAGCATTAGAATGTACCTTTGGAGACTACTTCCGAATCACCTTTATGGAGGTTTTAATTTGTTTTGCAGGTTGAATTGCAGTAGATAACTAAGGCAAGTTTTTCATCTAAGGAAAAAGTTGTGTGAAGATATTGAAAACCTTCGTATGATAGTTTAGACTGCAACAATGGGTATTGTGTTAATATTATTAAATTCAATACTTATTGAAGAGAAAATTCTTATATATGTGTGTGTATATATATATATATTTCTGCAGGAATTTATTTAATGGAGCGGGATCTATTAAGAATTGCAGTATCTCCATTTGAGGTGGATAGCGTCTTGTGATTTTTATTATTGACAGGGACAATTGTTAGATTTAGGAATAATGGCCAGCAATGCCTCATCAAATGAGATTTGAATTGTACCTTTGTCTGCACGTATATTGTTTTTCTGAAACTAGATCCAGAGGAGAAATTTAAAGCAAAATGCCAGATAATCTTCTGAAGTTTTCACGAAAGAGCTTCCAATTAAAGCCATAGTTATGATACCATATAAGCTCATAAATTATGAGTTGTCTTTTTTTTTTTTTTTTCTTTTTTTCCTCTACTCTATTACTTGATAAATGAACCCTTTACTTCTCCCAATAACTTGCCAAGATGCATCAATTTTCCTTCCTGCTTTAATATTTGGATCACATTATATTAAAAGAACATCATGCTTGACACAATTTTACACTTACGCGTTACATGAGTGGACCACTTCATTAATTAGGTTGGTTTGCTCGATGAATGATACCTACAATTTCATGCAATGATTATATGTAATTTAAAAATTATGATATTAATTTAAATGAAATTAAAATGTTAAAAGAGAATGTGGATTAAATATCAGGAGTTAAGACAGAAATTTTATAGATGTAAATTTCAGAACTACATTTATGACCATGACATTCTTGCCAATGCGTTAAAAGTGTGATTTTCTCATCACTTGCCAGCTGCCAAGTTGATCATCAAACGACACAACTGATGTGGTTAATAATGACAATTTATCTAATGGCCAAGATACTTAATTCATAATCTCCTGCGTGGGAGAGAGAAGGAAGAGTAAAAAGAGAGAGGTAGTAATTATTAGCTACTATTTAGATCCAAAACAGAGCCGGTTAAAAAGTAAGAAAACCAGAGGTTGGTTACAACTTACAAAGGGTTGTTAACAAATTAAACAAAACCAGGGATTAAACAAAAAATAAAAAAACTAGTTAACGGCCGTTAGCGAGAGGGCTAACGGAGGATTCCTTGCAGGGACTGGGGGGCAAACTGGTTTTCCCTGAAGCAACAAGGCGATGCACGAAGCTCTCAATTCTCTGGCCGTTTGTCTCCGTCAGTAACCGCTTCCCACCAAACGGTAACGACTCCACCCCTCTTTCTTTCAACACTTCTTCCTCCATTCTCGGACCCACCACTCCGTCGCTCAGCAAACCGTTTGCCTGCACATTTCACGCCGTCAAGCACTCCATCACTTACTCAAGCACATATCCACTTACAAGCTTAATAAAAACATACACAAAATTTCATGATAAAGAAGTCTTTATGCTAACATAAAAGAAAGACAGTCTTAAATAACGATAAATTTAACTAAGTGTAAGACTTTGTTACCAAAATAATGCAATAGCAGTCAGTTACCGTTTACAGTTTTAATTGCTCGACTTTCTTGCGTTTTCTAGGCAACCAAACAAAGTAAAACTAATGCGAGATTTATGATATAAATATACCTGAATTCTGACGTAGTCAGTACGGTTCCAACAAAAAGCGTTGCCCAACATCTGGTCTACGGTCTCCGAGACTCCATCAAGCACAATGTCAACAACCGATGACGTGGAGCACTCACCGTTATGACGGAGTTTCCTGCCACACGATCCACTCGTCATGCCGTTACCCAGAGAAAGAACCAACAGATCCTCGACGCCGTTAACTGAGGGGAAATCGCGCTTGTTGTGCAACACGTGAGTGACCGCTGCAGCCGTTGGATTGTTCATCACCAAGCCGCCGTCAATGGCGGAACAACTAGTCTTTCCGTCAACCGACGTCAGAGAGAACGGCTTGAAAAGGCTGGGCGTGGCGGAGGTGGCGTGACACACCTTCCAGAGCTCGAAGTTGAAGCTCGGAGACTCGGAGGCGTCGGCGCGGGAGAACACAAACGGAGCCGAACTCTTCAAGTCGAAGCAAGGCACCAGCAGTGGCTTACACGTGTCCTTCAAAGTCAGCACTGTACCATCATCTCTCTTCAGAATTTCCTTCAAAACCTTGTCCATGCTTTTGCCGGAGAATCTCCGTCGCCGGGGAACAACTCCGGAGAATCCAATCTTGAAGAGTTCAGAGTTTCTGCTTGTGATCAAATCCACGGCTTCTCTGGCAGCGAAAAGCGGACGGCCGGAGCCGTCATCGGCGGCGAGCATGGAAGCAAGGAGAGCACCGATGCCGGTGCCAGCAATAATGTCGAAGAAATCAACGATTCTAGCAAGAGGATCGCCGGTTTTGAGGCGGATCTGGTCCTCCAGGTGGATCAAAGTAGTACCGGCAACAATGCCGGTGGTTCCTCCGCCGTCGATGCTGAGAACACGAGTCTTCCTGGTGGTTTCATAGTGTGAGAGCCATTTCTGCTCTAGTTTAGAGAAGATCTCTAGAGTAACCTTACTGAGCTCCATGTCAGCCTCTGGTGACGCGGAATGAGAATGAGTGAAAGAATTTTCAAGCGATGGATATGTTGGTAGGAGTGTCTAATGTGTTTTGATATGAGTCCGTGAAGAAGGGAGGGGACGGTTCACGCTTTGTTGATGAGAGGCATTAATTAAATGGCTGCAACCCAACGCCAGCTCTCTTTCTGTAGGCTGCCTGTAGCTTTGCGGAAATAGAGAGTGAGGGAGCTTTGTATCATTCCTTCCTCCTACTGCTCCCTCTCTTCAGTCTTATCTCACCACTACTCACTAGTGTGTGTTCGTGTGTCTTGAGTTGTTGAGAGTGAAAACCGGGAGTGAACTGTGAAGGACAATGCTTGGGTAGAGTTGATTATATACGCAATTGCTTCTTCGTTTATTTATTTATTTATTCATAGAGCAAATTATAATTTAATCTATTGATTTAAAAATAATTACAGACGGAGTCAAAATTTACTATTAATTATAATTTAACCTATTATCATTAAGGAATTTCAGTTAATGTTAACTGAGATAAGGGCAAAATTATCTTTTCATATTATTTTTAATTATCTTTAAAAAAAATAAAAACTCATATCTTCTCTCTCTCTCTCTTCTCGGACCATCTCTCTTTTTTGCTTCTTTTTTCTTTTCATTTTTCTTATTCTTCTTCTCTTCTTCTTATTCTTCTTCTTCGAACCTACATTCATCTGCTCTTTATCTTCTTCTTCGTCTTCTCTTCTCCTCTTCGTTTCTTCTTATTCTTTTTCTCTTCTTTTCTTTTCTTCTTCTTCGTCTCTTCTTCTTCTTAATCTTAGTTCAAATTGAACTCATATCTCATCTGGGTTCATTTTGAACGAACTCAGATGTGGGTTCATTTCGAAGTGAACCCAAATGAGATCTGGGTTCGTTTGGAAATGAACCCAAATTCCCATATTTCATCTGGATTGAACCTAGATAAGATCTGGAAACGAACCCAAATTTCATCTATGTCAGAACTCATATGAGATCTAGGTTCGTTTCCAACGAATCTAGGTTCGTTTTAGAATCTAGATCTCATCTAGGTTGATTTGATGATTATTTGTTCATTTTTTATTTGATTTGATATTTTGTTGGTTTTTGGTTTGATTTTCAGGTAAATTGATGATGATTTTCAGGGGATTTTAGGTGATGGGTAGATGTTGATTTTTGAGATTGATGATTGGTGATGGGTAGATGATGATTTTTGAGGTTGATGATGTTTTTTAGGGGATTTTTGGTGATAGATTTATTGTTGACAATGTTGATGATGATTTATTGATGATATTCTGGATGGGGAAGAAGAAGAAGAAGTGGATCGGTAGTTTAATTTTTTTTCAATTTTTTTTTTTTATTATAGAGATCTAATTTGGAGATTAGATTTTTTTTTATTTTTAATTTTTTTAATTAAATAAAAATTTTAATTGTTTTTAAAATTTGTTTGAAAAATTATTAAATGGTGAGGACATTTTGGTTTTTTCGTCTATCAACGGTTAACTTTAACGGAATTTTCTAACGACAGTACGCTAAATTGTAATTTACGTCAAACTTTAATTCTGCCTGCAATTAGTTTTAAATGAGTGGATTAAATTGTAATTTACTCTTATTTATATTATTTTACTGGTTGTTTACTTTTCCTTTTTTTTTTTTAATTTTTTTCCTAGTTAGAGTCTTACGTGTATTGACTGCCCTTGCACGTGCAACTGCGCGTGTTCTTATCGGTAGACGGGAAGCGCGAACCTCGGCTTTGCACTCGGCTCGGCTCTTACTTACTGCTCTCATCCACACGTCCTCTCCCTCTTACTTTGTTTTTCTTGCCTATAATTTTGCTGTTTGGTCTGTGAATCTGTCGTCTAATATATATTTTAGTTGCATTTCTTGCGTCCCTACAAGGAACGAAGGTAGAAGCAGAAGTGAAACAGCGTCGAAGTTGCAATCAGTTTTGCAAGCTATTGCTTGTTATACTGCATATGCCTTTGATTCACAATTCAATCTCGTTACCCGAAATATAATTGCATAGTAATTTCAATAATAAGTTACTGCTGGAAATTAACACATTCTATGAAACTTTCCATAATAAAAAACACACATATTCTATGAAATATAAATACTATCAAAATACTATACGCAGGTCCTAGCAATTGCCTGAGATAATGAAAAAAAAACAATATCAGAATGCCAGTGTCATTTTACGTTTATTCCTCAAAAATCGGTAATGCCTTTGGGAAAGTTACAAGAGTTATACTTCAAAATTGATGCGGTGGAAGGATGTGGATTGTGGACACAACATAAGAGAATATCAAAGTACCGATTTTCATGAAAATTATTATGGATGGTACATAGAGGTGAACAAATCCAACGTGAAAAACGAAGTTTATTAAATATCATGCATGTTTTTCATTCTTACATCCCCCAATGGAGTGTCGATAGCAATTCGTTCAAAGGCTGGGCATCATTTAGGATATAGACAAGAATCAACATCTATTGATATAACATAGTACTTCTATCTAGCTAGTTTCAGAAGTAAACATCGAAGAATCGATCTTTGGTTTCAACTAGGAATATTATGGGAAACAATTAGGGGAAAGGGAACGTTGAGATTTTGATAACGAGGAAGTAACTGTATTTTATTAACGTAGCTAGTTAATTTTTTTATCAGGAAAATTTGGGGGAAAACTTGCAGGGATTCCTAGTGTGAGAGCTTCTGATTGTTTGCTAGACAATTAGAATATGTTTTTGAAATGTGACTTTCAGATTTAAGTTTATTTCTGTTTTGGTAATTATTATAAAGAAAAATGTAATAAGAATGTTTGACGTTGAAACATTTAATAAGGTTTTATGTCTCAAAATTTCAACACCTAAAAGTAATAAATTTGTCTATATTAATCACCTAGCTACTAGGCATACCCCGTCCCCCCACAGGGTATCCAAGACACAGGCATTATTGTGTTTTATCAGCCCAGCATAACAATATAAAACAAGTAATTTTTTATTTTTTATTTTTTGAGAATATAAAACAAGTAATTTACAGCATCAAATTCCATTCTTAAAGGCTCAACTGCACAAGTGAGTTGATGCATGAATGATTTACAAGAATTCTGGTATACCTTCAGGTTGAATTTAAATTCTCATGTTTCACCCTAGCTAATAGAATTTCGTAACTTGACCCACCTTAATTAACAACATAGCAGGTAGTAAACATTATGGGTTCCATGTTATCTCGATAATAACAATTATTTATTACTATTATATTTTATTTTCAATATCACGACTTCCCGGAATTGATATTATCTTTTTTTTTAAAAAAAAAAAAACTGAATTGATGTTATTTTTAAAATTATTACGATTGATACGGAATTTAGTGAGCGTGACACAATTTAAACACACAGACTTACCATTAAGTTTTATCTTATTGACCTTGATGGCGTTTGCTTTTTTATCTTAAGTCTTATAAGACTTTATTTGAAGTGATTAATTAATATCACTTTATGATCAAGATATTGATTTTTTTTTGTTTTTCCATTTAGGATTCTTAAATTTAAATATTAGCTTATTGAACTATTACTATTATACAATTTTTCTTATAAACATTAACTTTAGTATTTTTTAAATAAAATGTTATTATCACTGTCAAATTGTTGCGAGGAGAGGCTGTTCATGCCGACGATTGAGGCTGATGACCTCAATAGTTAGGAATGGAGCGGTCTCCTCCACACTCAAATGGAAGAAGGTTGCGCCTTCTCCTCTGTCAAACGTTAGAGGGGGCTGATTGACCTCCTCTAATGACTAATTAATTGTATAATATTATTATTTAAAAGGAAAAATAAGCACGTGATTCATTGATTAATTGTTTTGAAATTGAGGTGGTTTTGTTCATTTAAAAAAAAAAAAGAAGTAAAAATTGAGGTGGTTTTGAAAATAAAAGGATATATGTTAAGCAAAATGATTAAAATAAATATCAATATACAATATATAAATTGAGTTAGTGATATAATAATTATATAAGAAAAATTAATTAATGATGTAATAAATAAATAATATCAGTTAATATATCAGGTAATAATCATTTTGATCCTTACCTTTTTTTTTTTTTTTTTGAAACTATTCCTTCTTTTTTCTTTTTATTTTTTTCCTCCACTTTTTATGTTAGCATAGGCTGTAAATTATCTTGAAAACATTATTTGGGTTTTTTACCGAACTTTTTACAGTGATATGCAATAAAAGATGTAAAACAACCTTTAATTTTTATTCAACGAGTCATTTTACCCTGAGGAACTTAAAATATCTTAGCAAATGACATCCAACATTTGTTATACAAATTAATTTGAGAATTTAAATACATTTAAAATTAAACAATAAATAAAATGTTTAGAAATTAATCATTTTAATGGGGCTAGAAAACTAAATCGTGAAAATAAATATAACTAATCAAAATCAATATAAACTAAAATTATAAAATAATGAAAACGTAACAAAAAGGGTAAAATAATAAACTAAAAATTAAAAAAAAAAAAGAAAAAAGAAAGGAAAGCTGTCATAGCTTCCTCCATCGAGTGGCCTCCCCAAATGCCAGCGGCAATGTCAGAGTTCGTGTCGTCGGAGGTGGACAAATCCATCTCTAGAGTTGGAAGAGGCGAATAGATGGAGGAGGCTCTCGCTTCCACTATTTATTTTGATATTGACCTCTTTCAGCACTGCAGGAGGCTCTCTCACCTCCTCCAATTACCAAAATACATTGGAGACAACCTTTTTGTCACGACACCGAAGGAGGCTCCCCTCCTCCGTTGCTAGAGGAGAAATCGACTCATCAACGGGTGGCCGTTATCCTTCGAACTTGACTTTTATTTTTATTTATTTTTTAATTTTTTTAGTATTGGTACATGCTCAAAAAACAGTTAGGACCAGTTGAAATATAACTTTGAGACGCGATCCAAATATCAGCTTTTAAAAGTGAGAGAAAGTAAATTGTATCAAGTGGGGGACAATCCACAGCATGTGGGAAACATTGCCCACGAAAATAGGACGGCGTGAGATTGAACCCACGACCTTGAGACAAGGTGTGAGTGAGCCAAAATTTCACCACCTAATCAGACCGCAATTCTCTAACTTGATCCATGTTTTGGCAGCCTGCCTACATACTACTTTCATGAAATATTTGTTAACTTATTGCAATGAATTTATTTTTGATTTTTATGTTTCAATTTTCAATTTTTAAATTTTAATATATTGTTATTAAATATAAGGACAAAGGTTGTCTTTAAATTAATATTGAGGATAGTCTGAATAGTTAAAAAACTATAAGTTAGTTTCTCCGAAACTAACCTTTCAAAAGTAATTCCCAGTTAAGTTTTTAAAAATTGCTTATGACTAAGAGAAGTAAATTATGAAATAAACAGACTTTTACAAAGTTTGCAAATACGCTTTTTCTCTGCAAATTGATGGAAATCTTACAGCTACAACAGGGGGCAGTAGCAACTCATATTTAGTATGATAACAAGATGTGAGTTGGGCCCCAGCCCAAACTCAAAATTGGCCCATGACACTGCTGGACTGCTTAGGGCTTTACTTGAATTATAATATTATGGTAAGCTCAAGTTTTCGAGAGATTTTGTCAAACATTCAAGAGCATTTTGTATTCCTACTTATGATTTATGATTACTATTGTTAATGGAGTGTGTGATAAATATTATGGCAAGCTCAAGTTTTCGAGAAATTTTTTCGAACATTTGTGATTACCTTGGTTAATGGAGTGCGTAGATTTTTGTCAAGCATTACCATAGCATTTTGTACTGTTCTTACTAATGATTTGTGATTGCTTTTATTGATGGACTATTTTGATGTACTCAAATCTAGAAGTACGATTTTGATTAGAGTGACCCTCTTGTGATTTATATTTTGGACTTATAATTAGGAAAGTCAATTTCTATTTATCATAAAAAAGTCCTTGTACTCGTCCATACTTCTGTATACCTGGTTTGGATTCCATAACTTTGAATGGTGGATTGAGTGTAGTCAATTTCAAACTCCCTCTTTTCTTCCATGTTAGACCAAGCAACTCCATTTTCATTGCCATCGGCTTCGGCCTCGATTTCAATTTCAGCCATACCTCCAGCGAACAGTGGTCTCGAGTCCAGAACACAACTGCCCTTCTGTTTCACTTGACTTCAAGTTAGTATCTTTTTTCTGGGTGTATATGTTGATCAACTAGCAAAGATATGAAATTATATTGTTTAGAGATTTTCTTCTGAAAAAGTGGATTGTCAGGTCGGTCAGACTTTAGCCTAAATGAAGCTAAACTAATTAAGGTGGTATTTGTTTAGTTTAATTCATTTGTTTAACGAAGTTCCTTCGATTAGATCACATTATATTGCTCCAAATAGGCTTCAAAATCTGACAATGACTGATAAGGAAATGGAAAAAACAAAGTGAAATATAATTCCAAATCTTTGGGTCAATAAATTGATGGATTTTGTGACAGATTGTATATATAATAATCTCTTGAAACCGCTCATTAATATTGTAAATTACAATACCTTCAAATTTTAGACATGCTTCAGTTATTTTGCTGCTGTGCAAATCTGTATTATTTTCATTGGTCGAAGGCATATGCTAATTAATTATTAATTACTATAATCCTTTCAGAGATAGCATTGTTATTGAATACCGACATCTTTTTTTGATGAAATCGTAAGAATCCTTCTTAAAAAAATATAAATAGTATGAATTTATACAAAAATTCTGAAAGTTGTGCCTATCGGACATTGGAAAGTATATGGCCGTCAATCCAACCAAATTAACCAATTGCCATAATCATTCACAAATCAAAACAAGATTTTTTTTTTTTTTTCCAAAACAAACTAATTAATAATATGTGTTCAGTCATTAGAATTTATTTTAAAATTTCCTAGTGTATAAACAGCTGTCTCCTTGTAATCTTCCTAATAAACGAAAGCAATAGCAAAATAAGCAAGAACTCCTCCAACTAAAATTAATTTGGTCACAAGCTGAGCATCAAAAGAATGTAACGATTTGGAGCCGCTAAAATCACCGGGTGTGAATATCATACCAGAATCGTCCGAACCTCCACCTTGACAATTATGAGCTCGGCTGACCCTGATTTCAAATCTCAGTCCATCTTCACAGTGGTTGGGCCCGACAAAGTAATAGTGGCCCGCTGCATTTAATCTTACCAAATCCTTGCCTGTAGAATATGTACTGATCGGATCCGACGGTTTGCATGACAAAAAATCTCGACGGTTTACTTGCATCACGTTGTGAATTTGAGGGTTGTACTCGAATACTGCATTGATAGAAACTAAAACTCATATTCACAAATAACTAGTAGTTTGTTCGTCAGGACTAACTGATTCTCATTGAAGAGAAAAAGAATCCCATAAACAAATGTATTTACTAAAAATAATTAAGAAAAGATAAGTAAAAATTAAAAACCCAGGAGGTAGACGTTACAGAGAGTGTCGCCAGCTCGAAGGCTTTTAGAAAGAGCCCACTTCTTGTAATCAACTTTGTGGCCATGACCCTTTGTAGTAGTCCAACCAGCCGAGTCACCTACCTTGTAAATAACACCTAAAGAAACCCTAAAACTAGTCACCACCAACAACAAGATTGTTGCGGTCTTAGCTAAACTCAAAGTCATGTTTACTGGCTAACTCACTCACGTACAGTCACAAGAAGAGACAAGAGACTGGTGATGGTGAGTGAGTTTTCGATTAGAGTAATGCAAGAAGATCCTTGCATGGGTCTATAATTTATAAGGTTGTGAAATGGTATCAAGGAAGGAAATTTCCCCTGTGGGATCGATTATAATTAATAAGGTAATTACTCATTCGTTTTGACAACCCATCCACGTCATGCAATATTGAGCGAGAATTGTAGTAACAAAGCTAATTAAGTTTCCTGATTTTTCGTCCTTGGAAGATTTGAAAATTGGAAAGAAAAACCATTGTGGGCGTGCAAGGATCAAATTAATAATACCCTAAATAATATATAAAATATAAAATTATAATTATGATTATACTAATTTACGAATCTATTTTATAGTCAAATCAAAAGGTATAAATAAAGGATCTAATCAAGATCTTAAAATTAAGGAAAAATTACACTAAAGTACCTCGACCTATTGAATTATTACAGTCATAATGCGAGTTTAAACTAAATTACACATAAATACCTTTGACCTGGTTTGACTAACTGTTAATTAACGGTAAAGTTAACATCTCAAGGGTAAATTGGTCTTTTTATATATTAAATAAATTAAAAAATAAAAAATAATTAATTCCCACTTACAAACTGCCACGTCATACTAAATTTTAAAATAATTTAATTATTTATTTTTTATACAAAACAATTTAATTAATTTATATTATTATTATTTAAATAAAAAATTAAAAGAAAAAGTTTCTAACACTCAGATTCATCCCAATTATCAACATCAACACAAACTTTATTAACAAATCACCATTAACAAACACCAACAAAACTTCATTAAAGCATTAACTCACATCAACACCAAAAACATTCATCAACCCACAATTATCATCATCAAACCATCATCATCAACTCATCTTAATAAACATCTAAACAAATCTTAAGAAAAAATTAAAAAAAAAAAATACAAATTAAAGCATCTGACGAACCCAGATTCGACTGAGTTCGTCGAATATGAGTTCGCAACGTCGACTGGGTTTGTCGCGAACTGAGATTCGACGAACCCAGTCGAATCTGGGGACGACGAACCCATATTCGACTGGGTTCGTCGCGAATCTGGGTTCGAACGAACCCAGATTCGACTGGGTTCATCGCGAACTCAGATTCGACGAACCCAATCGAATCTGGGTTCGTCGTCGCGAATCTGGGTTCGACGAACCCAGATTCGACTGGGTTCGTCGCGAACCCAGATTCGACTGGGTTCGCGACGAACCCAGTCGAACCCAGTCGAATCTGGGTTCGTCGCGAACCCAGATTCGACTGGGTTCACGACGACGAACCCAGTCGAATCTGGGTTCGTGACGAACCCAGATTCGACTGGGTTCGTCGCGAATTTGGGTTCGACGAACCCAGATACCCAGAAGAACAAGAAGAAGAAAAGAAAAAGAAGAAGAGAAGAAGAAAATGGAGGAAGAAGAAGAAGAGAGAAATATAGAGAGAGAGAGATTTTGTTTTTTTAGAGAGAGAGAGAGATTTTGTTTAAATAATATTCCAAATATTGTTTGATATATAAAAAGACCGATTTACCCTTGAAATGTTAACTTTACCGTTAATTGATTGTTAGTCAAACCAGGTCAAAGATACTTATGTGTAATTTAGCTTAAACTCGCATCATGACTGTAATAATTCAATAGGTCGAGGTACTTTAGTGTAATTTGCCCTAAAATTAAAATCTGATTTAAGCAATTTTTGATGTATGCATGCATGCATGTATGTGTCTTTTAAACTGAGATGCAATGCATTTAGGCTCAATGAATGTGAAATCAAAATTTTTCATGACATTGTGACAAAGTTATATACATATATATATATATGCATTAATTTGTGTGTATACTTTCAAATATATATACTTCCAATCAATCTCACTTTAAATGCTTTAATATATTTATACGAGGCTCTATTGTCAGTGAAAGTATAGTTCTCATCACACTCATTTAATCTTTATGTTCATATTAAAATTTATAAAATCGATTTTTTATTCCGATACCCTTTAGAATATAATACCCTTTTGTTAATAACATTTGTGACTCTAAACATGTTATTTCTTTCTACACTTCTTTTTTTTTTTTTTTTTTTTTTAAATAACTTTCACACCCAAAGAAATAAGCAGAGTCAAAGAACCTAGCCTTGAATAATAGATGGAAATCATCTTTTAATTTTGCAGTATGAACATGTTGTTTGGTTCCTTCATAGTTTGTGAAAGATCCTATTTTCTTTGAAGTTACCAAAAATTTGGAGTTCAAATAAATTGCTCAGTTGTTGTAATAAGTAACAATCAATTGTTATAACGATTGATAATGTTCTGTTATAATAATTATGAAATTTTTTTTTTTTTTTTAACGTGATTTAGTTTTTATCTATATTCACGAGATCATGCACAGATATTTATACTGATTAATAAAGATCTAAATAGCACACATGGAATTTGACTTACTTAACTAGAGATTCTCTCTTTACAGTTGATGCAAAGTGTTCCAGTATAATGAACTTCCGTTGACTTTAATGATCTATAGCCTTTTGAATTCTCTTCAAAAGGCCCTTGACTTTAATGATCAATAGTTTTTTGAACTCTCTTTAAAAACCTTGAGATCTAACTTCTTTGAAGAACACATGTTGCTTATCTCCCTTCAAGACTTTGTAAACAACTTCCTTCCAAAGACGAAACTGTTCTTTCTACTCTTCCTAAGACTAAAATACATAAAACTCTCTAGTACATATTCGGTGCTCTCATATTACATTAAGATGCTTATTGTCTACACATTATGCTTTATGAATTCGGTCTGTATTTATGGTACCAACATATATTCTTAAATTTTTTCAGTATTATCTGCAAAATAAAAAAAATTAATTTGAGATAAAAGAGTTAAAATAAATCGGATTAACATGGGAAAATTTTTCTATTTTTTAACCATGACCGAATCTATTCATTATCATGAGTTCATGAAAGCAATCATACAAGAATTTAATTCCAATTTTGGTCAATGGATATCTCTAATAGATGAAAGAAATTTGCTTTAAAATCAACAATAAAATATCAAGATAATTCCAAAAAATAAATTTTATCCCAAAAATAAGTACTTTATTGTTATTATTATTATTATTATTATTTTATAAAAAAGTTGTAAACTCTAATTAATAAATGACATTATTTTTCTTATCAGATAAATATGAAAATAAACTTAAGAAAAATAAAAAAAATCCTCTTAGAATACGAAACCAAATCAGGATTTTTTTTGTTTTTTTTTGCTTAGATTTAGCTTAAAAATGGAAGTTTTTGATAAGATGCAATAATGAAGTTGACAACCGAATTTACTGGGTTTTCTGGAGCCAAAATTCAGTACTGGGCTTTATGGCTCTTCACAAAAGCTAATTCGGGTTTTATGAACCCACAAAACCCGATAAAATCCATCGGCTTCTATGGGGCCACAAAATCCGATTTAAGTTTTGTAGCCCCATAAAATTGGATATCGGGTTTAAATTTCGTGTTTTTTAAATTTTGATTTAAGGATAATTTGGTAAACATGAGTATAGTATAAAAATAGTTTGTTAGAAAGGTTAAAAATAAATTTTCATAAAAAAATAAATATTTTTTTTTTTTTAATTTTTATTTTTGGATAAAAGTGAATTTTACCTTGCTTATCAATCATTTCAGATTTAGCATGCATTACGAAAATGAAAATCATCTACGGATCCTACTAATTTCATGAATTACTTAATTCCTTGATATTCTAATTACATACATCATTATTACATTAATTAGATTCCTTTGAAACTTCATCCATTAATGATTTTTATTTTAAAACAAACCCATTAAGTCAACTATTGAATTAAAATTAAAAAAATATATATATTGAATTAAAGTGACAATCGTAATCACTTCATTAATGAAGTTGTTGGTAGTTGGTATTATGCTTAGCTAGAACTTAATATTCCTTGATTATGACAACCTTCGAACTCCAATATCCTGTTCCCACCTGAAATCATGACTATAAAGAGAGGACCAATGGTTCACAAATTCACTCCATCCAAGCCTTACGTTTTTCTTGCATTGTGTTTATGTACGTGATCGAGTCGTGGCTTTAACCAGAAGTGCTGTAATTTTCTTCACAATGAGAAGTACTACACTTTATAGCGTCTCCGCGTCAGCTCTTGAATTCAAAGTGGTCGATTCTTCTGGTCGGACTATCAATACCGCGGCTAATGTTCGTCATTACAAAATCCCCGTTGATCATTCTATCGGCAATAAGCTCTTTCTAATTCCTCTTTCTCTTCTTCACGCTGAATTTTGTGTTATATATATTCTACAATATAGTTAATTTGAATTTTTTATTCTTATATATATTAACTCGTAGGATATAGTCGTGTAACATATATAACTTCTCCAATTAAGAAGTATATATATACCTCTGGCGATGACATAATCACCTAACAGAAGGTTGGCCATTTCTATTACATTTTCGGTTTCCCTAGCCACTGCCGATTTGGAGAACAATTTGACATCGAGGTTACAAATAAATTGGGCCAACCATTTATTATTTCCTTGCAAAGATATCCATTTTCTGTGAGTTCTAGAGGGAAGGTTGGTTATAAGGCAGGGATGTAGTTTGGATTAAATGTTGGGGTGGGCTAAGAAAATTTTCTTTAATTGAATCTCCATACATGGTTAAATGTATCGAATATAAAATGGAGAATGTAGTAAATTTTAACTCTCATAATCCATATTCCAAAATAAATAAATCAGTTAAATGGACATACACACGGACGCTTGTCCACACATGCATGTGCATGCCCACCCACGTACGCATGCCCACACATGCACTTCCACACACACACGCTTATGCATATATATATATATATATATATAGTGATTTTACTATTAGTGTCTCCTAATTTTAAAAAGTTAGGACAAACCAATCAAATTAATCAATTGCATTATCTTTCCTAAAATAATTTCTCTATCCCATTTAATTTAAATATAATGGATGAATTTGTTTGATTCATCTTAACATTTTTAAGTTAACAGGTACTGATAGAAAAATCACTCACTCACTCACTCTCTCTTTCTCTCTCTCTCTATATATATATATATAACAATGGACTATATTTTTTATTTGAATTATGACTAATATAAAGATATATTAAGAATTAAGTCGTAAAAAGCATAAAAAAATCTATATATATATATATATATATTTTAAAATACAATAACCATATTTTAAATCACAAGAATTTTATAAGATTATTAACTAAAGATTCATTATCAATTAAGATAAGCAGTACTAAATATTTGATTTTAACTCTAAGGTAATTTGATAATCAAAGATTATAAGAAATAAAAATACATCATTTTCACATTTGATCATAAATTACAACCAACAAGATTTTCAATAAACAATATATTATATAGTTAAATTTTTGTTCACTCTAAATTATACATTATAATACAAAAGTTGAGTACATATTTTAAAATATAAAGGAAATTTGTTTTGAACGAAAAAAAAGTCAATACACAAAGTGTTTTAATAAATTCATAAAAATAATTTTATGCTTTATAACGAGATTTTTGAAAATTTCTTAAAATTGAAATTTCAAATTTGGCTAGGATAAGCCTACCCAGCCCAAAGGGTGCTACGGTCCTATTATAAAGACGCTCATTTATATCACCTTGACTAGGCTCCCCTAATGGATTTATGTCCACTCTTATAATGTAAACTGGTTTGGTTTATTAGCCATCCGGTTAACTTTTATTATGTTAAATAATAAGAGAAGATGAAATACTTCCGTGATTCTGTTCCTTCTTATTTATTTTGTGTTTTAAATGGTAATTGTTCAAACTAGTTTGATTTAAAAACTAATAACTTGGGTTTGAAATTTCGCTTTTATGATTAAAAGTCAATTGCGACTGTGGATAGGAGGCTATATTTGTTAATTTTCAGATATCAGATTACATAAATAAAACAGTGAACTACCTTATCTTTATATACACAAATATCGACAGATATATTAGTATCTCATAAAGAATATCGTTATTTATGAGGAAATTAAAAAAAAAAGACCCAAAAAATGTGAGCATTCATTTTTGACCCACTTTTGAAATCCTTCCACTATCTATATATCTTTTTAGCAGAGCTTGATTCTAGTAGGAATTTATCAAAAAAAAAAAAAAAGATGAAAATACATTGAACTTTTTACACTAGAGTCACTAATATTAAAGCTAAGAAATAAAATAAAATTATGAAATCTAAGATTAGAAAATAAAAACGAAGAGAACACGAAGGAATTAATAGAGTCAGAAGAAATTAATATATACAAAAATAAATAATTGAATTTTTTAATTAGTAAATAATTTCTACCCTTAATCTCGATGGAGAAGGAACACCATCATATAATATGTTAATAGCTCAATAATTTGAAGAATTAGCAAATTAAATGTTAAAAAATAAGTTGTATAAAAATTCAGAGATCATTGTTTTATAATTTGTTTTCTTCGTATACTCTGCTTTCTTCATGAAGACTAGTAAAAGTAGCCCAAAAACAGAAACACTGAGTCTGAAAATATAGAGTGGCGATATTAACACCCCTCAAAAGTTGTATGTACATTCCTCTCTGTTTGTGTACCCCATTAATTTTTTTTTTTAAAATTCAATTTTTTTATGCATGCCTCACTTTAAACCAAATATGCCCTGTTAAATGCTCAATCATCTTTTTAACAAATATATTTACTCAATTTCCATGGAAAGCATGACGTTTAATAATCATTAAAAAAAAAACAAAAGGAAAGAAAGAAAAGAAAAGAAAAGAAAATGACTTTTGCTAATGCTCTCTCTTCAGCCTCTATTCTTTGCTCTCCTAAACAGGTATGCATTCCCATAACTCTCAACTCCAAACTCTATTTTCCTATCTGTCATCAGTTGTTTCATCGTTTTAAAATGTAAGTAATGTAGGGAAGTTTGAGAAAAGGAAACCCACAAAATCACTATGGTCAGAGACTAAGTTACGGTAGGTTCACTGTTCGAGCTAACGCCAAAGAAATTGCCTTTGACCAGAAATCGAGGGCCGCTATGCAGAGTAGCATCGATAAGCTCTCGAACGTCGTAGGTCTGACTCTTGGTCCCAGAGGTATTCGGTTATTAGTTTTTTATGTCAGTTTTAAATTTTATCTGCAAGGTTGTTAATTGTTATGAATTTGGGAAGGGAGGAATGTTGTTCTTGACGAATTTGGGAGTCCTAAAGTTATGAATGATGGAGTTAAAATAGCCCGGGCTATTGAGCTGCCAGATCCTATGGAAAATGCTGGTGTCGTGCTTATTAGAGAGGTTGGGTTTGATAAGAAGAAGAGAATGTGGGAGATTGAGTGGTGGAGAGAAAAGAGAGTGGAGGAGGAGGAAGAAAAGAGTGTTTGAAGGTGGTGGTGGGGTAAGGATAACATTGAAATGTTAAAATATATATAAATTTGAGGTGTACATACGATTTTAGAGGGGTGGAAACAATGTCACTCTAACAGAAAACTTGGAGACCAAGCTTGAAATGATCAGCTGCTCGGCTAAAACTGGTTCCGTTAACATAACTATTCATTATCAAATGATTACGAATACTATTTAATAAAATTTCAACTAAACAAGGTACTTCTGTTCAAATATGATTCCTTGTTTATTTATTAATTTTTTTGAAACTATATAATTCCTTTTTTCTTTTTTTTGCAAGAAACTTGTATCAGCCAGGTAAAAGTACAAAATAAATAAGGAACTAGTTAAATTCCTATGTAATGCATGTCTATTGAAACCAATACGAATATACACATTTTTTTAATATATAATAAGATTAATTAGGCATTAAAAAAAAACATAAATCTTTCATATTTACAACATTATAATTAGTGTACCTGTAAAATGCATATTATTAGATCAATCTCATATTGTTAATTTACATATATATATGTAAATTTAACAGGAGCTTATTGACTTGTAGTTCACATGTTCCGCATTTTGTGAAAATGTTTTCCATTGTGCCCAATATTAATGTGAAACTATTATCAAAATACCTGCCGGGGGTGAACTGGTGATCAAATACTGTATGAGATCCAGATCCAAAGCTAGAGGATGTCATTCAATAAAATTTGTTTGATAAATTTAGGGCTTTCAACAGTTTAATGTAAGTGCTTTTATAATTTCCGAGAATATGAAATGCATATGCATACAAAATTCCCAACTAATATCATGAAATTACGCTCATTCATTGTACATGTGAAAGATTGTTAGGACATAGAGAGAATGATCCTAAAACAGCTTTTATGTCTTTAGACTGCTTTACAAATGCATGGTTCATCATTGGGTTGATGAATAAACATAACTTTTATCTCCAGCTGGTTAAATAACTCCGCATAACCCGAGCTATTCCGAAAATTTGACCTTCTTTTTCTTCTTGGGTAAGATGTGTGTGTACAGAAGGTGGTAAAAAGTTTACCTGTATTGCCTGCAAAACAGCAAACCGAAAACCAAATAAAAACCAGGCCAAAATATCAAATAGAAACAGATGAAGACATTTGAAAGCGACTCAAATCACCTTGTGCTCGAGAACTGAAAGTGATAAACCTCAGCTTTATTCAAACTGAATACTAAACGTGGAATGACAGTCCAGGGCAACCCAAATCACCATGTACCCAGAGGATTCTGCTCTTCTTCTCTCTGCATGAAAATTAAACAAAGAAAAAAATATTTTAATTTCACCTGTAGACTTGGTTGTTTGAAGCTGAATTTTAGGGCCATAAAGATGTGATTACATATAACTGGAGCACTTATTTTAATTACATATTACTTCAACTCTTGTTAACAATTTTTCATGACTTCTGGCTAATTAATATTATTGAAGTCCTCTTTCATCCGTTTCTCACCTTTATTATTGCTATTTCACTTTCTGCGCAACCTAACCAAAAAGATGAAGTATATGTCAGCAGATTCCCAAATTTCGGTCTAACTTCTGAGTTTCAAAGACTTTGCACACTATCACTTTTCTCGACGTGTTTGAAATTAACAAAGCAGCGGTAAGTCGCAAACGGTACTTACCTCAAAAAAAAAAAGTAGCAAATGGTACTATATCTTATACTAATTACTTAATAAATGAAGGAAAAAGAGATAATCTATGCCTCATTCACTTGCATAAATACAGCTTACCGAAGGAACTATATACAAAATACCCGACTTGTGGTACTATGATATTATCTTCGTGACAAATGAAGCAAATCTTAAGTAGCTAGGATAGGATCATTACCTTATTATTACTCGCAGGTCAAGTTACATGCATTTGTTCTTTGGTCAGCTCCACAGTAGACTGCTTTCCTGCAAACTACAGTCTACAGAGTGCAGTTCCTGCGGATTAAAATTAGCAAATGGCAAATACATTGGTGGCAAAAGATCTTTTAACAAATATATTTCCTCATTAAAGTCCATATATGTTTATGCACAAGCCATATACAAATCATTTAATCAATAAACCTCAAGTCCTCAACTCTAAATATTAAATACAAATAGAAAGACGGGACTCATATATAATTGATTATCATTCAACCATAAGTAAAAGTTATCACAAGGTGTAAAACATGACCTTATGATGATTATATAAAGAAGGGATAATTTAAAAGTTTCCAACTATATCAATTTATATATGTGCACACATAGTAAAACCAGGATTTCAGGTTAACGTAGTTGAAAATAAAATTATATAATAGAAAATGTAAAATAAATATATTAATATTTTAAAATTTTATTATTAGAAGAACAAATGTTATAACAAATGTAATGCCACGCAAAAAAAAAAGAGAGATCCAGTTACGATTGACAAACTGATACAAATATATGGCTTGCATAAAAAATTTGAAAGAGTGCCGTCCCTTAACATAGCTTAATCACAATTTCTTCATAAATGAAAAAACGTGAAACACTGTAGAGAAGGTGAAAATAAAAGGTTATCATTTTTTTTTTTTTTTTTTTAAGTTTTTACAATTTTATGTTAAGGGAAGAGACATAATTCAAACTTATAACTTCATGTTTGACAGACATAACACTGTGCAATCTTTTGTGAAATCAAATAACTAAGTTTTTAAAATGGTGTTTATATTTATAAGAATTATATATATATATATCTACACACATATATATATGGACACATTATATAATATATTTGGAGTATTTATATACCTGATAAAAAATATAAGTGGTTGCATATATATATATATGTATATATGTATTACTTTCTTTGAGTTGAAATATATATCTTATTAACTAGACTAATGAACAACAATTGTGTGCTAGAATAGGAAATTTAAATCTAGAGGTAACAAGTAGTGTTTTGTATTTCTCTTGTTCTGGAAAAGCAAAAACACACACGTTAAAGTAAGGAAATGGGGCCAATGGGTGTCTATTGTATACATTGTATGCAACGAACATGCACGCACTAAGATTTTGAAGCATTTCATTGAATTGGGGCGTCAAGGCCTCTGGGGGCATGTTCACACCTTCGCACAAATATTGAACCTAGTACATGTAGAGGGAGAAAGAACTCAAAGTTGATTCTCAAGTAAGACCATGTGAAAAAAAATGAGCACTTCCTTCATATCATTGTCGCAACTATAACAAATCATTCTATAGTTGCCTATCACCAGATAATGACACAAATATAAATCTATGAGCTCAAACCATAAACACCTATTGTTTCTAAAATCATGGACTGGCAACATGGACACCTATATTCCACATTCCTGCAATGATCCCTATTGCAACCGGCACATAGAACTTGATGGGCACAGGGCAGGACTACAACAGAGGCTTCCTTCTCCATACAAATCAAGCATGATCGACTACAAGTTTCCGTCAAACTATTTTGTAAAAGAGACATATCAGAAAGCGTGGCTGCAAATGTATCCTTTTGCAATCTTTCATGCTCTAATTTAGATATCAATGGAGCTGGCAGATGATGGGGCACAGCGGATTCTAAAGACAATTCAGCATTAGAAATTTCTTGCTTAAGTCTTTGCACACCATCTTTATAACGCTGACAATCTACCTCCACCTTTTGGTACATGTGATCATGTTTCCTTTTATATTTGATCTCATCTTTTCCCTTTAATCTTAGTTCTTCCTTCACCTGGGTGATAGCTAGATCTTTTTCCTGCAATTCGTACCTCCAACTTATCTGTTATGACAAATCATTCCAGTTTTTTTATCATTAGATATTAATGAATTTAAATAATAATTAAGAATTAAAACGAAGCAAATATTTATTCGGTAAAATATCAGAAGAAAGGATCAAACAATGATTTGTTAACCTAGTGTCTATAGGTTCTATTGCACATTAAATTAAAAGAAATTCATTATAGATTATCAACTCTAAATAATAGATATGTGAGATTCAAAATTACATAACACAAGCATTTTGGAAATTGAACAACATAAATATGCAGTGGTTTTTATATGGGCAAGTTTGATAATTCTTTTTTGATATTCTTTAAAGAAAGGTAGAACTCAAAAGTGCATTGAATAATTTTAAGACATTGGAATGATTTCATAGGATAACAAATCTTATTAAGATGATAAGCAAAAACTTAAATTGATAAAAACAAATTTTATACAATTAGAACTCTAATAACTGTACAAACTAAAGAATACTAAAACCAACACTCAGACTTGGAATACAAAGCTTCACTTATGTAAATTTTTCTTGGGATTAAAGATTAAACAAGTTTTTGATAATTGTTGGGCTAATTTTAAATGCACGAGTAATGGAGACTGAAGGAGATTTTCAAAATTGTTGATATGAATTCCTAACTCAAATATCAAAATAACAATGGTTCTTAATAAGAAAATTTTCTTTATATCATTCTCTCAATATAAAATCTTGAATAATATGGGATTATTACTTGAGATATTACGGATAAAGTTAAAGATAATTATAGACTTAAAACAATATTCCGATTCCACACACATAATACACTGGAAAGTTAACACATATTCGAATAAGATGTGAACTGTGTTAACCATCAAATTAGATAACGTGCAAAGAGCAAAATCCAAAATTCAAATTGCACAAAACCACATATATATGCTACGATGAGGTGAAACAACCTTCCAAATTTATAAGATCAAACTCTTGAATTTTAGAGAATTGGCAGCCAAGTGAATAATGTAATTTTGGAACAAGGAGAATTAAGAAAATTTGCAATAAGAATTCAATTTCCTAGATGAGATGATAATAAATAACACACCTCAGTATCTTCTTGAGCCTTCTTGAGGCAGGTCAGCTGTTGCTGCAATTGCAAGGTTTTATTTCTCCCCTCAGCAATCTCTTGCTGTAATTTTTTGTTCTGATTCTCCAAGGCGATAAACTTCTTGAGGAGCTTCCTTTCCTTCTTTCCAGCTTCCAAGCATAACTTATCTGACTCTGACTTGTTCAACTTGAAAGCTTCCATCTCTGCCCTCATTTTTGCATTTCCTCCCTCCAGCCACATGACTGATGTGTTTGCAAGGTCAGCTTGTCTGGTAGCCTCTCTCAGAGCATCCTCCGTCTCTGTTAGCTTCTTCACTCTTGCTGCTTTACTATGTAATTCCTGGTGCTCAGCCTGCTGGATTTTCACTCTTTCCATTCTCAACTTGCTGAGTTCCATGAGATGACCGTTCAGCTTTTCAGCAGCTTGAATCACTTTCCTCTCAGCCCATTCCTTTCGTTCCTTCTCCTCTTTCCTCGCCTCCTCAATACGATCGACCAGACTTAAAATAGTTGCAATCTTGGGGTCACTCTCTGGCCTCCTATCATCCTCACTCCAAAAATCACCCCATACTTCATCAACCATACAAGATTCCTCCCCTTCAAACCCTTCAAGTGGATCTTTAGTAGGCTGAGAGTTGTTTCCTGTCTGTAGTGGCTCACTGGACACCTTCATATTGGCACGATAAACAGCCGCAATATATGCAACATTCTTTTTCAATCGACAGGCCAACGAAGGTGTAAGGTTGAACCTTTTCAAAGACCTGGCTTCTCCAACAAAATCCTTTTGTAAAGAACCTTTTCTGCTGTCGCTAGGGTCCTCCTGGCTTATCTTATTCTCACCTTCATTAGAAGCAGTTGGGAGATTTTTGGTGCCAGCTACACCAAGATGGAAATTGCTCAAGAAGAGACACCCCATGGCCTGCCGTTTAGTCAAGTTTGGCCGACCCTGGCGAAGCAAATCAATCATCTTAGTGAGAGAGTAGTCGACCATCACTCTCAGATCGCCAAAATTCTGAGTAGCATTATCAAGGACCTGACCAGTCTTGATATGATTGAGCGAGTTCTGCACAATGTTCGTGAGGACGTCTTTGTCCCCAAAGGCATGGCCGTTGATCAAAATGGCATTGAGAGCCTCGTCATGTTCATACCCATATGACATCAGCTTCGTATGGGCTTCCTTGTATATCCCTTCAAGTTTCTTTGAGACAAACTTTTCCATTTGCTTATCAGGGAGGCAGTAGGAGTTTTGAGATTTAGGATTTGAATAGCTCTGAGATTGGCTTGATTCGGTGAGTAAGTTGTTGTTGGTATTGCTGTTGTGCTTGTTTGATGATAGGCGTCTTCCTCTGTTTTCGATCCTATTTCGAGAGCCAGCCATTTATTGTATAGCTGAAACTGGGAGCAAATAATGATATATAAAATGAGATTAAACCCAAAACAATCCCAACACTCCAACAATTATACCAAAATCTTAAATGAAGAAAATTAGTACGCAATAATAATTTTAAAAATGAATGAAAACTCACCGATGAATTAATTGAATGAAATCCCAAGAACACAAAGGGATCTCTGGTTTCTACTTTTTAGAGAAAAAAGATTTGTTTGAGAGAGATGTGAGATAAAACTAATCGATTGATATATATAGATGAAGGAATTGCACAACATCCCCCCGAGGTTTGTCGAAAAACAGACGAAAACATATTTATCAGTTTATTACACCAAACCCCCACACCGTTAGTCAATTTCTGTCAACTTTAACAGTTGACCGAGATTTTTGATCAAATGACCCTTTTGCCCATAGATAAAAAAAATACTTTAAAAAAAAATCTTAAAACTCATTAAAAATAATATTTATAAAATAAAATTTTCTAAAAATCATCAAAATAAAACACCGATCGTCATCATCATCATCATCATCATCAACATCATCATTTCCACAACCCAGATCATCTGCATCAAACACCGATCATCATTTACACAACTCAGATCATCTGCACAACCATCATCACCATCACCATTATCATCACCATCAAACACCCATCACCATCATCATCATCATCATTTACACAACCCAGATCATCTGCATCAAACACCCATCATCATTTATACAATCAAAACAAACAACATCATGTGACAGACCCAGAAATCTGGACCCAGAGACCCGCGAGAGAGACCCAGAGACCCAGAGACCCAGAAATTCGCTCCGTAATGCCGTTTGTGAAGGGGCCACCAGCGAAGGAGAAGATCGAAGATGTGAAAGAGAAAGCACGCGCGAGAAAGTGAAGAGAGAGCGAAAGAAAGAGAATGAAGATGAAGAAGAAGACATAAGCGGTGCGACAGACCCAGAAATCTGGAGCCGCGAAAGAGACCCAGATTTCTGGGTTTCCATCGCGCGGCAGAGACCCAGAAATCTGGACCCAGAGACCCGCGAGAGATGCTCATTCGCTCCGTAATGCCGTTTGTGAAGGGGCCACCAACGAAGGAGAAGATCGAAGATGTGAAAGAGAAAGCACGCGCGAGAAAGTGAAGAGAGAGCGAAAGAAAGAGAATGAAGATGAAGAAGAAGACTGCAGCGGTTGATGATGATGAAGAAGAAGATAGCGGCGAACAGAAGGGAGATGGATGGGTGGAGATGGGTGGGTGCAAATGGAGATGAGAGAGAGTGAAAGAAAGAGAATGAAGATGAAGAAGAAGACTGTAGCGGTTGATGATGATGAAGAAGAACATAGCGGCGAACAGAAGGGAGATGGAGATCGGCGGGTGGAAGATGGAGAAGATGTTAGATGGCCAAACAAAGAAAGAAAAACCCAGATCTAGATCTATGTTAGATGACATCAATTCCCATTTATTTTTTTATTAATTGATTTGATCTTAACAAAATTTTTAATGTTTTATTTCTTTTTATGTTAGATGCTGATGTCATTATCCACTAATTCTACTGATCCTAAGAGAAATGACTAAAATACCCTTCACTCAGTCAACATGACAAAAGTCAACGTTAGGTGTGGGGGTTTGGTGTAATAAAATGATAAATATATTTCCCTCTGTTTTTGGGCAAACCTGAGGGGGGTATTGTGCAATTCCTTCATATAGATATAATAGTTGACTGGAAATGTGAAAGGAGAAACAAAATACTACATATTGAGAGTGTGTGTCAGGAAATTGATTGGCTTAGCTAGACTACCATATATAAAACCTGGTAATACTAATCATACCATTAAGTCATTAACACCACTATTGGTCGGTTACAAAAAGAACTGATGGTGTCTTGCCGCCTGAATTACATATGGTAACTTGTCTGTCTCTAACTCATTCCTTGCATTGCATTGTCCGTTACATTTCCCCTTTTTGGTATTTAAATAATATAATATTTAAATTGAATATATTATATTATTGAATATTTTATTAATTATCAATAATTAGTGAAAATAGGAGGATATCATATTGTTTGAACACCAATATGGAAAGAGTAACATCATCATTTATCAAATGCGATTAAAAATATAGAACAATACCCTCTTTCAGCAACTACTTTTATTTTCCATGAAGTAGAACAAAATTCTTAAATATTAACATCGAATTAACTTTATTACCTTTATTTAAATTCAATATTTATTTATAAAGATCCCAAAGGATGTCACCAGCCATCTTTTTTTTCCAAAAAGGGGTAGCCAACATTTTTAAATTACCTAATTTGGTGAAATAAATCCCAAGTCAATGCTTTTTTTTTTTATTCAAATAATTATTATACATTTTGGAGTTGATTAAAATCCATAACTAATTTTCTAAGATATTTCTACGTAGTGACGGGTGGTATGGTGCAGTGGCAACCCTCTCTCGATCGCTACTCCTCTTAAGTGGTTAATCCATGGTTCGAGTTGTAAAAACCTCAATTGATTTGTGGACAATTTTTCCATTTTGTGTGAGTTGTTCCTCCTACTTTTGGGAGTCTAGTTCTAAGTTGTACCTTAAGGTCTCGTTTGTCAGGTCGAATTGGACTGGGTTTGGATTAATTTTTATCCAAACCCATGTTTGGTGCAGCAAACGAGGGTTCACTGATTTAACCCTTCGCTATTTTATCCCATTCGGTTGGGAGAACTCAAACCCACTCAACAGATGAGTTAACTCTGAGTTGTGCCTTGAGGCCTCGTTTGTTAGGTTGAATTGGACTGAGTTTGGATTAATTTTGATCCAAACCCATGTTTGGTGCAGCAAATGAAGGTTCACTAATTTAACTCTTCGCTATTTTATCTCGCTCGGTTAGTAGAACTCAAACCTACTAAATAAACGAGTTAACTCTCATCTCTCACCAAATCTCTTCTTTCTCATAGACCACTCTCATCTCTCATCTTCTTTCTCAACTCCGTTGATCATTGCAACACTTGGACTCACGGAGGAGGGCAACATTGATGGTGAAGATCGTGGAGCTGCAAATGGAGTAGACAAAGTAGTAAGTGTAGAGGGCGACTTTTTCGAGGTCATTAGGGCGGATGAAAGTAGGGATGTGGTTGTAAAGGTTGAGGCGTTTGCGAGAGACAGCGACGATGATTTTGGGGAGTTTTAGGGCATAAGTTTTGGATGGGTTTGGGGGGAGATGCTGGTGGTGGTGGAGGTGAGGAGCAGTGCAGGGATGGGAGAGGGGGTTCGATGAAGAGATGGCATGTGGCGACCTCTTCTGGGACGACAAAGGGAAGGAAACGGAAAGTGATAAGAGAGAGAGGAGGGTGGTGGTGGTGGAGGAGGTATGTAGCTTCTACGCAATAAAATAACATATTATCTGAAGAATTTCTAAAAGTCCCTGAGAATTTTCTTAAAAAACCAAGTTTTTACATAATGTTTTTAATTCTATCCTACATTTCACCAAACATGATATAATATTTAAATTAATTCAGTCCAATCTCATATAAATAATTGTTATAAGTTGAAGTAATAGATCGAGTAATTGGACGATGGTTAGATGTTGGATCCCTTTCAACTAAGTAATTTTTGTGTTTACCTATTGTGAATAGGAATAACAAGGATTAAGAACTAATTTATTTCGAGGAAAATTGGGCTTCCCAGTTAGAATTAACTAACATAAAAATTGAGGGAATAAATTTTCATATGTTTTCTACTATGCAAGTCATTATTTATACAACTAAATTGATAAACCAAAAACAGCTAAAAACATCTTATTATATTAGATAAAATCAATCTAATATTGTTTAAATAATTCTAATTATTATTTAGAACTAATGATAAAAGCCTAAAAACAAACTTTATCTCTATTCTTGGAATTGCAGATAACAATAATCGATTTTAGTCATTAATGTGTAAAAGTGATCACTATAATCATAATCTGACCCTATGAGTCTATGACATACATAGCAAGAGGGAATAACTCAAAAGTTGATTTTTAATTATAGTACTCTATATCCACATAAACCACATTAACCTAACCCAATGAAATTGTATTCATGAAAACCATAGTGATTTATTGGCGATCCAGTATGCATATTTAGAATTGAGTCGTGATAATGATTCTTATATAATTATAACTTATCAGTACTTTTAATTGAAATTCTAAATAAATTCTAATTGAAATTCTACGTTTATTTTAGGATTGTTTCTCATAAATGTCATCAGTACACTCTTTGTCCTTTATCCACCTCACCAAAAATTCAATTAAGCTCACAGTTGATTGCTTTTAAGGGTCCTATATGTTCCAGTTTCAGGCAGCTTGCATAGCAA
Organism: Nephelium lappaceum; assembly: GCA_021234005.1. NCBI lineage: Eukaryota > Viridiplantae > Streptophyta > Magnoliopsida > Sapindales > Sapindaceae > Nephelium > Nephelium lappaceum. Next base: position 6,490,944 of record CM037999.1, on the reverse strand, counting down.
CATGAAAAAAGAAATATGACATCATCTTTAGAACAAAAAATAAACAGACAAACAAGTTGACAACAAAATCAAAAAAATAATAAACATAATCATAATCCTACCAATACAACAATGAATGCAACAAGAAGATTAGAGTACTAAGATCTAAGACATTAGAATCAGATTCACAATGGAAAAGCTTCACACTGGAGAAAAATAAAAAACTAGCCTATGTTATCTGAACTAATTTTTGTTTGATGCATTTGTACTATAAATCAAAGAGTAATGCTAAACTTTCAAAATATTTTGTCCAAATGAAGAGTATGAAAATATGTAATTAATTCCCTCTAAATAAACTTGTCAAATTAAAAGTGAACTACAGTAAGAAAAATATAACAATGCCAAGAGTATCAACGAATTAATAAAATATTTAAAGGCATAACTGGAAAAAAAAAAATAGCTTCACGGCAATTTTAGTTTATTGATGTTTCTAACCATATTAGCATTCTCCAAAGAGTTTAAAAAACAGATGAGCATGTAACAACCGTCATTTTATCTCTAGCTTGTTGATTAACTCCATTTATCTTAACATACTTTGTCTTTGTGGATGAGATGTGTTCTCAAAACATAATCGAAAATAGCAGGGCCAATATCAATTGTAACAGAGGAAGATAAATGAAAAGAAACCTCAAAATAATCTTAATAATATGTAGGGGGTATGATCTCAGCCATGCACGGAATGACAGTCCATAAAACCCAAAATTACCATATCAACTTTCTCTGAGCTTTTGCAATTAACGAAGGTGCAGGTTTGTTTACATCTCATTATATATTAAATAAAGAAAGGGAAGGATAAAAGTAAAACAAATGCAATTATATGGTTATTAAGTATCCTATCATCTCATTGCATACTAAATAAAGAAAAGGAAGGAAACAAGATAAACAGAATTTGGTAATATCTTAGAAACAAATGTAAGTAATTTTAACTAGATGTGATCATTACCGTTATAAATACTTGCATGTCATGTAAAATGCATTGTTCTTTATTGAATTCCACAGTTGATTGCTTTATTGCAAACGACAGTATATAGAGTGTACAGTTCCTGCACGTCAGAAATTAACAAGTGGTAAATATGGCTAGCAAAAGTTCTTTTAGGAATATGCTTTCACACAAGTGCATGTACATATATATCTAATTATTTTAATAATAAACTCTAAGCCCTAGAGCTAAAATACTAAATATAAATAGAAAGGCAGAGTCGAAATTGATTTTAGTTATTAACGTGTAAAAGTGATAACTATAATCATAACATTACCCTATGATGGCATAGCAAGAGAGGATAACTCAAGAAGTTATAGTACTTTATATGAAAATAAATGATCGAACTTAATACAAACAGAGGGAGATATAACTTACTGTTGATTCTCACTTAATAGCTGGTTGTCACTAGATAATGGCATGTAGGTATATGAATCTACGAATTCATACCATAAACCCATATTGTTTGTGAAATCAAGGCCTGGCAACATGGGCACCTATATCCCACATTCCTGCAACGATCCTTATTGCAACTGGCACACAGAACTTGATGGGCACAAGGCAGGAAGACAACAGAGGCTTCTTTCTCCACACACATTAAACAGGTTCTGCTATAGGTTTCCATAGAAATATCTGGTAACAGAGACGAATTGGGGAGTGGGGTTGTTAATAAATCCCTTCGTGATCTTTCAAGTTGTGATTCTGAGATCGCTACAGGTGGCAAATGATAAGGAACAGCACATTCGAGAGACAATTGAAGATTATAAATTTCTTGCTCAAGTCTTTGAACATCATCTTTACAACGCTGACAGTCTACCTCCATCTTTTGGTGCATGGCCTCTTGTTTCCCTTTAAATTCGATCTCATCTTCTTCCTTCAATCTCAGTTCATCCTGCACCTGGGTGATGCTTAGTTCTTTGCCTGTAGTTCCTGTCTCCACCTCACCTGCAATGAAAATCCATTTCATATACTTTTATTATTATATATTAAAGAACTGAAATGATGATTAAAAGCTGAAAAAAAAATACGATGGTCCATTATTAAGTAAACTATCAATAATGAATCAAGCAATAGTTTATTAAACTAGGGGCGGTTGCCACGTTGGTAATGAACAAGGCAACCGCTTGTGTTCGAATTTTGGAACAATGGGAATAGGCCTATAGGTTAGATAATACTTTAATTTTGAAATAATGAATGGACTATTCAGTTACCATTATACGTAATTATGTGGTAATAATTATCTGATAAGATACATTTTTAAGTATTTTAATATATGCACGGATATAGATGCAAAAACACATATATAAAAAAGGACATAAATCATACCACTAATAGAAATATATGGCACCTTAACCATTCAAATTGAAAAATCTTTACCCTACCAAATCCAAATCAAAAACCCACATTCATTAACAATTTATCAATTCACTAACCCTTTTTTCTTTAATAAAAAAAGTCTCAAGTCTAGTCAAGTGATGTAAACAATATATAAATTATGAATAAAGACGAAATTGGCAATAAATAACTTTTAAGAAAGAGAAGTAGTGATATCTAATTCATGCTTGTGATGAACATGTGTCAAGAGCTTCTTATTTGCATCTTCATTAGCATAAAATGAATAAAAAAATCTCTGAAAGTGAGAAAAAAAAAAGTGTAAAAAAGATTAAAGAGTATGGATAGGTGGAAACTTATATAATTAGTGCAGGGTATTTTTTATATATATATTTTTTTTACTTTTTAATTTTTAGAGGTTGGTGAGCATTTATAATTTATTTAAATATGTACATGAAAAGTGACTATCTTGTAAGATAAAGCTACTGCTACATACGTACCTATCTTGTAAGCCAAATGACACAAACTTCATAGGCTAACGGTGCTTATACCAAATGACATAATTTTCTTTCATGTATAGAAACTTAACACCATTCTTAGATTTCTTTGTATTCCTTTTTTCCTAAACCCTATTTCAATATTGTACATCTTGCTTACATCAATATATTTTCGTTTTAAATTACACAAGTTACATGAATAAACAAATTTGAAGAGTACACAACATGTTATAATTTTGACAAACCAAATAATTGATACTTTATAAATCACCATCTAATGATATCCAAATTTAACAAAAGTATGGGTATAAAAACAATGCTCTTCTGCCCTAAAAAGAAAATAAACAAAATCGTAGATGATATTTAAATTTTACCTTAGCTTTTAAATGAAGAAAATGAAAGTTGTCATAAATGATTAATGAAAAGTTTAATTGAATTATTTATAAAATGTTATAACATAAATTTACAAAAGCATTTCTTCGATAGATAATGAGAACTCATTACGTATCTACATAAATCAAAAGGAAATATAATTTATAATCACAATCAATGATATAAGAGATATTTATGGAATTCTTAATAATCTTAAAGGTATTTTTGACATCAACAAATGTATCAACGAATTCTAACTAACCATATGCACATGCTCACATGAGATGAATCAGCCATCCAAATTAATGACCTCAAACTCACATATAATTCTAAAAGAATCGACAATCAACTGAAGAATGTAATTTTGCAACTAGGAGAATTAACAAAATTTGCAATAAGACTTTAATTTCCTATGTAAGATGATGAGAACTAACGCACCTCAATATCTTCTTGAGCCTTCCTGAGGCAGATGAGTGGTTGCTGCAACTGCAAGGTTTCAGTTTCCTCCTCTGCAATCTCTTCATGTAATTTGTTATTCTGTTTCTCCAAGGCCATAATGTTCTTGAGGAACTTCCTTTCGTTCTTTCTAGATTCCAAGCATAACCTATCTGACTCAGTCGCATTCAACTTGAAAGCTTCCAGCTCTGCCTTGATTTTGGCATTTTCTTCCTCCAACCATACGACTGATGCCTCTGCAAGATCAGCTTGAAAGGAAACCTTTCTCAGAGTGTCCTCCGTCTCTGTTCGCTTCTTCACTTCCTCAGTTTCTAATTTGTGCTGCTGATTTTTCAACCCTTCCATTCTCAACTGCCTGAGTTCGATGAGATGATCGTTTAGCTTTTCAGCAGCTTGAATCACCTTCCTCTCAGCCCATTCTTTTCGTTCCTTCTCCTCTTTCCTGACCTCCTTAATCTGATCCACCAAATTTAAAATAGTTGCAATCTTAGGGTCACTCTCTGGCCTCCTATTATCCTGACTACAAAAATCACCCAATACTTGATCAACCATACAAGATTCCTCCCCTTCAAACCCGTCAAGTGGAGCTTTAGTAGGCTGAAAGTTGTTTCCTGTCTGTGGTGGTTCTCTAGACACCTTCATATTGGCACGAAAGGCAGCCGCATAATCTGCAACATTGTTTTTCAATTGACATGCCAAAGAAGGCTTCAGTGGCTTAGAATCTCTTCTGCAATCTCCACCAGAATCCCTTTCTAAACAACTTTTTCTGATGTCGCTAGAGTCGTGATTTTCACCCTCATTAGAGGCAAATGGGAGATATTTGGTGCCAGCTACACCAAGATGGAAATTGCTCAAGAAGAGACACTCCATAGCCTGCCATTTAGTCAAGTTCGGCTGAATTTGGCGAAGCAAACTAACCATCTCAGTGAGCGAGTAGTTGGTCATCGTTCTCAGATCGCCAAAATCCCGAGTACCATTGTCAAGGACCTGACCAGTCTTGATATAATTGAGCGCGTTCTGCACGATATTAGTGACAACATCGCTATCCCCAACGGCATGGCCGTTGGTCAAAATGGCATTGAGAGCCTTATTACGTTCATACCCATATGACATCAGCTTCCTATGGGCTTCATATGTCATACCCATATGACATCAGCTTCCTATGGGCTTCCTTGTATATCCTTTCACATTTCTTTAAGACAAACTTTTCCCTTTGCTTGTCAAAGACGCCGTCGGAGTTTTTTGTTTCGGGGGTTGGTTGGAGATTGAGAATCTGAATTCCTCCCAGACTGGCTTGATTCATCAATACTGGTGGATAAGTCGTGGACGGTGTTGCTATTGTGCTTGTTCGATCGAAATTTTCCTTTACTTTTGTTTTGATTTCGACAGCCGGCCATTTCTTGATATAACTAAAATGGGGAACATATAAAATTAGATCAAACATCCAAAACAATCCCAACACTAGACTCGTATGAAGATTGTAAACAAATAAATTATAATAATAACAACCAAAACATAAAAAATATATGAATGGAACTCACCTGTTGATTAAATGATTTTCCAAGAACACACAAGGAGATCTCTTTTTAGGGTTGAAGAAAAACTATCTGTTTGAAAGGGATACGATATAAGACCGATCGATTGGTAGATAAACAATAGTTGGGAGTGTGAAAGGAGAAAATACTTAATATTAAGAGCGTCAGGAAAATTAGTGGCTTAGCTAGACTACCATATGAGGCCTAACACTTTCCATATGACTCTATGGCAGAGAGAGAGAGATGCAATACTACTTATATCAGTACTGGTTGGTTGCAGAAGTTGATAAAAGAACTGATGGTTGTTTCAACATGAATTACATCTAGTAGCTTAGTTGTCTCTACATGCGTTATCTCCCCATGTATAAAATAGCTGCAGGTGGATCCCATTCGCCACTGATTTTAGCAATGACTCTCAAGTTTCCATACAGAAATAGAATTCAAGAATTGAAAAAACTTGAATGACTGTAAAAGTTGTAACCAATATCCATAGAAGATTTTTCCTATGAGGTGGTCCTATCCGTTACGTCTCCCTTCTTTTGCCAAATGTCTATTTGTGTCCTAAAACATTAATATCCTCCTTGCCAGGGTCTTCTAGCTCTTATTACGCTATATGTCTTTTTTTGTATATTTTTATTAAAATTTCTACGAATACTAAATTTATTTGTTTTGAATTTTTTTATTAATATTTATTATTTTCTCTTAAATTATACAGGACACAATATTGTATAGATTTTATATTATGTCCAATTTGTACACTAAGCACACTGACAAATGAGATAGTAAAATTTAAATTAATTAATAGATGAGCATTTTGAATTTAAATAAACTGATGTAACTATGTAAGTTTATTATACACTTCCACAGCCTATTTCAGAAAGCTAAGTGGCTGTTAATTTTTTTCTCAAGTAGAACTAAAGTCTAAACCACAAACCGACCCTTAATACCTTTATTTAATTGCAACATCTTTAGAAAACAGAATCCGTAAAAAGGTTAGCAGCCAATATACTAAGAAAGTTTGATGATGAAAGTAGAGGTTGTTTATTTTTAAATTTTTTATACCTTTATATTGAGATCGTGAATTTAAGTTGCACCTACCATCTTTAGATGTCAAATCATATTTAGAATAAACAATAAAGGAAAGCAATTTGATGTCAATGACAGCTGGTGCAGTTGGTTTAAGCGCCAATTGCTCCTATATCAAAGACTTTGACATGGTTCGACATCCAAATAGGCAAAAATAATCAAATTCCCCCACTTTTATATGTGGGTTGTTCTCCTACTCTTATGTAGGCCACTTTCTTACTTTTGTATGAGTGGATTTTTCTTGTATGAGAGTAGTATCCTGAGTTGCACCACCAGTATTCTTATTTCGGTTGGTTCGGTAGTCTTCTATGTTAGTCTCAGTCTTAGAAAAAAAAAAAAAAAGGGCAATTTGATAAAGTTCACTTAGCCATATTTTATCGTGATTTGTACCCATAAGTTTTTGAAGTGGACAAAGTTGAGGTTATAAATGACGAAAGTCTCTCCTTTAAAGCATTTTCATTTAAGGATAAATGATTAAAAGAAACAGATTTACCATGTCACTCGCATGTCTAACTTAATAAAAATATAATATAAAAAAATAAATATGATCAGATGAAGAAAAAAAAACTGAATTTTAAAATTTAAATTAGTTGGTTATATTCCAGCTTCTGAATGGGTGGTTTCAATGAAGATAAGATCTTCCTTCAAGTGCATGTGCTAAATGGTGCACTAGAGATCACTAAAATTACTTCGACACCTGTGATTATTAGATGGGTTAATTGCACAAATTCCCCAAGTTAATTTAGGTATAATTCCTCATATATAATCTTTTACTCAAATTACAAAAGATAATTCAAAAATAAAAAATCCACCTACGGTGGACCACTCATGGAGGAGCAGATCACTCTTTCATCTTACTGATGAAAGAGACTCTATTGTGAATGATGATGAAGCCTTTTTTATTATTTTTTCTATTTTAATTTTTATTTGAATACTAAACTTCTTTTTTTTTTTTTTTTAACTTTATATGTTAAAAGAATTTTTAGTTCCCCTTTGTTGTTATCTTTTAACCACTTCCATATGTAACGGTAGGAAAATTTGTATAATTTTAAGTAAAGAGATCATGAATGTTTGACTATGTCTAAACTTGGGAGCTTTTATGCCATTAGTCCTACTCAAAACTTAAAAGTACGTAAATACTTGTTATTACCTTCACTCTATTATCCTTTGCATCACGCGTATAACTAACCTTATTGGTTTGGATAATTTAATCACATATTTTAAAGTCTGCCAAATCTTTAATGCCCTAATGCGCCACTCAACAATTACAACGGGTGCATTGAAAAATTTCTCTCAAATTTAGATTGCCCTTCTAAAGAATTTTTCTTAGTACTATACTAAACAGGGCACTTCTCTCTTAATATGTATTAACATCACGAGACTTACATTTGGTTAATGATGTGCGTAAAACTTCAGTATTTAATTAATTAAATAAACAACTTAAAACTCCGTTCATCCGTAACTCATTCAAATTGATAAACAACATTAATCTAACCCAGTTTGAAAATCAAAGTGAACCGTATAATTAATAATTAATTGGTATTATGCAGTTGCTGTGATAAGATGGAAACTATGCGGATGCAAAGCTTCTGCTTTCCCTTATTTTGCGAGCTATGATCGGTCCAGACTAGCTCAATTTTCTGTTCCCTTGATTGGCCAAACACGACTATAAATTCAATTTTCACAATTTCAGTCCACTAAATTAGTCATTTTTCTGTTACCTCATACTTCTTTCTCACTTTTTCGCATTACTGTAATGAGGTATGGCTTTAATTAAGACTAGTACTGCAGTGATTTTAATGATCACAATGATGAGTGCTCTATGTGGCGTCTCCATGTCGGTTGAATACGAGCTTGATCTTGATTCTGCGGGTTGGACTACCGTGGATGATGACCATTCTGAAGTGCCTGTACATGTTCACCTTGGAGACTCTATTGGCAATTAGCTCCTCTTTCTCTTTCATACTTCATGTTTTTAACATCTGAATTTTAATTTCCTCTGATCGATTCACATAGGTTTTGGAAAAAGTGACCTGTTGCTTTCATAATTCTAAGTTATGTATCGATGTATATGTTGTAATGGTTCATAGAATTAACATCGTGTTAATTGATGCGGTTGCATGTCGCATGCATAATATGGAGTAATCATATTTTTCAGTAGAACTAAGATTTATAGTTTAAACCTTTCTTTTCAAATAATAATAATAATAATAAACCATGTAAATTGATGTTGTTTATATGATTAAATTAAAAGATATTTGTTAAATCAAATATATAAATCAAACGGTATGTAATTATGGTAGATCTCATCACGAATTTGGAAGTAGCCATTTTTTTAAAAAAAAGAAAGTACCCATATATTTTATGCAGTGAGAGGAAAGAAAAATACATGGGATTTTATTATCTACCACATATCACACAACCTAAATTTTAGACTAAATAATTGATGTTATTTGATACATGCAGTTATGTACTACGACAACACAAAACACAACTTGATTGAAGTGACCCCTCAAGATTACGACTCACGCAGTGCAGCATCTCCAATTGGTAAATATACCTCTGGCCATGACAATATCACCTTCAAATAGGGCTGGCAACTACTACTCTATTTGTGGTTTCCCTAACCACTGCCAGAGCGGAGAAAAGATGATTTTCATGAGCGTTCAAGTCCCCCCATTGACATCCAGCTCTGGTCGCAACATTGCTCCTGAAAATAAGTCTAAATGATTGTTGATTTAATTTCAACATTATTATAAATTTAAAATAACACTTAAGTGTGGATATTATCACAATTCATATGGCTATAGATCTTGATCTCTGTGAGACTCGAAAACCACATAATTGGAGTTCATGAATAAATAATTGCTAGAAGTCTACCAGTGTGACATTAAAACTATATATATATATAGTGCTTTTAAATGAAGATATCCTAACTTTAAAAAGTTAGGAAAAATAAATTAAATTCATCAATTGTATTTGAGTTAAATATGAGAGAAAATTTGTTTTAGAAGAGCGAACGCAATAGATGAATTTGATTGATTCATCCAAACTTTTTAAAGTGAGAGAATTCTCATTTTAAAAGCATTATACATATATATGCACTGCCATCAAATGTAGTTTAATATCTTTATTGATCTTTACCCGGCCCATTCTAGATGAAATGGATTCATATAATGATTACTGCTACTTAAATTTCCAAATTATATTATGTAAATTTTGATAAATAAATACTATCAATATTATTACAGGGGTTTATCGTCTCTGTGATAGCATGACTACTAGAGCGGTCATGATTAATAATAGCAATCACCTTTTGCAAGTTTTATATTGAAACTACTCTACATTGTTGTATTAGATGTCCCTTCTTAATATTTTTGTGAACCCATTCTACGAATGGATTTGGATATGGATTCATTTATATTTTACTGGGATAATATATCAAAAAACTCATTCTAGTTTATAAAAATATCTATTTTACCATATGTGGTTTCATTTTTCTTTAAAATCCCCCTAATATTAAAAAATTAACAGAAAATGTTCATTTTATCCCTTAAGACTTCATCATCAATTTGCAACCACTGAAGGCATTATTGTTTTTTCACACTCCTTTAGTGGTATTTTGAGTATTTTTATTAACATTAGAGTTATTTTGGATAAAAATGAAATCAAGGATAATAAATTGATATTGTTGCAAACTATGATGAGATTTTTGGGATTATCCCTATCTTATTAGTAATTGCAAAACTGACACGTGTTTTTTCAACTTCACATAAAGAAGTGAGAAGTGAGAGGTGTGATGAATCAATAAAAATTATGTTGAAAACTTGTCAAAAAAATTTTATCACTGGTCTATTAAAAAAAAAAAAAAGAATTTATCACATGATCAATCCTTACTCCTTCAGACTTTATTATTTATTTTATTTTTTGAAGAATGTTCCTTTGGATTATTTATATTAGTTCTATATTTGTATTAGTTGCATTCTTATTATTTATATCTATCGGCTAGGGTTATTTATTAGGAAAAAATCTGAACATCTCCTGAGCATAAAAATATTGTCAGAACAAACCAACTTTTAAATTGTTTACCCGAAAAACCTCAAATGTTAGGCCAAAATTACGTGGTTTTGTCGGATAACCTAGGAAAGATGAAATTACCCTTGCTACATTGTATTAAAAAATATTAAAATTTAAAAATTTAAAAAAATTACAACTTTAAATAATTAAAATAAATTAAAACTAAATAAAAACTAATAATAATTAAAATAATTAATAATGACTATAACAAATAAATATTAATAAATTAAAAATTAATTAAATTAACTTATAATTAATATTTAAAGCAATTAAAATTTAAAAAATAGAGGTGGAGATCCCAGACGTAATCTCCACCATTCATGAAGACAAATGAATGGTTAAGATCCCATATGGGATCTCCACTTTCTTAAATTATTTGGGATCCCATATGTGATCCCTAAAAAAATTTAAAATTATAAAATAAATAAATAATTTAGTGTTCATCACGGTTCATCACCACCTCCAAACCAACACCACTATTGTTCATCATCACTCATCAGAGGTGTTCAACACCCATCACGTACACCACCAAACACTAAACAATCATCATCACCATTCATCATACACAACAATTATCAAATTAAATTAATTAGTATTTAATAATTAAAAACCATCTTTTGGATCCATCTCCATTTTTTTTTAATATATCTATATATATGTGTATGTTAGGCCTAGATCTGGATCCAGAAGACGGATCCAGAAGGTCTCCATCTTCTGGATGAAGACGGCCTCCATCTTGAAGATGGAGATCCAGATCTAGATAAGATAGAGACCCAGATCTGATAAGCATCCAAAAGAGGGTGACGACAGAGGGTGAGAGGGAAGAGAGCGATGACAGTGGGTGGAGAGGAAAGAGAGAGTGATAGCGAAGGGTGGAGAGAGAAGAGAGCATGACGGAGGAGAGTGGAGAGGAAAAAGAGAGAAAGGGAGAGACGATGGAGGTTGAGAGGGGACAACAATGGGTTGTGTGGTGAATGAATGGGTAAGGTTGGTGAGATAAATGATGATGATGGAATTATGTTGTTTATATTGGTAGGTTAGATGGATGTCAAGTGTCTTTATCCAATCCATCCATTAACTTGATAGATCAATATCTAAATGTCTTTGTCAAGTCAATTTATTTTTATTTACTATTAAATTAAAAATTAAACATAACATGTAATTACTTAAGTACATTTGCACCGTGACAGATCCATCATTTTCTAGATGGAAAGCATCAATCCACTAATGTCTGGGTTTTTATGGATAGTAGTTGGGATGGTTTGACATTAGTTTCTATTTTATGGGTTACTTTGATAATATTCCTCCTTATTATTGATATTAATGATGACATTAATTATCATATTTTCGAAGACTTATGTAGTTTTTTTGTGGTTTTTTTTTTTAAAATGCAAAACACTAATGTAGATACTGGTTAACTTTCTTTTTTTGAAAAAAAAAATTATATTACTGACATACGTAGATCCATTAATTAAGAAACAGTATGCTAACACCGCATTGAACATTTTGAAAAAAAAAAAAAAAAAAAAGGAACAAAATTAATGATAGTGCATCCAGTTGCAACAAAATAATTTAATAATAAATGAAAAATATAAACTTTTTGGTATCAAAAATAATAATAATTTATTATCATATTAGATTATAATGACAGTTAAAATTATAATTCTTAAAATTCACTCATTTTTAAGGAAAATGAAAACGCTAGGTATATATACTGATTCTTGAACATAAAGTGCAAAATAAATTTAAGAAATCAAAATTAGATGACACCCAAATTATACATATATGTACATACATACAAACATAAAGGACCAGACCATCTTTGTAGTTACATGATAAGATAAAATAAAATAAACAGTCACAATTTCAATGCATGAAGTAGTGTGTCAAAATGGCTTTATGGCCAAATATCAGCAAACTTCTATTCGGAAGAACTAAATATCAACGAGATTCTGAGAGGCAATTTGTGGAAAACGCGATTGCATGTCTTCAAGATAGTTATTCAGATTCAACCACTAAACGCAATTCATGCATTTTCTCAAAGTTGAGAAACGGAAAAAGGAAACTTAAAAACGTCAACAACTCAACAAGCAGGGTCTAAACTTTTTCTGTTCCATTTGATTTGCCAAAAACCCGACTATGTATATAAATAGAGAGCATCATATATTAAAAAACTCACTCCACTAAGTTATTTTTCGATCATCTCGTCTCTTTCTCTCGTTACTGTGTTGAGGCATGGCTTTAGCAAGGAGCAGTAGTGCAGCAACCATGATTTTGTTCATGATGATGAGTACTCTTTGTGGCGTTGCCATGTCAACTAAACACAAGGTTGATCTTGATTCTGATGGTTGGACTATCATGGATGACGATGATTACGAAGTCCCTTAACGTTGGCGACTCTATCGGTGATAAAGCACTTCTTTCTCTTATCTTTCCATAAAGATTTCGACGGATTTGTTAATGTCCCTATTGTAGAAAACAAGGGTTTTGATTAGAAATTACAAGTTTCATTATAAATTATACCAACTTAACATCATACTTCACAGATTGACGTTAATTATTTAAGTGAAAAAGGTTTATGATATTAAAAATTTAGTGTTTAACTATCTAATTAATACACATTAAACAAAAAAACTGTTTAATTAATATTATTCCATACATGCAGCTTTTTTTTTTTTCTTTTTGATGCTCCATACGTGCGGTTTTTGAGTACGACAACTAAAGCCACAACGTGAATGAAGTGGCACTTGAAGATTACAACTCATGCAATGCAGCATCTCCAGTTGCACAATATACCTCTGACAACGACACTATCACCTTCGATAAGCCTGGCAACTACTACTTTATCTGCGGTTTCGGCCCTGACCACTGCCAAAATGGCGAAAAGGTGATTATCAAGACTGTTGAAAACCCCGAACCAACGGCTATGGATCCTGAATTATCAAACACCGCGAGTCCAGCACGGAAGATTGCTCCTCGAAACAAGTCTAAGTGATTCCCGATTAAATTTCAACGTAAGTTTGCAAACCATAATTGGGGTATAAATAATAGCTATATATAATTTTACATGTTTAATTTCTTAGTTATGAAGATACAATCCATAGCTATTGGATGTCTCTACTTAATTAATTTTCTTTTATTGATCGATCATGAAACGTATATATTCTGCAGACTAATGGATGAATTGGATTCATAAATCCATAATGTTACTTTGTCCAAAGAATGGCGATATTAACACCCCACTAAAGTTGTATGTACACCCATTAAACCAATTTGTACACACATCCCATTAAATATTGTTTTAAAAATTATAGATTTTAATTATAATCAGTGTTCAAGAAACTATTAGACGTCTGGCTATCGACAGCCTGGCGCTTAGCGATTTGGCCTACTAGTGGTGATCAGGCGTCGCCTAGTCAGAGATTGAAGAAGTCTGGTCAAGTGGTGGGTTGAGTCTGGAGGTTGAAGAAGAAGAACCGGTTTAGCTTCTATTTTTTATTTTATTTTTTATAAGTAATGAGAGCCAAAACGACAAACAGTGCCCTTTTGGCAAAAAAAAATAAAAAACTAATAAAACCAAAACGATATCGTTTTATCGTTTGTTACGTAAGGGGAGAAAAAACAAAACAAAAAAAACAAGAGTCACCAAGCTCACCAATTTGTCTTCATCTTCTTCACAAATACTAAACCAAACCCAGTCACCAAATCCTCGCTGTTTTGCACACCAAACCCCAGCTGACTTCAGCTATTCGTCGTGCTTTTTTGCCTCATTTTTCGCTGATGTTCCTCATCAAACCCAGTTACCACACTCCTAACCTAGAACCACCAATTTGGTCCATTTTGGTGCGACAATTGGCTGACCACTGAAACACTTATTATGATATACTTCTTGAAAATTGAAGACTAACTAATTAAAATTGATGAATTAAGCTTTTTTTTTTTTTTTTAAATATGATATCATTTGGGCATCAAATTAAACAAAGTAACATTACTCTTCGTGTATATGTCATTTCAATTTAAACTGATACTTGTTTGTTAACCAGAACAGAAGTGAAAATTTAAAATCAGTGAAATTAAACTTAATTGTTGGATTCTTCTTTGTATACCCCAAAAGTAGTAATTATTGTTACAATCAAGAGATGATGACGATTTGAATTTAAAAAAAAAAATAAAAAGAAAAAAAATGTTGATGACCATCCCAGTTACTTTTGGTGCAAAAATGCAAAATTCATTGTGGAAAAATAGAGAATGTAAGTAATTTTGTTGTATCATAGTTTTGAGATATATATATATATATATATGAAATAAGATATCTATTTTTGAGATTACCCTTATTTATTAAATTTAAACGCGAGGTCCTCATTATGGGAAAACTCTCCGGTGTGTTAAGACATGTACATATAGGCCATAAATCTTTTTTTTTTTAAAAAAAAAACCTGATACTTAGTCCAAAGAGCAATCAGAACTAACAGAAATATGACTCTGGAGTATGATCCAGGGAGCAGCTCTCTAAACGAGAGGAAGTAACTCACATATATGGGGTAGGAAAACCCACAAATTATGATGGGAAGCAAGTGTACAACCCATAACGTCAAGTGAGCAAGTGGGTGGGCAGCATTTTTTACCACTACGGCTCATGCTACATATTGATATAGGTCTTTAATAGCTTAATTCAAATCACAGGATATGATCTTAGATAATTGGACACATATTGCCCAAACACTTAAAGCACTTCTGCTCAATCCTAATTATAACATTCCACTCCCAATATTAATGTCCATTTAAGAACTCATCAAACACACATGACTTTGGTACGGAATTAATGAAATCCATGATAGAATTTGGTATTGAGTAGGTATAGATTGAACTTCATTATTTAATTTAATTAAACTCCTCAAACTAAGCTCTTTATCCATTCAAAAGATACTCATGCTCTTTGCTTATTTATCAGCGGATTAGTCTAATTAATTAATTTGGTTTCCGAAATTAAAATTAATCAAGAAATAGAAAGTATATTAGCTGGCAATCACTTAAATAATATTGTTAGGAGTAGGTGGTGAAGATTGAGTTTTCGTATATTAATGCAAATTGTTTCACAAACACAACTATAAATAAATAATGTCGTATCATTCATCATCTTTCACTCCATGCTCAAAATCCTCCTATCTCTCTCTCTCTCATTTTCTCTGATACACTGGTTGGGTATTGCCATGGCTTTGGCAAAGATTACAGTGATTTACTTGGTGATGATGATTCTTTGTGGCATCTCCATGGCAGCCGATTACACTGTTGGTGATTCTGTTGGTTGGACCATAGGCCACTTTGATTATCAGAAATGGGCCAATTCCAAGAGATTCCATGACGGCGACACGCTCGGTAATAATTAACCTTTTTTTTTGTTTTGGCTTTTTCTTTTTTATCCACACATTGTTATTTATATGCACCTTTATATAATTACAAAGTAGATGAGTAACAACTATAGATTAATTTTACGCACCTGTTAATGTAAATGGTTATGAGATTTGGATTTCAATCCCCCCTAATAAATATTAACACTAACGAGGTAACCTTTTTCGTATTAATTGTGAGAGTAGTCTGTTTTTCATTTTTACGTACTTGTTAATGTAGATAGTTATGAGGTTTGGATTTTAATCCCCCCGGTAACTATTAACACTAACTGGGTAACCTTTTCGTCTATTGATTATGAGAGTAGTTTGTCTTCCGTTTATATATAAGTATCTATCTAGATCCCTCTAATAGTACGTAATCTTAAGACATTTATACCATGTCAACTTTAAGTATAAAACTATAGATTAATTTCTTTTGCTTTCACAATGCTCTTCATAGAAATTTAATTATGATATACGTGATTGATAACGGAATACGTGCAGTTTTCAAGTACAACAACAAAAACCACAACGTGATGCAAATGAGCCACCAAGATTACAGGTCATGCAATACATCATCGCCAATTGCAGTCTACACCTCTGGCTCTGATAGGATTGCTCTCAAAGGGCTTGGCCACCGCTACTTCATTTGTGGTTTCCCTGGCCATTGCAAATACGGTCAAAAGTTGAACATCAAAGTTACTAGATCATCCTCCTCATCGACTGCGAGTCAACGACCAGCCATTGCTTCACAGAAGAGTGGTTTCGATCGCTCTCCCTCTAAGATTTAATGCGTCCACATATGCATATGATATAGTTTGTGGGAATGCTTTGTTTTATAAAATAATTTGGACGTGTAATCTCACGAGCCGACTAACTATTGTGCAATTGGCGTATGCTAAACTTGATAGGGTTTTTTTTTTTTTTTTCTAAACTTTTTAACATCACTTGTGGTAATCACTCAAATCTACATTGAATAAGAACTCTTTACCGTTGAATGGTGGCTATTAAATTTGAAAGTTAAATAGTTCTATTTTACTTGGATTGAAAATTTGAAATCTGACTATACTTCCGCGAAATTGAATATCTGGTCCAGATTTTCTTTCATAAAATAATTAATTACATTCAAATGACACTTATAAAATTCAATAGTGCAGGGTAGGAAAAATTAATTGGGCATTAGAAAAAGAAAACGAACAAAAGGAGGAAAAACAAATATGGGAGCCAAATTTTAGAATTGATTTACTTTTTCAAAAAAAGGTAATCAAACGAACACTATCAATAAAATAGCGTTTACATTATTTTAAAGCAAATTATGTATCACTATAAAATATATGTTTTTATCATTATCCCTTTACATTTTACAATTAAGAGGAGGAAGAGTTAAACAAATATTTTTTATTTTTAATTGGATAAAAAGAGTAAGAAACATATTTTTAAGAGAGTTTCTCAATTGAGAAACTTATTTTTATATTATTTACAATTTTTTTTTTAATTTGCCACATCTACTAAATATTTAAGTTAAATAATTGCATTAGAGAATACTTTTTAGTCCCATAATCTATCCATTCTATGAGATAAAAAATTCAATTTAAGTAGATAATTATATTGTAATTAAAAAATTATTAAAAAGAAAAAAAAGATAATTGTATTAAAGATGCTTTAAATATAAAAAAACAGAACAACGATGACAGCATGCAAGGACACAAGGGCAAACCGAAAATTGGAAGAATAGAGAGACGGAGCAGTGTTCTTGTCAGTTGAGCTGAACGCGATTGTTGATGTTTCACCAGCAGAGGGAGATGGAGCCAAAACTGGATTGGCAGTTGGGCTCAGAGAAGTTGGGGTAACCAATATCTCAACTTTCTGTCCGGCCTCACAGTGACCAGGAATTCCGCAGAGGAAGTAGTAGTGGCCTGCGCTTCTGAGTGTGATCCAGTCAGAGCCGGTCACGTATGTTGCAATCGGAGATGTTGCATCGCATGATAGAAAATCACTCTGACTCACTTGATTCACGTTGTGAAATTCGTTGCTATACTCGAAAACTGCAATCAGTTGGGCATATATACATTATTTAATTGTTATGTTAATTAAACACATTGTTTTAAATAAGAATTCCTTGTTTGCAAAACTTAATAAACAGAAGCCAAAACTCAAAAAGTATGAAGTAAACAAGAAGCTTACCGAGAGTATCACCAACGTGGAAGTTCTTATGATCAGCCCACTTTCCATAATCAACAACGCCGGTTGATGTCCAACCGGCAGCATCACCAACGTTGTACACTGCTGCCATCGACTTCCCCAAAAGACTACTTATTATCAAGAAAATCACAGCACTCGTAGCCACAGCCATTATCAAAACAAAGCAATATGTATAGTGAACGCTACTGAGAAAGAAAGATTGATTTAAGAAGAGAGAGAGGATTCGTATTCTTGTGGGCACCTGCATGGCCATTTTATATAGTGACGGTAGTCCATCTAGTGGAAGGGAAATATTTTTTGAGTTGGGAAGGAAATATTTTTATGACTAAAGAAATAGGAAATAGAATAGAAAAGGAAAATTAATATTTTAATCGAGGAAGGTGCAATTGAGGACTAGAACTGCATTTACTAATTGGATTTAAAAAAAGAAGAAGAAGCAAACTGTAAGTTCTAGTTTTTGTAATAATGTTTACTAAAAATAATATAAAATCAAATTATGTGAATATCATATGCACATATTTACTGATGGGAATCATTATGAGTGAAAGAGAATTTAATTTCTAATTTATGATTATAGTGTTTACTATTTGAATCAAATCAAGTGGTACTTTACACAAAATCAATTATTAATATTTAAATTTCCTAATTCCCTTTTCCCATCCAAAAATTCCAGTTTCCTTTCCTAAGGGGGTGTATTCTAGAAAGTAAAATTTTTTAATAGAAAAGCTCGTCATACATCTTGACATATTCCCAATAATTTTATTAGATTTTATAAAAAATTCTAATAAAATCTATACATGAAGTTTATAGAATCTATGAATTTCTTCAATAACTATCATTTAAAAAATATATATATTTTTATATAACTTTAATAAATTCTAGATTAAAGTTATGATTATAGTGTTTACTATTTGAATCAAATTATGTGGTACTTTACACAAAATCAATCATTAATATTTAAATTTCCTAATTCCCTTTTCCCATCCAAAAATTCCGGTTTCCTTTCTTAAGGGGGTGTATTTTAGAAAGTAAAATTTGTGAATAAAAAAGTTCGTCACTCATCTTGATATATTCCCAATAATTTTATTAGATTTAATAAAAAATTCTAATAAAATCTATATATGAAATCTATAGAGTTTACAAATTACTTCGAGATCTATCATTTAAAAAACATATATATTCATATAATTTCAATAAATTTTAGATTGAATACACCTTTTTAATTCACTTTTGAGTAAAATTTAATTTCCTTTAATTTTTATTTTCAATTAGTAAATGCACCATAGGAATTAACTTCCTATGAGAAAAGGGAATTTAATTCTCTCACCTCACATAATTAAATTCTTTTTCCTAATTACCTTTTCAATTAAACTTGATCACCTCTCATTTTTTATTCCTCATTAATAAATATGCCCTTTCGTTCACTAGAATTTATTAATTTAAGGTAACAATAAGCAATTTCTATTAGATTATGCAGAAAGAATTGTAATATGAATAATGTTACACTTCTTAAAATTTTTCAAAATTTTGTATCCAAATGACATGATAAGATGATTTGTAATAATTACCTTAATTGTAAAATGATGTATTGATGATGTGGTAGTTACACATAAAATTGTCATATTATTTAAGTAATAAATTTGATTAAAATTTTAGATAATATAACATTATTTTTGTACTATTGCCATGAGACTGACTGGTGATTGCTTGCAAAGACCGCCACACATCCTGCTCTTTATTTGAAGTATTTCAAGCATGAATCGAAAATTTTTTCGGAGAGAATTGGAGTGAATTGAAGTGCCTAGCATGGATCAATTTATAGATCTCTCTACTCAACGGTTGCTGGCAATCGTAGGGGCTGCAATACCCTTTCATGGACTGCCATGTCCATTCTAGGAAAGACACGTCCTGATCCGCCAACCGGATTGTCAAGGGCCTTATCATATTTGTGACAGTTTCAATCTGGCCCAGTCCTTTAACCTTTGATCTAATGGGCGTTTTTGACAATGAGGAGAAACACAAGTGCGGAAGACCTGATGCTCACAGTTCTCGATCCAAGCCCAAATTTGAATCCGAATTCTAAAATTTCAAATTGGACCGGGCTGTTTTGACACCTCTAGTCCAGTGTTTAGAACAATTTCGCCCATCGTAGCACTAGTACAATATGGCTGATCTGCGGCCGTCCAAACGCAGTCTAATGGTGCATTTGGTATACCACATTGAGTTTGATTGAGTTGAATTGAATTAGATTGAATTGAACTAGACTTTGATTGAACAAGATAGATATGATTTAATCTCATATTTAGTATATGATAGAACTGGATTTATTGCATTCCAATCATGTGCTTGGTGTGAAATTGGATGGGATGAGGATTAATTAAATATGATGTAATTTTTTACTAACTTTTTATATTTACATTAAAATTAAAATGCTTTCAAGTTATCTGTTAATAAACCAAAATTAACAACTCATTTATTAAATAATTTTATATTAAAATTAATATAATTCATATTTCTAAAAATATATAATTATTTTAAATTTTTGTCGAATAATTAGGATGTTTAATTATTTAAATAATGTTTAAAAATAAAGTAATTTAAAGAAAAGAAAAGAAAATGTCAAATCAAAAGTCAATAAGGGAAGGAAGTAATATTATATATTTTAATTGTATCCAACCGTTGTAATTTACATAGACATTATATGGTTTCCTCTTATCCAATTTGATGATGGTCCAAACGCAAGACTCCAAACACATAACCAATCTTAAATCCAATCCAACCCTATATACGGTGCTCTAAAGTTTGGAATAGTTTTTAAAATAATGTTTTTGAAAATTATATTTAAAAATAAAAAATATGTTTTAAAAATATAATGTATTTGATAAAATTTTTTAAAACTTGTTTTCAAAAACCAAAAAATGATGTAAATATGTTTAGTATTATTTTTGAAAATGAGTGAAATAGTTGTTTGGAAAGAAAAATTTAATTTATTTTAAAAACATATTTAAAAAATGGTGAAAAACATTAAAAAAAAAAAATTTGTCTTTCACTTTTTAACTATCATTTTCAAAAATGCGTTTTTCATTTTCAAAAACACAGTTTTATAAAATAGTTAACCAAATACTTTTCATCTATATTTTTTGTTTTTAAAAATAAAAAACCATTTTTAAAAATAAATCCAAACAATACCTTAACTTTGTTGTTGATCCTATTAGTCATTACACACCGACACATACTAATAATTTGAGCCAATTAAGTTACAAAAACCGGAGTGGTACTAGATCTTGACCACATGCTAGCAGACACAGCAAATAATATCACATCATTTTCCTTTTGGGAGTGTGATAACATCCTTTAATTAATTGAATGAGTTTTATTATTATTACTAGAACATGAAGAGAATAGTCACTACTTTACAATACTCGACTACAATCTTCCAACCGAAGTCCTATACAATACAGATATTCGTTTTCTTAGTGAAATTACGGTGAGAAATTAAAGTCACATGTGGGCAAGAAAAGGGGTTGAAATTTAAATACTCATTCACCTCATAAAGAAATTAATTATGTAATGTTAACATCATAATGCAGGAAGCAGAACGCTTGCCTGGCAAAGTAATCAACTACATGTAAAAAATATTACAAATAATAAAGCTCGACTAGCTATTCCAATTACAAGAACGTTTTACACCAACAAAACGGACATAATAATTAATAAAGGAAATTGTCTAGTAAGCGAAACAAGCAATAAGTGCTCCAAGGGAGACCGCAGTCGACCAAAGCTTAAACAAAGGGAGAGATGGAGCACTGCTTTTTGGAGGGTGAGGTATGATTTGAGAAGGTGCGGCAGATGGCGATGAATCATAAGGAGCTGGACTTGGACTCAGACCACCTGAGCCTGGAGAAACTGGAGTGACCAAGATATCAACCTTTTGTCCGGCTTGACAGTGTCCCAGGAACCCACACAAGAAATAGTAGTGGCCAGGCCTTTTCAGGGTGATAGAGTCGGATCCGGTGGTGTAGACAGCAATCGAAGATGTTGCATTGCACGATTCAAAATCTTGGTGGGTTACTTGCTTCAAGTTATGAAATTGGTTGTTGTACTCGAATGCTGTTTGTATACAAACCAATTGAATTAAATATGAAATCTTAGAAGAATTTTATTGAAAAACTTAATAAAAATATTATTATAATTCAAAACAATATTGGGAAACAAAATGTGGACGAGTAAGGAACATACTAAGAACGTCTCCAACATGGAATTTATTAGCAGACGCCCACTTTTTGTAGTCGACATTGCCAATAGTAGTCCACCCAGCAGAGTCACCGACCTTGTGAACAGCACCGAGAGAGACACTTAAAAGAGCTGTCATTAGCAAAAATGACAGCATTTTCTTTGCTAGAGACATCACTAGTCAATCAAAAACTCGAAAAACAAATGGGTGATTGATCAAGAAATCAAGAAAATGATCGGAGGATCAGGCTGTGAATTTGTGGGAAAATAAAGAATGCTTGGGCGTGTATATATAAAGAATTTTTCTAGTTGGAATTCTAACGAGACAAGGTTTTGTGGAGAACATGATTTTGTTCATTTAATGGATTGTGATGTCAGTTGAATTCTAATGGGAGTATAATAATGAATTGTCTCTAAACCTTTTGGATTTAGTGGATGGTAAAACATCTAGCTTGAAACGAGGAAAGCTGTAAACTTGTTCCATCTTTAACTGGTTGGACTAAAAGAACGCAGACTTCGGCAGCTTTGATGAGACATTGCATGCGGCAATTGATTGAATTTTGTCACGAATCAGTGGCGCTGAGGCCCCGCTCATGTAAAGTTTTGCTAATTATAGTGATATGAACTCCTGCTATCTACATGTAGTGTAGTTCTAGGAAAAAATTATTGGACAATATATATATCTTTAAAGTTAGAAAAAAAAAAAAAAGAAAAAGAAAATCTTATTGCAATAATATGAACTGATTATCGTTTGTTTGATAGTATCAGATAATTATCATATATTATTTATTTAATAATATGAATTTATCATTTACGGGATTATTATACCATTAGTATTTTATACTATATAAAACATAAATATTTTAATCTTTTTGTTATTTCTTTTACATATGTTTAATGTATAATATTACAGGTAGAGATGTTTAACATTACTTCTTTTACTCTATAAATGAAATATATAGATTTAAGAAAATAATAATATTTAGTTTATAAATACAATTCTAATCACTATAAAGAAGCCAGAAAGATTTTAATTATATTTGGAGTAATATAAGATAACCCATCCTAAATATTATTTCTATTTAATCAATTAAATTATTATATTTAATTGTTTTTTTTTTTAATTTTACAATTTACTTTCTAACAAATAGAATACAAAAGAATATGGATTTATAATGGGCCGGACTGGCCCATTTGGTATAATAAAAACCGAATAGGAAATAACAGGCCATCCAACCATACCGGTGCAGAACAAATCTAAACCGGTAATGGAACACGTCAGATCGAAAAGCCAAACAGGGCCCCTGAAGTGGCAGCGCAGTTCTTATCCATACGGACCATAGATGCCATGTTCTTACACACCTCTTGGCTTGTTGACAAAAGCAAGGCCAAGCTCTCTCACTCGCTACAGCCACCAAAACGCACATTTCAATCCAACATTAAAGCTTTCATGGCCACGCACTTCTCTTTAACAAGGCCTGTACGCTCCCTTCTCCATCCCAACCTAAATCCTCCCAAATCCCTCCTTTTCCTTCCAGGTACAGTACTCCATTCTATCCTTGTATTCACTGCTCTCTACAATATCTTCTCTCTCTTTTTAGTTATCTATTAATTGTCTTTTTTTTTCCCACAGATTGTTACCATAGAAGTCCCAGCAGCGTTAATGTGTCCAAATGGAGCGCCGCTGCAAATTACGTTAGACTTGTGAAATTCTCTAGCAAACCTGTCTTTGTAAAGCAGCTGATGCAGAAGAGGCAAGCTTTCGTAGTTGAAGTAGTGTATTGCGTTTTAATTGTTTGTTAAAATGCCACGCTTGATTTTTTTATTTTATTTTTGTTGCTGCATAGGCGTTTGAAGTAGTGTAAACCGTTTAAGTTTTATTTTGTTGTGTGTGAACTGTGCAGAGCAGGAGTTGTGAGGTGTGCAACTATTGAGGAAATTGAAGCGGAGAAATTGGCTATCGAAAAAGATGTTGTGAGTTGATTTCCAATCGTATTTTTTAATTTTGTTTTGTAAAATCATACTATTGAGGATGCTAAATTATTATTGTTAATGTTTTCCAGAAAGCGAGGATGGACAAGACAATTGAAAATGTTCGAACCAATTTTAACTCTGTACGTACTGGGCGAGCAAATCCAGCCATGTTAGATAAGATTGAGGTTTGACTCTTGCCTTGATTGCCTAGCTTTGCGTATAGATGCTTTTAGAAAATGCATTTATTTGACGTTGGAACATAAATATGAAAATATGGGAACTGTTACCTAAGTAACCTAACACTGTGATGCAATTTTAGGTTGAGTTGTGCTCGTTTTTGCTTAACATGAATCTGCTAAAGTAGTTGACTCATAGGTTATGTATGTGAAACAGAAAGGTGAATATTAGAACCTTAGTTTAAATTTATAGAGGTGAATGCATAATCCGATTAACTAAGAATACATGTTGGAATAAGAACACGGAACCCAGTAGAACAAGTATTTATCACAATTCAGTCTCAATCAGTAATTCTGTATGTCACAATTTTGCATTTGTAGTTTACATTTATAGGAGCTTTATATTGTACTTTCAATCGTAGTAGTTTACAAAATCTGGAAATAAAAAGAGAATTCACATATGCTTTTCACCTTTTTAAATGATTTAATTACAACAATTTAATTCTGGAAATGGAAAATTTCCATCTAGTAATTCTGTGCTACTGCTTCTAATCTTATGTTCTTGCTGTATGAGGATGCTTCATTATATACTGTTATATATGCATTAGGCTGGTTTTGGAGATAATGTGAATTCATTGGCCTAAATCTATTCATAGTCTGATTGAGATGCCCTTATAAAATCTAGCTCAATATTCTTTTAGGTTGAATACTATGGTACACCTGTTGGCTTGAAGAGCATAGCTCAAATCAGTACTCCTGATGCAAGTTCTCTCTTGGTTCAGCCATATGACAAATCCAGGTATTATATATAGTTTGAATGCATGAATTAACTTTGGCATTGCTCAATTTAATCTTGTGAAACAGGGGTTACTACTATAGGTTCATCATAGATATAGGTATTAATAATAGTCATCATATTGCAATTCAACTGTCTATAAAAATCAGGGGTTTTTAAAGAAAAATATTAAAAAATTAAAGAAAATAGTTCTCTCTCGTAACTACTTGTAACTATACAGTTTCTATGTAGTAGCTAATCCATAAATTAGATACCTGATGCATTGAAAATTTTCTAAAACTCTCTTTGCACAGTGAGTGCAGAAAATGAGTAAATCTTCACTGACCTTTTGACTCATTTTCTTTGACGAAGAAAGAAATATGATCATCAGGAATCAATAGCCTATAGAAAGCTTTATCCTGTTTTTCAGAGTATGCTCTGTATGGTTTGGATATTTTATCCTGTGATTACTATTGCCTTCTGATGTGCCATATTTTTCAGCCTCAAGGCTATAGAGAAGGCCATAGTTGGCTCTGATACTGGTTTGACGCCAAACAATGATGGTGAAGTGATTCGTTTATCGGTTCCTCAACTAACATCTGAAAGAAGGAAGGTAAATTTCTTTTTTCTTGGGAAATGCTCATTATAGACGATTATCACCAATAACTTTGAGGTCTTTGATTCGTATTCACGACTGATTGATCCATGTATCGTTTTAATTGAAATCTGTAATTTGTGTTCTGTTTTTATAAAAATCTGTTGAAATTTAGCTTTCAGATGTTATTTGTTCATATTTTCTTAAGTGTTGGCATTTCTGTATTGAGTAGATAACACACCTCTCACTTTCTCCTGTGGTTATTTCTAGTTTCATGCCTTGCACATCACACGTAGCATATGTGCTACTAATAAACTTAAATATTAATTACTTGAGATTGACAATATTGGTCAATATAGGTCAGTGTAGTTGATCTTTAGTTTTGCTCTTAGTTCCTAGTGAAATTTGAAATTTCCATGTAGCCAAGCCTTTCCATGATAGATCAAGCAGGCTTACTGTTTAACTTTTATTCGGGAATTTAGTTCTAGTACAACTTGTTACAATTTTGCATACACTAAAAAGTTAACTATATTCTCGGTACTACCTCTCGTAGACTTTACGTTGTTAAAAAACACGTTTAATAAGGACATTGTTAAAGGACGTGTGTGGTTCAGACATGGTTAAAAAAACACACTTTTTGTAATGCTTGATGGTTTTCTCAAAGTGTTTGCAAGACATGCCTTTTTAACAAGAAATTTCATTTTTGGATATTGGACATGAGATGTTGAAACATATTGCTTTCAAGATGTAAGTGATCAGTGCTCTGGTTATTAGTATTTTGATTAATAATTCTTATTTTAAATTTCAGGAATTATCAAAAGTTGTCGCCAAACAGGCTGAAGAAGGGAAGGTACTTATGCTTTTGTGATCCATCATTTGAGAACTCACTCAGTTTGTAATCCATCATATTGTAGAAGTAATTGCATAAAGTCACAGTGAGCATTGATAATATTCAGGTGTAAACATGGACTCTCGGATGACCTAAATTAAAAATTGCACTTGTTGGTGAATAACGTATCTTAGATCTAACTACCTATCTACTTTTCATTTTGTCTTCATTAATAATCTCCCCTGTTACAGGTGGCTTTGAGGAATATTAGAAGAGATGCATTAAAAGCTTATGAAAAACTTGAAAAGGTCTGAATCTTTTTCTCTAGTCGGCAACTTTTTTTTGTCTTTTACCTTTTTATTTTGTGTCTTTTTTCCCTCTATATTAATTCTTTTTTTTTTTCTTTTCCTCTCAAGGGCATCTTTATTTATCTTCGATTTGTTTTTTACTCAGGATAAGAAGCTTTCAGAAGACAATATGAAGGACTTATCAAGTGATCTGCAGGTAATTTTATGCTTATTGTTGTATTGTCCAGTCTTTGGGTGTCTTGGACCTGGGACTACAAGCCAGGGCATTGCCACACTGAAGTATGAGCTTTGCAGAGTGATTATGCAACCAGCTGATTGCTCTGACTTTGCTTTTGTGGTGGCCTCTGGTCATGCCAGCTTCTTTATCGCTTCTGGAGATGCTAAAAAATTAATTTTACTTTTCTGAACTGCGAATTAAGTAATAAGAATATGTTGTACGCACTTGAATAAAGGCTAAGGCGAAGGGTGTTTGAATCTATGGTTTTAAGAGCATTGTGGTTTGACCGGTATATGCAAGGAACAAACAAAACTCTGAAAATCTCCTATGACTGGTCAATAAGTAATTTTTCTAGTAGGCAACTGGAATTCTATCATTGAAGCTGCTTCCAAAGGATACTCTTAAGGCATTGGAGATTCTTATACTTTTCACTTGTTTCCATGCTGTAGTGTTTTCTTTTTGTAATATTCAAATTTTCGAAAACTAAAGTTGTTAACGCACGTTACTCTTCATGCAGAAACTAACAGATGAGTATATGAAGAAGATTGATAACATCTACAAACAGAAAGAGAAGGTATGCTTCATTTTTCATGGAATTGATGACATAGGATAAACATCTGATAATTTTAAAATTAATGCAATGTGTAAAGAGGATTAACGCTGGATAGCTTGTGCTTGCATTTGATTTGATTAAGCCAAAATTCATATTTGGGTTGACTCATCTTGCCTCAAAGCTGCCCCAATGTCTGAGGGATGAAAGCTTTTATACGCTCCAGTTTAGCACATAAATGTCTGCTCAGTTAGTGAGGATTTTGGGTTTTTTATTAAATTAGAAATTCATAATGGGCTTCCCATGTTAATTTGCTATCTGGATCACATCATGCATCCTTGTAACACTATTTAGCTGTTCATTTACTTTAGCTTTTCTGTAGTGCATTGATATTTATTTCCTGCTTAAGTTATTAACTTTATGATTTGTCATAAAATAGTTTTTGACATATCCTTCTGATCTTCTTTCAGGAGTTGCTAAAGGTTTAGTGAATGTTCGTTTGCAGAGAGATGTACATTGGTGAGCTTTCTTTCTGTTAAATCACGAAAGTAGATTGTTCTTTTCAGGCAAATTTATGGTGCATATTATCATGCCCGTGCTCGAGTGGCATTTTTGATAGTAATGTAAAATGAGTGAATAATTTGTCTTGAAATGAAAGGTGGAAATCAGTTTTTACAAGCTCTTGGTAGAAGCTGTTTGTTAGCTTGTATAGCAATCTGTGAAATTTATTTATTTGGAGCATTGAAGGGTGTCCAAGGTACAAGACCCTTGTAAACTGTGATGTCACACACTTAACGCATTGTGATGTTTACTGTTTAACGACAAGAAATGCCAACCTCCATTCTGTTTTCTGGAAGTATGACCCCTTTGGTATGACCTATGCCTTTATCTGGATTTGGATTTCATCTTATGATGTGTGGTGTGGGGTTTACTTTTCTAGCATACTCATGTGCTTATGGTTAGATGTACAAAACAATTTGTTGACCTCAAAAATCAGCCAAACACTCAATTAATGCAAAGTTGGATCAGTTTAATTGATGATCAAGAGCAATAATGATGAATAAGGATGTAAAGCAAAAGAAAATTAGAGGCAAATGAATTTTTAAGGTAGTTCGGCTGTATAGAACAAAGTCTACGTTTATAGTTATGTTATTGCTTAGGGGAGAAATCAGAGAATTGGTGTTTTGTAGGGCTCTCAAAGACTGAAAAGAAAGGTCCCTTTACTCTGCCTGAAAGACCATATTTATATTATTTGGGGTCCTTGTCCTTGCACAATAGAATGCTATAATCTAAGGTACATCAAAGTACATTAAATACAACGTATTTGAGTAAAAATGTACTTTCTCGAAATTTCCTGTTTTGAATGGCTTCCTTCCGTGAATGGTTTTTTGTTTTAAGTAGAACTTCATCCGCTGTTTGGAACCTGCTGCGGTAAGGAAAAAACGCAAGCTTCTATCATTCGAGCTCCTTTTTGGCAGGCACGGATTGCTTCTCGTGCGAGCTATTTGGTTGGAACTGCTTTACCGCTCGTTTTTTAGAGTGATGGGCCTTATGCTGACGTGGCATCCTCTATGGTCTTTAGCAATGACGTCACCCTTTTGGGCTTATGGGCTGGTCAATTCCTTATTGGGCCCATTTAGGCCCAACACAATTGAAGACTCTAGAGGAGACCACATTGAGCGGAGCTTAAATTGAGCGGTGTACCTGTAAGTTTTATAGCTTGCTTAATGGGAAAAAAATCTTGGAAATCTAGGGCGCACATGCATTGCCCATACCAAATTCCTTGTATATGATATTTGTTCTACCTAGGAGCAGGACACAATTAATGGACATGAGAATGACTGAATCGTAATTTCCTTATATTCAACATTAATAAAAGAACATAAAGGTGAATATCGGACATCGAACAATTTATCCCGATATTCTGTATAATGAATCTCAGTGGAGGGAAAACCTATATATAGGCATCTTTCTGGGGTCCAGGCTGTTTAGATGTCGACAGCAATGGCCCTGTTCTTAGTCCAATCTATAGTTTTAATATGTTTTTCATCCAAGTGAAAGTTGATTGACATGTAAACAACCTCTAGGAAACTTCCAAGACGTATAGATATGTACTAAAACTATGTTATGGAGAATGAAATGCAGCAGTTGAGGACCACCATCGTATGGACAGATGGGGGGGGTGTAGCATATGTTCCTTCGAAATCAAGCTATGTTTCGCTTGAATTTTATTGGCCAGCTGAGAAGCCTCCAGTGAATGAGGATAAGCTGCTTTTGTTTACTTTCAAAGGTGGATAATCATAAGCCTTTCTTTTATCAAGTTTAACGAAAAAGTGGTATTGATTCCATCATCGAACTCATTGCTTTTAAGTGATGTATAAGTCATATCATGTGAACGAGATATCAAAGCCCAAAGTCTAGATGTGTTCGAAAATGTTCCTCTCATCTTTCCATCATCTACACCTACCCTACAAACCAAAATCCAAATCATGAATATCTCATTGTTTCCACAATTTCAAAAGCAAAAAGTTCGCTTTGGAAAACATTATTTGGTTTTAGGGAGTCGGTTACCTAAAATGAATTTCTTAATTCATTATACAATAGGTTTTATGACAAGGTGTATATTATTTCTATTAGAGATAAATAAATTTCATAAATTTATGTTTATTACTTTGTATTATTTAGTATCGTAATACTCTTTTTATATATAAAAATCTTTGATGAACTAAAATAAACAAAAATCACTTTCAAAATCTGTTATTAATCATTCTAATCATAGTTTTAAATGATTTTTAATATATAAAAATAAAATTATAATTATATTGCATAGTGTTTAGTTGAATAAGTGAATCATTTAAAAACGATGATAAGGTGTATTCTTTTGTCCACAAATGATTTCAATTTAAAGAACAATTTTATCTTCTTGAAGAATATTGAATAATGTAATACAACAATTGAACTTTGATACAACTTCACAACTTTTATTAAAGCTTTGAATTGTTTAATTGGATATAATAAGTGTTTGCTTGTAGTGATGACAATAAAAACAGAATTATGATTGACTTATCACAATATTTTAAAAGTTATGGTCAAGTGGACCCCAGATAGACATAATTTTAAGGTATGACATGGGTGCATGAAATTGAAATTTAAATAAATTTAAGGCCCTGAATGGGTCCCGAGAAAGATAAAATATATATATAAGAAGAAAAGCTTTGTTTTTGCTAGCTCATGTGGTCATAATAGGGCCGCTTTGCCGGTTCAACTCTCTCCATATGTCAAAGAAAGAAACTAACCCAAAATTCTCTTCCCTATCTTTGAATTTTGACCATCTATGCCTCGCTACTCGCTACTTTATAGTCTGGATGTCACGTGACATTCTGGTTCTCATTGCATTAGAATCTAACATAAATATAACATTTTGCCTTGTTTTTTTGGGGGGTGGGGGTGGTGGTGGTGGAATGGTCTAGATTCAGTGGAATTGAGAAGAAATTTGTGATGGAAAGCAGGCCTGTTGGACATTTACTTCAAATTTGTATTAACATAGCACATCTTTTTTTATCTGTAAAGCTTCACGTTTTTAATTCATATGATAAATGAAAGACTTTTAAGCAACATAAAAATTAATCAAATACAGCACAAACAAAGTCAAAAAACAAACTCATTTTGCAACGAATGTTCCTGATCTTGTGAGTTGTTCAACCGTTCAGAATTTAATCATCGAATATGAAACCAAACCCTCAATTCATAGTGTACGTGTCCTTGCCCTTTACTCTCTATTTTCTCGCTTGTTTTGTGTTTCGATGTTTGCGTGTAGTTTTAGTAAACTAATTTTCATCAACGTAAAAACCAAAAATCATTATGTATCTAAACTATCAATCAAGTGGCAATTAAATGACAATTATCTTATGATAACTTTCAACAATTGCTATAGCAGCTATATAACCTAATCCAAAACAATTGATTTTGATCAGGTCATAGGTTTGATTTATCTTGGATGAACTTGACCCGTAACTCAATACTCCAACAATAAATTTACTTTACGTGGAGGAAAGAAAAGATATATATATGTATGTATGTATACACATATATATAACCTTAAAAATAATAAAATGTTTTATCCTCATACATCCACATAAATCTGTGTAGTTTTTGATCGGGTCATGGGCTTCATTTATCTTGGATGAACTTGACCCGCAACTCAATACACCAACAATAAATTTACTTTACATGGAGGAAAGAAAAGATATATATATATATATACATATATATAATCTTAAAAATAATGAAGCGTTTTATACTCATACATCCACATAAATCTATGTAGTTTTTTTTTTTTTCTTTTATTACCGAAACTAACCCAGAGGATTGTCGAGACCAAACCGAGATAAGATACTAGTGGAGCGGTCAGGGAAGCTACTCCTATATAAGAGGGATCAGTCGATGCTAAGGTGAGAGAGTGGCCCGCACGAGGGTGGGAGCACTACCCACATAAATTTGTGGGGGATATTAATTATGAATGTAGAACTCATGGCATATAAGGCATGAGGGTTATGGCTTGCCCAACGGTGCCAACAACTACAAATTTGTGTAGGTTTTCGTAAGAATTTAGGTACTCTTGTTATTCTTTATTTCTACGGTGCTCTAAGTTTAACCCAATTTATCTTCTTTTTTTTTTTTTTCTTTCAAACATGAGTGTCCCAATTTCTCACTATTTTTTAAATAGAATAATGTGAATGCCTTGTTGATTTTATTTTATAATTGATTAAGTTATATGTTCATAGATGGTATTGTGATTCGACCAAATTAATGATTCATTGAGATCTAATAATATTAATTGTTATAAGTATAGTTATGAAAGTAACCCATATCTATACATGAAAGACATGTGCTCCTAAGTGAGGTGACGCCACTCTACCTTACTTTCTAAAAAGTAGAAGGGCAAAGTTCGAGCAACTCTTTGTCCACAAATATGGACAATTTCTTAAGTCCCACCAAAGAGTATAGATAGTTTTCTTACTTTGTGTGGGTGGATCTCTCCCGACTATTAAGGAGCAAAGATCTAGATTATATCTTATAGATTATATTAGGAAGATCTAGTAGTTGTAATTATATTTTTAATATAAAAAAATAAATAAATTCTATCATATTTTACATTATATGTATACGTACAATTAAAATATAAACAAATAAATAAGTGTGCTGCTAGCTTGATTTTAAAAAGCTTGATGAATAAAAGTGGTTGATACCCATTTCGTTTACTATATTAAAATTCATCCCCCATATGAAATTTCAATCACCTCGTGAAACAACGTCATGTGAATGTCAAACTCAGAACCTAATACTTAATCTTTTTTAGTTGAACAAGAGACCTAACAGACTAAAATTACTTTTATTCTCTCTATTCCAGCTCCCAGCAACAATTAAAATATTCTCCTCCCATTTTCAATCGAGCCAAAATTAAAAAATCAATGTATTAGAAATTAAAAAATAAATAAATAAATAAAGAAAACCCTCAAAACAATTAAACGCAAAAAATCCAATTTCCAAGTTTGCTATTGACCGATTATTATAAAACGAAGACGAGGTTTTGGTTTCCCGAAAGTTCTCTTTGAAGTGCCGCTCCAATGCTTTGCTGCCTCATCGAATAATCCGTCAAGACGAATAATAATAAAAAATTTGATAATTTTTTTCCCACTTTTGCTTGTCTATTTGAATCAACTTGCATCTAATGATTAAAATACTCTCAAATCCTGATTTCCCTTAATTAATTATTACCCACAAATGAGGTTGTCTTAACTCTTAACCCACCATCCTATTTATATATTGTTTTAGTTGTGCACGTACTTAAAAAATTCTTTAAAAATATTAACTAAAAGTCAAATTACAATAATATAAGATACAACCTTGTTTGATTTTTAGGACTATTTTATTATTAATTTATTGTTTTGTACAACGAAAGGTGATGGGAGGGTGGATTCCTTCTGCTGTTTTAATACTCAAGACTTGGGGCGTTGGAAAGCTAGAGAAACAAGCATGCTTTTGTCACTTTATAATTAAAAAATCAATTAATTATTAAAGATAATTTAAACTTTGAACACATGGACTGTTGTGTACAAAATTAATTAATTAATAATATTAAAGATTGTAATGTAATGTACTTTTAATTTCTTTCGAATTTAATAATGCTTGCATTGATGTGTATCTATCTTGGTATTAAATAATGCCCTCTCGTTGCTCCTATACTTGGCCAATGGGATAATAAAATAATGTAATTAAGAAAGACTTGAGTTGTTTTCAATGCCAACAAACCTAATTTAAGGTACGTTTGCAACTATGGACTTTGCTTTTACGATGTTAACCTTCTTCATGCATAGGCATCTAATACTTAATTATTACTATCAAGACTGGGTTTATTTTACGTTGTATAAGCTCTGATTAGACAGAAATTCAACCAAACCTTTATATTAATATGAACACCAAATGTAAAAATTATATTTTTTTACTTCAAAACAAATGTAAAAGTTATATTTTTGTTTGATATTTTCTCAAGAAAATATCAGTTTTATAGTTTTTTTTTTTTTATTTTATATATACGTCTTCTGATACCAGATCAGGTGTCAATCGGGACAAACAAATACGATCTGTATAGTAAGCAATCCTGAAAATCTACTCTTAGGATAGGAGAAAACTACCTAAAATTAGTGGGAAGATTGCCACTCTTAAGGTGACCTAATGAGATTTAAACTAAGCACTTGCTTGGATAAGTAAGGTAAGAGAGGAAGATGCCATTGCATCAACCTACCGAATGCCAATCTCTAATTTTTATAATTTATAAAACCGTTAGATATTACAACTCTAAATTTAACTTAAGTTTTAATTTATGACTATAATTGAATTCATGGTATATATAGTTAATTTATTGTGATAAATGAATTCATATTTTAAGTGGTAAGTGAAATAAAATTTTAGTAATGTGTATGATAGCCGACATATCACCAAATTATGTTAGTAATTTAGATTGACGGGAAAAAAAAAAAAAACAGATATCAAATTAGTCAAAAGTTTGTCGAACACTTCTTAATATTAATAATTGCTTATGCGGATTATAGATAAACTAAAATAGATATTTATTTTTGAAATCTGACACTTAATGATGTCGATATCAATCATTAGGCAGCCCGATTACTAATTGAATTAGATCTTTTTTTTGAAAAAAAAAATAAAAATTTGATACCAAATGGATCATAAATTTATCAATAATTGGTTTATTTTTTAAAAAAATTTAAACAAATTGATAAGAAATTGGTCAATATCTACTAAGATCAATCATCTATTCAATTTCTTCTGAAATTTGGCAATTTGGCATTAAATGAACCAAACAATCAAGGTCAATTCACTTTTAATTTCTTTTTAAAGTTGATATCAAATGGTACAAATGTTTGTTTTATATATATAATGATTATTAAAAAAAAAAATGATACGTAAAATCAATATAATAGTAATGAGAGGAAAGTATTCAAATAAAACTTGTGAAATCTTGTTGGTAAAACTCGAGCCCCTATTCACTTTAGGTGCACGACTATATATGTTGTTAGAATATAAAACTGAGATGCCTAGGATTACCTATTTTAAATATTTTGTCCATAATTGCTATAAATTTGTATTTGTGTTGGATTGGTAGGCAATGGAACTCTGGCCCACACTACTTTTTTAAATAAATGCATTTTAATATATATATATACACATATAATTTGTTGTCTTAAAATGTAGTTTTATTTAAAAATATATATCATATTAATATAAATCAAACCTTTTATTAAAAAAAAAAACAATCAAATCTCTCTTTCAACTTAAAAAGAAAAAAACCATGAAAATTTTAATTCATTAACTCGGGTCGGATGATTAGTTATACAAATTATGATAATTTGGTTGAAATGGTTTATTTTTTTCCTATATAAGCTTTTTTTTTTTTTTTTTTACTTAAGAATTAAATTAGCTGAGTTTAAATTATTTATTATACTACTTCTTCCTCATTTTAATTCAAAATAAATATCAATTTTAGAAAGTCAAAATTAAAAACTTTTCACTTAATGAAAAAGTTTTGAACCGAACAAATTGACATTAACTTCCCAAAATAACTTTTTTACTATTATGTTATTACCAATTCCGTTAAAAAAAGGTTGAAAATTTAACAAACCCTAATCCTAACTACCTTCAATCAAATCGCTCATTGTCATCATCCATCACTAAATTATGATTGGAGGAGGCTGAATATCATCTCTTAATGTCATTGAGATAAGGTTAGCCGACCTCTTATCATTTGATGGGAAGAGGCCACGCCTTTTCCCATTTGATTTAAAATGGGTGGTGGTGCCCTCTTTTGTAGGTCGTTAGCTATATGACTATGTGTATGGAGATCATCGATGGTCTCCATCACTTTGTAAGAAGCTAATAACCTTTTCTTTTCTTTGAAATTAAAAATCGATAAGCTTTTGTTGCTAAAGGATGAAGGAGGTCGATTTCTTTTTTTTTTTTTTACTTTCTATTTTATATTCAACTAAAATAATTATTTTTATTATTAAAAAGCCTTATAAATAAGGGTTTTAGAAATATGTATTAAAAATGATTTATATTTTATTTTAATTAATTTAAATAGTTAAAATGATAAAATACTATTTTTATGAAAATGGTATTGGTGAATGTCAAATGATATTGAGAAGTTATAAAGATAAAAACAACTAACCTTACATCACCAAAATCATTTTTTTTTTCAACTCATCACCAAAATCAATTTAAAGACTACTAAAAACTTAAAATAGAAAGATAAACGCCATCTTCATTTTATATTATAAAATTGTAGTTATTAAAATTCAATTCCATTAACGTTTATAAAACTTTACATATAAACATCAATGCAGAATTTTGATAAAATAATTTTTTTTAATATTATCTTGATCACCTTCTTAATTTCTTAAATATTTTATCAGCAATTTTCTATAAATTACTACTTTGCGGTGTGGTCGAGTCACGTTCAAACCACTGGCCCACGGCCCACTGCACTAGGAAATATTTTTATAAAGAAAAGAATAGCTGTAATTTCATTAATTTTTAATTACAATATCATACATTCAAGTCCATTAAACTTTATAATATCTTCAGAACGGTTATCCCAAATGTTTTTAGATTGGCCCCATTCTGATTGCGGTGCAGAATCAATCAAGGCAAATTTTTGTCTTCCAAGTTTTGTTAATGGGTTATTGATCGAAACATTAACTTCAATTATTATAATTTAACAACCCCCAACAAGAAAATCTGCCAACTATGAAGTCTTGAAATTCAAGCTAGTCATACAGGAATTAAACGACAAATATGAAACTGAGAATTAGCAAGTTACTGTTTTAAACAGCAGGTTCATTCTGTCATAATTAATCTGACTATTTTTTTTTTCTTTTTTTGAACTTGACCATCATCCTAAAAGAATATCAAGTTGATTTTTTTTTTTCTTTTGACAAATATCAAGTTGATTTTACTTCTTTGACTTTGTTGCCTTAGAAGAAAAAAACATATAAAAAAATAGATAAAATAACATATATTTAAAAGAAAAAAACGTGAAAAAGTGGAGGCGGTGTGGGAATAACGAGATCCGAGGCCACGAGCAGTAGTTTAAACAGCCACCTAATGTCAGTGATTGCTGCCTTGGATCCTGGCCTAGACTACACGTGGCATATCTTTGTCAACCTGATTCCACTGTGAGCAGCCCGCACCCTATCATTCCCACTTACAGTTAACGCCAGAAGCGGGAAGGAGAGGGTTGTTGATGTCATCAAATTTAACAGAGAACTAGTGGACGTGTTGTGATTGCAAACCTACTTGGGCCCACCTGTTCCACCGCAACTTCCGTGATCGTGACTCGACTTCTGTGCACTTTGTTGGCCATCAAACATCTTACACCGTCCGATGTCTTTCAACTACAGATGCGCACGGTAGGTCGTTGGCCTGTGCCATGTTGGAGTCGCTTTTTCCGTCCAAGCAAAGACATCTGTCCACGTCGGATCCAAATCCTACGGTATTGATTCGCCTACTAGTAAAGATGCTTTTCCCATCCGTCCGTTTCCTGCTGTGGGGACCGGCAGGCTTTTAAAATGGAATTAAATTAATGAATTTGACCGGCTGGAGTAGGTCATCTCCGTCCTTCAGTCTCACGTGATTATTCTATGCCTTCTGTGGACCATCTTTTAACTGACTACAGGGCAACCGGGAAACCGGCTAAAGGTGCTCCTTCAGGTGATGGACGAATGCAGTAAAAAAATATTTGATCTTATCGCTGCAGCGAATGAGAAATCGACAAGTGTGTTTCTCAGGTGGGATATACTGATAATGGATGAAGACGGAGCGTCATAACACCCCGTGACCTGGATGTGTTTCACGCGCCTGGAACGCGTGTAGCGAATGCGGATAAACGATATATATATATATATTAACGCCACGTTGCCATTAAGTGCGCAATGGCTATATTCCATCAGACAGTGACGTTTCTGCCATGCTGGCACCTGCCAACTACGACTGTCAGATTTAAAAAAAATCCAACGGTGAAGATGAATTATAGGATGTGAGCGATATATCTGAGCCGTCCGGTGTTGCTGGAGTAGGTTTCACAAGAGCATACAAAAGGAAAGAGATGAACATTTCAGCACAAAAGAACACCCAAACCAGGTGAAAAGAAGAGACGCAACAGAAAGGAGAGAGAGAGAGAGAGAGAGAGAAGGTTGGTACTTGAAGACCAATTTTTTTCTCTTTTGGCTGTGAAAGAAGATTGAATCTGAAGCCAGACCTCTGTTTTGAGGTTAGATTATGGTGGATTGTTGTTTGTTTTGAATGAAAGAAGGTTGAATCTCCATGGAGAGAAGCAGAGAAACTAGAAGATCAAACCTGGCGTCCGCAAATGGATTGCCAAGACGTCGACAAAGAAGCAGCAGTCTTAGAGATGCTCATGGTTCGTAAATCTCTCGCTCTTTAAGCTACTTTTCAATGATTTGGTTTTTTGGGCTTATTCAGCACTAGTTAAATATGTTAACGATTTTATGATGTTATTGTAGAAGAAGATGGACAGACGGAGTTGCAGGACACAGTGAGGTTACGAGATCGAGCACAGAAAAGAGACCGAGACAGGGACAGAGACAGAGACAGAGACAAGTACCGAGATCGGGAGTTTTTGAATCATCATAATAAGATTCAAAACAAGCGTAGGAGAGGAGACACTTCGACGCAAGAGAATAATAGAGAAGAAGGAGAGAGTACAGAAGAAAGTGTGGCCGATGAAGAAGAATATGACATCGACGAAAGAAGAGTAACTCACATCAATTCTCACAATACCACACCATTCTCTTCGTCCTTGCCCAACCACAACACCAAAAAATCTTTACCCCCAACTAGACCCCTCAAGCACGCGCCGCCTCTCAAGGCCGCCGATGAGATGATTGGAGTCTTGGTCCCAAGAAAGGCTCGCTCAGGTGCACCTATTTTGGATTGTATTTTTTCTTTTTGTTCTCTTTTGGGTGGGAGAGACGTGTTCCAACGTGTTGTTTGGTGTTGGTTATGCAGCATCCGTGAAAAGGTCACACGAGAATTGGGTGTCCGGAAATGGCGGATTCTGGGAAGACCATAAAGCTTCCACTTCGACGGCCAGTCGGAGCGCTGAGGCTAATTCACCTTCGTCTTCTAATGTTTCTGTTAGGAAGAAGATGGTTAGTTTTTGCTTGGATTTTTTTTTTTTAAATCGTTTGACTTTGAAGGAACTGAAATGATAGATTGTTTTTTGATGCTGCAGAAACCGAATGGACCAAAGACTCGGCTTCCAAAGGCGTCCAAAACTTCTAACTCAGTTCAACAAGATGATATCGAGATTGAGATTGCTGAGGTTTTGTTTGGGCTAAAGAAGCAATCTCAAAATTCCAAGAACGAAGACGATAACACTCTGCAAAAGCTTGAATCAAAAGATGTTAAGTCTATCAGTCAGGAATCTAAACCATCTGTGTCAGTTTTGACCCAGAACAACAGCCCTGTCTCAGATCCCTTGCCTGGTAATGCTGGCTACTTTGCTACCACTCATTGATAATGTTTTGTGTAGTTGTCCTGGTTTTCCTGATAATTTTTATCTTTTCAATTTTCAATCTTTTTTTTTTCCTTTCCATACGGTATTTGCAGCGCCAAAGAAGAATAAAGTTGAGGCCGATAATTGTTCAAATCTGGGTGAGAAGAGTTCGATGGCTTCTCCAGCCAAGTACGGATGTGAGCTACCAGCAAAAACGGAAAATTCATCTGCACCAGAATCACAAACGAATGTAGAATCTTGTGAGGCTTCTCAGGTACTGGATGCTGCTAAAGAGTCAGTGGAGCCACATGAAGAGGTGACCAAGCAAGGTGATTCGAAACCATCAATTGAAGGATCCAGTTGCTTGGCTGGTCCTGTGACTCAAAAAAGCCCGGTTTCAGATGAGAAAGAATCATCTCTTTGCGCTAAAACTGGTGATGATTTTCAGGATTCGACAGTGACAAAAGCGTGAGCATCAAAGAATCTTTACTTTTCTCTCTCTCTCTCTCTCTCTTTTTCTTTTTTTGCTCTCGAGAGATATGTTATTGCATTTTCTTTTACTAAGTGTTCGTCTTGGATAAATTCTCAGTTCACGGACTGCATCAGAGAGCGACGGCAGAAAAGAGGAGAAGTTCAAGATTGATCTGATGGTGAGGTACCTTCTTGTCGCATTCCGGATTAGATTTCCGTTGCTATTTTGCTGTCAAAATTACTCAGAAGAATCGTGCCTTCCAACAGGCTCCTCCTCCTATGGCATCGTCTCCTGATAGGGATGGCTTCAATGATTTCTCGTCCGATCCTAACCTCCTTGACGTTAGCATGGTTAGTAGATTCATCCTCTCAACTCTTTATTAATATGTATTATTTATTTCTCATTCTAAACAGAGTATATTTGTTTTTAACTTTTTGTAGAAATCTGTTGTTAAAGATGAGAATGTGAAGGAGTCAGCAGTAGAGGAAATTGAAGAGAAGATGGAGCCAATTGGAGAAAGGCGCAAAA
Source organism: Nephelium lappaceum (assembly GCA_021234005.1). Classification (NCBI taxonomy): domain Eukaryota; kingdom Viridiplantae; phylum Streptophyta; class Magnoliopsida; order Sapindales; family Sapindaceae; genus Nephelium; species Nephelium lappaceum. Next base: position 6,450,231 of record CM037999.1, on the reverse strand, counting down.
TGAAGTTTGATTTGGAAAAGCCAAATAAAGATCATGGAAGAGAAACTGTAATTAAATTACAAAATCCTAGTCAGAAACAGCCACAACCACCATCTAAATCTACCATACCAAAAGTAGAAAAAAGTGGTAATTTCAAAATTTTACGCTTTCGGTTCCCTTGATTTTACTTGATTGTAATTCAATGTAGATCTAAAGATGCCATTTTGTGCTGCTTCTTCTTCAGCTCAATCTAGGTCAGTGCCTTTGCAAATCGCAGTAGCTGGCTGGGCAAATGGTCTTCCTCATATGGGGTATGTTTGTGCTCTCTTTTCTTTTGTTTTTTTTCCTTGGTTTGTTTAAACGTGATGTGATAACTAGCTCCTTGACTAAGAACGGATTTTTATGTTGACAGGTACATGCCCCCATTTCAAACAATTATGCCATTGGATGGGAGTACCAGGTCAGCCACAGCTCAACAGGTATATCCCTTATCAGCTAAATTTTATGATTTTTATTTTTTTTAATTCCTTTTCATCAACTGAGTTGGTTTGGAATTTGCTATTGGATTCAGCCTCCGCAGTTTGTGCTCTCCCAACCGCGATCAAAGAGGTGCGCAACCCACCATTACATTGCTCACAACATATGCTTAAGTCAGCAGTTGGCAAAGATGAACCAATTCTGGCAAGCGGGAGTTGGTTCTGCACCTTTACGTGGGGGCAAACCCAGCAATATCAATTTCATGCCCTCCTCAGAAAACTTAATCCATGGAAACCCATTGCAAGGAAATGTCTCAGTTGTAAACCTAAAAACTATGCAGGATAAAGGGCAGACCTCAGCAAGCTTTCCTGCTCTAACTCAGAAAGACAAAAGCTCTGAGAGTGTTAATGTCATGGACCCAGCACAAAGAAAGCAGCCTGTGCTTCAACAAGCTCCACAGCCAACCTCAACTGGTAACTTTTTGGTATGTTCTTTGCTCTAAAGATAGAATGCCAACTTGTTTTTGATTTGTGAAGGTCGTCTTGCATTTCCTATGAATTTTTTTCTATTTCTATACTTTGGCGAAGTTACTGATGCCTATTATTTCACCGTGTAGCATGCCCCTGCTTTCATCTTCCCTGTAAACCAGCAACAAGCAGCCACAACAGGAACAGCAAATCATTCTGGGCCTTCGAAATCTGCTTCCTCAAACAAAAGTACATTATCCGGTAATTCTACAGCTGTGCTTCCAGCAAGCTCTACATCAGTGCCCCCAGTTGCTGCAGCTGTGAGCTATAGTTACCCAAATATGACGGCCAATGAAGCTCCATACATGACAATATTACAGAACAATGGCTATCCATTTCCCATTCCATCTCCCATTGGAGCCCCACCCACTATAAGAGGAACCCATTCTCAAGCATTGCCTTTCTTTAATGGGTCTTTCTATTCATCTCAATTTTTCCATCCTTCTCAACTTCAGCAGCAGCAACAGCCCACCTCTCAAACTCTGATACAAGCTCATCCAAACACAAACACGCCTATTGCTTCATCATCATCTTACAAGCAACCACCACCGTCTCAGCAGCCACGAGGGATGCCAGTTACAGGTAGTAATATTTTGAGCTCAACCAGTGTGCAACCACAGCAGCCTCAAAAGCAGCATGTATCACCATCGAATCAAAATTGCAAGCTTGAGGCTGAGAAAAGTAGAGATAATACACCATCACATGCTGACAGCCGAATTGCTCACAACCAAACAAGCGTGTATGGCCAAAACTTCTCAGCTCTTCAGCCACTAAATTTTGCATTGATGCCATCGTCAGCAGTTTCTGGTGGCAATAGTGGTGGAAATCATGGCGAGAAGCAGCAGAAAAGTTTGAAGGGTGGAGTTGAGCTAATCCCTCCTCAAGCTTTTGCCATGTCATTTGCCTCCTTTACTGGAAGCAATACAGCTTCAAACCTCAATTTCTCATCCATGCCGCAAAATCATGCAATCTTTCAGAGCCAAGGATACCAGGTTGCACCTGTAGCTCAAGCTGCACAACAGAAAAATCACCAGATATCCGACATGAAGACCGGGGGAGGTTCATCAAATCATGAGGATAGTAAGAAAGTAGGTTTGGGGAAGTCAGCCACAACAAATGGGCAGACACTTGTGTTTGATAATCCAGCTAGAACTCTTAACTTTGTTTCTACCCCATTCACTGGAAATTGGCCTTCTCGATCTATCACCCAAACTGCAATAACCAACAATGGCCAGGTTGCTTCTAATTCTCAAACTTACCATCAAAATCAATTGCATCAGCATCAGAAGCAGCAAACGTTGCAGCAGCCTCGGAATAAACCGCACACAAATAACAGCCAACCTTCGTCTACTATTGCTGCCAAGCTCGCAAACAATGGCTCTATTTTCCCGCAAACTCTAGTCCAAAGCAACAGTACTAGTCAATCACCCCAATGGAAGAACTCCACAAGAATCCCAACTAGTCAAGTCCCTACTACATCAATGGCGTCATCAAACACTTCAAATCTCAAAAATGTTCCCCAGCAACAAGTAAGATCTCCACCAGGCCAAACCCAGATATCTTTTGAAAGAAATTCCAAGTCAGGCTTGGTACCCCAAGGTCAGCAAATACCCACCAGCAACCAGTCTCCATCTCCTCTAGTTGTGGGTTCTCCACCAAATGGCGGTGGCAACTTGAGAACAATTTCCACAGGAAGCAAAGCTGGCTCATCCATTCCTACATTACAGCCACAACAGACTGAGAATTCTTCGGCTAGCACTGGTCAGAAATCTTCCCCAGTTTGTGGAAGGAATGTACCATCAATCTTGAGCACATGTGCTGGCCAGCTCTCAGAACTAAAGTACTAAAATCTGGACAACTGTGATTCAGCCTCAAAATTTTGTTCAAAATGCTACCATTTATAGTTCTCATGTAGGTTATTGGTTTCCTCCTGAGTTTTCGGGGCTTGAATGTCAGTATGAGGCACGTGGGTGGCTTTCTTGTTGGGAAAGCTGAAAGTGATTCTGCCAATCAGCTAAAGAAGTGTAAAGAAAAGGAGTGAAGGTGAAATGCTATTGGGGTAGGGATAAGATTCAGTGGAATGGGTCATCTTCCGACGGAGAAAGACTGGTGCTGTTAAGATAAAAAGGGAACGTGGAATTGCCACCACCAAGCAGCACATCAAGTAGAATAGGATGTCAGGGGTTGTTGGGATTGATTAGGCCTTAAATTTTGAAGTTGATATGAAGTGGGTACCTACCGTAGTTTGTTGGGGGATTATGGTTGGGCTATTCGAAGGCAATTGGGTGTCCATGGGGTCAAAAACTAATTTGATTGGTCTATGCAGATATGTATATAATTTAAATCTTTTTGCATAAATAGAAAGCAATGACTTAATTCATTATTTTATAAGTAATTAATCTTGCCGATATGTCTGCATTTGGGTTGTTGATAAGATCAAGAATATTGTCAAAGTTAGAAAAGAGACAAGAAAATCTTAAAAAGAAGGTAGAGCTGGAAGCAACTGATCATGAATAAAGTCAAAAACAGATGTAAAAGCACTATAAAAGTCACTGGATATCATGCTATCTGTCCATCAATGATGGAATTTGTTTACTCAAGATCATTTCCATGAACTCAGAAGCGACCAATCCATGGTGGTCTGTGCACCCATCGCCCATCCAGGAGTGTTGTACAATGGCTTGGTGTTTGAGACAAATGTCACTACACACATTCAGTAATTGGTCTCCTGGCATCAACTCCTACCAAGAGGTGAAATTTAATTGTTCCCCCAGAGCATGTGCCCCGGTTATTGGGTTGTAACATAATAGGAAGCACATGGTGGGTTCTGCATCAGAAGAATCATCACATCATCAAGACTCAAATGGTACTGATCGCTGCCCATGGGGCCCTCGTCTTTAAAGTGGTTAAAGCTATGCCCATTCATTGATCAACACCCCAGTAGGTGCTGATATTTTTGCAATGGGTGGTCACTGGTCAAAACTTGGAAAATTGAACAGCACACTAGTCACATGGTGATCGTGCTGAGAATATACTATACGCTTCAATTAGACTACCTTTAAATTTGTAAAGCCAATTGTATCGAAAAATTTGTAAAGCCAAGAATACGTATTTATAAATTGGTAGCCAGAAAAGCCAATTTAGTCGAAAGAGACAAATTAAATAGCTTGGATTATATGTCCAAATCACAGTTTCTTTGGTAGGTCATTGAAGCTTCCTTTTAAAGAATTTAGGTCACAATCTACAGCTTGAAGCTTTACAACTCAAAATGTAGAAGTGCTTTTGCCGAGGCTTGATCAGATTTTCTCTCTCAAAAATCTCACGGTAACACATAAACTTTGTTTCACGTAACACTGCTGTCCTAGTTAGGCTATGTTTGGGATTGAAATCTGTTTGTAAAATAATCACTTATATCTTAATTTAAAAAATTTATCTATTTAGAAGATACGACCGTTACCTAAGTTGTATTATCATATAACTTGTACTCATGCAATGATAATAAATGCTTGATTCTATTTCAAAGTTTGGTATTAAACAATGTTATTGGTGATCGATCTATGAAATATTAAGTATTCATTCAAAATACTTAAGGCAGATGCTCGGAATCATTAAAATGTCCTTTCAAATATCTTTAGTACTATTTGGTCGTGCATCGCTAAAAAGCAATGACTTCAAAGGAAGACATAGAAGTTTAAACCCATAACGCATGTGGTTTGTTACACATCCAGGGAAAAGTTTCAGGCTTTGACAATCTGAAGACCACTTACCTACTTCTGAACAAGAGATGCCAGATTGAGCTCAATTTCTTCTTTGGCTTTCCTATCAAATGGATCCTCACCAATATATAGATCAAAAAGTGAGCGACATAGGAGTTTACTCTGGATACTTCCTACCTCCTTTCCGTCAACTGCAGAATTTAAATAAACGACAGTTACGCAATTACATTTAACTGCTGAAATGATGGTAACGAATAGAAAAGGGGTCAAACATATGACAAAATTTTCATTCAAGATAGTAAATGTAAACTCTTGAGAACTAGATTTCCAGTGCAGATGAAACTCACAACACACTTCTAATTCATCACAAAGCTTGCTTCGCAATATAGAAATCTTTAATACATAACAGATTTAGTGGTGGTGGCAGGCATAGCCTGAAGATAATCGCACCTCTCAACTAAACTCAGATCTCAAGTTCACACGCATCTCCACAAGTCAATATACAACATGTGCTTCTAGTATATATATAACTGAAATGCTTTTGCTTTCAGATTGATGAAAAAACTCAATGCCACATTATACATATAGAAAACATGCTTGCACCTAAAATTCTTTTTGTAAGCTAGTTCTAGTTAATTTTATAAATTTGATTAAATCAGACTAATGAGATCCAAGCAGTAAGCTGCCATGCTCACTCCAAATTTGTTTCAGGCATGTTATCTGAAACCCCTGGAAGTACACAATTTAGTTACAAAAGAAACCAGAGAGAGGTCAAGGCTGACAAAGAAAACCATAGCACCTATTAAAGCAAAGAAAGGAGACAGCTAAGAAATAAATGGTTCACATCAGTTTGTTATTTACAGTTTAACTATGAAAGATACAGATACTTAACTTGTTGTCCGAAGTACATGGCCCCGTTCCTTTGAGAGATCTATCACAGATCCTCTAGGGATTTTGTATTCATCTTTAAACTGAGAGGTGAATCTGCAATTAAATTAGCCATTAAGTTAATCTAAACAACAACAAGAAGTCGGATTAAAAGAAAAATTATAACCAAACATAACGGCCAGACAGAACAATAGTTATAACAAAGACAATTAGATATAGAGATTAGAGAGACAAAAAAATGTTGACATCTAGATTTTCAAATGATCAAATTGTTAATTCTTTCAAATACATAAATCCATGAACATCTCCAAGGCATAAGCAAAAAAAACTCAAGGAGTGAAAAAATGTAATTCACCTTTGAAGCAATTCTTTATTATCTGGACCCCCAAACTTTTGGAGTCTGCTTCCAACAGACTCTTCAAAAGCACTGCGGACAGAACGAATGCTTAATTTACCGTATATAATTTGAAGTCTAACATTCATGCATATATCAGCTTCCATGAGATCTTCATTGAATTCCTTGTTTTCCTTCAGTTCAGAAAGGGCTGTCTTTCCATATTTCTCACTCAGCAATTTCTTTACATCACCAGTATCAGCATAAACACCTGTAAAAAGACACTCATTTTTGCCGGGACACGGAATCAAATCAGTTAAATGCCTGCACAAATCAGCTGCAGATAATGCGCAAAAGCAAAATCGAAATCACTCTAGACATCAAATACGTGCGATGGCTTTCATCTTGTTGTTTAAAGTAGCATTTTGTTTATTGTTTTTACTTTCCAGTCTGGACCAAATATAGAAAGTTTGTACTACATACATTGCAATGATGTCACAAAAATAGCATTTTAAGTTCTGGAGATGCATACATGAAAAATTTAAGATGTTAACCAATTTATAATAACTACATGTAATCCGACTTCACAACAACAAAATTAAAATTACAAAACAAAATAACAATAATTAATGCCACAATGTGTGTTTATCGAATATCAAGATGTGGTTACCAAATGCATAGACATCAATGTTCTTCAACCCCAAGACACTCTTTTTGCGCAACCCAATTCCAAGCAGCTTCCGAGAATGGCCGAGAACGGAAGGAAAAGACACGCCGGTTTTGGAGTCAACAACTTTGTCTGAAGAATTGTCAGATAGAGAGAGTGAACCCCAAAGGTGTGAGGAGGAGTGATTTGACAAGAGATGGTAGAGAGCGTTTTCCACAAATGGGTGTTTCCTGTTTTGGTAGGTGGCGACGCCAGCCACAGCGGCGGCTACGGAGGCGACCGCAATGGCGACGGGACGTGATGCTCTATGTGTGGCGCGTTGGGGGTGATTTGATGGCTGAGAAAACGAGAATGGGAACCGAAGTGAAACCATTGTCAGTGTGTGTGCTTTACTTGTACTTGACTCGTTTGTTACTTACATCGGTTGAGACTGGGAGTCAACACGTGAATTGCACCTGGGGGTTGTTATGAAGTTTCTTGGTGGACTTGGATTTGTTGGGGCGATAGATGACTGAGTTAAATGCACCAACCTAATTCATTAAATACACCCACTTAAATTATAGATCACCTATTGATAGGAGTGGTTGAGTATTTACTTTGACCTTAAGAAGTGAATAGTTTAAGTTTTACCCTTCGTTATATTAAAACATAAGATATAAATATGAGTCTCTTCTTGTAGAAGTAATCATCACTCGGTTGTAGTAGAAGTAGTTATTCAGATCACGCTATTAATTATCGATCTCAACATATTCCGATAATCCTTTATATATAAAATAAAAAATACACCCACTTAAGTTAGTCCGATTGTGTGAAAAAGGAAACAAAATGATGTTATATTATTTTTTAAAAGTGGTGTCGATATTTACACCCTTCTAAAACTGATTATATATCACTTTAGCATATTTGCCTCATTAAGGAAATAATAATTATAATATGAAAAACTTGCACTAACATTCCTCCGTTTAGGTGAAAATTGCACTCCCAGGTAAAAGATCAATTAATTGCATTTACCTTTCCAGTCAATATTGACCACCATCCCAATTAACAGTCAATTGAACATGATTGCAGGTATTGCCACTCACAAAAATGATTTACATATCCAAATTATTAATACACCCACTAATTAAATTTAAAAATATGCATATTAACATAATCACTAATAAATATCCTAATATTAACCTTATTTTAACAACATTCATTATATTCATTTAAAATAAAATTTCTATCTTAATTCTTCCATTCTTTCTCTTAAACATAAATTTTTAACTCTAACCCTCTAGTAATCGAATCCTACAGCTGTTGAAACAGATGAGAAGGTCTGTTATCAACTTTTATAGGCACTAACAATCAACTAAAAAGTTCAAGCAAACTAATTTGGGGTTGATGATAACTAAAAAGGAAAAATAGAGAAGAAAATTAATTCTTTTAATGTGCTTGGGTGGTGGTATTGGAGGTTGAGGAACAGATGAGCTAAAATTTTGGTGAGTTCTGTAATGGCTTTTTCTGTGTCCTCTGAGAAAGGATCCTTCACCTTTTTATAGCCAGTGTCATTCCTTGCTGCTGGGCCAACATTAGGTTGGATCACCCCTATTAGTATTGCTTCTTTTTTACCATTATAAACTCTAATTTTATCCTTTATCAAGAAAAAGAAAAAAAAATCATATTTGAAGGTTAAAGTCACCAAGTCATCCATCAAGATGAAGATTTTATATTGTATTTTAATCAATCTTTATTGTTTAGATGAATAAAAAAATAAAATTTGAAAATTGTGTTTTCCACTTAAAAAAATCTAAAGAATCATTCGATGCTTGTAAGATTCATAAACTTTTTTGTTTAGATTTTCTTTTAGAAATATTTATATATTTTTATTTATTTTGTTATTTTAAAATTAAGAAAGGAAAATTATTTCAAATTTTAAAGATAAATAAACTGTTTTATTAATAGGTGTTTGTTTCGTTTTATAATTTTATTTTAAAGATAATTTTGTTATATAAATATTTTTAGAAAAATAGAGGTTTGAATCATTTTTATAGGTGTCAAATAACTCCACTGCTTTTATAACTTAATATTATATTTTAATAAAATTCAAAATTAATCGTTTGACCGCTGCTACAGAGTAAATGATATAATTATCCACACTTTTAATTATCAATACAACTCTTTTTTTTTTGAGGCAACAACTTTAAAAATTCAAAGTAAAGATTTTCAAAAAAAGAAAATAATCAAATTAAATTGAGGTAAAAAAAAAAAAAAGAAAAATATAACAATTGTATAGAAGTTTCCAAACTATCGATGGAAGCCAATCTCCTTAGGGCACAAATGCAGAGGAGGTTTGTGCAAACTTCTCAATGCCCAGATGTGGAAGGGATCAGTAATCTTTCTTAGTGTGCAAATGCAGAGATATTATCGTTCTCTTCCCTGTCTGTGTGGGGAAGAGATTGTGCAAATATCCTCCCGTGAAAAAAATCTTTCATGGATCCGTTATATTATTTAGATGGTGAGACAGACTAATGAAAAAAGTAAGAGAAAAAAAAAAATCAGTATGAAATGTAAGAAAAAAATGATACTATTTTATTTATCTATTTCACCGTATCAACACTGAGACGGATTCATTGAAGATTTTTTTCCTCCCACGAGATCTTTCAACTCTCCTTATGGCTTAGGTGGCTTTATTTATTTATTTATTTGATTTTATGTTGAAACTGCTTCATTCGTTTTTTTATCTTTTATTTTTTATACATTTAAAATTTTAGAAGTATTATGTTTTGATTATATAATGGATGATTTGACATGTCTTGATTGGGTATTCAATATTTTCAATTATTTTTTTTAAATGTAAAAAAATATTTTAACAATTGAAATGTTAAAACACTATGGTCAATGATGTATTTGTATGTAATAAAAAACAAAATTGACATTCCGCAAATGGCTATTGGCCTCGTTGGTTAAAACGCCGACAGCCCCATGCCAAGAGATATGGTTCTACACCTGATAAATATAATCACTCCATCAATTGTATGGGCAAACTCTCTACCTTTGTATTGGTTGATCCCTCCTTGTATGGGAGTAGCTCTTCAGACTGTGTCAATAGTGTTTTCATTCTGATCGGTTGAGGTAGTTCTCTGTGTCAGTTCTAGACCTCAAAAGAAACAAAAAACGAAATCGACATTTATGTGCATTATATAGTCAAAAGTTAAAGTGTTTTTGTTGCTATTTTTCTTAAAAAAAATATATTTAAAACACTAATACTAGACATCAAATCTCTTATATCTCATTTACATCCCAACCTACGATGCAATTAATAGTGAATGGACTAATGATTATTTATTTTATTTATAAAATATATCAATATATCAATTTACCAACAATCATATTATAATAAAAACTTAAATAACATTTAAAAAAAAAATGAGATGCCTAACCTTATTAATTTAATAATTCACCTCCCGACAATATTTGCTTGGAGAATGTTGTTAAGACACGGATAAATGACAGACAGTTCCATAATAAACAATACAATATAGGTGGCTTACTCCAGTCGGGAAAAAAACAAGAAAAGGTGACTTACAATTTGTGCTTTTTTTTTTTTTGGGAGAATGGTGGCTTACTTTATTTGGATTGCTCTTACCCGTCGTATTTATTAATTTTAAGCCCAGTTTGGTTTTTTAATATAATTTAAGCCCAATTTGCTTTTTAAATAGGGAAAACTTCATTTTAGTCCCTAAGGTTTTACGAAATATCAAAACTTTAAGCATCTATTGAAAACAACTTTTTTCATCCCTAACTTTTTCAAAACTCTTCAAAAAGATCCAAATCGTTGGTCAACTGACGGTCAAACTAAACCAAAAATATAAAAAGACTCAATTACCCCTCATAACTTAAAATGACCATTTTACCCTTAATACAATTAGAATATTACATAACATTTAACCAATAATAAACTGACACATATACTATAATTATATTTTTTTTTAAAAAATCTTATTATTTTTTGTTTAAATTAAACAAAAATTTAACATAAAAAACAAATTTTAGGGAAAAAAAAAAATCCAGTTCGCCATTCTCCGCCTCTTCCGCCTCTCCGTCGCGCCGCCTCCGTCCCTTCTTCTTCTTCCATCCCTCTCCATCTAACCCAAATGGATCAAACTTAGACGAAGAGCGTCTCCGTCTGGGTTCGATCGGACCCAGACGAAGAGCGTCTCCGTCTGGGTTCGATCGGACCCAGACGAAGACGCTCTTCGTCAGGGTCCGATCGAACCCAGACGTAGGTGTTTCGTCTGGGTTCAATCGAACCCAGACGAAGATCTTTCGTCTGGGTTCGATCGGACCCAGACGAGGAGGGGCTTTGTCTGGGTTCGATGGAACTTAGATGGAGCCTCTCCGTCTGGGTTCGATCGGACCCAGACGAAGACGCTCTTCGTCTGGGTCCGATCGAACCCAGACGAAGCCCCTCCGTCTGGGTCCGATCGAACCCAGACGGAGGTGCTTCTTCTGGGTTCGATCGAACCCAGACGAGGAGGGGCTTTGTCTGGGTTCGATCGAACCCAAACGGAGGTGCTTCGTCTGGGTTCTACGAACCCAGACGAGTCGAACCCAGACGAACTCGTCTGGGTTCGTCGAACCCAGATGAAGGTCCTCAGCTGGGTTCGATCGAACCCAAATGAGGAGCTTCATCTGGGTTCGTCATCAACCCTTGTTTTCATTTTTTTTTTTTTATAAACAGTTTCAAGTTTCATTTCTTGATGTTGTTGTTGTGGGAGATGTTTTTGATGATGCTGCAATGATCTTGATAATGTTGTAGTCTGTGGGGTTGTTGATGATGTTGGTGAAGTTGGTTGTTGATGATGTTGGTGAGGTTGGTTGAATCTTGGTCTGTTGAAGATGGTGGTTGAATCTTGGTCTGTTGAAGATGGTGGAGATCCATCAGATTGGATCTCCACTTTTGATTTATTTATTCATTTTTATTTATTTTATAAAATTAATTTTATGTATATAATAAATTATTCAAATTAATTTATCCTCTCTATAAAAAGACCATTTTGCCCTTTCCATCCAAATAATCTATCACCGTTTGACCGTCAATTGACCAACGATTTGAACCTTTTTGAAGAGTTTTGAAAAAGTTAGGGATGAAAAAAATTGTTTCCAATAGATGCTTAAAATTTTGATATTTTGCGAAACCTTAGGGACAAAAATGAAGTTTTCCCTTTTTAATATAATTTAGGCCCAATTTGTTCCGCCACTTTGTTTTCTACTTAGTTATTCCCTATCGACTGAAGTTGAAATTTTAAGTATTAATTTGGGAAGATTTGGCCAACCGATAAGTAAATTGTTAGAGTATACAGTTAATTATGTTATTAGATAAGGACTCTAAATAATAACATTAACCTTTCACTCATCTCTTAGTGTAATTGTGTATCTTTTCGTTCTTAAAATTTCAAGAATTCAATTATCACCAAAGGTATATTACAGTTTGAAAACATAGGTAAATTTCTTCTCTTATTATAGGAGTAGTTGTCTCTTTCATGATCATGCTTTTATAGGTAAAATTCCTCCTTTATTATAAGAATAATTGTCTCCTTCATGAATATGCTTATGTAGGTAAAATTCCCCTATCAATGTAGGAGTAGTTGTCTCCTTCATTAATATGCTTGTATAAGTATAGTTCTCCCCTTACTGCATGAGTAGTTGTCCGGTCTAGATAACTAGACAACATAAATTATATTTGATCTTGATAGTTCTTAAAAGACCTCTTTAATAAAAAATAATATTAACCTTTCCAACACAAACATGACACAAACTAAAAGTAAAACTATAAGACTCTATGAATATTCAGTCCCGATAACTGAGTGAGATATTACATAGGGAACAAACATATATATATATAGTGATTTTACCATTAATGTTTCATAACTTTAAAAAATTAGAACAAACTAATCAAATTCATTCATTACATTTGAATTAAATATAAGAGAGAATGCAATTGATGAATTTGATTAGCTCATCCTAACTTTTTAAAGTTAAAAGACTCTATATATACATATATATGTATATATATGGGTTTTCTGAATATGTTTAAGATGACTTTTTTGTCATTAACATTTATTAGTTGCAACTAATAAATGTTAATGATAAGATGACTATATATATATATGGGTCTTCCAAAGATGTTTAGGATGACTTTTTTGTCATTAACATTTATTAGTTGCAACCCCAAAACACACATACTGGTGTTCTGAATATATTTAGAATGACTTTCTTGTCATTAACATTTATTAGTTGCAACCCCACACACACACATACAGGTGTTTCGAATATGTTTAGAATGATTTTCTTGTCATTAACATTGATTAGTTGCAACAACTGCTGCACACCCCCCACTTTCCCCCCCTTCCCCCTCACACACACACGCATATATATATATATATATATATATATATATGTTTAAGATGATTTTTTTGTCATTAACATTTATTAGTTGCAACCCCACACACACACATACAAAGTGTTCTGAATATGTTTAAAATGACTTTCTTGTCATTAACATTTATTAGTTCCAGACAAACACACACACATATATGGGTCTTCCGAATATGTTTAAGATGACTTTCTTGTCATTACTAGTTATTAGTTGCAACCTCATACATACGCACATATAGATCTTCCGAATATATTTAAGATAATTATTTTTATCATTAACATTTATTAACTGCAACCTCATACTTATACATATGGATCTTCCGAATATGTTTAAGATTTCTTGTCATTACCATTTATTAGTTAATTACAAGAAAGACATCTTAAACATATTTGGAAGACCTGTATATGTGTGCGTGGGATTGCAACTTATAAATATTAATTACAAGAAAGTCATCTTATACATATTCGGTTGGTTAGTGCGAGGAACATTTTGGACTGAACAAAAAGCATCTAAGACTTGTGATGGTGATAGAGATAAGAGTTCGTGATAATGTGTTAATTTTTTTTCGGCAATTTGGGGGATTAAATGACAAACATATATTTAATATTAATACCAATACGAATGAGCATCTCTTATTAGCAAATTTATCACGTTTGGATAATGGTATAGTAGATGGTTAACTTAATGTTTCTTAAAAATTAATCCAATTACTTTTGAATTATTATCCAAAACTTCACGGATCAAGTAATTGATTAATGTACATCAAATGGAACAATTTCCGTTGCTTTGATAGCATACATGATCACATTAACAATCGACTAATGGATTACCAAAAAGAAAAACGAAAGGAATCAAACTCAGGGGTTCCTCAAGCATAAGACCTTGCAAATGGACATGTTTCTTGTTCACTAAAAAATCCATGGTAAATTTCTAACCCCCGAAATTAAACAAATATATAATATAATATTATATTATGATGACTTGTGCGTATCTTTGTCAATGGAAACTATGTTTCGGAGAAACTGATTGGTGATTGTCCAATAAGTGGGCCATTTTAAAAAGCACAAGTCATGAAATTGGTGGCTAGGAAGAAAAGCATCATGATGTTAAGGAGGATGTGAGATTCCATAGTGGAAACAAACACTCACAACTCTATGGTTTCTTTGAGACCATTTTCTTTTGTTTGTTTACTATCATAAAATCTATGCAAGTTGTGTTGTGGTGGTTGATGGGTAACTGTGCTTGATGTTTTATAGTTATTGGAGCCCTTCGCCGAATGGTTTCTGTTAACACTAATTTGCTCTCTTTATCTCAGTCCGACATCTTCCACTTCATAAGATGACGTGCTATCAATGGCAGTAATTATCTGAATTCAAAGTTTCCTAATTAGCCTTTCTGATGCCCTACAAACACGACAAGCACAAGCTGTAAATAAAGAACCTTGTTATGAAGACTGAGCTTGAGCAAGTATATATATATAGTCTAGTCCTCATCATTTCACTAACATTAAAATCAAGACCAATGCAATTTTGAAGGACCCTTTACCTACCACTCTAATGGGCTCGGTGATTAAACAAGTCCTTTGCTTGAGTCAAACTGGACCCAATATTGGAAGCCATCTCCTTTCAGGACTTTCTTCTGTTTCCTGGGACAATTTCTATAATGCCCACCTTCAGTCGAATATTATTGCATATCTACATGACATAAACTGGGCCAGTTACATCCAATATACAGTATCTTATATGATTGTGTCATTAAAAAAAAGAACTTCATATTTGCAAAAGTACTGCTTGCAGTGTAGTCAAAGCTGTCCAGTTGATGCATTGAAAGAGACAATTAATAACAGATAATATATATATTTCAAAAAAAAAAAAAAAACTGATAATATACATATTGTTATATCAGCATCTGGAGGGATTTGGAATGAAATTTTTCAGTGCATGCTTGAACATGAGACTGGGCCATTGTCCTTTACTTTAGAATAGTACAAGCAAATTGAAAGTAGCTACAAGTTCTTCCTATTTAGCTGATTACTGGCTACTCTAAGACTAGTACGAACAGGTGTTAGACAGCAGGCAAATCTAGGGTTGATTGAGACTTGTACTGGCCAGTGTGGCCAGCCATGCAGAGATCAATTAAAGGCTTTACAGCCACACCCATGTCAATCAGTTTGTCAAGAACATAAGCTTTTTTGCAAGCAAGCAAGTACTAATAATGGAGGTGATACATATTTAAGATCACTAATCGCTTTACTAATTTTCCAATAATAAAGAAAAAGGTGGCAACAAAGCACCCAACAAGGTCAATCAGAAAGGTCATTTCTTTTATATCCACCCGTTATTTCATTAACTTATCAGAATCCACAATATTTTTTTATGATGGACCACATTGTTTTTGGCCTTTCACTATCTAAATATCTATTAAAAAAAATCTGTGATTTTGATGTCTACCAGTCGAAAACTGAAATTAAGTGATCAAATCACCCGCAACTGTTGTTTGATTCACAAAATGGCGAAGAGAGGAAGGAAACAATTAAGGCTGATTCTGGTGCTTCCATACAGTGTGAAAATTAGCTTAGTTCGACTTAGAACCTGTGTGACAGTCCATGTATAAAATTTGCAAACGTTACAGTTATAGAGGTGTGTGAACTCTTACATGCCCAGCCAAGCATTGGAGTTTCACCTGAAGGTCCCACCGGTTCTAAACTTGACTAACTGCCAATAGTACTCTCTGATCTTGTAGAAAATTGATTGGACCCCCGGTTTGCCGATCGTTATCTGTATACTAATTGGATGCAACTGCTGCAATACATTGAGATTTGGATTCTCTGCTTGTTTCTTGAAGTTATCATTTGACACATCAATTTTAATTCATAATGAACAGTTGACTTTTGTTTGTAATTAACAATTAGTAAATTTAAATATGTTTAAATAAAAACTCAAATAGATGGAGAATTCAATGTATTTTTGTTTGATCTTATCATTTAATGTAGAATTTTTAGATCAGAATTGATGTTTATTGTGGGAATAATTCATGTCTTCGTAATGAAGAACTTTCAATTGGATGTATTCAGTTCTACTGCCTCGTTTGCAAGAGCCACGTATGGAAGTAAAACAAATTGTATGTTATAAACCTATGTTAAATGAAAGGTTCAATAATGAGCAGTAGTATAGTAAAAAAAAAAGAAAATAATAAATTTAATAATTTCAGTGGCCACAAAATTCAGTTAATTATCACAGTTTAGCCAAATGAGTAATGTTTAATTATCTAAATTAATTGTCAAGATTTATATCTAAATAATGTGATCTATTAATTGTAATTAATATGTCATTTACAATATAATTTCATGATTATCATGATATTTACAAGTTAAATATTATATGATTTGAGCATAAATTTTAGTAGTTTAACATAATTTTATCTTATTTCATTAGTCAAATTAAAATAATGTAGAGAAAATAAAGCTAATCCTTTATTGTTTTCTCTTCGTACGAATTAACATATCCAATTTCATTATTATTCAAATTTGGTGATGCAGAGGAGATAAGTTCAAATCTTTCTTTTCACCTTTTGATATTTTATTTAGATTTGTTTTCTCGTTATTAACTAAATTCGAATAGGTAAACGGATTGTATGTTATGTTTGTATATTAATTAATGGGTTCAACAATGAGTAGTTGTGTAGTTAAAAAAATAAAAATAAAAATAAATTTAGTAGCCACAGATTTAGTTAATTGTCAAAATTTAATTTCATTGCCCAAGTTTAGTGAGAACAGATGAGGGATATTTCAAGTTTAGTAAAAATAGAGGAGTGATATTTCAAGTTCAAGTTTAATGAAAATAGATGAGTGATTTTAAGTTATAAACCGGGGTATATACTTTTTTTTTTTTAAAAAAAACAGAGGAGATAAATATTATATCATGATAATTATAAGTCAAATTAATATCATATCATTCAAATATAAATTTTCACAATCCAACACTATTAATTTTATCCAATTTCATTTCTCAAATTTTGTAATATAGATAGTACAAATCTTTTTTTTTTTTCTTTCTGTGAATCCACATATTCAATATCATTGTTCAAGTTTAGTGAAAACAAAGAAGAAATATTTCTGGTTTAGTGAAAACATAGAAGATATATTATAGGTTGAAGTTTAATGAACGTAGAGGAGGAATTTTAAGTTAGTGAAAATAGAGGAGTTTAATGAAAACAGAGAAGGGATTTGAAGTTAGTAAAAACAGAGGAGTTTAATAAAAATAGAGGAGTGGTTTTAAGTTAGTGAAAACTGGGGGAATATTTAAAAAAGAAAAACAGGGGAGATAAATATTATATCATGATAATTACAAATCAAATTAATATTATATTATTTGAGTATAAATTTGAATAATCTAACGATATTTTATCCAATTTCATTTTTTAAATTTAGGTAATGTAAAGAAAACAAATCTATTTTTTTTTATTCTTTTTGTGATTCCACATATTCAATTTCATTGTCAAAGTTTAGTGACACTAGAGGAGCCATATTTCAAGTTTAGTGGAAATAGAGGAGAAATATTTCAAGTTTAAGTTTAATGAAAACAGAGAAAGATTTTAAGTTACTAAAAACAAGGGAGAGATTTAAAAGGAAAAAAAAACACACAGGAGATAAATATTATATCATGATAATTACAAGTCAAATTAATATTATACTATTTGAGCATAATTTGGACAATCTAACAATTTTTTATCCAATTTCATTTCTCAAAGTTAGGTAATGTAAAGAAAACATTTTTTTTTTCCTTTTTGTGAATCCACTTATTCAATTTCAATGTGTAAGTTCAGTGAAAATAAAGGAGAGATACTTCAAGCTCAAGTGTAATGAAAATAGATGAGAGATTTTAAGTTACTGAAAATAGGAGAGAGCTAGGTATTCAACGAAAAAAAAAAAGAGATAAATATTGTATCATTATAATTACAAGTCAAATTAGTATTATATCATTCAACCATAAATTTAGATAATCTAACAATATTTTATTTAATTTCATTTCTCAAATTTAGGTAATGTATAGAAAACAAATCTATTTTTTATTTTTCCTTTTTGTGAATCCACATATTGTCCAAGTTTGGTGAAAATAGAGGAAAGATATTTCAGGTTTGGTGGAAAAAAAATAGATATTTTAAGTTCAAGTTTAAAGAAAACAAATGAGAGATTTTAAATTAGTGAAAGCAGTTGAGAGATTTAAAAAAATATATATAGAAAAACAGAGGACATATATATCATATCATGATAATTACAAGTCAAACTCATCTTATATCATTTAAACATAAATTTAGACAATCTAACAATATTTTATTCAATTTAATTTCTCAAATTTAGGTAATGTAATTTTTTTTTTTTTTTCCGAATCCATATATTCAATTTCATTGTCCAAGTTTAGTGAGAATAGAGGAGAGCTAAATTTAGGTAATGCAAGAAAAAACAAATCTTTTTTTTTTCTTTTTTTGTGAATCCACAAATTTAATTTCATTATCCAAGTTTAGTGAACATAGAGGAAAGATATTTCAGGTTTAAGTTTAATGAAAATAGAGAACGAATAACAAATTAGTGGAAACAAGAGAGAGATGCAAACGAAAAAAAAATAAAATAGAGAAGATAAATATTATATCATGATAATTGCAAGTCTAATGTTATATTATTTGAACATAAAATTAGACAATGTAATAATATTTCATCCAATTTCATTTCGTAAGAGAAAACAAATCTATTTTTCTTTTTTCTTTTTGTGAATCCATATATTCAATTTCACTGTCCAAGTTTAGCAAAAATAGAAGAGAGATATTTTAGATTTAGTTAAAATAGAGGAGAGATATTTCAAGTTCAAGTTTAATAAAAACATGGGAGAAATTATAAGTTAGTGAAAATGGGGGAGAGATTTTTTTTTCCTAAATAAGAGGTGAGATAAATATTATATCATGAAAATTACAAATCAAATTAATATTATATCATTTAAACATAAATTTAGATAATATAATTTAATTTAATTTAATTAATTTAGGTAATGTGTGAAAACAAATATAATTTTTTTCCATTTTGTAAATCCACATACTCAATTTCATCGTCCAAGTTTAGTAAAAGCAAAGGAGGGGTATTTCAAGTTCAAGTTTAATAAAAACAGATGAGAGATTTTAAGTTAGTGACAACAGAAGAAAGATATTTAAAAATGAAAATAGAGGAGAATAATATTCTATCATTCAAGTGAAAACAGATGAGAGATTTTAAGTTAGTGACAATAGAAGAAAGATATTTTAAAATGAAAATAGAGGAGAATAATATTCTATCATTCAAGTTTAATGAAAACACAAGAGACATTTTAAGTTAGTGAAAACAAATGATAGCTATTAAAGAAAAAAAATATAGAGGAGATAAATATTATATCATGGATTCACAAATTTACTTTCCTTGTCTAAGTTTAGTGAAAACAAGGAGAGATATTTCAAGTTTAAGTTTAATGAAAACAATTAGTGAAAAAAGGGAGAGATATTTAAAAAAAAAAAAAAACAGAGAAGATAAGTCTTTTTTATTTTTTATTTTTTGAATGTACATGTCCAATTTTATTACCCAAGTCTCTATAATACTGAGGAGATAAATCCAATTCTTTTTTCTTTTTTAAAACTTTTTGAAACATTATTTTATTCAATTTTATTATGAGTAATGTTAGGTTTTTTAAAAATTTTGCTTAAATTCATACTCTGGTATGTGGGTTGTCAAAATCTTGCAAATCATGAGATAATGTGATAATTAATAGAATATTAGTAACTCATATATCATATCATTTAGATATGAATTTAGACAAAATTTTTGAAAAGCCCAACATTACTATTTTATTATTCAAATTTAGTTAGAAAACAAATCCATTTATTATTTTTCTTTCTGTTTTAATTGCAATATTCAATTTCATTTTTTAAATTCAATGACTAAGGAGGATAAGAATCTTTTCTTAGAAAAAGAAAGAATTGGATTTATCTCCTCTTATTAATAAAAAAATAAAAATTATTTTTATTTCCCCTTTAATGATTGAAGAATTATTATTTTTCCCCTATTGAGTCAGAAAACATTTTTGTACATTTTCTTTTAATTTGAGTTAATAATGATTTAGGGGTATTTTTGATCATTTTAAATCGTCCAGAGAAAAAATGAAAATTCACTAATCGTGGAAGGGAAAATGAAAATAACTCTTACTTTTTATTATGTAGATTCAGTTCTTTTTTTTTTTTTTTTTTGAATTTATTATCCAGATTCAGTTAATACAAAGGAGATAAATCCAATTCTTTGTTTTTGACCTTTTAAACTCTGAGGCATTTAATTTGATTGTCCCAATTTAATTAGTATGAGAAGCTTTTTGGTAGTGTATCCATTTCATTGTCAATTTTAAGTTTAAAAAAGCGGCATATGCTTATAATGAATATAACCATTAACCATCATACTAATATGGGTGCCCTCTTATAGGAAATTCTATTGTCAGCACTATTTTTGGACTTCTGTAATTATAGTGAATCAATTACCATCCATTTATATATAGATATATACATATTTAAAAGTAAAACCCTGCAAAACAAATATCACTGCAGTCCCAAAGAAATCATTGCTCGCCACCACCCCTAGTCCATCTCCAGCAGAGATTTTTTTTTTAAAAAAAAAAACTTTATAACGAAGTTAAAAAAAAAAGAGAGAGTGAAGAGAGGAAGAGAGAAGCGAAAAGGACAGGACCTCAATTCCATAGTTTTGGATTATCCCATGCAGCAAATAGCGAGAATCTCTTGGGAAGTTGATTCTGTCTTGTTGCTCGTCCTCTTTTCTCTTCTCTTTTAAATACTTGAAAAGCTTTTTTGGCTTTCACAGCAGCAGCAGCACCACCACCACCAGCACCATCATGTCTTCTCATTCAATCAACTATCTCTCTTCTTCTCTGCTTCCCGGCACTCCTCGATCATCTTCTTCTATTTCTTCTTCTTTTTTCTCCAACCATCATCATCAAAAACTTCTCTTCTTCCCCAGTAAGTTGTTGATTCTAATTCTCTTATTGTCTGACTTTTGTTTTTCTTTTTAAATATATATCCAGCTTTTCTATCATGAAAACGCATTTGAAGTTTTCAGGAACCTCGTCTTTCATAGTTTTCTCAATGAGTTGAACAGAATTAATGCAATTGATACCTTTCAATAATTAATGCGCTCACTTGTTCTATCACCTTTTTCCAGCGAAAAAGAAAAATCTCTTTTTCTTGGACCGACTTTTTGGTTCCTTCTTCGCCTATCAATTCTATCAATTCTCAGCACCCCGGAAAATGGTGTTGAAAATGCTTTTACCATCTTTTAAAGTTATTTCCAGAATTGGTATCACTAGCTTGATGGCAACACCGCATAATTTTCTTAATTATATGGAGGACTTTATTTTGTATTTTCACCCTTTGTAATAATTTCACCTTGTACTGCTTATAATATTTGTATATAGAAAAATTATTTTAACCAACCGTAGTTGATTAATTTATCTTAATTACTTTATAGGTGTTGGGCAGTTTGCGGCTAAAAACAAACAACTTAGCTTTGATATCAGGCCAAGATGCAGTGCTATATCCAGACCAGCCATCCAAGGTACGTACGATGATAAATTAATTAGTGAATTGATTAATTCAATAGATTTTAACATTATTTGGATAAAATACACTTACACATACTTACACTGTTATACACTTGCATTATCTAATTATTTATATGTCTAGGATATGCAGACGTGTTACAAGATGGTCTGCCAGTGATAAAGTGGCATGAGATCGTGGAGGATGACATAGAAGACGGAGCTCTTAAGGTGATTTAAGAACAGACAAACATCTTTTCCTTTTTCTTTTTCTATAATTTGATATAAGATGACATAGAAGACGGAGCTCTTAAGGTGATTTAAGAACAGACAAACATCTTTTCCTTTTTCTTTTTCTATAATTTGATATAATTATGAAAAGAAATGAAAAAAAAAAAAAAACGAAAGTTACCTTATGGTAATGAATGATGTGATTTAATTTGTATTAATATGATTTGATTTCTTTGTGTTTTTAAAAAATAAAGGTTTTGAACTCGAATGAAATAAAGCAACGTGTGGAGACCATTAAAGGGATGTTGGGCTCCATGGAGGATGGAGAGATAAGCATATCGGCGTACGACACAGCGTGGGTAGCTCTTGTGGAAGACATTAATGGAAGTGGTGCTCCCCAGTTCCCATCAAGCCTTCAATGGATTGCCAACAATCAACTCCCCGACGGCTCTTGGGGTGATGAAGCCATTTTCTTAGCTCACGATCGCTTAATCAACACTTTAGCTTGTGTTGTGGCACTTAAAGCATGGAATATTCATCCGGACAAGTATGATAAAGGTATATTTACATATTGTATATAAAGACAACAAAAGCAAAAGCGACAATTATAAATATTTAATTACATTTAATTAAGTGAATTGATTCTCTTTTTAAAGATACAGTAAATCTCAGTATATGATTAATGGGATATGATTAATGGGATGTCCAGTTAACATTGCATTTACTTATGTTCGTTATTATAATAGGGTTGTCGTTTTTCAAGGAGAACATATCAAAGCTTGAGAATGAGAATGATGAGCACATGCCTATCGGTTTTGAAGTAGCTTTTCCTTCTTTAATTGAAATTGCTAGAAGCTTAAGCATCGAAATTCCTTATGACTCTCCTGTCCTGCAAGAGATCTACGAAAAGAGAGCTTTAAAACTCACTAGGTATAGATTCAAGTAATACCCAAGCTTCTCTCATGATTATGTTCCTCACTTTTACATAAAAATTGAGAAAAGATGACCTTATCTTATATATAGTATTTCTATAGATAGGTCCATTGTGTTATGTAATTATTGTGTGTGTGTGTTAGGATACCAAAAAACATAATGCACAATGTGCCCACAACATTACTTCATAGCTTGGAAGGAATGCCAGACTTGGACTGGGAAAAGCTTCTAAAAATGCAGTGCCAAGATGGGTCACTCTTATTTTCTCCATCCTCCACTGCTTTTGCCCTCATGCAAAGTAAAGATGAAAAATGCTTGCAATATCTAACAAAAATTGTTCAAAGATTCAATGGGGGAGGTACCTATAAATAAAGTGCCTTTTTTTTTAATTGGGTTTCACTTTTGAGGCCTGTCTGGTTATACTTATATCTTTCGCTCTTTTTAACATCTCTGTGTCTATATTTAGTCCCAAATGTCTACCCCGTTGACATGTTCGAACATATGTGGGCCGTGGATCGCTTGCAACGCCTGGGAGTTTCAAGATATTTCCAACCAGAGATCCAAGAATGCATCGATTATGTTTACAGGTATGACGATTAATGATAATATAAACAACCTGAGATAATTAGCAACTAATTCACTAGAGAGCAGCAACCCATTTCCTTCTCTTAAAAGGATACAATTTTCAGATACTGGACAGACCAAGGTATTTGCTGGGCAAGAAACACGACAGTTCATGACATTGACGACACAGCCATGGGTTTCAGGCTACTAAGATTACATGGTTATCATGTTTCTGCTGGTACGTTCAGTTTTGTTTTTCAAATATCCGAAACCCCATCATGTTTGGATGCATAAATTACGGTGATCCTGATTTTTTTGGTCGGATACAGATGTGTTTCAGAATTTTAAGAAAGGCAGCGAGTTCTTCTGCTTTGCTGGTCAGTCAAACCAGGCCGTCACAGGAATATACAATCTGTACAGGGCATCTCAGGTACTATTCCCCGGAGAGACCATCCTCGAGACCGCCAAGCACTTCGCTTCCAAATTTTTAAGAGAAAAACAAGCTGCCAGTCAGCTTCTAGATAAATGGATCATAACAAAGGATTTGCCTGGTGAGGTAGGGGCAACAATTGACCTTTCAACTGTTTAGCTGTTTCAATTAGGCTATTCTTATTAATTAGACTGGTACTTATTTAAGTTAATTATGATCTAAATTTGATTTATTCCATTGTAAATAAAGTTATAATAATTTATTATCTAACAATTAATCAATCATCATTTTTTTTAATGATTTTGAAAAAAAAAAAAAAAACTTTTGAAATAATATTAATTCAAATCAAAAGAAAGAGTAAAAAAATACTTATTAAGTTAACAGAAAGAAAAATAATAATTCATCATCATGAGAAAAAAATGATAATAATTCTTATATAAATAATATTTGAAAAGTTTAATAACTTTTTCTAGTATAAAGGTTAAGTCAAACCATCTGAATATTATTACTGATTACGTGAAAATGACTTAAATTGCCTGCCCAGAAACGCAAATTTTAATTGATTACAAGAGTCGGAGGAGAGGATCTCTGCTATTATTCTGTTTATGATATGCGTGAGGAATTAAATAATAAAATAATAGTGACGATGGTAATAGGTGGGTTTCGCATTGGAAGTTCCATGGTACGCAAGCCTGCCAAGAGTGGAGACAAGGCTCTACATTGAACAATATGGCGGCGAAGATGACGTATGGATTGGCAAGACACTTTATAGGTAATTTTATGTATATATATAAATATATATAAAAGATTTTTAAACTTAAATATATTTGATTTTAAAAAATAAAAATAATTTAATTAAATTTATTTATCATATTTAAATTAAATATAAAAAAATTATTTTAAGAGAGAAAATACAATAAATAAATTTAATTAATTGACTATTATATTTTAAAATCAGATATATTTAATTATAAAAATATTAAATATATATATGTATTTGTAATCATGCTGTTTTACAGAATTGAACAGAGTTGTTGGAAACTAAAATTTATTTATTTATTTGTAATCCAAATGATTTTTTATTTTAATTTAAAAAAAAAAAGTAAAACTTTTTTTTAAATAACTCTTTTTTATCGATAACTATTCTAGAACTATATTGCACTTTTATAGTAAAAACCTTCGTATTATATTTTTGCTTATTTGTCTAAAATTTTCAACTTAGAATATCCTTTGTTTTTTTGACCGGTGAAATTCAGAGAGCCAATCAACCTAGACAACTACCCATGAACCCCACCTTATTCTAAATAGACACCTCTAGAATTGGTCAGTCCTATCGTGAACACAAAAAGTGGCTCCGCTACATCTAAAATGACCATTAACATGATACAATTCCTTCTAGCATTATGCGCCTATTTGTCTTTTATAAATCTTACAAAGAATGGAGAGATACAGGGTAACCACGATAATTTTACTTATAAAAATATTTATTTTTGTTTTTTTGTTAGATTTAGTTGATCTTATGTTGTCATATTCTTTAACTTGTACGTACACCCATCTTTCCTTTTTCTGCCATTTGTTTGATAAATTTCATTGTTTAAGTTTATATTGAATATTGATTAGTTGTGTTTAATTACCTCAGGATGTCCTACGTAAACAACAACGACTATCTTGAGCTGGCAAAATTAGACTACAATAATTGCCAAGCTGTACATCAGACCGAATTGAACACTATGCATAAGTAAGTACCAATCCTAAATCCTAATTTATACCAAAAGTGGCAGTGGCCCGTGGTCCAGTTGACACATTTTCACAAACCAAGTTACTAAATATTCTATTAATTGAAACAGGTGGTACGCTGAAAATAAACTTGACAATTTCGGGACGACCAAAAAAACCCTTCTCCTAGCATATTTTTTGGCATCGGCCAGCATATACGAGCCAGAAAGAGCGCTAGAGCGAATCGCCTGGGCCAAGACGGCGGTGTTGGTGGAGACTATCGCCTCCTATTTCGGCAGCCAAAATGATTGTGATATGCTGAGGAGAGGCGCTTTTGTTGATGAGTTCAGAAACTGTACTAGAAACTATGTGAATGGAAGGTAATTTTCATTCTATTTAATTTAATTATAATTTTCATATAGTTTATGATAAAGTTATGGGAAGTGGATGTTGAGGTCATGTATAAAGGTCACAGTGGTTTTAATTCTTGGCCGGTTTTGGATTTTGTTTTAGCTTATATTCTCACACACAGACACACACACAAAGATTGAAGAGTGATCGTCTAACATCCACGTGTACCCCTTAAATCGGTTTTGTCTCATGCAAGAAAAGAAACTTGAGAGCATATTAGACCTTAATAAATCGGATATGTTTGTTGTCATATACGGCGATAACAATTGAGGTGCCCTGTTGTAGTGTTGATACATGGAAGTATATATGTGCTAGTGCTTGTACATGTTTAATTTGTTATTACAATATAAATTTATGTAAATGTGATGGATAATTAATTACATAAAACAACATATGTTTAAAGACCTATTCCTGTTCCAATTTGATGTGTGCTACATCTAAAAACTTTACGAGAGCATCTAAAGCAGACTCACAATAATGGGAATTGCAAAGGTCCAAATCCACCAGTAAATCAATGGAGAGAGTTCAAAATCTATGATGTTATGGTGGGTCTGTGGATTGATATGTTGATTGTGTAGCAGGAGGTTGGACAGGCAGTACAAAACAGAAGAAACATTAATTGGGATCTTGCTTAGAACGCTCAACGACCTTTCATTGGACACACCGGTGGCAAAGAGTGGAGAAATTAGAGACGTTAGTCACCATTCACGCCGCGCTGTAAGTAACTCCACAGTTTTGGGACCGACTTAATTAGTCTATCATCACCCAAATTTTGTGTTTAGTTAACCTATCAATAAATTAATTTTATCGAGACAATTGATAACCATTAAATTGTATTAATATAATTAAATAAAACTCGGTAACTTTTTATATTTATTATATATTCAGTGGTTCCAATTAAATTATGTTGGTGGTAATGTCCAAGTTGAGTGTTAGGAAGTACATAACATTGGTGAATTTCTGTCATGAATTGAAGCCGGTGCTTGAACCTACCAAAGCTGGCGCCTACAATCACAGTTTTGCAAACTACCCAAAAACTCATTCCAATGAGTTAACTTTTCTGCTTTTTTATACAGTGGGAAAAATGGCTGATGAAGTGGCAAGTGGAAGGGGATAAACATCAAGGAGAAGCAGAATTATTGGCGGAAACAATTAATTTAAGCGCTGGCTTCTCCGATGAACTCCTGTCTGATACTGATGAATACGGTCGACTCACCGACCTCACCAACACTATATGCCAACACCTTGCTCATTACCAAATGCTAAAGGTCAGTGTGAGAGACTATAAGACATCGATATAACCTTATCACAAATTTTTCACTTGTCATTTTTTGAGCTAATTTGCCTGCATCTTCCTTTAAAATTCTTTTATGTTTTTGATACATTTTCTATTTCCAACCAAGAAGCATGCATTTTTATATAATTTGGTCGCTTTACATGCATGGCACTTTTGTAGGCTATTAGTATTAGTATGGTCAGATCGATTTGTTTAAGTATTTTCATGAAAGATCATTTTTTTTTAATTGTTTTTATTTTTCTTTTTAAAAAAGTTTTTATTAAATACTATTAAAGCAATTTTTCCTTTGAATAGGAGCCTGTGATCTAGAGCGCATCATAATGTGTATTACAATGATCTTGATAGATGTAATTAATTTTTTTAAAAAAAACACAGAGCAGAACAGTTTCAGTGATTTTTCTGTTAAAACTTATTTATTAGATAATTATCTATAATATCTTCTCATTTTAATTATCTCAAAAGTGTTTTTGTCTAGCTTTACTAAAATACTAATATATATAAAAACTTATGATAACACTAAAATCACTCCCAAAAGCAAAAAGCAAAAGACAAGTACCCCTTGGACTATAGAGTTAGATAGTTGCTTTTAGAAGGCATTGATTCTATGTCATGAAATGAAAGGCTCCCATGTAGCACCTAGTTTCTAGTTAGGTGACTCATCTATGACTCATTTAGTTGCATGCTATCATGTCACTGTTGATATCTGTGGCCACTTCCTACATAAAGAGTCATTTATAAAATCTGCTGTTCTAGCCCCATATAGTAAGTAATATTAACATCACATATTAAGTACACAAGAAATCAATTGTTTCTTGGACCTGCCCTAATGAGACTGAATATTCATTACTTAGAAGATGAGTAGACTGGAACTCTATTTAGTGGATTCATAGAAGGCTTCCAAATTTAATTAATTGGGAGGCTTGAACTGATTCCTGATGATCCTGTTGCCATCAACTAGAAATATGCAGGGTCGTTTGGGGTCAAAAATCATCTAGATAAACTCACTGTTAGCTAAACAGTTTTTATTGCATCCTGTTGCCATCAACTAGACATATGCAGGGTAGTTTGGGGGCTAAATCATCTAGATAAACTCACTGTTAGCTAAACAGTTTCTATTGCATCCACATTAACCATTGTTTTTGTTTCTTATCATTGTAAACTTTTATTCATTTCTCTTCCAATTTTATTTTTTCAGTTACATGACAATGGTAACTGCAATGATAATACTGATGGAATCAAAACCCTCCAAATCGATTCTGACATGCAAGAACTTGTGCAGTCAGTACTCCAGAACTCCTCAGATGGTATCTGCTCCCATGTCAAGCACACATTTCTAACAGTTGCAAAGAGTTATTACTACGCGGCCTACTGTGATCCCGGGACTATCAACTTTCACATTTCCAAAGTACTCTTTGAGAGAGTATATTGATCTATTTGTGCTAAAAATTCCTATCATCAATATTCATTGTAACTAGTTTCATCGATTGATATGAGAATAAAGAAGAAAGCAAAGCAAACTCATCTTCATGATCCCCATTTAGTTTCAAGTGGTAGCATTGCAGAAAACAGAGAAGTGTGAAGTAATAAGTATAGGATAAAAGCACAGATCATGATGCGGGAATCTAAAAAAATCTGAAATAAAGATAATGGTTCTGTTCTGCCTTAAGTCCCAAATCATGCATAGTGCTCCATACAATTCCTAATCAGCACTAATTCTGATATTTGTGTAATTTAAAAAACAATAAAAATGTCAAAAACAAAAAATCAAATCATATTAGGAACCAAGATTGAAGCCTAGGAGTGCACTTGCAACAGCAAGTCAGTAGTTTTCAAAAAGTCCAAACCCCATAAAAATAGGGGTTTGCACAAACCTAGTAAGTGGACATATATAGTAAAACCACATTAAATTGTTTGGTTAAGAATGTGCACTCTCTTTTGAAAGTGTTTGTGTAATGGTTTCCTCCTAAATCTATACCCAAGAAAAAAATGGCAGACAACATATCATAATAACACGTGCCAAAGTAGGCTATCCTTCTGTTCAACATGATGTGGAGATTCACCAAATCCATATCTACAGATTTCATATCTCATTGATGACACAAACTTGCCTCCACTTCAAGGTTTTTTTTTCACCCACAAGTTAGGTTCGTGTGTCCAGAGGCATCCCTTATCATGAATTGACTAACGCCCGAGTGGGATCAAGTCAACAAAAGAACAATAGCAACTTTTATTCAAAGAAAATTATCTGATTGTGCGAACCTTCTTATGAATTCAAACAAAATTAATAAAAACTAAGGGTAAATGAACTATAGTATGGACCACTGGGTCAGCATTAGTTCCAGGGCCACCTCAATATAATTCAATTGGGATTGAAATGCAACACCACCAACACCACAACAACAAACCACCCCACCCCCCCAAATTATATAATTTGTCAGTCATGCAAATGGATATGGTCAGCATGTTGTATTCGCACATCAAATAAATGATTCAGGTATTCAAAAGTAACCCTGCTCAAATAACAAAAGGAGAAACCTTATAGCTGGCATCATAATCGTTGCATGGTTTGGCATATTCTCATATAATGAAATCAAGAAAAGGGTAAGCACAAAAGCAATTGACACCAATATAGGATTGGAGGTGGAATAATATTTTTATTGGCCATGTCAGACATGTAACAAAGACATGGAGAATTTCAATGAAAATAAAAAAGCAGAATCAGTACAAAAGCAAAATGGATGACTTGTTTTGGACAGAAACCAACTTTAGTAGCGCACCTCTATTCTCCGTCACTAGTCTGCTTTGCTACTTTGGGGAATGGGTTCATTTTTCGAATGAAGACGGGAGCACGTGAGGCCCCTGCTGTTGTTTTACTCTGCAAGCGGCGACATGCAAGTGACGTATGGACCATCACACTAAATGATAGGCAATTGCAATACCATTTTCAAGCTCTCAAACAAATATTGTTGGACAACTTATGTGACTCTACCCTACTACTGGTCAGCCTCAGAATCAGTAGCAGGCATCTCGCACGGCCCATCAAAATGGCTATAGATTCTTGCTTCTCACTTACGCTTTCAAGTGATGGAATGGGCAATCCACCAATTATCATATTCACTTTTTAATACTTTTTCTTTAGAATATGTGTCTGAAATCCATCGGTAACTCTGTCCATATACACTGACACTTACCTATGGCAGTGTTTGTTTCGTGGGATTTGGGATTCAAAAATCCCAACCTCCCCAAATCCCATGTTTGGTGAGCAATGCGATTGGGATTTTTGGAATCCCATTGCTCTCATCCAATCCCACTCTTTTGGCATTTGGCAATACCATGCCCACCCATGTCATTGGGTGGGATGGGATTGGATTGAATTTTATAATTTTTTTTTCTCTCTGTTTATCTCTCTCTCTCACGTTTCCCTCTCATGCACATACCCATGGAAGCTCTCTTCTTCTTCTTCTTTTTCTTCTTCTTCTTCTTCACGCATCTGGTTCTGGGTTCGCCGAACGCCAAAATCAGATGCTGGTTTTGGGTTCGCCGAACCCAGAACCAGATCGATTATGGGTAGACGAACCCAGAATCCATTGCTGGTTTTGGGTAGGCGAACCCAGAACCAGATCGGTTCTGGGTCGATGAACCCAGAACTGATCGTTGGTTCTGGGTAGGCGAACCTAGAACCGATCTGGTTCTGGGTTCATCGAACCCAAAACCGATCGCGTTCTGGGTTTGACGACCTGGAACCAGTGCTGGTTCTGGGTTGACGAACCCAGAACCAGTTTCAGTCTTTTTTTTTTTTTTTTTTGGTGTTATGGTGATTTAATGTTGTTGAAGATGATGTTGTTATAGGAGATGATGATGTTAATGAATTGCATTGATGATATTGATGAATTATGTGTTGATAATGTAAAATTGTGGGAGATGATGATATTGATGAAGTGAGTTGATGAAGTTGAATTGTGGGAGATGTTTTTTGTTTTTGTTTTTAGATTTTTTATAAAATTAATTTTATATAATAAAAAAATTAAATTAATTTATTTCAATCCAATCTCAATCTACACCAAACATGATATGATATAATTTTTAATCTAATCTCAAATTTTACCAAACATGAGATGGTGATTTTCCATTCCAATCTAATTCAATCCAATCTATTCCAATCCAATTCAATTCAATCCATTCCATTCCATTCCAATCCCGCGTGCTAAACGGAACCTATAGGTATTGGTCCGTTTAATGTTAAAAGCGTGATCCCAAACAATTTCCAAGGACAGCTGCATTAAGCAGGTATGACTTATGTAAGCTTCATTCTTCTCATCCAACACAGTGTAACAGGCAAAGAAATGGTCAAAAGGTAATAACAATCCAGGATTAACTTTAAAAACCACGAGAAACACCTCACTTGATATAAGGAAAAGGAACAGGTCATTGGAATAACTATAAGCTTACATTAGATTTTTGACATCCCCAAATCACAATCTATAATATGCCTAACATCCCCACCTTCAAAAGTTACAAGCACATGGTAATTCTTCATCAAGTTTTGTTGGCAGAATGGGATGAGAAGTGGAGTTAATCATATTCCAATTCATCCGGTGTCACAGGCCGTTTGAGGGGGATGATGGACTTCTTTTCAACATCTCGAGATAATGCTTTTCTCATATCTGAAAACAAACCATCATATTTTGAGCAATGAGTAGTAGTGCAAGTAGTATAAAACAGATCACTACACCATAATGGGCCATAACAACTCACCTAACCCATCTTCTTCTCCTGAATAATAGCGTAGAACCCGTCTATAAATTACGTAGCCAAGCTGATAGAAGAAAAATTAGGTATAGATAATCAGCATCATTCAGATGTCATTTACAGAGAGAAGAGGGAAGAAGCATTATTATGATTATTGGCACAAAAAGAAACATCATTGATGTTACAGAAGTTGGTCGTGCAGATCCAACTCTAATGCAACATGTAAACTCATACAGGCATTCTCAAAAATTCTTCCATGTCCACCACTACAACTCAATGAGATAGCGAAAACTGGACATCATTAAGCAAGTGTAATTCAATAAAAACTAGTACAGCGGTAGGCAAAGCAGCACCCTTGCCTGACAGGCCAGCATCATGCCCAAACTTAGTAGCAGAGATTTTCAAAAAATTACAATTCCGAAGTGCAGGTCTGGAAATTTAAGCTATTTCGGACAAGCAAGATAAGCCAAAACTGAATGTGCTCACCTACATTTTCCCTTCTAACCATAACTTGTATATAATTGGATTTAAGTGTTTGCATGGTACTCTCCCTATTTGTTTTTCTATTCAACTTTCCCTGGTCAAGCCAGTTTTAGATGAGATAAACTACCACTAAAATTGCACATGGGCAGCACTCTTGGGTCTCTTAGCATTATTGATATTGTCAACCAATCATCCCAAAGATATCAGTTATTTCACAAGCCAAGCCAATATGCTTTGACCCATCCAAGGAAAAGTCGAGTGCACGGACCAGTCGATATACCTTAAATAATCAAAATTGTGCTCATATATTGGAGCAACAAATTCCTATGGTGTCAAAAGCATTACAAGATTTTGTTGATATGGATAAGCATTATCAGAGTCAAAAGACCAACACTTATCATTCCAAAAAAGGAAAAGCTGACAAGCGCATAAAGGTGTTATATCATCATTTATAAGAAATGAAGAACATAGTGGTGGACTCATTATGAAGCATGTGGAAGCAATTTACACGCTACAAATTGAGTTTTTCAGTAGTTGTGCCCTTGGTTTCAGTAAGAAATGAGAATTATTAGGATCAAAGGAGCATAAACTTATCACTATGCGGTCAAACTAAATCAATATCATTAGCCAACATTGAAAAAGATTCATCTACAAGAAGGTAACCTGACATCATTTGGAACTTAACTAAACCAGGCAATTCAATGCTAAACCATCCATGTTCTAAAGCACATCCTGGAATGTTCTGCCTAGTGTTTTCTTATTCTGCTTGGAATCTTAGGGGCTGTTCAGTAATTTTTCAAAACATATGTATTGTTTGGGTGGCTCTATTTGCCACCAACAATAGTTCCCTTTACACCCATTTTTTTAATGAAAATAGTTTTTATCCAAATTTCCATATATATAATTACTTAAAAGGACAGCTATCTAATTAGGAAAAAAAAAAAAAAATTACACTCTGCATCCATATGACATACACCCATTCTATCACAACTGTAATATCTATTTAAAACCAAAACTAGTATTATTATACTATAATAGTTCAATATAACTGGAAAAAATAACAAACTTTTTTTTTTTTTTAATGGTGGGGGAAGGGGAATTAAACTCAGAAAAAACTACTCATATCTTATGTTTTAGGACAAAGGTAGGACTTGAACATTTAACCTCTTATGATCAAGGAAAGTGCTCAACCACTCCTACTAAGAAGTAATGTGTAAGGAACAAACTATATTCTTATTGAAGGTCATCAAAATCCAAATTTCTAGTTACAATATCACGGAAGAATAAGAAAAAGAGTCAGAAAAATATAAATTCACGGAACAAATCTAGCTAAAAGCCTAACACTTACATTTGTTGCAAAGTTTGTCTTCTCAAATTCACAAAACAAAAATTATATGCATTGTTGCCATCAAAATATATAGAATCTCATCAAGTATAAGGCAAGCTTAATTAAAAACGAAATCCATGAATTGGCCATGACTCAAATTCCCAATTAGTTTATCCTAATTATACCCTTCTCATGTAACCATCTCTTTGAATCCAATATGAACCAATTTGATTGTCCCATACCTGGAAAGAGTTGGATATAGTACACACACATGAATCTATAATAAAAGCTAACTACAAAAAATAATCCAAGTTAAAACCCAATGGCTTCCAATAGGTTGAACTTATATATTAAATACAATAACCATTACTGTTCCTTTCAATTCATCTTCTAAGAAGACAAAGAAAATCTTATGGGCGTTTGTTCTTTTATTTGGGTTAAATTGGGTATCAAAACAAATAAAATGGGTTTAAAGAGAAAAATAATATGATTGATGTAGTTAATAACACTTACGGTTAGTCTTAATATTTTAGAAGGTGTGAAGAGTATATATTTAATTTTTAAAAATTTTAAATGGGAGTAAAAAAGTAATTTGGTGTGTGGAGAACTTTTTTGGGTGATAATAGAGCCACCCTTATTGTTTTCCAAAGCCAAAAATCAATGCGATAACTGCTTGATAGATCTTGTCAGAAAATGGAAAACTCATTCTTCACGTTATAAAGTTAATTTTAAAAACATCAAAGGTATGTTTCCTATGAAACTCAATTTCAAATTAACCTTTACACTCTCTATACTAAACTGATTACCTCAATCTATTCTCAATCTCTATCTAGTGAATTTATGTTGAGCTCTTGATTGTTTGAGATTTTGATAAGGACCATGGTGTAGGCATTTTAAATAAGATTAAAAAGGTATAAAATTCGGCAGTAGTTGTTTTGCTGTGGATGGCAGTGATGATGGGGTTCTAATGTCAATCAACAATTGTCGTTTTGATAATTGTTTTGTTGACTGCCTTGATTATACACACAAATAAATTACTTTTATTTCAAAGTAATAATTATATGATCAAATAAATTAAATAAAATAATATCATAATATTTCTATCAAGTAATTTTCTGTTGTTGCTTCTTTTTTTGTTTTTCCCCAATATAAACAAATATAGAACTATTTAAGAAACATAAGATAATATTATATAATGTTTGGTTATATGGTTTTAATTAGTTGAAAATGATTTTTTAGAAAATATGTAAGAGACATGTTCTTATTATTTTTCTTCTCAAACTATTGTTTCCGACATCTGCCAGACACATTTTTTTTAATTCTAAAAGAATGAAATTTAATTTCTTGATTTTAATTGAAAACTGATAAACATAAAACGAATGCAAAAAATGTTACCAAACATATCCTTACTTTTCAATCAAATGGATTAAGATTCCAGCTACTTCAATTTTGATCTTATATGAGGCAATTTGACCATTAAATTTTGTGCTACTCTAGGGATTTTGACTAATTAACATGCAACTCTTGATTCTTGCAAAAAGATTCATAGATTTAAACAAGGGTTAAAACTAAAATGTAATAACTATAGCTAACATATTCTGATGATAGATGAAAGAAGAGGCCATATCAGAATAAGATTTCAAAGCCTGTTGCAAAGCTCATAATTGAAATGCATGTGCGTATTAGCATTGATGGAAAGAAGATGATATGGCAACAAATGTCCAGTAGTTGCTAAGAGGTTTGATAAACAGTTACCTTTTCATACATCTTTATGGCAGGTGTGTTTGAAGCTCTCACAAAAAGATCCACAAAGTAAGCCTTGTCACTGCCAAGAAAAAGTTCCTACTAATAAAAAAGCAGGCAACAGAAACACAGATACATAGCACAATGAAAAATCGGAAGGAAATTGATCAAGAGAAGATGCTAACAGAAAGTTTTTTTTTTTTTTTTTTAATTTAGTCAAAGTATCAATCAATTCGAACTGAAGAAAGATATGATTTGCAAGAAAAAATGCATCATCAAGTAAACTTCGCTGCTTAAGTTAAATCACAACAATTTCACACATGCACTATATCACAGAAAAACTTTAAAAGATAAGTCAAAGACAAACAATTGTTGTTTTCTAAAATCCCTACTTCAATATAATGATCCAGTGGTGAAGGATAAGTTGTTCCACGTAAAAATCAAAGATGTAAAAACCTCACATACTCAATTTGCTCCGTACAATCCATATGAATCAGGTTCAACCAAATTCAAAACGTGCATTAAAAACCTTCCACAGACTTTTCATTGAAGAAGTTACGAACATAATAAACATTATATGTTCCAGTAGTTTTTTTTTTTTTTTCTTTTTTTTTTTTTCACGTCAAACCTAAGGGTCCAAAAACATTTTCATGTCAATCAAAATCTTGTAGGTACAAATCTGCTAATTAATTTTATTTATGAGAAATATCAATTTAATGAAAGAGCAAAACACATAAAAGGCAAGGTGAATCAAGAATTGACCAATAACAAACAGATGGGCAAAAACAAATGCTAAAGTATTATCCAATCTACTGGACACAGTATATGCCCCAAAACATAAGACTACAATACAGATTAAAAAATGCTTTGCTACATTTAAAAACTGCCTCCCAATTGTTTAAAATGAAAAAAAAAGGAGTGTCCCTAACAAATTTGCTTGAGCAAAGCACACAAAAATACCATAAATAATAGAAGGATATTTCATGGTCATTAGGAATAGGAATTGAGCGATGAAATATTTGTAAAAGTGTGTATAAGTGTACATATGGCAGATTTCATTTTACTAAATATAACACCCGTTCCCCTGCTCCCTGGTGCTTTCTTACATCTTGTCACTTATATCTTCCAGCAGGTTCATCAGTTTCTTGGCCAGTTGCTGCCTGCGGTACTCTGGAGCAACAGTTACTGCAGTAACATGACCATGCCAAAACTCACCTTGCCCTTCAACTTTTCCCATTACTGCAACCATGAAAATGCACTAGATTTGAACAGCAGTTCACAAATTTGATAGAAGCATAACAAAAGAGAATAAATGAAGCAAACAGATGCGAACCCAAAAACTAACACAAAAAGTAAAAAAACCAGCAATATGCATCCACATACTCATACAACCAAAACAGTTCTATAATTAGCAAGAATCAGGTTTGCCCTCATTGTGTTCCAGGAACAAGAGAAACCCACTTGATCCAACAGTGGACCGAACATAAACAGATTCTCACAAAATTTGTCCAAACTGTGTATCAAAACATTAAAATAAGGCAATGAAAGCTACACAATCACCTATTGCCCAAATCCTACAAACTTCAGATTACAGCAGGGCCGAAGATCCACCCAGTCTTCGACGCCAGTTGTCTCAAACCATACCAAGGAGACAAGGAAGACTACAGTTACTCTAAACTTCCTTTGAATGCTAGACCACAGAAGTAAATTCTAAACACTCAAGCAAAGGTAGACAAAGCACTAACTCTTAGAAGAAACGCCATGACAACACAATCTATTTCCTAATTCCTACCTACATGCCAATAATTCTCTATCAATGTAATTTTTTGCATATTGATAATTTCACAAAAAGTTTTAGTCTGCCAGAAGAGACCAGAAAAACAAGTGAACTTAGAAGTTATAGCTATAACTTCACTAATGGGAAACACAAGTGACCCTAAAGCTAAAACAAATTCTCTCTAATCAATTTCAAAAAATCAGACAGTAAAAATGAGACCAATTCCAAAATCCTACCATAAAATCAACAATGCAATCTGGAGAAGGCAAAATTACAGGATTACAAAAGCAATAATCACAAACAATCGAATCTAAATAAAAAGAAAAGAAATTTTGAAGAGAGAGAGAGAAAGAGCTTACTATAACCCATGATACGATTACCGGGGCCTTCGGCGACGTGGAAATAGTCAGGCCATCTTGCCAAGTAGGTCATATAGAAGGACATATTGAACTGCAATAATAATTGTGCATTTGAAGAATGAACAGATTTCAGTCTCATTATTAGCACCATAATCGTAAGTTTCCAAAAAAAAAAAAAAAAAGAAAAAGGAAGAACTCACAGTCTCCGTGAGGTGGTCAAGATTAACAGAAGTGAAACGAAGAAGGTCATTGCAGCAAAATCTGCGAATCGTCGTCATTGGTAGAAACTTCGAAACCAGGGCAGCCAGACAACGAGACAATGATCCCCAAAGCTATCTACTGTAAACATTTTGAGATTTACTGGACTGGATCAGTAGCCCATATTAAAATGGCACCTTTTGGGCCTCTTCTTCCTTGGGCCAGGTTAACCAATCTGGGCCTCGTGATACCAAAGTTAGTTACCCGACTTGGCTCTAGATATCGCCCCGAATTGTTAAACGAGAAATTACGAACTTACGTTACAGCATAGAAGAAGATACCCTTCCAATCCCTTCATGAAATTTGACTATCATCCCCAAAGAAACACCATAATCAAACCCTAGAAATGGATCTGCTCAAACAGGAACTCCTCAAGAAACGACAAGCCCTAGCTGAAGAAACGGGCGGGAGACGCGTCTTCAAGCGCTCCGAGATTGAGCAGAAAAAAATCCAAAAACTCCGTGAACAAGAGAAACGCGAACTCGAAGCCAAACTCATCCGTCAAGGCGCCACCGCCGCCACTACCTCCACCCCCTCCTCTGCCAAATCTAACTCGCTTTCAACCACCGCGACGACCACCTCCGCAACCACTACGACCAGCTCCACCGCGAGCGCGTCCAAGTCCCTAACCAACGAGCAAAACATCGACAACTTAGTCCTCCCGAAGCAAGAAGTCATCCGGCGGCTCCGCTTACTGAAGCAACCGATCACTCTGTTCGGCGAAGACGACGAGGCACGGCTCGAGCGGTTGAAATATGTGTTGAAAGCCGGGCTCTTCGAGGTGGACAGCGACATGACTGAAGGACAGACCAACGATTTTCTCCGCGATATAGCGGAGTTGAGGAAGCGACAGAAGAGTGGGATTTTAAGCGAAAGGAAGCGGAAAGATAGGGAAGAAGGCGGAGGAGAAGATGGTGAAGGTGGTGGTGGAGATGAGGAATTGAGTGCCGATGGTGGGTCCAGTGGTGTAGATATGGATAAGGATTTGAAGAGAATGAAAGCGAATTTCGATGAGTTATGTGAGGAGGATAAGATTCTGGTGTTTTTTAAGAGATTGTTGAATGAGTGGAATCAGGAGTTGGCTGAGATGCCCGAAGCTGAGAAAAGAACTGCTAAAGGGAAGTCCATGGTGGCTACGTTTAAGCAATGTGCGAGGTACTTGAATCCGTTGTTCAAGTTCTGTAGGAAGAGGGTACGTTTGCAACCAATGTTATCTTACTTGTTCTAGTTTAAGTATCTGGTTGTTTATTGTCCTTTTTTCTTGGCAGTTCAGTTTTTTTGAATTGGAACTGGTTGTCAGTATTTGTTGTCATGTCATAGATACAGAGGATAGCTATGCTGCCTAGGCAAAATTGTGGACCAGGTGGTCGGTGGTGAGGAAATGGTATAACTAATGATAATCGGAGGCGGGTTTGCTTACTAAGTTGTGTGAAAATTTTTGACTGTGGAAGAAGAATGTTGCACAAGTTTGTGGTGTTTAATAGCAATTAAATAATGATGATTTAAGATATTAGTACATGCTTATTGTTGTTGGCTTTGGTTTTTAATTGAGCTTTTACTTATGCTTTATGAGACCATATTAAGTAAAAAGCAAACTGATAACTTGATCGAGGATCTACTTTCTTAATTTCACTGAACAAGAACCCTGCCAACTAAGTTTAGTACCTAGCCTGTTTATATGATCTGTATTTTATTTGGGAGTTTGCAATTTAGTCAGAATATGTACCCTGTATTCTCCTGTATATAACTTCTTGAATAGCTTATAAAATGTGGTATACCTAATTGCTATTGTAAGATAAGAGAAGATGCAGCTGTAGTTGCGTAGAGTTTGTGTTCCTTGTGTACAAAGGGCTGAGTGATGTAGATTTCAAAATCATAGTTATTGCCTTGGCCCATGTCTTGCAGAATTGTCTTAGTTTGTTTTTATTACGTACAATGCGACTCTTTCATCTGCATGGTCCAAGGAATTGCAGAATTTTTTAACTCTTTCATTAAAGCATCATGCATGTGCTTCTGGACATGATTTTTCGTATAATTTCCATTTCACTTTAGCATACTACTACTTTATGGAGTGTTTATGAGGATATGCTCTTGTATTTTCTATTTAGTCAATGCTTGTGTATTTCATTTGCTTGTAAACACGTACTGGTTGGATTGTGATTTGAGTATTTGCTCACATCTGTTGGTTTTTGGTTGTGACCATTTTGTTAATTTGGATTAGTTTTGCAAAGAATATGTATGTGTATTATATATGTTCTATTTTTTAAATGTCTAGGGATGATTTCTGCTATCCTTCCAAGTGGAAGGAATGTTGTATGTATTCACCATTTGTGTGGACTAGCAGTGTCACTCTTGTCAAGAACTGGACTTACTTTTTGGCAATATCAAATATTTTGGAGCTTTTGTGTTGGTACAATTGGCGTATGGTCAATTTTGTAAATGCACCATTTTGTTGTATTCGAATTTAATAGTATGATTTGTATTAGTAATTAGTGTGATCCTTATCTAATTTATGTTTAGATTTATAATGGGATGTGTTAATGTTTTGACTAACATGGGGAAGTCCCATACACTCATCCCTATATGTATATAGGGGCTCACCCATTGGGTTCCTAACTTCTAGAGCTTGGTTAGAATATATCAATATAGTAGAACACACACACACTCTCTTTCTCTATCATGGCAAGCCAATCTATATGTTCACCTCTTATAGTGTTGATCGGACTTCTAGCAGCACCTCTATACCAAATGTGGTAGGTTTTGCTTTCGACCCACTTCTAGGTTAGTTCATGAGTTGTGCATATGTATATGTTAATAGGCAAAAGATCTGTGGGATTTGTATTGTCTATGCTATCAGTTGGTATTGAAAGGATAATCTAAATCACAAAAGCCCAAGATCCTTGTAAGTTCATTAACATATGCTTTAAACCAAACACAAACTAACCTGGAAGTGGGTGGGAAGCAAAACTGACCACATTTGTTGTGCCGAAGCCATAGTTTGAAAAAGCACGCCTAGGCACCACAAGGCGGTTGGTCGGCCGGTGCCTCACCACCGCGCGCCTCGACGAACCCTAGTCATTTAAAAAGGTTCCAGCTCCCAAAACCAGTCTCTCTCACTTATTTTCACATCTCCTCGCCATCTCTGCCCTCTCTCCTCACTACGAACCAGTTCTTGACAGAGTCGGAGAAGTGGTGGTGCATCTTGAAGTTGAAGATGTGGGCGGCGTCAACGTAGGTGGAGGAGAAGGAGGGTGGTCCGATGAAGAGAGATCAGCTATACCCACCACTTGCTTTACTTGTTTTCCATGACGACCTGAAGATGCAGGCAGCGTCAACGCGGGTGGAGGAGAAGGAGGGTGGTTCGATGGGGAGAGACTAGCTGGACAGCCTGTACCCACCACTTGCTTTCCTTGTTTTGCATGAGAGATGACTATCTCTCATGCAATATACGAAATGCAAGTGGTGGTTACTGCTGGGTCTCATGCAAAACAAGAAAATAGCTAAGTGAAAAAAGTCAAAAGCAAGTAGAAAACAAATTAATGAAGAAAGTCACTATTTACTGGATTTGGTTGAGATTCAGGTGCTAGAAGTTTTAATACACACTATGAGATCAACAAAATTATTGATAGTTACTATTAGCACCTAGCATGAAGTTTTGTTGTTTGCATGTTGCTAGTTTAGAATTTGAAGATGATGAATGATTGGATGTTTATTCTATACAAAAAGATGCGTCTCACTTCACAAAAGCATGTCTCAAGCTCTATGGCATGGCCCTTTGCACCTTGATGCGTCTAGGACTTTTTAAAACTATGGCTGAAGCTACTATCCGCCAGAAGTCTGACCGCTACTGTTTGAGGTGGTGATGAAGATTGGTCTGTCACGAGAGAACAGAGGGAGAGAGAGCATTTTACTGCACTCTATCTAGAGGTCCCAAAATTAGGGACTTATTGGGTTATCTCTTATTATATTATATATGGATGAATGTAGAGACCTCTTCTTATTAGTCGGATATTGATTCATCCCATTAGCAGTCTAAACCATAAATAATAATGATAAAAGGGATCACACTGAATCGGAATCATACTACTGGATCTTGTAACTACTTGATTGAGATTTTTTTTTTTTTTTTTTTTTTTTTTTGAAGCAAGTTGTTTTCTTTTTCTTATGGACTGTCTTGTGATAAGTAACTGAAAGCTACTCAAGTAAATCTGTGAGCCAAGTTATTGAATCCTTCATTAGACATTTGCTAGAAACTTTTGGATGAGTTAACCTTCTATAGCTTCTTTTTAATTCCTGGTTTCTCTTGATTTATGGACTTCTGGTTTACTTTTGTCTTGTTTCAGTGATAAATTTCTTTGACTTCTGAAAGAGGAAAAAAAAAGGGTTCTGCAAACTGAACACTTCTCACATAAGTATTTAATTATTAGTAGACCTTTTATTATTCATTTTTTCTCATAGACACAGACTTTGTATTAATGAAGTAGACTTTTTCCCTGCTGAAGTAATTCCTTGGTTAGAACCTTGGTGGACCTCACATATGCTATAATACTTGCAACTTAGATATCAGTTGTGCAACCATGTTCCCAACTTCTTAGATTCGATTTCAAAACAAATACATCTTCTAAGTGTTGTTTAAGTTTGTAGTAGCTTACAGTCAAGCAATAAAAGCGTATGTGATGGAAACAAGCCTGTTATTGGGTTGGTTCTGACTTTTGTTTCTGTTTGTCCTGTCAGTAGTGTGGAAATTTTTTTCTTTTTAATTTTTAGGATGTTGGTTTGTGAGAAAATCTTCCATAGGGCGCTTAGTTGGCGTGTCATGTTGATAGTGGTGTGACATTCTAATAATAACGTAATACGTGATATTTCTTTTTCATAAAAAATTAATATTGTTGTGACCTTCCAATAATAACATGACACGTGGCATAGTTTTAGAATGAATATTTTCTCGTAAATGAGCAAAGACAACAATATTAATTTTTTATGAAAGAAAAATGTTATATGTCACGTTATTATTTGAGAGGTTATGTCACCATCAACATGGAATGCCAACTAAGCGCCCCATGGAAGATTTTCTCATTGGTTAAGATGGAGGTTAAACATGTGAGAATTAACTTTGGACTGTGTGAGAGATGACATAGTATGTTGAAATTTAATGCCTTTGTGATTTGGAATAATCCATTTCCTTTTAGTTGGAAAACTTTCGCTAAGATATTTTATGTTTAAATATTGTACTTTGAAACTATATGAATTGTGGTGATTTCCACGTTAATTGTAGGTTCTTCCAGATGACATCCGTCAAGCATTGATGGTGGTGGTTGAATGCTGCATGAAGCGAGACTATCTAGCTGCAATGGATCATTATATTAAGCTGGCTATTGGTAATGCACCCTGGCCTATTGGTGTCACTATGGTTGGTATCCATGAACGTTCAGCCCGTGAGAAGATTTACACTAACAGTGTTGCCCATATTATGAATGATGAGACGACTCGTAAGTACCTGCAATCAGTTAAGAGACTAATGACCTTCTGCCAACGACGCTATCCAACGCTACCATCAAAAGCGGTGGAGTTCAATAGCCTGGCCAACGGCAGTGACTTACAGTCCCTACTGGCAGAAGAAAGAGAGAGATTTTCTGGCGGTAACCAACCTTCAGAGGAAATGCTACGGTTAATGCCTGCACCGAAGGACAGCTAGGCTTTTTTGTTCATGTAATAGTGGTTTTAAATCTTCATACTATAATGTATTGTCTTGCACTTCTACTTTGAATGGTATGTCCACTTTATCTCACCCATGTGTAACATCTGATTGATTTTGTGTGCGGGTGGTTGGACGATGATGCAGCAGACAAAAGAATGGCATGAAATCCTAGACATAACGCCTAACAAAAATATGTATTGAACTGCAAATTTTTATCATGTTCTTTTTCTGTAAGCAGGATTCAGCTGATGTCAGACACTACTTCTATTGGTGGTTTTGCTTGGAATTTTAACATAGCTCTTCAGGGGGAAAATTAATAAGAAAAATCATAGATATGAGGTTTCATTCTTCCTTGATGCAACGCATATCATAAAAAGATTAATCTCCTGATGTAGAACAATTTCTTTTTCTGTTCTTTTGTGAGCTACCATGAAATTATGCCACTAACTACCGTGATTCATAATAGAGTGGAGTTGAACTAGTTAAACATCAGTGATGACTGATTATAAGGATTTTAGCTTAAAATTCCCAGCCACCCTGTTTAAGGTATACCTTCCTGTGCGTCTTATCTGTCAATTACTTTTCATTGCGGGTTTTCAAATTTCCTGCTTTTGTATATGGTAGTGCTGCCTCATATGTTCAGCCAAAAACCCCTTGTCACAAGGTTTCAACAAATTCTTGTTTGCCCTATTTGTTCGAAATTTGAATAACGTTGATTTCCTATATTCTGATGAACGATTTTCGTGTCAGTTGGATCTCGTTGGATCATTATTGTATAAACTATTAATAATTTTAATGTCTTGTTTCTTAGCTTGATGACAAACAGCCTCGCTTTCATAAGAAATATATTTTGTTATTGTCAGGTAGCAATAACAAAATTAGTTTAAAAGAAAAAAAAAAAACAAAATTAAATATTTAATACAACGTAACTCCAAGACTATTTGTTATTCTCACCAAAAGTCATACACGTAAACGATCGGCTACATAAAACATAAGTGAAAAATATAGGGTTATGGGTAAGAGCAAGCATCAAAATCAAGCACCCTATTGGTCCAAGCAAATTTCACCTTATCCAAATATCCAAACCCAAACGTCACCACCCATCTAAAATCCCATTGCTCCTCCACACAACTTTTTCTCTATAATCTCAACTACAATTCCCCAAAGAAAACATCTCCTCTCCCT
The DNA here is from genome assembly GCA_021234005.1 of Nephelium lappaceum. NCBI lineage: Eukaryota > Viridiplantae > Streptophyta > Magnoliopsida > Sapindales > Sapindaceae > Nephelium > Nephelium lappaceum. Next base: position 6,405,446 of record CM037999.1, on the reverse strand, counting down.
CCAAATCTAGAGCTCCATGGCAACCCAAGCAGGCCTCTTCACCCCCACAATTTCAACTCCCAAAACAAACAAGCTTCCTTTGGGCCCTTGGAAACCATCCATTTCATTTTCCTTCTCTAGCCCCAAGCCTCTGACTTTCTCCGTGTCTCAGAGGACCATCAGGGCGGCTGCTGCTGAAGAAAAAACTGAAGCACCCGCAAAGGAGGCTCCAGTGGGTTTCACCCCACCACAGCTGGACCCAAACACCCCATCACCCATCTTCGGTGGAAGCACAGGAGGGTTGTTGAGAAAAGCCCAGGTTGAAGAATTCTATGTCATCACATGGGAGTCACCAAAGGAGCAAATCTTTGAGATGCCAACTGGAGGAGCTGCTATAATGAGGGAAGGACCTAACTTGCTTAAGTTGGCTAGAAAAGAACAATGCTTGGCTCTTGGTACTAGACTTAGATCAAAGTACAAGATCAAGTACCAGTTCTACAGGGTGTTCCCTAATGGTGAGGTCCAATATCTCCACCCAAAAGATGGTGTCTACCCAGAGAAGGTCAACCCTGGTCGCCAGGGAGTGGGCCTGAATTTTAGGTCCATTGGAAAAAATATCAATCCTATTGAAGTCAAGTTCACTGGAAAGCAAGTTTACGACCTGTGAGTGAGATTAGAGTAGGCTTTTCAAGTGACATGATGATCCATGACCAGTGATGTAATTGTGTCTATTTGATTATAATATGTCCTGTAATTCTATTTTATGTACCTTCTTAAAGTTTATCTAGTGCTTGAAATTTAAAGTCGAATACAATGCTTCAGGAATCAGGGTTGCAGGATACGTTTTTTCGTTCAATGAGACTCCACCATATCGTTGACATACTTGCTTAGCGATTTTGACTTATATGCCAAATGGAACTTCTACGGATTTTTATTTTTATAACCCTTCTTATTCAATATAATTATAGTTTTAATTGTTAATTTGTTTTTAATAATCATCATCATCATAGTTTATGATTGCAGAAGATCATTGATGATGATAACTGTTGACCATTCGCCAATTATTGTCAATTATTTTCTTGTCATCCCTTGATAAATATAATATAAAACTATGCCAAAATAACATATTTTATCCAAGGGGAAATCGGAGATCACCGCAACTTTGGATGAAATATTAAACAGAACCCTTTTATTTGAGAACAGTAGTGCCAGGCTTATTAAATTTTTTACATAAATACATATTCAAATGATATGATATATGAATTATCAGTATCTTATAAATTATGAAATAATATGATAATTAAATAACTCACATATCATATCATTAAGATAAAAAAATCTAGAAAACTTAGTATTACTCATTTGATGCACTTGTCACTTGATTCACTTTTTTTTTTTCTTAATTAAATAAAAATAAATAAATAATTGACTTTGGTGAGTTCTAATAGATTAGAATCGTGAGTCATTTGGGTCATTTGAAATATAAGTTTAATTATTGAAATGAAAAATAATCCAAAATTTAAAAACCAATAATTTTTTCTTTAAGTATAAAATATTTAAATTTTAAGTAAAACAAAAATATAACAAATTTTAGATATATTTAATCTAGATTTATATGGAATTCATTAAAATTCATATAAATCTAGGTGTATTCAATTCAAATTTATTTAAACACTATTGAAATCCATACAAATTCAAGCGTATTCAAATCAAACTTTAAAAAGTCTAAATAAATTTAGGTATATTTAAAAAGTCATTGACTTTGTAGATTTTATATAACTGGTAGAATTCAATGGATTCTTATGGATTTGAAAGTAAATTTGTGAATAAAAAAGTCTATCACAAATCATGTCCTATTTCCAAATATTTCATTAGATTTTATAAAAAATTTCAAATAATCTATATGAGATATACAGAGTTCATGAATTCTATCAAAATTATCATTTAAAAAAAAAAATCATCAAACTCCATTAAATTATTGTTTAAATACACTCTCTAAAATAAAGGAGGTTGGCCTTCTCTTGAATGATGACTGACTCCAAAATTTTAAAAAATTATTAATTTATTTGTTTTAATTAAGAATGTTAATAAATAATGAACAATTTAATAGACGATTAATTGTTTCAACTATATTTATAAAATCAGCTTTTGTATTTTAATTTTGTACAAAGACTTTTTGAAAATCTTTATTCCTTTGATAAATTAAGTCAATTTTTATTTAGAAAAGGATACAATAGTTGAAGTTTGATAATAACTAAAGCAATCTACCTGTGAAACCAGAGATTATACTAATTTATTAAATAAAGGGATTTAATTTGATATTCCATCATCATTGCATTTTTACAACTTTCCTTTGTCCAATAACAATTTTTAACACAGTATAAAATTTGCCATACAGTATCAGTTTGAACATTTTTTTGTTATATGAAAAAATATTGCTAATACTCTTAAAAATATGTTTTAATATGGGATAGGATGAACATCGCACCCTTTAATGGGAGCGGCTGAATACCTCCCTCTTAAAGTCAAGAGTTCAGTCTCACACTTGTCATATTGACTCAAATTCTATCTTGACCTGAAATAAACAGTTAGAACTCGTGCTATAACATATTATAAAACAAGTATAATATCAAAATATTGTATATTACTATAAAGAGCAAATAAGAAATCACAAAAGATATGTAAGGAAAGGGTAATTTTCTATTCTTTCATTTGACTTTAGAAGGGATAAACTGTACATATCATGTATCCTTTATTTAAAGGTTAAGCGCTATAAGTAGAGTTAATAGAAAAATGTCAAGGTATATGTAACATTAAGAGGGAATAAATGAGGGATAATATACCTTATTAAGAGGAGAATTAATGAAGGTTAAATGAAAGTTGTGAAATATCAAAGGGTGCCATCCACACATGATTGTTTCATAACAATTATGCTAATTTGTAATCTTTACAGCACACTTTTTTTTTTTTGACCAAATTTACAACCATATTTGAGTTAATAGTACCTTAAGAGTTTTGAAATTAAACGCTTGAAAGGTCCACCTCTTGACTTGCCATATGTATATTTTTTTTTTCTCCTATAAAACCCTCTTTTTTTTTTTTTTTTTGGTTAAATTATAAGTTTATAAGACAGTTTATTTTCATAATAAAGCATATAATGACTCCGTTTGCTCCATTTATTCATGTTTTATCCTTAGTTTTGGTTTGCATCATTGTACTCAGGTACTTCGATTCTCTGTTTTTGATTAATATAAGTTTTACATTTTTTTTTTTTCTTTTTGATATCTTGGTTCGTATAATTTTCAGTTGCAATCTCTAGTTATTTAAACCAATTTTTGCATACATGGGCTCATATAATGGTCATTCAGTAGTGTACATTGCATTGCCAAAAACATTTTATGTTGATATTAGTAGTGTTTGATTTAGATAAACTATTTTTAATAAAAATAAAAATTAATGGCTCCTAAAGAAGACCTGATAATCAACTTTTAATTGCGTTATTAAAATTATATATTTACAAATTGTCATTATATAAATGTTAATTATTTCTCTATTTCTTGTTTGAGATTTGCAGGCTTTGGTAGCTGCTACCATGAAGGTATATGAATTTTATTAATTTTTTTAGGGTAATTATCTTATAGCAACTCTTGATTAATTTTGGAATATTTATAATCTGTCCCCCAACATTTGATCATAATCTGAAATTTCTGTCCCTAGTTTTGTAATTAATCATTTTTCCCCGTCATTAGTTTTTCTGTTAAAAAGTTAACAATAACACATGCAGAGCAATAAATGATATTTTTGCCCTTGATTAAGCTTAATTAAAATAAAATTAAAAAATCAAAATAAATTTAATTAAAATAAAATTTTAAAATAAAAATTATAAAAAAAGATGTACACCGTCCATTTTTTAAGTGGGTGGTAGGATATCAAAATAAATTTAATAATAATAAAAAAATAACAAATAATTTAAAAAATAGATATACAGTTCAACACCGAAACCCAGTTCAATGATAAAATTTAATATTTATATTTGTTTAAAAATTTAATTTTAAAAAATGAAAAAAAAAAAATCAACACCAAAACCTAGCTCAACCCAGTTCTCCTTCTCTTCCAATTTGATCAAAAAATTATCGAAAAAACAAATTCAACTCAGTTCAACATCAAATTTAATACCAAAACTGAAACTCAATTCAATCTAATCATATTCAACACCAAAACTGAAAACAAAAAAAAGATAAATCAAATGTCAAAGAAATTAATTAGAAAAAAAAACACTAAATGAACCTAGATTTCTAGGTTTGAGAAGATGAAGAAGAAGAAGAAGAAATCATCAAAAATCACTAACCCCAGATGAAAATCATCAAAAAACACCAAAATCATCAAAAATATCATATAGGCTCGAACCAAGATGATAGGTTTCTTGTCGGTCTCGGCGGAGAGATAAGAGTGAGGAGGACCGACGGCGAGAGAGGAGAAGAGGAGAATGAGAGAAATTTTATGTTAGAGTCGTTGTCGATGAAGTAGTCATCACCGAATTTTCATCAATGAAGATAGAGAAAAAGAGAGAGAGAGAGAGAGAGTTTACTTGGTAGAGAGAGAAGTTTTTTTTTTTTTTTAATTTTTCATATCAATTTAATTTTTAATTTGATCTCCACCGTCCAACTCAATCATTTTTTAATTGGTTTTTTAAAAATAAATAAAATTTTAATATTTTATTTTTTTGGTTTTTTATTAATTTATATTAATTTATCACTTTCATTTATTATTTTACCCTTCCACCCCTAACGACAATGGATGGAATTGGTAATAGCGGGGAGTTGATTTTCTATTTAATTAAACTTTGGGGAGTCAAACTACTAATTAAGAAACTAGGGGGAGCATTTTCATATAATGATCAAACATTGGTGGGCAAATTATAAATATTCCTTAATTTTATAGATTTAACTAATTAAAGCTGATTTTCCTGTTTCGGATGCAGAGACAAATGCTATGAACCCACTGGTACAATCCTTTGTAACTTTGTGCTAGTTAACTCAATAATGCTTATTTCTCAATCATTAATAAAAAATTGTAATAACTAATCTGGTATATGATTACAAATTAATCGTGACATACTGTTAATTTCTCAACATGCGCCTAAATTTCATTACCAAATTAAAAAATTTTCAGTGATTCATTTATTGGATAGGTACAAAACATATTTTATAAATTATTATAAATTTTGAAGTTGTATAGTAGGAAGACATAATTTAAATTTACACACATACATATATAAAGGAACCTCTAGATCTGAAAGGCACTAATTACAATACATATTAACGCATAATTTTTTTTTTTCTAGCTCGCACATATTCTGTCTTCTTATTAATGAAAATAACTTTTTTTCAATTCGCTTAAATGTTTTCTCTCTATCATTTCCTTTATCCTCTCATAAATTCAGTCTCAAATTTTTTTCTTCAGTATAAATAAATTGAATTAAAATATGGAAATATGACAAAAATGGTAACTATGAAGCAATCTAATTGTTTTTTTTTTTTTTCACAGATATTCTAGTTTGTCAACAAAATTTTTGAAAACAAAACTAGAATTCTATACTCACAAGTCACCCATGTATAAATGTAATTATCTACCTTTTTAAGAGTATAAAAAATAAATAAAAGACAAAAATATGAAACTATGCAGTTTTATTAACATCATGAATCATATATATATATATATATATATTCTCCAAAATGCATGATCTTGGGTTCATTGTCATTCCTCTTTGCTTCTTTGGCGTTTCATGATAAATATTTGCAGTATAACTTACAGGCAGCAATTGCAAAGACCATCACAGTTGATCAATCAGGACATGGACAGTTTACGAGTGTACAACAAGCAATCAATTCCATCCCGCAAAATAACAATCAATGGGTTCATGTTATCATCAGACCTGGTACATATAAGTAAGTTCTCTTTTCGTGAGAAAAAAAAATTTAATTAACGAATTTTTAATTACACAAATCACTGAAAGATAATATATATATATATATATATATTTAGATACTGAAATTTTTCACAAGAATGTCTTCTCTAAAGAATTTTTTCTTTTTCTTTTTGGATTTGTATGCATGAATGCAGTGAAAAGGTCCTCGTCCCACGAGAGAAACCATTCATTATGCTTCATGGAGAAAGTCGAAGGAACACCGTGATTCAATTTACTGATTTCGGAAGTCCTATTAATAGTTCTGTCTTTCAACTCTATGCAGATAATTTTGTAGCAAAAGGCATCACTTTCAAGGTGTAGCACCGTTATTGATTTAAATTATGTACATCTCCATGTAGTTCTTGAATTTCATAAAATCAAATTTTATGCATTATTTAAAAATTGTCCAGATAAATCAAAACCTTTCATTATAGACCAACAACATTCATCCGTTTGTATTTTAATCAAATTACTAAAGGAATTTGTTATTCTTTTTGCAGAACACTTATAATAGGGTCCTAAAAAGACTCGATGGAACTAAAATTTCATGGGCACCAGTAGCTACAATTCAAGCAGACAAGGTAAAATTTTATAGTTGCGGATTTATTAGCATGCAAGACACATTGACAGATGCTATCGGCCGCCACTATTATGAATATTGTTACATTGAAGGTGCCATTGACTTCATCTGGGGCCACGGCCAATCGATATTTGAGGTTCAAAAATAACTAACCATAACAGCACTTCTTTCTCGTGTATCATTAGATTAATACCTTTAATTATATTTCATGACATACATTTTATTTTAATGTATCTCTTCTACAGCGTTACAGTATACGTGCAGATACGACACCGTCAGGAGGAATTGCAGGTTATATTACAGCTCAATATCGACTCAACCCGAAAGAGAGTAGCGGTTTTGTGTTCAAGTTTTGTTGTGTATCGGGGACTGGCCCTGTATACTTAGGAAGAGCATTACAACCGTATTCCAGAGTCGTATTTCACAAATCATATATGACTAACGCCATCTTTCCTAAGGGATGGTCATCAGGGAGTTATGCCGGTCATGAGTAAGATTCACAACATTTTGTATTTGACATTATAATACAGTCACATAAAGGAGATCATGAAGACATCGGTAAATCAATTATCCATGTTGATAGTTAAAAAAAATCTTCTATAAGACTGTTTCATAGTTAATGTAATGAGATAGATCAATGAGAAAGAAAAAAAAAAAAAAAAGACTAATAGAAAAAGTAAGAGTAAAAGAAATGATATTATTTCATTAGTTCATCTCACCACATCAGTTATAATACAGTTTTATGAAAAAATTTATCCGATAGCTGATATCTACACTTATTAGCCGTAATTACAAGTGTCAAATAGAGAAAGTTTGGTGATCTAAGATCTTGAAACCCCAATTATGATATGAACATCTTGTGTGTGTGTGTGTACAAGGATACAATTACTTACACAAAAATTGCTTGCATAGGACCCAAATCCAATATGTTCAAACATGTAAAATAGTTAAAAAAACTACCGTCCAAAAAGTTACGTCAGCTCATTGATGTTGTAAGGTTCTTGAATCAAGACCATTGGATGGAGAATTAGCCTTTGGCCCCCACTTAATCATGTTCCAAAATATTATTGGACCCAATGATGGTCGAGGAGAGACACTATGCCCTTGTTGAATTTTCATCAATAGTGATTGCGTTAAGAATAATGATTTTTCTAAATTTTTTGTTAAAATAATTTGATGATTTGTAATAATAACAAATATGTAATGAATTCGGATAAAATTTTAGGTAATGTAAGGAGTACGCATATTTTAATCTTATCATGTTTTAACGTTATTATGAATAAATTTTAATCGTGTAGTAATTATAAGTTTATGATTTAAATACAAAATGAGTCGGCGTTCTTATCATTGACTATACAATATCTTTATTTTGATTTCTAAAAGAATTCTGTTTGAATTTGACGCACGTGTATCTAATGTAAGCATGGAACTTCAATCTCTAAAATATCAAAGCAACAAAGAAATTTGACGCAAATGCTTCTAACAAATGATAAAACAAAGCATACACTACAACATAAAAAATTCTTCTTAATCAAAGATATTCACGTAAACAAAATAATTAAACAAAGAGCAACTCCCAAGTGTCAGTTACAACGGCGTCAGAAAAGATATGCGAAATCTTGAAAAGATTGCTTAACGCGTATTAAACAAACAAATAAACAATTATGTTCAATTAATAAAAACGAAGAAGCAATTCTAAAATCACCTGGAGTAGAACATATGCCGGCGACCTCAGTGAGTTCCAAAAGCTCCAAATCCCTCCACGTAATCAGACACGTGTCGGGAAAGAGCTTGTCCGTACTCTCCGTCTCTCAAAAAACTCCAAAACCGAAATCTCTCACGTCCACCCACTATGGATGACGATTCCCTCCTCCACCTCCACCACCACCTCTACAACAACACCACCGACACACCATAGTATCCGTCCATCCATCAATGGCCAAACGCCCTTGCCCTTCTCTCTCCTCCCAAAACCCTAACCTCCCTCCTTCCATGGACGACCTTCTCGCTGCTTTCCTCGACGTGGCCGACTCTCCCTCTCTCTCCCTTGACCTCTCCTTCGAGAGGCTCCTCGATTCCCTCCCTTGCGACGCCGATCAATCGCTTCTCATCGATCGCGCACTCAATTTAGGCTCTCTCCTTCTAGAAGCCGCCAAGCGCTCCGCTAGAAGACGCGCCTCCAAGCACAACTCCATCGCCTGGGCCCTTCCTCCTGATCTCACTATCAAAGTGCGTCCTCTTCGTCTCACTTGATTGATCATCTGTTTATGCATCTTTCTTATAGCCTAATTATGTGATTTCCAGGTTTTCTCTATGCTTGATACTCCAAGCTTGTGCTATGCTGCTGCCACGTGTTCAATGTTCAACAAGTGCGCAATGGATCCTCTTTGCTATGCTAACATCGACTTGAGAACGGTTGTGCCCAAAGTTAACAACGCTGTTGTGTCTACCGTCATCCAACGAGCTGGAAAATCTCTTCAGTAAGATATTTCTGCGTTTAAACAATTTGTTATCGCATTTAAGGCCATCGACATATCATTTGGATCCGATTAGGGCTTGTTAAACTAGTGCTTAATTTCTTGAACTAGTGATGGTGACTTCAATAGATTCCGCTTGAACTACACCTATGCTATGTCTGGTAGGAGTGGCGGAGAAGAAACAAGGAAAGAAGAGTCTTTACGTGTGAATTTTACTTGCATACAATTATATGTTGCAGTTGCATAAATATATCCTTTTTTTTTTTTATTTCTATGTAAAGTTAGAGGACAATGTAAAATGATTTTCTGTCTAATTGGACGTTTTTCTATTGATCACTTTTTCTGTGCAAGGATTGAGTTTTGTGGTTTGATGAGATGACTTGGTTCCTTCGATTGGTATTTGGATGGGCTGGCATGGGTTGTTGCTTTGTAGTTGATGATGTTGTTGATGATTTTAGATTACTTGATTTTGGCTACCAGTTTCATTTCCTATATGGAAGGAAAGAAAAATGCAGAAGAGTTGAAGTCTTTTGGTACTTTTATATGGCTTGATGTCACCTAATTTTGGTTTGTGAGTGTTTGTAAGTGAGATGGATGGTAGAGAGTAGAGACAGTTCCCTTTCATTATAGAATCTCTTACTTTTTCGTTCATTGAGTGCGTTAAAAAACCTACACAACTGTTGTAGAACTGAGTACTGTGTTGTTGCAGTGGTATCTGATCTTTTATAAGTGTTCCTTTTGTCATAGAGTGATCATAGCTGTTTTCTTACCTGTGATTTCCTGACTAACTCCATTAAATGGTTATACAGATCTCTTAAGCTTGGTATAGTACCAGGCCCAACTGCATCTCCTTGGTCTTGTCAGTCACTGGTTTACACCATCAGGAATTCTGTTGATGTATCAAGTTTCTCATGGAATGATAAAAAGACCAGACAAGGGAAAGAGTCATTTATTCTTACAAGGTCCTGCTTACACCCATTAAGTGTGGAAAGCGGTGCTGCTGGGTATGTTCGAGTAGATTGATTTGTAGTAACTTGTATGTATAGCAGTGACTGATTTGTTTGTTGATATTGTGTTTTACATTTTTTAAGGACACTTTTGAGAAGGTTGCACCTTTACAACATTGAGAGAATGGATAACACGTCACTTTGTATGGCATTATCAGCCTGCCCATCTCTTCTTGATCTGGAAATAGTTGGCCTGTAAGTATTTTCAGCTGGGTTTGTTTAAATATTCTTCGGTTGAAAGTTAAAACAACGGTATTGTGCACTGTTGTGGCTGGTGGAAACCATTTTAAGTAGCCCATTTAATTTGTTTGTGATAAACGCAATGTCTGTGAGTGAATATATGCATCATTGTGGTCTTCTTTTGTACTCATTTGTTGGCTAGTGAACATTTTCTGTTTTGAGTTTATTTCAAATCTTTTTCATATTCTATTGGAAGATGTGTTTCTTTGTGGGTATTGTTTAAAATGAACTACTGTGTAGTAGCTCTTTAATTTGGCATGGCATTGCATTTCAAAATTTGAAATTGGCATGAGGGTGCACCAACTGCAGCTGTATGTATGTCATTTTTCCTGTTCCAGTACCAGTCCTCCTTTCTTTTCTTTTCTTTTCTTTTCTTTCTGGTAACAAAATTTCTTTTTCATAAAATTTGAGCAGTCATGTGGAATTAAGACAAACATTGATGTCAGTGAGCTTAAGTTGTCCCTTGATAGAGCGTTTGTTCTTTGAATCTTCAAAAACAGGTGCATGGGCTTCTTCATGATTGTTTTCTTTGTTGATGCATGATGCTCTAGAATTGCCTCTTCACTTTTCTTATGTTCAATTTTAGGAAGAGATGACAGTTTGAAATCGCCAACTTGTGTTGATCTGGTGAATAATTGTCCGCATTTAACTTCTTTGGCTCTTAGAGGTTTCAAGCTGCCAGATTATAAAATTCGCATACTTGTCAAGGTATGTTCCTAGAAAACAAGGTTGATCTTATTTATAACTTCAAGGTTTGTGAAGCATCGCTTTCATTTTCTTAGATATCACTACGCAACTCAAGGTGAAATATATAACTAAACACTCTCATCTTCATTCACAAGGCAATTGTCATTACTGGTTTTGTATAACTTTTTGTGGAAAGAAAATACTGTATTGTGTAATTTTCTATATGTTTGAATGTCATCTAATTCTTGCATCGCATACTACAAAATGGAATGAGTATGGCTTTATCTTTATTAGATCTAATTTTTTGCTTCAGGGCATACTTAACAAAGGGAACTTTGTTGGAGACATATAATCACCATGGATTGACTGTATTCTTATTGCATGTATTACTTAAGTTGAAGGTTCAGTACATTCTATTTGTAGTTGTTAGTGGATGATAAGAGATCTGGGTTCGTTGGCTTAAAAATTAAGAGCAGTTGGAAGGGGCTGTTCTATAATTTTGTATTTTTGGCTTTTGTGTGTGTTTGCACGTGTGTGTTGGAAGTGGGGGATTCTTTGCATGGTTTATAATTTTATGCATTAGTTACATTAGATATAAATGCATGTATTTATGATCAGCGCTTGATGTGTTATCGCCTAAAATTTGGATTTCTGACTATCTATTTAGTTTATATGTTCTTTGTTATCTGATCATAACAACTATGTTGGTAAAGGTACAAGGATGAATGATTGCTTCCACAAAGTAATTTGTTGGAATGTGTTTGGAGTAAGATAACAAATATGTAGGTAAAGGTACAAGGATGAATGATTGCTTTCACAAAGCAATTTGTTGAAATATGTTTGGAGTTTGGACTATTAGGTCCAAATGTTATGTTATTACTTCATTTTTCCTATCTTACAATGGAGGTTTCAGCGTAATTCTTTTGGCAAGTGATGTCTATGAAAACTAGTTGTAATAATACACAGAATTTTATGAAATTTTTTGTTACATCTGTATCTTCATTTTTCATTTTGGTCTGGTAGGGAGGTGGGGATGGTATCATAGGTGGACATGTGAACATTGTTTCTTGACTTAGACACTGACAATCTTTGTGACTATTATTGCAGGGATTTCGCAAGTTAAAATATGTTGATTTTTCAACATCATACTCAATTACAGGAACCTTTTTGAGGTCTGTGTAACCCTTGCTGACTACACCTGTTGAGATTTTTGGTGCCATTTACATGAATATTCCTCTTAATTGCATCAAAGCATCTAAGCTTTTACATTTCAATTTGTTTTAACTTTAGGAATCTTGGAAGTGGGGCAGGGGGAAATCTACTAGAGGTCTTGATCTTACGAGACTGCATGCATCTTAAAGAGGTGAAAATCTCAATTTCTTCCCCCTCAAACAAAGAAACAATCCGGTTTACCTTCTATTCTCCATCTCTGAACTGTGAATTATCATTTGTAGGTGGAAGTTGCTCGGTTTTTCAATGCTCTCCTCAGAGGAGATTTTAAGTTTCTCCGACATCTTGTGGGTAGATGGATATTGTTTATATAACTAGCAATTATTGTTTCTATTGATTCTCACTTCTTTTTTTATCATCTGATAGGACATATCCAATAGGGAAGGCTTAGCTTCTGATGGTGACTGGTATGAGAGATGTTACAATTCAAGGTAATAACTTTCCTTTTGGCATGATCATGCAAGAATAACTTCATTTTTTTAATTTTAAATTTTGGTGTATTTGGCAGTATTATTCCTTTAAAGGAGGTCTCAGAAGTAAGGCAGGACATCTGTTTGCTAGCTGAGTTTCCATCAGAAGGAAGGTTCGTTTGCTCTTCAGTTTTTCTAGTTGGAACTTAAAATAAATAAAACATAAAACAAAATAACGGATTGGTATGGGAATAAGGAATTACGTTTTCTACTGTGTTCCGTATTTTGGGTTTTGCAGTTTCATCGACCTTGAGCAAATGGTTGACAGTGAGTTCAATAGCGAGATCAGCTTGCCATCACAGCTGAGTAGTCATACCTCAGATGGTTCATTGCTCATGAGTTCATCAGAAAGTAGTTACAATAGTGATCAGGGTAGTGGCAACGAGGAGGGTCAAGATTCTGGTTATATAATTTTTGAGGAAAGCTCAGATGAAGTGGACTTTTTGGCTGTTTAGTTGAAATACATAAGAATGGTTAGGTTTGGCAGTTGAGGCTATACTCAATGAATCAGGTATCTTTCTTCTCTCTTTGTGAAATTAGGAAACAGTAAGGTTGTTATTTGTGTTTAGTAGCGCCAGTGTGCCACTAAATGTGAAGCACTTTGTGTGGCTGCATGACACTTTTTTATATTTTTAAATCATGAATGATCATTCTCCTTATCCCCATTAGGTTACAGCCCATTGCTTCCTGTGGTGGTGATGATTTGTGGTACAGTGATGACTAATTTGAACCCCTAAATCCAGGCATATAGCTCTACTTAATACATTTGTAAGCATTCATGAGAAGTAATCATTTCTTACCCTTTTATTCCTTAACAAATGTGCTTTAATGCCCTACAAATAATAAGGAAAGAGGTTTTCATAAACTGCAAGCTGGATTGAAGAGTGGCACCAAGTTGAAGTGCTAATGGTGGACATCTCACTGGTCTGCAGCAGTTGATAGTCTATGGGGTTCAGAAGCCACACCGTTGCGATTTTTTTTTTTTTGGGCCAGGTTTGTACACCAGAGCGGGGCTATTTTCCTTATTTTCCAAAATGCAAGTGTCAAAGTCTTTGGGGATCTCTTTTTCTATACCCCAATTATTCTCTTTTGATCCGATGTTTTCAGTGACCCATGAGAATGTATATAGTGTAATTTGTATCAAAATCAGTACGAAGTTGAGCTGTTAATCGTCTACCATAACTGTAACTCAGCTTCAAAATCGGCATCATTATGATACTTGCATTCACAATAAGTTCTAGTCATTACCTGCACTGAACACAGTTTTATTTACAACCTTTTTTGGCAGTTTTATTCATGTCCATGTCTCATACAGATTTGTGTGTCGGCAATTATATTGTTTCTGTGAGTATTTTCATTATTCAACGCCTCCAGGAGCAGCACATGATGCGTGCTCTGCATCATTTATACCTATTAAACACATTGTGACTGAATGCCACATTAAGTATTCTGCTCGTCACGATGGAAAAAATGTGAATTCGTAAAATTGAATCAAGAGTCGCTTTGAATGTTTTCTGCTTTTAAATTTAGGAATTTTCTATAAAAGTTATTTAATAACTGATTTTAATGCATTCCAAATTAATGCTCAAAATATTGTTTCTGATTCTGCACTTTCGATCATTTTTATGCGTTCTGTCACTCTCTTTTTACTCAAATTTACGAATCAGGTGTCTTCAAATGAAACTAGTGCGTAACATATTCTATACAGTTGTTATCTCTGGAGGAAGTGGTACACCTTGAAGGCCATTTTTTTTTTTTTTTCGAAGTGAAGGCCGAAAAAATGTTATTAAAAAAAGCTGCGGTGAAAGAGAAAATCTTGAGTGGTTTGTTTGGTTTTATCTCATTATCTGTACATTTGGATTGAACTAGTAATATTATTCATCAATTGTAACTCTTGAATTAGTTTTAAAGATATATATTGAAATCAACCAAATGGTTATAATTAATGGGCAATATTATTGATTGGGTAAGGTACTTAAACTTTTTATTTAATTTAAATGCATCAAGTGGTAGAAATCTTGAGTGGTTTGTTTGGTTTTATCTCATTACCTGTACATGTGGATTGAACTAGTAATATTATTCATCAATTGTAACTCTTGAATTGGTTTTAAAGATATATATTGAAACTAGGGGTGGGCACAAAAATATGGAATCGAACCGAACGACCCGACCCGAACCGATCCGTGGGTGTTCGGTCCGGTTCACATGTTTAAATGTCATATGTTCGGATTCCCATTTTTGAAAACATCATGTTTCACGGATCGGATCAAGTCTGAGTATCTAAAACAGACCCGATCCGTGAACAGGGATAAATACATAATTTTACATGGTCATAGAAAAACCTTCACTTAAACCAGCCCTAACAATCTACCATTTCTCACCCCTCACTCAGCAGCCGCAGCCCTCACACGACTCCTCACTCAATTTCTCATCTCTCACCTCTCACCTCTGCTCGCCGTTGCCGTTGTGGTCATCTCTCCTCTTCGCCCGTAGCGCCGTCGTGGTCATCTCTCTCTGTCGCCCGTAGCGTCTTGTCTCCTTTTCATCGTGCAGCCATGAGTCACCGACTCTCCTCTCATCTCTCACCTCTCACCTTGTCATCGTGATCTACCCTCATCCCCGTCGACGTCGTCGTAATCTTTGCTCATCGCCTTCAGCAGCCGCAGCACCGTCACCCACCTCCGATCGGCACGGTACTCCCTTTTGTAGCTAAGCTTTAGCTTGATATTTTATTTACATGATTGGCCATTGGGTGTTAGTGTGTTGGTAATATGATGATTATGATCTATGCCTGTTTTATGTTGTGTTGTTTAAATCCGTAGTTGGTTTAGTTGATAAAATTTGAGCTGCATATGGTTTGATGATAGTTTATGTAAATTATTGGTTTTTATTGTGTTGTAATTAGATTACTACAACGATTGGATTGATGAGGTTGGTTTTGCATTATGTGTAAATTTAAAAATTTTTTAAATTTTTGGCCCAAACAAAGACCCAAAATTGAGTTTAAAACATGGAAACCGAACCAATCTGATCCGCACTTTAGGTGTTCAATTATGTTCGGTTTCTCTCCTTTAGTGGATCATGTTCAGATCCAAAAGTAGCGACCCGCACACTTATCATGTTCGAGTTGGTTCCAGCCGAAACCGATCCGAACACGGTGTTGCCTACCCCTAATTGAAACCAATCAAATGGCTATAACTAATGGACAATATTATTGATTGGGTAAGGTACTTAAACTTTTTATTTAATTTAAATGCATCAAGCGGTAAAAAATGCCTTATATGGTTAGAAAATTAAATGCCTTCAGTCCATTGAATCGCAGTCCTGTAATAAGAAGGTTATACGCACATTTTTCTGCACCATAATTAGAAAAGACAAAAAAAAAAAAAAAAAAAAAAAAAAAAAAAAAAAATCTTAAGCTGTCACCATTTTCCTTTTAAAAATATATATATATATATATATATATATATATATATAGATATAGAGGAGAAAGAAAGAATGAAAAACCTTTTAAGTTGTCAGCTTTTATAATGTCTTTTTAGTTAAGAAAACATTTGGCACATATATTCAATTACTTACTGAATAAGTGTATGTGTGGTACCTTTCAAAAAAAAAAAAAAAACAAGTGTATGAAAAGTATGTTATTTAAAAAAAAAAAAAAAAAAAAAAAAGAAAAAAAGAAAAGGTATATGTCTGGCAGAGTTCCTTGACGAGTCAAAATAAATTTTTTAATACCCTTGCTCAAAATATAAGGAAATACAAATCAAATTCGATATTATTTTATGCATAATATTTAGAGGCATGAAGACATAAATCAAACCTTGTTTATTTATTTATTTTTAAAACATAGATCAAACCTTGTCTCTAATTAAAACTTCTTAATTTCCTTTTTACTGCAGGAGATAACCTTAAGCCTAAATTTAATGTATTTCCATACATCTACTTATTAAATTTTCTTTTATTCACTGGATCGAGTTGTAATTTTTATTTTTTATCTATTGCACCAATTAAAATCAGCTAATGATATAATTGAAAAATTGTATTTATATTTTTTAAAATTATACTTTATTACAGTAGCTCGAATTTCGTAGAGTCATTGTAATTAGATTTATTTATTATCAAGTTATATTGGATGATAATGATTATATTTATTCTTAATATAAAAACTTTATAGTGTGAATTATTCAAAAACAAATTGAACTAATGTGTTTGTACAGAATAAATTAATTTTTTTTTTAAAAAAAAAAAAAAAAAAAAACCTTCACGAAGAATGAAAACCTTTGTAAAGAAACAAAAAAACATGTAGGGGGAAGCTGCTGATCAGCAGCCTGATCAGCAATCAAAGAATTAAACAGACTGATCATGCAATCAGACGGATTAGTTCATGATCAAACAATGATATAGGAGTTTTACCAACTCATGTGAGATAATATTTGTTTTTAATTATATATTTATGAAATAATTAGGGTTTGGAAGAGATTCTTTCATAAAATTTAAGAGTTTGAGATTACTTATCAAACTGTGATATTAGCTCTCTTGATTTGTAACTTTATAATTGTAAAAATAATTAAAAAAAAATTGAATATAATAAAATATGATTGATCCAGTATTTGAAATCACATCTCTTCCTTTTATAATAGAAAGAAAGAAAGAAAAAACAAAACAAAAAAGATATTTGGTACAAATCTACTGCAGTAGAGTATGGAATATATATATATATATATATATATATAGTGTTTTTATGATCAAATATATCTAATTTTAAAAAATAAATATCAACCAATCAAATTAATCAATTGTATTCTCTCTCGTAAAATAAATTCTCTCTCATATTTAATCCAAATACAATGAATGAATTTGCTTTATTGATCTTTATTTTTTAAAATTAGGTATGTCTGATTATAAAAACACTATATATATACACACTCTTCAGTATACAGTTATAGAGCTAGGAACTTAATTTTTAGGCTTTTTTTAAAATTTTTTTCAAGACTTTAAATTTATTAATATGGTAAAAGAATTATTATACTATTTTATTAATTACAGTATAATTTTTGTCATAAAAAAAAAAACTTTAATTAACATATTTAACTATAATTAATATTAGATTTTTTAAATATTTTATTCAAATTTATATTTAAATGATGTGACATGTGAGTTGTCAAGATCCTATTAATTATCATATCATTTCATCATTTACAAGATTTTGACAACTCACATATCACATCATTTGCATGAGTTTGGATAAAATATTTAAGAAATCTAACATTACTTTTTAACTAAAACTCAAGCTCAAGCCTTACAAAATCTAGAAAAGCTAACACCTATCACATCCTCCAACAAAAGTTGATTAACATCACTAGGAACAGAATGAAACACATGATAGCCCGTAGAAAGATATACTACAAAATTTGTCAAAGCGTCGACACACCGGTTCCCTTCACGATAAATATGTTTGATATGGATATCTCAATTATATTCAAGCATACGTTGAATGTCACGCACCATACTCATATTTGCATTCTAACAAACATCGCGACCTATGATGAAATTAAACACGTATAAACTATCAATCTCCAAAATGGCTCTGTTAATGTTTAGGTTCTAAGCTAATTTAAACACTTGTCATACACCCCATAATTCAGCAACCATCGAAGTACAAATCGTAATGTTCATAAAAAATCTTGTCACCGAAGCTCCTTTATCATCTCAAATTGCCCCACCAACGTAGGCCATAGACGAACGTCGTTTGACAGCTTCATCAGAATTGAGCTTACAATAACCTTGTGGAGAAAAGATCCAACCAATTAATTTTTCCTGCTTTTGCATAATGTTTTTCCTCAAATGAAAATCAAGCCGCCTACTATTTATAAAATATCCTTAACTCGAGCAATAATAGCTGCCACTGAATTATGTACTTGCTCAGACCCAGGCTCAAAAATTTCTTGATTCAGTCACTATCATAAAAACAAACAGCTCACCCTGAAAACAAGTGGCCAATCTAGCTGACGGTAATCACTAAAATGCATTAGGATTTATTATAGAGTTGGAAAACGAGGCCGCCCATCGAACCATAAAACAAAAATCTTCCTTAAGAATAAATCGGTAATTATGAAAATTAATTTTTCCTCCCTTGGTGACCATAAATTGTCGTACTTCTTTTATCATCTTTAATAAATTAACTATATAAAAACTCTTTCAAAATTAAATAATCAAACCATCAATATTTTTTTCGAAAAATTCTATTTACAAAAGCTGCTTTTAAAAATTATAATATGAAAAGCTCTATTTAAAGAAGTTCTACTTGAAAATGTTCTTCCAAATGTATCCTAAATCGCATTTGTATAAATCTAATTTTTTTTTTTTTTTTTGAAAGTAAAATCTAATTTTTTTTTAGGTATAACACCACGTGATTAAAGGGTTATTAAAACAACTCAACTTGATTTAAGCCCCATCTTCAAATTACGCACTTCTTCACTTTGTATCAATTTTTCGAGATTTTTTTCTTTATATTATGGAACTAATAAATATCATCCCAGCACTCATGCAGGACTCAGAATCAATGAAATAAAAAAGGATTGTGATCTAGCATCAAGAAGAAGGAAACAAAATTTTTTTAAAAAAAGGATTGCGATCGCAGATTATTAAGGGCGGCACCCAACAAGTTTGGCATGAGTGAGGGGTCACGACACGAGCGGTGAGTTTGCAACCGCTACAAATAGCCAACACCACGGTATCTGCCAAAATTTACACACACGAACAAATGGCCTCCTCCAACCAAACACCACAGTATCGACCCTACCGGCATCTAAAAACCCTAACGGCCCACAGCAGCGCCGTCTCCTGCGTCAAATTCTCCAACGACGGAAACCTCCTGGCCTCCGCTTCTCTCGACAAAACCCTAATTCTCTGGTCCGCCTCCACATTCTCTCTCCTCCACCGCCTCGTCGGCCACTCCGACGGCGTCTCCGACCTCGCCTGGTCCTCCGACTCTCACTACATCTGCTCCGCCTCCGACGACCGCACTCTCCGCATATGGGACGCACGCGCCCCATTCGACTGCCTGAAGATCCTCCGCGGCCACTCCGACTTCGTGTTCTGCGTCAACTTCAACCCGCAGTCGAACCTGATCGTGTCGGGGTCGTTCGACGAAACGATCCGCATTTGGGAGGTGAAGACGGGGAAGTGCACGAGGGTGATACGGGCCCACTCGATGCCGGTGACGTCGGTCCATTTCAACCGAGACGGATCGCTGATCGTGTCAGGGAGTCACGACGGGAGTTGCAAGATATGGGACGCAGTGGAAGGCACGTGCTTGAAGACGCTGATTGATGACAAGGATCCTGCTGTCTCCTTCGCCAAGTTCTCTCCCAATGGAAAATTCATTCTCGTCGCCACTCTTGATAGCACTCTTGTATGTATGTTGTTTTTTTGTTTTTCAAATAAATATTTGATTGATGAACTGAATTGAATGGTGGAATTTTTTGGAGTTGCAGAAGCTGTGGAATTACTCGACGGGGAAGTTCTTGAAGATTTATACAGGTCACACCAACAAGGTGTACTGTATAACATCCACATTCTCGGTGACGAATGGGAAATATATTGTGAGTGGGTCGGAGGACAATTGTGTTTACTTGTGGGATTTACAGCAGAAAACCATGGTTCAAAGGCTTGAGGCCCATTCCGATACTGTCATTTCCGTCACTTGTCATCCCACCGAGAACAAAATTGCTTCTGCCGGTCTTGATCAAGATAGAACCATCAGAGTTTGGGGACAATAATATCCCCGAATTCCTTTCAAATCATACATGCCAACCAAACCATCTTCATTACACTTTATTTGATCTTGTAATTGTATGAATCACGTAAGAGTTGTAGAAGCCATTCCCTCGAAGTTGAGTGTCACAAAGCAGAACATTTTGCTGGACCATGTTTGGAGCCTATAATTTGCTCTTGTTATATAATAAGTGAAGCATTTGGTCGGTGTGCTACTACTTTTGTCATTAACATCAACGCTACAGTCATCAACTAGTAATGATCGAGTTCTCATATGATGGAACTAGAAGTGAATATTGTGAATATCTGTATTATAGGGGTAGGGGCACACTTGGCAAAGCAAATGTCAGTGTAAGGCTTGTCTGTTCCAGTGTTTGCTTGGTGTAGTTACTTTTCTTCAATGTATGATTGAGGTGATTCCTATTTCCTGCTCACGAGCCACCCTCACGTAAGGCCTCAATTTTTCTCTAGTGAACAAAGTTAAAGTTAAGGATGTGAGAAATTGTCCGGAATGGTGGAGCAAAAGCAAACTCAGTTCTGACATAAATAAGAATCTTTCCCTGGCTCTCACTGGCTCTAGATAAATGTCTGTTCCAGTATAGGCATTTTCTCAATTCTCGAAACCAAAGTAATTTAAACACCACTGAATTAGTTGTAAATCATAAGAATACTCATTCCTTTTTGTTTACTTGTAGTCCTCCATTTCAGGCAAGCATGCTGCAGATTAAGTCAGCTTGAAGTAGGCGCAGTAGAGGTTGAATTTCATTGAATATTAATAACATGATAAAAGCTAACCAGCATTTGGATTTTGTTGGAAATGTGCCGCGTGTCCGGTAACAAATCAACCCATTCCAGACACACAGCACAAAACCTCACCACCCAAACATCAACAGTTGACTGTTACAAAAGGTCGTTTTTACACGCTCAATCTTGCTAATTATTCAAAAATTTCAGAAATAACGAAAATATTCCACATTTCAGTTTACAAACCAGCATTTCTGTTCTATACATGGAAAAATAATGATGGTAAAGAACACTGCTTTCTTCCCAAAACGGCTAATGAAACTACTTCTCATATTAAGCAAAACTATGAAAATTGTGTTTTGGTAAGGAATGGATTTCTTAACAATGCTTACAGAAAGAATCCTTCAATTCTAGCTCTATACGTCATGGTCGATGGGGTAGTTCTGATAAGAAAATGAGATGAGGATTGCTCAAAAAATAAGAAAGCGATGACATAACCATCTGCAGAACCTGAGGATGATTTTTCAAGTTTATTTGCCTACAGTAATCTTTAATTGCGTAAAGTAACTAACTACAGCAAATTACAAAATGTCACAAGGAGAGAGATGTGAAATTAATTACTTATTGGCCTTTTGTCAGACCAAATGTGTCTTCAACACCATTCATCACCCTCTTCCTTCGCTCAGCTATCATATCTACGTATTCCTGACAAAAAAGGGAAAATTTATGAAGCAATGTTTTTAATATTTTACAACTTAAATGTTCATCCAGTTCTCTAAATTCGGGCAGAAATTTCTTTGTGAACTAAATTGATAGTTGTCAATTGGCCAGTTCCTCCAACCAATTGCACCAAACATTCACCTGTTTCATATAGTCAAGATTTGGGTGCTCATGTTTTGAAAGAAAAATGCTAGTACATCACACATTAATGAATCAATATACATGTGAAATCAAGTTCAAAAAATTAGATCACCACATGCACGTACTTAATATCGCCATGTCTCCAAGTTTTTCTTTGTAATGCTTTTCGGCAAAGGTAATACCGTAATATATTATGAATTTGCTGTACAGTATGATGTGTATGCACCATGTCAGCTATTGCTATGAAAGATGTATCTTGATCTATTCTCCCTTTCCTGACTTTTAAATTCCATAGGAATGATCATTACGATTAATGAAAATTAGATATGCGTGTCAGTGAGGGGGAATGGATGTGAAGAGTAGGAAAATTGCAAAAGAAAACGGTCCAGTTGGTGATGTCCATACCTTAGGATAAGAATACAGAAATATGTACCACCAAGTGCAGACCAGCAAAAGTATGACTGATGTAAATAAAAGCGAATGCAAAATCAGCCAGCTACAGGCAATCGCTAATACTCCGGTCAATATTATTGTCCAGGGTTGACACCTAGCATCAAAAGGATGGCAAAAGAGAAGTAAAAGGAAAGCAAATTAGAAATGGTAACTTTCTGAATAATTTTTTCATTCATAGAAATGATCGCTATAACTTCAACCCAAAATTTATATGGAAAGAAAGGAGCATTGCATTTACATCTGAAAAGATTCAAATATCTCTTTTCATACCTCGACTCCTACACTATATATATATATATATATATGCATATCCAAATTCTCGTGTATAATGTAATTTATATGCTTAAAACAATGCCTTAATGAAGAATCTGCAAAATTTCAACAGTCATCAGTTACCACTAGTGCATTGGCTATTACGGAATTACTCTCATTAGTTTTTGCTGAAATAGATAGAAGAAAGGAAAAGAAACTTAGAATCTTGAAACAACTTTCCAAGTTCCTGATGACTCTAAAATCCCTTGGTGAACAAATAGACTTTGTAAGCAATATGAAGTTAAAACTTTATGATATGTTTCACTAACGTCCGCACAGAAGCAAGTAATGCATCCCTAGAACTGATTTGGGCTTCGTAACATTGTTTTATGAACATGTTTATCAGATGGGATAAATTGGCATCATTCCTTTTTGCATTCTATCTTCATCCACTGGAGTGCTCCAAAGGTAAGAACTACAACTCATGAATCAGTTTGGGATGCACCGGAGCTTCCTATGAAAACTAGAATAGCGCATGATACAAAAGAAATCATCAAAACGCAGCTTTTTAATTAGAAGGAATGAAGGAGCTGGAAACGCTGTTGTTTTGGAAACAATAAGGAGGGCAGAAACAATGCCGTTTTGTAGTAGGATTACTTAAGTCAGTTAAATGGCTGTTAAGTCAGTTAGTTAGAAATTCGTTAGGAGGAGAGAACTGAGAAATATAAGGGGCTGGAATTGTTGTTATAGACAGACTTGTGAAATAAATGTTCTTGATTCTTCTAAATCTCTCTCTCTATCTAAACTTCTCTTCTACAAAATCTTCTCTGCAAATCTTCTCAAATTTCATTTCTGGTTTAGTTTGTCTCAGCGCATTGAAACCAATGCAAAGATTTGATTGTATCAATGGATCCTTCTTAACTCATTTTGGCTCTACCATCTAAATGCATATTATTCTTACAGACATGCTTAAGATGACACTTATATCCCATGTTTAACCATATTCTTTCCTCCACAACCACATTCCTTAGCTTTCATGTGAAAATGCAGGACACAAGGTTGTACCATGAAAATCAAATTCATCACCGAATTCATTAAAATTCACAAAGAATTTCATGTGTCAATCCATCATTTGAATCAGACCTAGAAGAAAAGTAACGTCACCACTATGCCGCGGAGACCGCCTAGGCGCCGCGTACGACCGATTAGGCGGTCTATCGCCTAACAGCAGCGTCTAGGCTGTTTTTGTGAGTGTCAAAATTATACACACTAAACAAAGGGAAAACTGGTGAATTAATATTAGAAAAGAGGAAAAAAGACTGACCAGGAAGGCTTGGTGTCCCAAACAGAATCATACTCGAGAGAGAGGTAATTGAGATAGCCATCCATGTTATCAATAACACCATTGTCATCCATGAACATAGACTCTTTCGGGTCACTTGAATTCCCACCAAATACTACAATTTTGCTCCCAAGTTTTGCTCTTTTGAGCACACGAGGCCATGAGGGGGTGTGTGAGAGATGAGGTATTGGAGAAGACAAGTGATTGGGTCTCAGTGGACTGGAGACCGAGAGAGGAAAGAGAGATATAGTTCCCATTTTAGACGAAAATTTTAAAAAGCAAAAAAAATAAATAAATAATGAAGTTTCTGTTTGGTTAGTGAAGCTGGAGCTGAAGCAGCGAGAGGTGCTGGGCGAAGCAGCGAGAGTTTTCATCCTGGGAGTCGGCGTATGTATAAACGGTGTCGTTTGAAAATTTGTAATAGCTAAAAAAGTCAGGTCAGGTCAAAAAAAAAAAAGCAAAGTCTCACCAACGGCTAAATGCTATTGGTTCGACAGTGATGATTGATAAGATAAGGCACAGAACCAGGATTTCTATTTTCATTATTTCTGTTTTGGAGCGTAAGAAAATATTTTAAAAAACACTTGGCGTTAATCGTATTGTTTATTTTACATTTTTACTCATACGGGACTACTGGTCATAGAAAACTATATCCTTCCTTCACTTATAAATATCTGCAGGTTTAGCAATGTATACGAAAATGGCTCGATTAGAAACATCTAACTCTAGCAGCAGCGATTCGGGGAGGCATCTATTGTCATTTGAGATCTCACATGTTCTTCCTTATTCTTTTTCATTAATTTATAATATTATTGGTCTTTAGTTAAACATGTGAAATTGTCAATTTATCTTCAAAATAATTTTTTAGGATAGAGAAAACCAGATGGAAATAATGAAATTGCTATATTTTTAAAGGATGTATAGAAAAGGGGAAAAAGAAAAATTAAAGGACTAGTCGATGATGCGCAGCTGCTCTCGGTGAAGCAAATTCATCTTTCAGCGTGACCATAAAGTAGACATACGGCCTACTAGGCATGTAGAATTAAAAAAAAAAAAAAAAATCACCATTTCATATATGTTCTCCAATTTCCTGACTTTAGTAATTTCTTATTAATTTTTTATTATATTATAGTACAGTTAAAATAATGGTTAAAAATCTGTGGAGATTTTTTGAGACTAAATACTGTATCAATGAAAATAATCCCATAAGAAGAACACTCCTCTAATGTTGTGTTCTTTATTTTCATAATAGCCCCGTAACTGACTTTCAGTAATAAATCAACAGTTTACAATGTGTAAAACCATGAAATATGATGATATTCCTACATTTCTTGACTGCTTGTTACTCGTTTAACTTCTTGTTACACCAAATTTGCATTAATATTGATGCAGTATTTAATGGAAATTTCACTAGGTTTCAGTGAACAAAATTATGTACACTAGTATAAAGAAGCAAATGCAAGTGAAATAAACATAAAGAGATATGTGTTGACACCTAGGCATCTACGCTATGTACTAGTCTGGTGTCCTGACTGACTAGTAAGGAATGACTATTGGCAGGGATGAAATTGTGACTTCAGTGGTCTAATAAGCCTGAAGCAGATGTTCAAAGATGGTGAGAATAGCAGGTTGCAATACGATGGTCAATTAAACAGGCTACAGTAGCGTTAATGTTTAGCGCCATATCATCATTAAAGCATCAAAGATGATTTATAACTTCCATTGTATTACCTTTTACAACCGTAATTTGTAATTTTAGAGTCACTAGAGTGCAAAAGAATAGTAAATCCTGTCAAGATTCACACTCAAGCATTCTCAAACAAATACAGTTTCATGAGATGCTATATATTAATAAACCCATTCATTATTAGTCTCAAGCTACCACAGAGCACAAACTTGGATTGGGGTTTTACCTCTAGCATAAATTGCCCAGTTCAAATGTTTGAGCTTAATATGACTTACTTTTCTCCTGCCCTTATAGCTCTCATTACAGCATTTTATCTGTTCTCAACAACAAACATTGGTTTCTATATGAAGTCTACAAGGACCACAGACAAGAAGAAGAGATTATGTTGTACTCTATAATGGAACGTATAAATATATTGCAAATAAACACATTTGAAGAAGTTGCAATTGTGAGAGTTTCAACAGTTTTGGTGCTTGAAAATAGTTATAGGACAGTTGTTGTATATTACCACATCAAGTCCAACCGATCATTCAGTCTTGGAGAACTATGATACAGATCTATTCTATATGATAGATACTAAAGTTTGCAAGTTCGCCTTTCAAGCAAATTTAAGAAGTCCAAGTAGCTAATCTTTTGAACTTATAAAAATTTTACAAATTTAACATCTATGAACTGAAATTCATAGCTCATAGACACTAGACAGAGACCAACATTCATATCTAAGTCTGCACCGACATCTAAGTAACATGCTAAAGAACATATATACCACACCTGTCCAACTGCTGTCATGTAGTTCTGGAATACATTAGTCTGCATCAGTCAAAGTTGCAGCTCACACCCCGCTTATTAAATTTAAACCTGCAACGAGCAAAGATTTTGACTGTAAGTGCTTGCCATCATTTTCCTTTCAAACAAAGACTAAGCTTCTTGAAAATTAAACACAGTAAGTAGTGTTAGAGAAAGAGATCTTACTGCAATATGTTGTGAGGATCCCACATTAGTACGGTCCGAGGTGCAAGCAAATTCACAAACTCAGCTAAAACGCATTCTCCATGACAACAGAAGATTGAAAAAACAATGAATGGTTAAAATATCAAAGGCTACCAAGAGGATTATTAGGATCATGTATAATTATACAATAATATACGATTACTGAGATGAGAAACAAGAGAAAACAAATTGGTAAACTCGCATGTACTCTATCTCAATCACACTTTTTATATAAAAAATAATGATAATAATAATAATCTCTGAAAATAGTTGTTAACACTCGAGAATAAAACTACACTTCTATTCATTTTTCCATGCATACAATAACAATGAGAAACCAAGTCCTTGTAATTGATAATCTCTAAAGCGCTGAGAACAAGACCAGGTCAATACAGATGGATCAAAAATAGATTGGCTCGCCCACAACTTCTCGGCAGAGAGGCATGTTTGGAACATGAAAACTGCATTGCCCATAGCATTACCAAACAGCCAATTATGGACATCCCAAAACACTTCAACAGGGAGGCCATCAACGAGAATGGTATGGTTACCGCGGAACTTCCACTTAAGCCTCTTGACTTGCATCACCGTCTTAGTATCAATGCGGATCACAAGACAAGGATCTTTAACATCAATAGTGTCACACTCAATTGTGACATCATGCATCTGACCCTTGTCACAAAACTGAACCTTGGCACCATAAAACTTCTTGCCAAAAATGTGCTCTTTCTTGGCAATAAAAATGGCATTAGAATTAACAGGGGCAGTGTCAATCTTCCTATATGCTTCCTTCTTCAAATCACCAAGAAGTAACACCATTTCTTGGTTGTAAGCAACAGCCAAGTAATACCCTTCTAGTGGCTCAGGCCCTGAACCAAATCTAGCACTAGATAAGTCCCAATAGATATCAATTTTATTAGAATCTACCTCTAAATTTTTGCAACCTTTTCTTTTAGAGAACAACCAAGGTTTTATTTCAACTTTACAAAGACACTGGTTGGCTGCATCATCTATAGCAACACTAAGGCCCTGACCCATGAGATTTTTGGTCCAAGTAACAGTAATTAAGCAAGAATGACCACGTAATTTACACTGATAAACACAAGTAACCAAGTTTTGAGCAGCTTTTGTACTACTAGACGACGATGAATCGGCAACTTGAACTCCATTTTCACCAAAACAAGAAGGAAAGTCCCTCATCATAAACCAAAACTGAATTTTCTCTCTACTTGACAAGTTTGGTGTTTTTTTCTTTGCTAGATCAAAAGAAAGAAAACAGAGAAAGGGTGAGTCTTCTACCTCAGTGAATCGAAACGAAGACGAACTCAAGAACCCATCATCCAAACGCTTCGAGATCAGCTTTTCAAGGCTTTAATCTGATCCGGGTGTCTAGTTTTTCTGCACATGAAAGAGACAGAGAGAAAGAGAGATAGATAGAGGACTTAGATTTGCTTCACTGTCAATGCCATGGCCAAACAAGATTGTAAAAAATAACCGAAAGACAACATTTGATAGTTTGATACCGAGAGAGGGGGATAAAGCAGAAAAAAGAGAAAGAGAGAGCTCAAGTCACATGGGATGCAATGGCAAGGTGAGGACGGGGACAAAATAAGAAGAAAATAAAACTGATTATTTTTGCTTGAAAAAGGCTGGTTTTTTATACTATGTTAAATCTAAACGAATATATATATATATATATATATATAAAAAGGAAAGTGAGATTTAATTGATTGATTGATTAATTAATTAATTAATTACTTTTTCTTGTTTGTCCATATTCCATAATCCAGAGAATCATTATGGGTTTGCACTTAACTGACACCACACATGCATTTTCACACAACAAAAATCCAAAAGGCTTCTACCCTCTATAAACCCCAACTTTTGAAGCCACACTTCCCTCGCCTTGTATTTTTAACTTCACCTTTTCTTTTTTCTTTTTTCTTTTTCTCTGTGGTTGATTGTACTAGTACTAGTGTCACTGTATATCACCTTTACCAAGTGAGACAAATATTATTATGGTGGTGGAATAGAATAAAAGAAAAGAAAAGAAAAGAAAAGAAAAGAAAAAAGTGTGGAAGAGAATATCAAAAGCTAGTCTGTCATGTTCCATGGCCACTCCTTATTGCTCATTATTTTTTTCTACCATTTGAAGATTTCATTATCTAGCATGATTAACTCCTGTCATTACTCTGTTTACAATGATACCAATAACAATGATAATAGGATTAAATGGAATGACTTGTCGTGTGTCTATTAATCAACCTTTTAAGCAGTTGTCGATTTTTTCTTTTTTTATCCTGTTGTTTTCTTGACTAGATGACATAATACTTATTATTACCATTTTATTAAAATATATTTGTTCAGAGTAACGTTTGTCAAAAATATTTTTCTTTTGCATTTTAACCAAATCTTATAATAGATTCTAGAAATAAACTTACCCAAATCAGATGAAATGGAAAAAACGACAAGTTAGGTGTCTGCCATTTTAGTGTTCATGAGTTTGGCATGTTTGCCACGTTCATTCACACGTTTCACGGAAGTCAAAATTCATGAAACTTGGCATTTGCGGTAATATCAGGTGCGGGCTTGATGATATGTGCAGTTTTTTGCAGTCAATGGTTACAGATCAGAGGGGGCATGGATATGCGTACGTTTCATTGAAATGGACCCCAGTACAGTGGTGCTGGTGCATTCATTTTAGATTTACAAAACCGCCCTGTGTTGAGGTGCTTCATGCCCATTAATTTAACCCCACCACCACCTTACTTGATTCTAGATTACAAAAACGACATATGATTAGACATAATTTGGTATAATAAATCAACCACCTCGACAAGACAATAAAAACTTGTTTCAGTTGCTTGCCAATGAAGTATATTTGAGAGTACCATGGAAAAAGAAAGCTTCTTTCATATAAATAATATATCAAATAGATAATTGTTGTAATTTGTAAATGATTTGATAATAAATTTTTTATCTTAAAGCATTAGAATTGTAAGTTTAAATCGTATATTTTTATTGAATTTCAATTTGTACTTATAAAAAGTATATCCATCTAAATGTAGATAACTACATTAAACTTTTATAAATAAACATATGACATCAATTAGGAGAATTTTATCACGAATGTAAATATTTTGAAATTTTAATTCTAAATTACTGAAAAAAAAATGAGAAGACACTCCTCTCATGCAGCGAAGTTGCTATCGAGACTAGAGATCTGCTGTTTGAAAAAACAAAATTACTACAAGGAAGTTTATATTGAAAATTAGAAATGTTTTGTATTGAATAGACATATTGTTCATCCCCTCAAAAGCTCATTTTAATAAAATTACTTTGTACTTGAAAAGATCATTTGTATATATAAGATAAATGTGTTGTCGAAACACAGCAATACAAGATTGTTTATACATATAAGATAGATGTGTTGTCGAAACAAAAAACAAATACAATATATAGTTAGGTAATCTTTTATAAATAACAATCGTGTACGAGGACAAGAGACTATATATATATATATATATATATATAGTTTTGAAACTTGTAGGTAATGAAGGTTGGAAATGTCTTGAATAGATGAATATATGTAGGTCGGTCAGAAGTCACATGAGTGACAAACATAAATATAGATTTGTTTAACGAAAGAGTAAAATGTGCAATTGAGTAATAATGTGATATATACACAACATTAAGTAGGCATGGCATGCGGCATGCATCGTGGGGGTGGGCCAATTCATTGTCGCCCCCACTTTCAACATATTGACCTTTCATTTTCTATTTCGTTGAACTTGCCCTACACTCTTGTCATTTTTCTAAATGGACATGGACTAGGACTGCCCATTCCAAGCTAAACCAAAAATAATTCAACATCAGTAAAAAAAAAAAAAACAAAAACAACAACAAAACAAAAATCAACATCAATTTCTCCCGCTTGTTTTTTTTTTTTTTTTCTTCATACGGCTTGTTTATTTTTATAAAACAGTTTATATATATATATATGAACAATTTTATGTTAGAAGCCTCATCCATAAAGCTAAAAGAGTATGAAAATAAATCTCATATTGAAATCATATAATAATAAAGGTATTACTAATAGCTATTTGACCAAGGCTGGATGTATTTCCATCCAAAAACTTTCATGCTATACCTATATTTTATTAAAAGCCTTCGCTGTCTTCCAGTAACATGATATGGTTGGTCTGAACTCTGTCAAAGGATGAATAAAAAACCTCCCCAATTTTTTAAAATATATTTAAAAAGTTACATATGTAACCCTTGTTTTAAATTTTACTATGACCCCTTAAGTACTATATATTAATTTATTGACCCTTAAACAGATTTATATAGTTCATCTTTAAAGAGGCCAATCAATGAAAAACCAACGTAGCCTTGTACAGTCATATGTGAAGGGAAGCGTTAAAGGAACCACATATAAAGTTAGAGAAGATATGAATTAATCCTACAATAAAAATATAAAAATCGATTGAAAATTGTTAAATACCAATGAATGTGCAAATTTAATATATATATATATATATTACGCCCTTTATATTGTATAAAATCCACCAATATCAATCTCATTCCTCATAAATATGCATGAATATCACTAGATATAAAAAATAAAAATAAAAATAAAAAAAACAGCTTATAATTTTTGGAAACAGAATTAATTTTATTTTTAGGTTTAAGACATCATAAAGGTAGGTGAAGATAAAGCTATATTACATGGCATGGTGTGATGATGAAGGATTAGATGGAGTTGGAGAGTTATCGAGATAATTGACTAAACCAGACAAGAGGCACCTCCTCCCTATTACTTAGAAGTCTTTTTCAGGTTGTGGTTATCATTAGATTGGAATTGGAAACAAGTAACTGAAGCCCGCCCCTTTTTTTATGTTCAAAATTCCCAGACATTTTGATGAGCAAACGTATCCCCAGCTTTTGTGTCTCTCTCCAATTCTGATTTCA
The DNA here is from genome assembly GCA_021234005.1 of Nephelium lappaceum. Taxonomy (NCBI): domain Eukaryota; kingdom Viridiplantae; phylum Streptophyta; class Magnoliopsida; order Sapindales; family Sapindaceae; genus Nephelium; species Nephelium lappaceum. The sequence continues at coordinate 6,373,732 of CM037999.1, read as the reverse complement.
CATTTAGCATTTACTGGCCCCATCTTTGGTCCCATTCCCTTTTACTATTTTCTCTTCCCTAGTTTTGTTAGATTCAAAATATAGATGAGAATGCTTTTAGTGAATTTGATCGTCTTTAAGGATTTACTTAGGTGACATAAATATTTATTTGTTCATTGATACATGATAAGTTTGGAATTAAATTATGATACAAACGTGGGGTATATAGCATTACTTATTATAAATATATTTAAAATTTGTAATTTGTTTTTTAATGAAAATAAAGTAACTTTTGAGGTGTCATCCCACTTTCTATTTTCAATATTTTTATACGTATAATTTTATTTCAAAGTGTTTATGTATTGAAAACGCCAGTCGATATTTATTTGTCTGAAACCAACTGGATTGGAATAAAACCTGCTTTGAATAAATATCGAATTCTGAGAATTATTGCAAATGGAACCGAAATTAAATGGCAAACATCATTGATGACCAGAAGAGTGACGACCCACTGGAATTGAGTCTTGGTGAGGAAGTTGAAACAATAAATCTCAGCACTTCTGTTAATTATTTCTTATTCTTTTTCAATGAATGCTAATTTGATTAGGTGGACTTCTGCCCTGGCCTATCTCTCAAGTGGAATAGACATAATGACTATTAAGTCTTTTAGTACAATAATGCTCAGTTATTTATTCTTTAAGCATTGTACATTAACAAAAAAAAAAAAAAAAATTAAAAATCTATATCAAGAAAATTAATATACTGCATACACTTTATTTCAACTACAGTATAAAGTAACAAAAATACTTAAAAATATCATGAAATAAGCTGAGTAATTGATAACAATTAACAAACCAAGTCCTAGTAAATTCAATTAACTTACAAATAAATGTTAATTTTTTCAATTATTGGCAAACATTTAACTCCATGTATAATTATATCATATGCTTACAATTTATGTCATGAAACTTGGTTCTGATGGCAATTGCAATATAAGGCAAGTACCTTAAAGGCTTAAATGCCTTTTATCTTGTTTGTTTGCTCCCATTATAATAAACTAAAATCCCCTTTAATTTATCTCTTGACAAGCTGCAATTAAAGGTAGAAATCCCTTCTGTTGAGTGATATATATTTCCAAATAAGCCAACCTCCCTCTCCAACATGTTTCATTTTTCCAAATCCAGCCCCATCTCCCATGTGCCTGAAAGCTCTAAATCATCGATGGAACATGACTCCTCCGCCTACGTTAATGTGGCATCAACATGCACATGTTACACTTCATGTGGAATTTGATTTTTGACTTCATGAAAACCACTCATCATGCTTACATTTGCACTCCTAATCATGTTCTCATGTCCTTGGACAGTTGGTCTGCTCACCAATTGACTGTCGCTAATTATCATTTCCAGTGCTGTTGTTTCCCACTTTTCTTGGCCAAGATAATTTTTTGACTCCTCCCTCTTTGAAAGGAAGTTTTTTTTTTTTATTTATTGGGTTAATTTGTTTGGAAGCAAATTCTTATAATAACCATATCCCATGATGGTGATCAATCCAAATTAATTACGCTCCCCCCCACCTTTGGGTCCCTCAAGCTTTTGTCCTAACTACATTTCCTTTTTTTTTTTTTTATGGCGTCGTAACTCCATTTCATGTTGTCCAAAGGAGGGAGATTTGACTTGAAGAGATAAAGTAATGTAGATGAGCAAATCTCTTACCTTGCGGTGCACGACTAGAGATATTGAAAAATCAAAGGAACCGCATTCATTCATGATTCATGAATGGAAAAAGTCTATTTTATTGGGCTGTCGAGGATTAAACCTGCATAACAATAATTTATTGCCCGCCTCATAAATTATATGCGATGGTCTTCAGTAAAAATCATCATTCAAGATTTAATAAAAAAAAAAAAAACAATCACCATTCAAGATTGGATACTCGATGGTCAATCGTGAAAAATGGAATTCATAAAGTTGAAAAGATGGCCTTTCGTTATCCAATCTAGCGGCCATCTGTTCCTGTCTAGAAATTATTACATCCTAAAATCAATTTATATTTACTGTTTTTGTTTACTACCAACCTCCTATCAAGTCTCAACTGAAGTTACACCACTCTAGGCCTGATTCGGACTAGAATGTGCGTGTGCTTGTACATGCCAAGTCCGTTCAATGTCTGTTACTTTTTTTTCCCCTTTGAAATAATATATTTAAAAACCTTTGATTCTAATTGGAGAAAAAAAACCCATTACTTTTGTTTCGGTTTGATCACCTTCGAAGATGATACAATCTTCGGAATTCCACGTCTCATACATTCGTAGTCGAAACGTAGTTGTCCTCTTAAATTAAACTTTCAAAAGTCAGTATATACTAGCTAATAAAAAAGTTAATAATTTTATGGAGGAATTGAAATGGTTAGCTTAAGATATCAGAAGTATCATATTCCTACACGTTACACCAATCCAATCCGTTAATTTCTCAATGCTTCAAAAAATTTCCTCCCTCCAGTCATTTGCATTACAAAAAATTAGCACATTCAAAATATCCAAAGCCATCCAGTAATCTGACCGGGTCAATCACAATCTTGCATTCAATGACACATTATTTAGATAGTAACATCAAATAAACCTTAAACCTTCGAAATCACATTATTTAGATATTGCAATACAAGATCTCATTGCAGATAAAAAGGGCACTTCCAGGTGTATTTCGGCTCCTTACTTCTGCAGAAGCAGTGCAGCAAGCAGGTGCTTGCTCTGATTTGAGCTCGTGGCTTATAAAAGAAGTTGAACATAAACAAGAAGAGGACAAAGTCAATTGGACCTACATTAGCTGGAAGCAAGAAAGGGACAGAGGCTTAGAGCATGGCCCGTCATAACACCAGTGCCAGAGCCAGCACCCGGCATTGCTCAAACATATCATAACATTTCATGACAGCCAAAATTAGTCTGAAAACGTTATATCAATAAATACTACAGCGATGGTAAGCAAGGAAAAAACTAAAAAGACTACAAAACAAAACAATATCAAACACTGATATAATATTAAATGCTGTGGTAAGATGAGAACATCATAGATTCTTCAAGTCAGTAAATATGTAGCAAGCTACCATAGCATGAAGGCAACTAACCTTTCTGTGAGATGACTGCGAATCGCTACAACTAGTTGTCTAAGTGATACGATTCAATACATTTGTGATCCACCATTTATTTAAGATGACATTGCAAGATTCTCAGCACTACTCAGGATATCTCCAGCTTAAATATTACCTGAAATGTATGAAATGTTCAAGGAAGTGAAGTTCAACTTCCAATAAAGCTATTCCAATAGCAAAATAATCTAAACGATAAACCAAAATTGAGCTAAGACCTTTTATTTTAAACCAAGAAATCAGGAGTTCACGCAGTTAGCAATTTAGCATGTTATATCCCGAGAGTTTCTTGCTATCAAGGTTGGCCACATTTTATTATTTCGTTTATAAACAAAGGCTCACCTTCCTCAATAGCTAAAGGGGAAAAAAAAATAAAGCAAATTGGAGGTGAATCACAAACAAATTATTTAATTTCTGGATACCCAATGAAAACCACCAATCCATATAGCAAAAAGCAATACTGCTGACATTATATAGCCTACAATCAGAATTGAGTTTCCCCAACCAATAATTTCCTAGTGTTCTAAGGGAGGATCCTTGTGCTACTTATGTCCTTAAAACACAAACATTTTTCTAAATGGTCTATAACTCCTTCACAGAATCCAGAATCCATGGTTCGATTAAAACTCTGACTTTCCTCAAAATTAACATAATTCAATCTTGATCTCACCCTTTGTTTTATCACAAAATGACACATACCACAAGTACAACAACTATTTGCTTAAAACAATATAGCTAGATCTAACAACACTGTTTTACATATCAACTTCAAATATAACATGAAAATGGCAATTATTACTTACATCAAACAAAAATTGTCCCATGGCCTCCAACTACATACATTTTCAAACCAAAAGCACATTCCCATGATACAACAAGCTCAAAAGCAAACAAACGCATAGATCTACCAATACATAACAAAAATTTGCTTAATATATCATATAATTGACAAACTTCGAGTCTCCTCGTTGATCTTTATCAACTGTTAAGTAAAATTCTGAAAATATATTGCCATACGCTATTCAGCCAACAGATTATCCTCATCGAATTTCGCATTGCCAAGCAAATTTAATTTAAACCAAACGTTTTCCAATTTCCCAAATCCAAAATTTTGTCAGTTAAAGTCCTTCTGTTCTCATAAAAATTCAAAGCTAACCCCTAAACAACAAAAACATGAGATGCAAGCAGTCAAGAATATTTAAAGCAAGCACATGTTTGAGCTAACACTGTTTAAAGAGAATCAATAATGAAAATGTTCATTTTAACTATCAGGGTGTAACTTTTCCTCTAGACAAAGAAAGGCCCTGTCGAATTCCTCTTGATTATACTCTAAATTAAAAGAAAACTAAAGTATGTTATTCCACACAATAGGTGCACCAACATAATTTCTTAGCTCATGTCACAATAGATATAATAAGTTCTCATCAAAAAAGCTCCTGTCAGTGGCCACAATTAAGTTGCTTGTTTTTAAGCAACTTAACTAACTTAGTCATCATTTCTAACTCTTCAACCTCAAAGAAGTTCACAGATAGCACAATTTACTACTAACAGGTCATACCAACTTCTAGCTACATACAACATAAATGACAATAAACACATGTGCACTTAAAATAAGCATTGCAGTGAAAAAGCTCATTTGAAACAGAAATAAAACAAAACAAGCCCATAACAAATTTAAAATTTGCATCAACTGCAGTATCATTCAAGCTCCACAAAAAAAAAAAAAAAAAAGTAAATTAAAACAACAACACAGCTAACATTTAACATACATGACATCAAGTTCAAGCATCACCACCATCTTTTGTAGCAAAGGGATCATGAGTAGGACCAACATCCTGCCCAATGTGACGTTGAACAAGTCGCTGCAAATCAGCCATAACCTTATGCTCACGTTTTGCCTTCTCCTCATAGTTAAACATGGCCAAAGCTCGCTTATCCTCTGCACTATAAACCTGGTTTTCCTTTCTAATACGAATAGCATTCATCCTCTGATGCCTACTACCACTCATCACATACCCAAGACTCTCGAACTTCTGAATCTCCTCAGCTGACAGACCCACTTCACCTCTTCGAGGAATACGCTTCCCTTGCTGCACATACTGCGCAATAGCATCTCCTTCTCCTGGCCTAAGCGCACCACCATAGCTAATATGCCCTTCAGCTCTAGGCAACGGCATTGGACCCACCACAGGGTCGTTCTCTAATGCAGGTTTCTTCTGAGACTCAATCATTTCTTTAAATTTAAGCACCTCAGCATTGATTTCAGCCTGCTTAGCCTCATCCATTTTCAGTTCAGAATCCAAACTCTCATCGCTCTCACTTCCAGACTTCGACTCTTTAATACTCGATTTAGACTTCAAACTCGATGTAGGCTTTTGCTTCTTTAGCTGACTAGCATCAGATTCATCCGTAGCACTCTCCTCACTCTCACTCTCATCCAAATCACTATATCTACTCTTTCGTCTACAGCGCCTTTCTCTTACTGCTCCTTCTTCTTCTACTACTCTTATGTCTCCTGCTCCTTTTCTTCCTTTGGTTTCTATCTTCTTCCTCCTCCGAATCACTCTCATCATCAGAATCACTATATTTCCTACTTCTACGCTTAGAACTCGAACTCTCCCTCCTCTTCTTCTTCCTAGACCTAGGATCATCCGAGTCAAACTCGGACTCGGACTCAGACTCAGACTCAGAACCAGCGTCACTGCTGTCCGATTTATCAGACTCTAATTCACCCCTTTTCTTCTTCTTCTTCCTAGAACGCGTATCATCCGATTCAGAACCAGACTCACCGTTCTCCGGTTTTTCAGACTCATGTTTCAATTTTTCTTTTCCATTCAAATCATCACCTCCAAGACTCTCGCTAGGTTTATCGTCCTCCAAATCAGAATCATCATTATCGTACCTGGGTGGGCTCGGCGTGGCAGCCCAAAAGCAGTGTTTCATGGATTTACGCATCTTCTGCCTCTTCTGCCACCGGTACTCCATCAAGCTCAGCCCCTTCAATTCCTCGTCGGACTCGGACTCCACATCACGCCCGCCGCGATAGTCGCGATTGCTCTTGCCGAATCTTTTCGGTAACGAGTCTAGGGTTTGGTAACGGTTGCCACTGGGACTTCTTCTTCTCCTAGGGCTTGCAAATTTCGGTGAGTATGAGCGAGAACGAGAGCGGGAACGGGACCGGGACCGGGAGCCATAGCGATAATCGGCGGCGTAGTCGTGGTCGGAGTCGGAGCTGTAGCGGCCGATTTGGCGGTCGTCATGACGGCGTCGTCTATCAGGGATTTCAACAGTGGATGATGGGCGGCCCATGACGATCGATTAAGCGAAGAAACCAAATGTTGAATCCTAATAGAATATCAATCCATAAAGGTTCTCTATTTCTCCCAAAAAAAAATAAATAAATAAATAAGCTCTCTTCCAAATCGGGCCTCCGTTTCTTTCTAGCGGGTTGACCGACTGAGAGAATTGACTCGTCATAACAGACGCATGGGCTAAATGGGCCGAACTTTTTTTTATTTGTTGCCGGGGTGGGCTGGAACCGCTAAATGGAGCCCAGCCGGATTTTTTGTTCCATTGGGCTCCCTATCATCACATGGCGGTTTCTTTGGTTTCAATGCCTTGATTTGATAGAGTTTACATCATTATAAAACTGCTTTTTTAACGTTGTAAAATAATTGATTTTTTTTTTTAAAAAAAAAAAATCAAGACGTTCTTATTGGAGAATTATTTTCATCCATCATCAGCATCATCACACAATTCACACACTCTGTTTTTGTCGGTCAAGGATGCCGTACAATGCATAAAAGTTTGAGAATAACATATAAAAGGAACTGGATTTGGGGGGTCTAATATTTTTCTCCATTGCTCTTTTAATGCCTCTGGTGGTTTTCCAAACTGATTATTTAAGACGGAGACTCATTTTGGACATGATCATATTTAGCTAGAATTACTGCTTTAAGATTTATAGGTGAGAATGGTTTTTACCATCTTCATGAAATTTTCTTCTCTCCTTCACCTCATTATATATTAAATTTTATACGATAGTTATGTTTTAAAACTATTTAGTGCCTTTTTTAGTAAGCCTTTTTAACTCTTTTCCTGGGTGATCAGGAAAGTGTTTAACCAAAAACTATTCAAAGGTATTATAAGTGTGATTAACAAGAAGATGAAACATAGTTTTCCAAGTAAGTGGAGACTTGAAGCAAATGCGTGGATTGTTGGTAAGAAATTTAAGCATATGCATCTCCACTATGTAGTTCACATTTTAATATCAAACTACCTCAACGTTTTACCATACTGCTAGCTTAAAATACAACACATCTCATGAACCATGCGATTTTTCTTTTTACGTTATTAGAGTTTATCGTAGTCTAGAGTATACGGTCTAAAAGTCGTATCAAACTTTATCATGAAAGCTTCCTGATTTTCGTTTATAACTAACTTGCAAGAAAGAAGTTCTGCTTGTTTATTTTTCTTTTCTTTTCCTTTTTTTTTAAAAAAAAAAAAAACATAAAAACTTTATTTAAAAAATATATGTAATAACAATATTCAAAATAGAATCTAAAATAGAATAAAACTAAGATTGACTAAAATTACTTCGGAAAACCAAAAATGTTATAAGTTGTCAATATTGACTAACATTACTCTAAAATCATATATTTAGAGGACGGACATTTTTGCAAATATTTGGTGAGCAAACTGAGACCCATGAAAATTTAAATCTTCCATAATACATATAACCATTCATTAACAAATATAAAACTAATTGACCTAATGAACAACTAAATTACCCACGAAAGTGAAAATTAAAAAAAAAAAAAATCATTTAGGGAGACGCTGCATACATACAATTCCCTTTGTTGAACATCTCTAGTTTTTACTATAATGTTTGCCTTGTTCGGCTTCACATTCATCTCATCATTGGCTTACCGAATTTTTGAGTTTGCTTCACTTGTTCCATACTATCTAAAACAAATCGCATAATGCATGGTATTGGCTTTGTACCAAAACTATCTTTCACCTTCTCATAATATTCTACTGAAGTTGGTTTTGATATTTATTGGGTGCTTATTGTAAATTCAATATTTTAACATAATAATTACCTTTATACTAATCAAATTGAGTGCGTAAATCACTTTAATACGTGGTGGTAACGTCGATACCCAAATTATTTTCATAAATAAGTGTTATGTTTAAGATTCATATTAATTTTGATGTTATTGATGGGACTTTGAGTTTATGCAACATGCTTCTTTTTTTTTTTGGAATTATTAGCGAATAATTTAAAGTAATAAAACTTTCAATTCTTACTCAACACACTACTTGATATGATTGATAATTGATAAAATTATTTGCATAATTAAATGTTATGTTTAAGATTCATATTAATTTTGATGTTATTGATGGGATTTTCACTATATGCAACGTGCTTTTCTTTGATTCTTACTCAACACACTACTTGATATGATTTTTTGAAATGCACTACTTGATATGATTGATAAATGATAAATGATAACCAATTGCCAACAATTACAATTTTATAAGCTGCAATCACGATAATGTATTTAAGAATTATAATTGTCTTAAACACCAAAATGATATTAGGCGAACAGTTTGTTTAGGGGTTATAATGAATTCGTGATTTTATTTTCACTGAATTCAATAGTAATTATCATCTATCTTGAATTCATCAATTTTATTATTATTACATTGAACAAAAATGAATTTCTTTTCTTATTTGAGTTTTCTTTATTTTATGTTTCTAAAATATCAACAACTTTTTTTAAAATTATTGGAATTTAATCTAATAAACATCAATTATCAATTAATTAATTATCTAAAAATTTATTCAAATCTTTTCCTGGAAATCTCATAAAATATTATTAAAATTAATGTAAATTTTAAAACTGTCACAAAACTATAAAATTAAACTTTTTTTTAGTACTATCCCTACTTGGTTTGCGAATACAAATACTTTTCTTTGCAAACAATCATTTTAGTTGATGAATAAAAAATGATATTAAAAAATTTTGTTTTCATAATTTTGTGCCTCATTCTAATTTTAATGCTGTTAAAATAAATCTCAACTTTTTATCAAAGTGAAGTGGCACACTGTTTGATGTCTAGATAATATCATGTTTGTACATTAACTCGTCTTATCATCATTTGGAAACGAATCATCGGTCTTAACTACATACTAATCAGAAAGTAGCATCATTTGTTAACATAAACGAGGGTAGAAGGTTAAATCAACCAAAATTTCAGATCTACATCAGAATCACAGAGAAAAGTCAATTTCCTTTCCAATATTTTGCCCAGGGCAGTATTGTTTTCAAATTCAATGACTTCAATGTTTGTCTCATCACTGTCAATCTATCATGATGAAATGGATTTTATTGCTTTTAGATAAAGGCCAAACTAATTTCGCAGAATGTAAACACAAAAGTAATACTGTATAATTATGGCCCACCTTTGCATATAAATTAAGCGAGTAGGATTTGACAAGATTTAACAGAGTTGGTAAGTGGCGTGTTGGTAATGCCACTGCCCTGATAAGGTTCATGCTTTGACTCTCATTAAAAACAATAAATCTCTATCTCATCATATAAAAATATATGGGTTATCTCCCTATTTTACATAGGTTCACCTATATGTGAGTTGATCCCTATTGCACAAGGGCCACTCCCCAGACCACATCTTAGAGTCAAATCTTACTTGATTCCGATTGATTCTTGAACTTATCTCAACCATATGAAAAAAAAAAAAAAAAAAAAAAAAAAAGAAAGGTATCTGACAAGATTTATTATTAATATATTAGTTTTGATATAAATCTGGCATATTTACATCCAGATATGTATTTGCAAGCACCAAAAACACAATTGTTGCCATTAATTCACACTAGAAATCACACGCGCACTAGTTTGCTACATAATGACATAAATCTAAAAACCTTTTTTTTTTTTTTTAATTTTCTTTTTGCCTTTTTCAAATAAAATTTAAAGACCATTTAAATGAAGATATATATTAAGTACAATAAACCATCTAATAAAAGATATGTCGTCTTATTCATAAAATATAAATCAATCCCACTCATACAATCCAGGAATTCATATGTAATTTCACCATACATTTTAAGATGTGTAATTAGAATTCTCCTTTTTATATCCTTTAAATATATGGAAAAGTAAATCAATCACATCTATATGTAATTTATGTAAAGACCTTAGAAAAAATTTCTAATTAAAGTCGATGTATATTATATATTATCCATTGATGAATATCCAATGTTTTGCAAATTCAAATTGAATATATTAATTAATCTGAACTCTAAAAGAAAGGTAATCATGAAGCAACTACTCATTGGCACCTTTTGCTTGTATGACTACAACCTCATTTAAGAGGAAAATAATTTTTCATTATCGCACTAAGGTTAGGATAAGTTTGAAAAATTGTCCTGAAATATTAAAATAAGTGTTTTTAGTATCATAAGTGATCATAAATAAAGGGAATAGTTTGTAAATAAAGAGCCATAAAATATTATAATTGTGTTTTTTATCCCTGAATTATAATTTGTGATAAGTGATTGTGCCAAAAATCTCATTTCGATGGTTCGGTGTCATTTTCCAAACAAAAACTCATTTCGATAGTTTGGTGTCATTTTCCAAACGCGTCCGTACCCTCTGCTGGAATTTTCTTTAATCTATAAGCATAGCTAATTAGTCAAAAAAGCAGCTCGGATGATAAGAACAACAAATAACAAATGAGGAGAAAATTCATGCTTGTTGAAGAGGGTGAGCATGACCAACAGACATAGAGTAATATAAGAAAATGTGGCTTGAGGCACAAGTGTCCGGTACTATAGATAGTGAGATATATAAAATTAATTGAGTTCTGGAAGTGTCAAAGCTATACAAGGAGACAGAAGTTTATAATAATTGGGATATATATATGATGGTTTTGGTGTATCTTTGGCGAATGAATTTAGTTCACATATTTACTAGAGGAAAAAAAGAGCGTGACAAAGACATAGCACCAAGAGGACATGTTTTCTTGCATGATTGCTCTGAAAATGATATGAATAGAAACCTGAAGGAACAGTAAGATACAAGTCACTCTCTTCTAAGCAAACCTCAATAGTTTTCACTCCTCCCTCTATATTCCTTCCAACCTTTCACCTACCATGAACCAACGCTCACCACCACCGCTTCTCCAAGACTATGGGGTGGCTTCACTCCCTCTTCATCTCCCCTTTGAAGAAGCTCTGGGATCGTCTCCACTCTAGTCATAGAAGAAGTAATTCCAGTCCCCCACATATTCTTTCTCTCTCTCTCTCTCTCTTTATATATATATATATCTTCTTTATTATCACCTACAAACTAATTAGCTCTCATTCTCTTTAATTTCCTTGATACCAATCTCATCAGTGACATTTTTCCCCTCTACATCAATGATCTTTTTCCCTACTTTTGCAATTGCAGGAAGAGGGTTATACATCCTGTACAAGGATGTGAAGTCATGCCAATGTGAAGATGTGCATGTCTTATGGTCTATGCTGGTTGAATCACATACCGCGGCTGATCATCTTCGCCGCCAAAATGTTGAAGACTACTGCTAGCTCGCCCCAAAATTATCCAAGAGAATGGTGCATAATTTTCCTCCATGTACATGTATATGTCCTACATTGCTCATAAATAATTGGCATTTTTCATTCTCTGTATATCCGTGACTAGATTTTATATTCTTGTAATAGGCATTTAATCTCTTTTGTTCTCTTTTGCTCATTTACTTCTTCCTCCATGCTCTGTAAATTGGTGAATGCTTGACAATAAAAGAAAAATCAATGTTCTAATTTTAGATAATCCAGCTTAGAGAAAACAGTTTCAAGTTCAAAAAAAGTTTAACGAGAGCAACCTTGGACTTGGACGGAGAACTTCATATTCTTGACCAGGTTCTCAAAACTTTACGTTATTGGGTACCACTTTTAGTATATTTCTCCTAACAATAACACATTCATGCGTCATGTTAGATCAGCCCCCTAAAACTGAACGGAAAAAACAACAATAATTGTTTTTGATAAAAATAAGAATTTTGTGAAACATTTAGTTTTAAAACTTTTTATAAAACTCAAGAATCCAGGATTCATAAAATAATGAAATAAAATAATATAAAAAAATAAAAATCAAATTTTTACCTTCTATATTGATCTATGTGAATTACTCACCACCTTGTTTTCCTAAATATGTCTATAAACCAATAAACAAATGAGTGAACATAATTATATAAAATTGTGCTCACTTATGTTTTATTTTTTTTTTAAAAAAGAAAATCAAATCAATGTTTATAAAAGGTAAGTGTTTGATTTTGGTTATATAAAAAACAAATACACAAATTCTTGTTCTCAGTATTTGCTATAAAAAAAACTTTTTTTTTTTGCTTTTCGTTTCTCAAACGTATGTACAACAATAACCAAAACTTCCATTGAAAAGAAACTATTTCTTTTTTTTTTTTTATAGGCAAACAATTAGAGTTTTAATTAATCAATATTAATATCGACCATAATTTTATTAAAATTAAACTTTTGTCTCATATAACATAATTAATTCAAAAATAAATCATGTTATATTTTGAAATCAAACTCGTAACCTCTAATAAATTAATACATAATTAATTAATACCAACGTTACTAATGAGAAGACTTCTTATAAAATTAATTAAATAATTATTAATTCATAATTAATAATTAATTAATTAATTATTAAATAATTTGAATAATCAATATTATTCAAATACTTAGTGAACACAAATTTTTTTATTTATGTAAACACCTGTAATCGAACGGTCCAATTACAATATTCTATATAGACATTTCTTATAATGAAATAAGTTATCAAAGGGATCTGATAGACCTAATAGTTTTGACCTCTAATAATATCGGAATTATTAATTAAACTCTTTAATTAAATAATTCACTATTATTAATCTTAGAGTTACTCTACTAAAAACCTAATAATGCACTCTCAAAACTGTAGATGTTTTTATACAATCTGAAATTTTTCAGTGTCCATTGATTTACTCACTACATATGATTTGATCCTCCACAAATAGTTCACAATTAGAACTAGGTCAAAATGTCTGTTTTACTTTAGTTATTTCTTGATCCTTAAGTACTATTGATTCTCAAATGAATAATATATTCATAATGACTTATGAATTTATCTTTCCATTTGTACATGAATAGAAAGTTGAGTGCTCTAATTATTCAAAACCTAAATCAATCTTTAAGGGAACCACTTTTCTACTTCTCGCAATAAGAAGTGGATTTCACTATTGTATAGAATGTTTCTAGCTACTTACTAAATCATATCCTCAAAATACGAAATTATTGATCAGATATCTACACCAATCTCACCCATGTAAATAAAAGAAAATAACTCAACAAGCAGGAGTCCATAATACACTTAGAATTAAGATTAATTTTTATATGATCATATGGTCGATAAATATGAATCTCTAAGTTTAACAGATATTAGTTAGAGACTTATACTTATCGTGGTCCAGTCCTATATAATCTTTATTATATGGTGCCTCCATTTTCTTGTTATCATATGAACAGTCTCAAATAAGACTTGTATTAAATACGAAATAGACCGCAGCTGTAGATTTACCACAAATAAAGTATCCAGTTTCGTTTGCTTTATACGTACTCTTTAGATTATTTATCTTAAACTAAATCTGTTTGTATATAACACTTATATACTTGTTTGAAATTACATCAGTAATCAAATATGTTTTTCACGATATATATACAATTTTTGCAAATATATATGTATATATATAAATTGAATGAAATGAATATTTTATTAAAATTAAAAAACCGTTTACATAATTACAAGCTTTGAGGGCACAAACCCCAACAATCTCTCACTTGCCCCAAAGCAGATGAGACATATCTCATAATCTTAGACCCTCTAGATGACCTTTAAACACTTTAGTCTTTAAGGTATTCGTAAACAGATTAATAAGGTTGTCTTGTGATATAATCTTCATCACCTTTACATCTCCCCTTTGTACGATCTTCTTAATGATATGATATTTTTTTATCTATATATTTCCCTCGTTTGTGGCTTCTTAGTTATTTGGAATTGAGCATTGTACCACTATTATCACAATAAAGGGAGAGTCGTTTATCCATATCTAAAACAATTTCAAGATCAACCAAGAATTTATATAGCCCTACTGTTTATTTAGTCGCTTCACAAGCTACTACATATTCGACTTCCATAGTGGAGTAAAAAATACATAATTGTTTAACACTCCTTCATACAATGGCTCCACCACTAAGGGTGAATATTGATCCGGACGTTGATTTTTTAGAATCCTTCTCCGACTGAAAATCAGAATCTATATATCCTATTGGGATCAAATTCTCTCTAGAATACACTAGTATATAGTTTCTCGTTCTTCAAAGATACTGTTTATTTAGTCGCTTCACAAGCTACTACATATTCGACTTCCATAGTGGAGTCAAAAATGCATAATTGTTTAACACTCCTTCATACAATGGCTCCACCACTAAGGGTGAATATTGATCCGGACGTTGATTTTTTAGAATCCTTCTCCGACTGAAAATCAGAATCTGTATATCCTATTGGGATCAAATTCTCTCTAGAATACACTAGTATATAGTTTCTCGTTCTTCAAAGATACTTATGAATATGTTGTATAGCCATCCAATGATGAAATCCTAGATTGGATTGATAACGACTAACTATTTCCACTGAATAGTATATATCTAATTTCGTGCATAACATAGTATATATGAGACTGCCTACTGTAGAGGTATATGCAATTCGTCTCATATCCTCCATTTATTGAGGTGTCTTAGGACATTGCTTCTTAGACAAATGAACTTTATGACGAAAACGTAAATGACCTTTCTTGGAGTTCTGCATTGAAAATTGCACAAGAATTTTATCAATATAGGATGTCTGAGATAGCATTAACAGTTTGCTCTTGCGATCCCGTATTATTTTGATTCCAATGATATAACTGATATCTCCTAAATCTTTCATTTGTAATTGGCTAGCGAGCTAATTTTTTACTTCTGACAATACTTCTATATCATTCTCAATTAGTAGAATATTGTTAACGTAAAGTACAAGAAAAACTACTTTTTTTATCGATAACCGGTCTGTATACACAATGTTCATTGATATTTTACTCAAAACTATAAGACTTCATCGAAGTATCAAACCTTATGTTCAAATATCGAGATACATGCTGAAGTTCATAAATAGACCTTTGTAACTTGTAAATCTTTTACTCTTGACCTTAGGACACGAATCCTTCTGGTTGTACAATATAGATACTTTCATTAAGATTACCGTTCAAAAATACAGTTTTAACGCCCATTTGCGAAATTTCATAATCGAGACATATGATAATGGAAAGAAAAATCCTAATGGACTTAAGCATAACTACTACTGAGAAAGTTTCCTTATAGTCATCTCCCTCTTTCTAGATATAACCCTTTGCCATTAGTTAGTTTTGAAGGCCTCTACCTTTCCATCCACTCCTTTTTTTCTCTTATAGATCCACTTACAACCCATGAGTTTTATCTCATCTGGTTGATTTATAAGTTCCCAAACAGAGTTGGAGTACATAGACTCCAACTCGAGATTCATTGCTTTAAGTCATTTTTCTTTATCAGAATCCTCCATTACATCATAGTATGTCAATGAATCATCTACACTCTCATCAGAGATTGCAATCGATGCCTCTCTGACCTTTCTGTAACGGAATGGTGGTCTAATAACCCTTCCACTATAATGAGATGGTAGATGATTCTGATGAGAATCTATCTGACGTTTAGACATGATCTGAATTATATCTTTGTCAATAACTATTGTTGACGAGGTACTGGTCGAACTAAGAAGTAACTCATCTAGTACAATTTTACTTCAAGTTTTATATTCTCTTATATAATTCTCTTTAAGAAAAATAGCATTTGTCGATATAAACACTTTATTTTGTTCAGGACTATAAAACGGTCCGCCCTAATCTCTCTGGATAACCTACAAATAGGCAAACCTTTGAATGTTTTTCCAGCTTTCCAATTTTGGTCTTTAGATCATATGCTGGACACCCTCATATGCAAAAATATCGTAAACTAACTTTACAACCATTCCACAACTCTAAGAGCGTCTTTGGAATTGACTTAGATGATACTACGTTCAAAATATACATTGTAGTTTGCATAGATATCATCATGTCTAGAAGGGTCTGATTTCTCCTTTCTACAACATCGTTCTGCTGGGATGTTCTGAGAGTAGTTAGTTAGGATAGAATCTCATACTCAAGCAAGTAATCCCCGAACTCTATATCAAGATACTCGTCTCCACGATTTGATCTTAGAGTTTTCAATATTTTATCTAATTGATTTTCAACTTCAGCTTGAAATTATTTGAACTTTTAAAAAGTTTATAAGTTCTGTTGTATTAGGTAAACATATCTATATATAGAATAATCATCAATAAAGGTGACGAAATATTCATAATCGCCCCTAGTTTTAATATTCATAGGACCACAAACATCCAAATGTATAAGTTCTAGTAGTTCCTTAGTTCTAAGCCCTTCTAGTAAAATGTTTTTTTGTCATTTTTCCTTCTAAGCATGATTCTCAAACAGGGAAAGTATCAATCTTTAACTCACTTAAATATCTTATTTTTATAAGCTGTCTAATCTATCAAGGTTAATGATCAAGTCTTAGATGCTAAAGATATGTGTCATCATTTTGAGAAATCTTTTATTGTTTTGTTTTTGGTTTTTCAACTTTAAACATTTTAGTATTAAGCAATGAGTCATGCAATAACGGTCTTAACATATATAAATTGTTTTCTTGTATTCTTGAATAAATTTTCAAACAATGTCTAGAAATAATAACTTATTTATTATAAAAAAAAAAACAGAATAATTAAATTTCAAAAGTTTGGATACAGAAATCAAATTTCTTTTAAAACTTATAATAAAATAAACATTGTTCATTATGATAAAACAATTATTATTGAAACAAAGTCTAACTTCTTCCACTGCCTTTGCTGAAACAACTTCCCTAGTCTCGACTGGCATGTTGAACTCACCCTCATTAAGTTGCTTATAAGAGTCAATCAACTATAAAGAATAACAAACATGATTAATGGCTCCTGAATCAATTATCCAAGGGAATGAATTATCCTCCACTAAACAAAATTTAATGACTAATAAATTGTCTTCTTCTCTTCGATTGAAAAGAAACTATTTCTTTTCTTTTTATAGGCAAATAATTAGGGCTTTAATTAATCAATATTAATACCGACCTTAATTTTATTAAATTTAAACTTTTGCCTCATACAATATAATTAATTCAAAATTAAATCATGTTATATTTTGAAATCAAACTCGTAACCTCTAATAAATTAATTCATAATTAATTTATACCAAAATCACTATTGAGAATCGGATTCAAGACCTATTATAAAATTAATTAAATAATTATTAATTTATAATTAATAATTAACTAATTAATTATTAAATAATTTGAATAATCAATATTATTCAAATACCAAATTAATACAAATTTTGTTACTTACGTAACACATGTAATCAAACGGTTCATTACAATATTTAATATACACATTTTTTATAGTGAAATAAATTATCAGGGGGACCCGATAGACCTACAGTTTTAATCTCCAATAATATCGGAATTATTAATTAACCTCTTTAATTAAATAATTTACTATTATTAATTTTAAAGTTACTCCACTAAAAACATAAAATTGCACTCTCAAAACTACAAATGTTTTTATACAATATGAAATTTTTCAGTATCCATTGATTTAATCGCTACATATGATTTGACATTCCACAAATAGTTCATAATTAGAGCTTGGTCAAAATGTATGTTTTACCCCTCTAATTATTTCTTGATCCTTAAGTATCATTGATTATCTAATGAACAATATATTCATAACGACTTATGAATTTATCTTTTCGTTTGCATATGAGCAGAAAGTTGAGCGCTCTAATTGTTCAAGACCTGAATCAATCTTTAAGAGAATTACTTTTCTACTTCTTACAAAAAAAAAAATGGATTCCACTATTGTATAGAATGTTTACAGCTATTTACTAAATCATATCCTTAAAGTATAAAGTTATTGATCATACATCAACACCGATCTCACCCATATAAATCAAAGGAAATAACTCAGCAAGTAGGAGTCCGTAATACACTCAGAATTAAGATCAATTCATATATGATCATCTGGTCAATAAATATGAATCTCTAAGTTTAACGGATATTAGTTAGAGACTTATGTTTATCGTGATATAGTCCTATATAATCTTTACTGTATAAGATGTCTCAATTTCTATGTCACCATATGAACAATCTCAGATAAGATCATCTTATCAAATACAAAATGGACCGTACTTGTAAATTTACCACAAACGAAGTACCCAGTTTTATTACTTTCCATAGACTCATTAAATTACTTATTTCAAACTAAATTCGCTTATATATAATACTTGTATACTTAGTTTGAAATTACATCAATAATCAGGATGTTTTTCACGATATATATACAATTTTTGCAAAAAAATAAATAAATTGAATGAAATAAATATTTTATTAAAATTCATAAAACCATTTATATAATTACAAGCTCTTAGAGCATAAATCCCAACAAAAACAACTCTCTTTGTAATTTTCTAAAAAATTATCATTGCATCAGGATTGTTGCTTACTTGATGCCACAACGCATGAATTTTCATACCAAATTTAAAATTAGTTACACGATTCATCATCCATGATTGAATTAGAGCAACCCCTAGCTATAACCATATTTGCATGTTTTTTTCTCTTCCTCAGTTAGTTTAATTCTTTTGCAACGTAGTTGACCACATTTTGTAAGTTTGACAATGACAAGGGTTTTTAGTCTCTAAGACTCTACTCGACCTCAGAATAGCTCACTGTTTTCCTCAAGCCCACAAATACAATACATACATATGTCATTTTCTTTTTCACGACCGGCGAGCCTTTTTATATGGTAAAAATGAAGCACCTTCTAGTCTTTTACAATGAGTTATTACTATCACATATGAAAGAAAACAATAAAGGAATTATTATTATTATTTTTTGAACTAGGAAACTTAGTTTTAGGAAGTTACTTATTACAAATTCAGACTAACACAACTAATTGATTCCATTTTTTATGGGCAAATTGCACAAACCCCCTGTGATTTAGTATAATTGCACAAAAATGACGATGTTTGGGGAACTCGCACTCACCTCCCTGAAGGTTTCAAAAACTCAATACAAATCTTCTTTGCCGTCAGATAGTCGTTGATGAGCAGCCGTTATGCCACTGGATAAGGGTAAAATCATCAAATGACGTTAAATCCTATGAATATATAATTTTTTAATAATTAATTCTATTATATATTTTTTAATTTAATTGGAAAGCATATATAATTTTAAAAAATAAAACAAAAAACTCTCTTTCTCTTCTCAAGCTCTCTCTCATCATATTCTTCCTCTCTCATCTTCTTCTTCCTCTCTCGTCTTCTTCTTCACTCATCATCTCTCGCCTCGAACATCTGCTAGGTCTCCACCGTTGGAGACCTAAATGATCTCTGATGGAGACCTAGGTGGTCTCTAATGGAGATCAACTAGGCCTCCATCGACCCAAATGGTCATGGAGACCACCTGGGTCTTCAACAATGGAGACCTCGTTTCGGGTTTTCAATGATGAAGACCACATTTTGGGTCTCCATCGTGGAGACCTATAACCAATTTGGTTCTAGGTTTTTATCAGTAGGGACAGACCAATGGAGTCATAATGTTTTCCTTGTTTTATTATTATTTTTTAAAAATTTTTGGTTCAAGTTCCTTATGAATTTCAGGTTGAATTTTCTTGTGAATTTTTTTGTGGGTTTGGTTAATTTCCTTGTTAGTTTTTTGGATATCTGTTTTGAATTTTCTTAGTGATTTTGGATGAAATCTTGTGGTTGTCAATTGGTGAGACAATATGGGTTGTGAAGGGTTTTTTCTGTTGAAGATTTGGGTTGTGAGCTTGATTAAACATAGATGTTATGTTTGAACTGATGATGAAGAAGAATTTATGTTGATGATGATGGATAAACATGTAAATTTATTTAGGTTTAAACTGGTGATGATGTTGGTAATGAATTGATTGGATAAAAAATGATGATGAATTGATGGTATAAAAATTGATGAAGAAAGATTGATGAAATTAATGATGAATTATGGTATGAAAAATGATGAAGAAAATTTGACGGAGGTGATGAAAAAAATGATAAGATCTTTTAAAAAATGATTTTTAATTATTTCTTAAAATTAAAATAATAATATATTAATTTATTTAGGGGTATTTTGGTACTTTTGCTCAAATTGACTTTGATTGTTTGTTTTAATTAATAGTTGATTCACTACATGAGAGGTTTATATTAAGTTTTTGAAACCATGGAGGAGGTGAGTGACAGTTTCCCCCAAATATTATCATTTTTATGCAATTATGTCAAAGCTCAAGGGAGTATGTGCAATTTGACCTTTTTTATTTAGCAAGTACAACCAGTTAAATGCTTTATTTGCCCTTCTTTTTTATATTTTTTTTCCTGAAATTAGTTAAATGCTTTGTTTCAAGAGTTAAAGGTTTAGCACAATTCAAAAATTAGCAAGTCAGCCATTTACCACTTGTTTAGCTTGTTTTTCGGTTAATCAACCATGTGAAGGGCTAACTACTACATGAGTGAATTGCACGATACTTAATTCATTAACTTTAAATAACATTCAATTTATACATATTAATTTCTTTAAGCTCTTTAATACTTTACCTTAATTAGGCCGAATCAAAATAGTTGTAGCATATTTTTCTAAAATAAGCTTAAAACAAAATCTTATAAAATTATTTCTCAAGTCCAATGAAATTCGACTCAAACCTATAAAGTTAGTGGTATATACGATGTATTACGGAATTTTATTAATTATACCACCATTCTTATGTGTGGCGATGATATACTCCACGATGAGAAAGAATTTAATTCGTTAAATATCCATCTTTAAATACTCTTTATGTCAATAATTTTTAAAAATTTTGATATTATGACCCATTAATTTGTATATGTTGTATTCTGTTTTTTGTTAACAATATCTAGTTTGTTTGTGTTGTATTATTGGATTCTGTAAACAATATCCACGTTTGCTCTAAGCTATAACAATATACATTATAAAAGGCAAAAAATTTAATTAATTGGAAAGTGTCTTTGTATCCCCTCTTGTAATCTCAGACCTTATATTGACGTTATTAAATATAAGTTGAGGGGAGTGACAAATTTTGGAGGAAAATTATCATTTGACCTTCGATGGGGCTTCCAAAATCTCAAGTTTTAATATGCTATACTTCTTTCATTTTCTCATGAAAGAACCAAAAATATGTGTAAATAACCCTTTCAGTGCCAACTAATGAAACAGCTAATATCATGTTTGTACGTGATTTTTGTTAACAACACCACCGGTTGCTATAAGCATCACAATCTACTCCAAAATGAAAAGAATTTATTATTAATTTTTTTTGGTGCAAATTGTGCCAATACAAATAGTCACTCATGCCAACAGAAATAATTTAATTTTTATCAAGATATGTAACTTTAACCATCCTTCAATGACAAAAATTTTTTAAAAACTTTGATAAGATGATGAAGGTATTTAATGCTTCGTTTGTTCTTATGGTCAAACGTGAAATTAATATGGAACTAAATATTTGCCATAAACTGTAACAGATTGTTTGAACAAATTTAATTTCCTCCAATATTTCACTTTTCATCCATATGTATTTTTTCAAATTACTAATAAATATTATGATATATGAGAGAAACAAATCTGAAAATAACGAGTGACATCTAATATGACAACATGCAAGTCCCTTGGATATCAAATGTGATATATTCAGTAATTTATGTACAGTAAGGTTGTGCTATTTATTCATCCTCAGAGCATGATGTTATCATTTTAGTAGCACCATGCACATTATATGCTTCTCATCCAAATAATGATTAAATGATCAACTCATGAATTCTCAACAAAAATATATCTGTTTGCAAAATTGTTATCTATCAAACACGTGCTATATTATACACAACCATTTATCGATTTCCATTGAATTCGATAAATGGTGTAAAAAGCATAAAATAATTGAAATTAAAAATGTTTAAAATTAGAAAACTCTCGATGGACTCCCCTTGGTTATTATTGTCACAGTATATATTTGCAAAATCATTGTTAATTAATTAAAATTATAACATTAATTGTTATTGATACATCATTAATGCCAAATAAGATCTTTTTTTTTTTTTGAGATAAAATAAGATCTTCTTATAATATGAGAAATGTTTGAATCCAAATAAAAAATAAATAAAACCAAAATAACGTATAAATTTATTCGTAAAATTTTAAATATTAAAATATAATTATATTGTGATCAATATTCAAGGGCAAGTAAGTGAATATATATTTGATTAAAAAAATTTAACCACAAAGCGCACGAAAATGACGTGTCTGGCACTCCGGTTTAATATTAAATACTTGCATTCCTATGGGCACTCTATTTAAATATCTGAACAGGGGGTGCATTTAGTATCTTTCAATGAAAAGGACTGGATACAGAGTCTAGGCCCAACAAAGCTGTTGGTTGTCCAACGCAAATTAATTCAAAACCCTAAAACCCCTCTATCTGTCGTCAAATTGCAACACAGCAAAGGAGGCGCAGCGACAGCGTGAAAGAAGAGGACATACTTGTAAGTATTCTAGTTGCAAACTTTTGGTAATTTGTGTCGATTTTGTTCTCCAGTTTCCATCTTGATATTTATATGTCTATACTTTTCAGTGTTATTTTGCGGATTAGGTGGGTTACAGAGCCATGGCAGATAGCAAGGCATTCACGATACGTACTAGAAAGTTCATGACTAACCGTCTTCTATCCAGGAAACAATTCGTGAGTGTTTATATGCTTCTGGGTATTTTTTTCAAATGAAATCGATTTATGTGTTTTTTTTTTTTTCTTATTTTTAGTTCTGGTGACTATAACACCAATCTAATGTGGTTTAGCTAAAATAAATGATACTTTTTATTTTATTTTATTTTGTTACTTGGATCTGGTCACTTATAGTTTTGTTTTGTAGGTCATTGATGTTTTGCATCCAGGAAGACCAAATGTCTCCAAGGTATGCTTCTCTCTTTCATTATTAAACCTTTTGTCATTGATTATAGAATGAAAATAGTTTGAATTCGCCTGGCGCCTTCACCATTCAAGATCATAACATGTGGCCATAAATTGTTAACTATATGAGATACTTGTGCAATTATATAAGACATTCATCCCACATGTCATGATCTTATATGGTAAAGATGTAGAAGTCAAGCTATAACTAAAGAAGTTGCATACCTACTTTTGGAGCTAATTGTAAGCATGACAAATTAAGTGGGAATTCAATTAAGAAAACAGTTATATTGCTTTTATGTATGTTAATAAATTCAGGCTTTTTGGCATAGTGTGTATTTTTTTTTTGGTGGTTGTTGAATATGTATGTTGGTCGACTTCTTATCTTAGCTTTGGTTACTACTCAGGTTTCTGACTGATTTTTCCCATTTGTGTTTGATTTTTATGGAACTGTTTGTTGATTGATGGCTTTTTCTGCCTTGATTACACATTTTATAGGCAGAGTTGAAGGAGAAGTTGGGAAGGATGTATGATGTGAAGGATCCAAATGCAATTTTTGTCTTCAAGTTCAGAACACATTTTGGAGGAGGGAAATCCAGTGGATTTGGTTTGATTTATGATTCAGTTGAGAATGCTAAAAAGTATGAGCCGAAATACAGGCTAATCAGAGTAAGTTGATTTTCTTGTCTAATTGTGTTGTGAATCATGATTGTGTTTGTGCGGTTATGATGTTTTTAAGGGTAAACCTTTTATCGTTTCTTGATTGCATTTGAGTTTGGTCGGTACCTCATTAAATGCTGCTGCTAAAGTTTTGGTGTTTGTTCTCATTTGATTGTCACCACAATGAACGACTTGTTATCATCTCTTTGGTCATATAAATGCCAGTCCAAAAATTGAATTAAACTGAATGCTCATACATGCCGTATTCAAATGTTTTGGAGTTTGTAAATGGATTGTTTATAATTGGAAGGTATCTGTTTTTACTTTTGGCTATCTTGTAGAGACAGTCATATTCAATGTTTAATCTTAAGAAGCTTTAGACCCATGCATCTAGTTGGAAACATGTGAGAGTTACTTTTTGTGTGTTCAGGCTTTAATGCACTAGCCAAAATGGGAGAAGTAGTTTTGGCATGCTGTTTATTACGGTCTGTAGAGGAATTGGAGTTAAGTAGTTAAAAGCACTATGAAATCATGTTTGATGAGTTTTAATATATCGTAATCAATTGATTAACGTGGCCTGTGGGCGGACACATCCATGCGTGTAAACTGTCTCTCTTACTCAAGTTTTGGTTCTTCTGCAGAATGGACTAGATACAAAGGTAGAGAAATCGAGAAAGCAATTGAAAGAAAGGAAGAACAGAGCCAAGAAGATACGTGGAGTAAAGAAGGTAGAGAATCAGTTTTCTTGTAGGCCAGTTTCTTTTCACTTAAAAAGTAGAATCATTGATGGTTGAGATTTTAATTTTCTGATTGTTAATTGTGCAGACCAAGGCTGGTGATGCTGCAAAGGGTGGAAAGAAGAAATGAACTTTTGAGGATTCTCTTGATGTATCCTCACGGGCAAGGATTGTGCTTTGCCAGCAGCTTTCTTCAACCCATGCTTTCTTTTATTGTTACTCAATCGTTGTTTATGAATCTGTATTGAAGCCCAGTTCTCAGGATAATCGGATTATAGTTCAAGTTGATGTTTAATTTGAATTTTGAAGCGGCCATGATGATATTTCGAACCAGTGTTTATATACTGCATGTATATTACACCTTTTCAGTTGTTCCTGTAGCTTCGAATATAAAAATGCCTAGTTCTCTCGATTGCCTCAAAGTAAAAGTACTATGGAAACGGTAAACCAAAAATCAGATTAAAAATGCACATTTCCAAGACAAAAAGAAAGTGGCATGTCCCATACAAACTCAGGTGGCTGTAAAAACAAAAGAGCCAGTACCTCAAAAAATAATAAATAATAAATAAAGAAGAAAAAACAAAAGAGCCACCACCCGATAAGATGTGATAGGCTGATAGTATAGCGTGTATTCAATGTTAATGTTTCAGTTGGAGTGGCGCATAAGAGTATCTCCAATATAGTTATTTAAATTTATAATTATCAAATTGAGTTAAATTTTTTATCTTATAGAATAAATGGATGATGAAATAAATAATATTCTTAAATGTAATTATTTAACCTAAATATGTAGGTGGTATGTTAGAAAAATTTAAATTAAACACTTAAAATTTTAAAGAATATAGGGATGAATTTTTTAATTGAGAAACTCTTCTACAATGTTGACTCTAATTTCTCAATTTTTTAAACTAATTAAAAATATGAAGATTTATTTTATTTTTTCTCTTCTTCATTATAAAATATAAAATGCAAGAGAGTGTAGTACATATTTTATAATGATCGATGAAAAATTGATGCATTTTTTGTTTTAGATAATTGTATTGAAGATAAAAATATGTATTTTATATATTTTTTACCAAAGTGGATCTATATTAAAAAAAAAAAATTGTTGATGTATCATTAATAGAAAGTTTAACCTTTTAATCAAAATTTTCTCTCAAGTATAAAGCTTATTTGGTAATATTAAATATTAAGGTTTCAGTTGGAGTACCGTATTAGTTAATATATTTGAATTGTAAGGTTTTGGATGGGGTTTGAGGATAATCTAGACCACGTTGATGTTTATTTTGAAATTTGAAGTGAGATGATAATATTTAGAGCCGGAGTTTATTTATTGGATATATGTTACACCTTCCCTGTTCGTGTAGCCTCAAGTGTGGAAATGCCTACTTCTGTCAAGTGCTTTTAAAATGAAACAAAACATAATCTTTCCAATCAATAAAAGATGATCAGTGAGCAAGGTAAAAAAGATTGAAGAACATGATGAAGGATTGAAGAACATGATGAAGGCAATAAATAAACACGCAAAACGACAAATGAAAAATCAAAATCAAAATCAAAATATAGGAGACAAAAAGAGAGTGGCAAAAAATCTCATAAAAATCGTGACGGCAATAAGGAATGAGCAACCATGCATCCAATCTAGTTTGATAGTATATATTATTCATTTAGTTTGATATATATTTTTTTTTGAGTAGAAAGCGTTAATTTAGTTTGATAACATATTGAATATTAATATCTAGTTCAAGTCGTTGCACCATATTAGTAATGTTTCGATTCAATTTACTACACCATAGTTAATGTTTATTTAATTTGGTAATTTTTAGTTTTGGAGTGATGTTTCGAATATTGATATTCCAATTCAATCGGTGCACCAGTTTGATGGTGTTTGGAATATTAATGTTTAAATTTGAGTTGATATATTACAGTAAATGTTTGTTTTGTTTGCTAATATTTAGCTTTGGGGTAATATTTTAAATAATTAATGTCTCAATATGAGTCATTATCTCTGCACCATGATTCGTGTTTGTTTAGCTTTGGGGTAATATTTTAAATCATTAATGTCTCAATTTGAGTCATTATCTCTGCACTATGATTCGTGTTTATTTAGTATGGTAATGTTTTATTTTACGGTAGAAAACATCTAATCAATTTGGTGATGTTTCAGATAATAATGTTTTGCTTTCAGTTGTCGCACCATAGTTAACGTTTCGAATAGCATTGTTTCAGTTCGAATTGCTGAATAGTTGGTAGCAATTCCAGTTACTTGCACCAGCTCAGTGATACATGTTGAATCGTTTTAGTTAGATCAGTTTGGTAATGTTCCATTTTGGAGTAAGCATATATTTAATCTATTAATGTTTCAATTTGAGTCACTCTAGTGTAGTGAATGTTTCGAACAAATAATATTTTAGTTCGAATAGTCGAATCATTGGTGGGAGTGAAATGGATGCAGTGGTACTGATAGTCACAAAAACAAAAAAGTGCAGGTGGTAGATTTTTCTTAAAAAAGGAGTCAAGTACCGCTATCAAGGGTGCAATCCGGTTTTATTTTGGTATTTTTAAGAAATTGTTTTAGGTGCGCGATACAAATCCTACGTCTTTGCGATAAACGTGCACATTGATGAGCTAGTGACATGAACACGCAAATCTTTGGTGAGACGACATACCATCTTGTAAGAAACACATGTCCTAACGAGTCAAACTTCCTTGACCCCTTCAATCACATTTATCAAATCATCCAATACACAGCAATATCATAAATTCAAATGTCAAACGTTAAAATTGTAATGATACATCACATAATGTCCATTTAATACATAAAAGTTTACATGCAAAAATCATACTCATGTATGGACATTTTGTATACAGCAATACTAAGGCGGACTCCAGCCTACGTACTCGTCAAAGTAATAAATAGCTTATAAAGGGAGACAGGGGTTAAAAAACACAGGATCCCATGTTTCTCGGTATTTAATTAAAATGAGAAAAAGTTTTATGGAGGGAAATCGAAAAGCCGTGACAATATAGAATGACAATCCCGCCCATCCTAGCCTACGACAACGTCGCAGCGAAGTGTGTGTGTCACAGACACAGTTGCCAAACCCAAGACAATTTTACTACTACCCCTAAAACCTTTAAAATGCCCAAACTCTCTCTCTCTTTCTCTCTCTCTCTCTCTTAGCTGTTGCTTCAAATTTTGAAACGCCATGGCCATTGAATAGAAAGCTCTTAACTTCACTTTTCTCGCACCACCTCGTACGGTCTTTGATTTCATTGTCGGAGCCGCATTGGTAAGTATATACCAGCTCCTCTTCTCATTTTTTTTTTTTAAATTTTATTTGGTTTTATTTTATGATGTTTTTATTAAATTTCTTATTTTTGGTTTCAAATTTCTAGGTTTGATTTAAGCGTGTAAAGATCCGGGCATCCGGGTACTTGTTTTATTTATTTTTATATTCCAGGTCTATTGAAGCTCCCAGTATTCAGTAATGGAGTTTGTCTACTTTTTTTGGGTTTGACTGTAGTGGTGTTTATTTATTTATTTTTTTAGACTGAAATAGGGTTTTGAAATTAGGGTTTTTGTTTGTTTTTGTTTATAGATGAAAGAGGGGTTGAGATCTGGGAATATCATGGCGAAACCTGAGAGAGACAAGGTTTCGCCTGGGCGAGGAAAGAAAGGGAGTGGTGTCAAGAAACTGTGTTTTGATTTGAATGATGATGTAACCCAGGTGACTGATTCTGGTAATGATGAGTGTGTTGTTGAGGATGGGTTGGATGGAAATGAGAGGAAGCGCGGAAGGGTAGATGGTGTAAATGAAGGTGATAGTGTTGTGAAGAAGAGAGTGAAGGAGGATGGTCTAATGCAGAATGTTGGTAGGGTTTTGAGGTCGCGCTCTCGGTTGGAGAGTGGGGGTAAGAAGGAGGTTAGTAGGGGCCCTAAGTGGGGGGATGTTGAAGATAAGAAGAGGAGTATTGAGAGTGATGGTGGGTGTGAGGAAGAAAGAGTTGTGGATGTGGCGATGGAGGAGTTTAAGGAGTTTGATGATGGGAAGGTGAGGAAGAAGGGGAAAGGAAAGCGTGGGAGACCATGCAAAGTGCTGGAGAGTGATGAGTCTTTGGGTGGGGAAAGGAAGAAGGTGAAAGTTAAGCGTGGGAGACCGCCTAAGGGTAAGATGGATGGATCTTCTGGGGATGATGGGAAGAAGGGGAAAAATAAACGTGTTAGACCTGGTATGAAGATGGAAGACAGTGATGAATCTGATCATGACAGAAGCAAGAGGTTGAAAGGTAAACGGGGAAGGCCTCGTAAGGATAAGGGGCCTAATGGAGTTGTGAAGACTAAGTTCAGTAGAGGAAAAAAAATAAATGGGTTGAGAATGAGTAGAAAAGTGAAATTAGAGAAAGGGGATGAGAAGAAAGGCATGAGAACTAATCAGGAGAAATCAGTGGGAAGCCTTAGAAAAGAGAAAAATTTGGTGAGAGATCGAATTATAGAGCTGCTTTTGGCTGCGGGTTGGACGATTGAATACCGGCCTAGATCTGGTAGAGAATATAGGGATGCTGTGTATGTTAATCCTGAAGGAAACACTCATTGGTCAGTCACCTTAGCTTACAGAAAGCTTAAACAGCATTATGAAACAGAAGGTGGTAATGCTAATACCAGTAAGACTGGTTTCACATTCACCCCAATACCAGAGGATGAGCTTAAAATACTCCAAAAGGGGATTCATAAGATCAGGAGTGATAAAAATAAGAAAAAGTCAAAGAAAAAGTTGAAGGGTGTGGATACAGATGATGAACTGGTTAATGGCGAGAAAAACAGAAAATGGAAACTGCAGAAAGGAAAACCGAATTCTGCTGCAAGTTCACGTGGCAAGTCACTAAAAAGGGGAACCAAAGGGAAATCTTCTCATAGCAAACAAGATAATTCAGTTGGCAGGAATTGTAAACAAGGAACCCAAAACAGGAAGAGATGTGGTCTGTTGGTCCGCAAGTCTGTGGAGGGGTCAGAATGTGACAGCGATGGTTATGTACCTTATGATGGGAAGCGAAC
Source organism: Nephelium lappaceum (assembly GCA_021234005.1). NCBI lineage: Eukaryota > Viridiplantae > Streptophyta > Magnoliopsida > Sapindales > Sapindaceae > Nephelium > Nephelium lappaceum. The sequence goes on along the minus strand of CM037999.1, from coordinate 6,343,883 downwards.
TGTGCTTTCTTGGTTGATTGATCTGGGCACTGTGCCACTTAATGGGAAAGTGGAATACCGCAATCGGAGAAAGACACGGGTAATGCAGAAGGGTACATTTACTAGAGATGGCATCTGTTGTGACTGTTGTGGTGAAGTCTTTAGTATTTCAAAATTTGAGGTGCATGCAGGAGCAGGAACCAAACTTTGCCATCCATTTCAGAACCTTTATTTAGAGTCTGGAACTTCCCTCTTGCAATGCATTCTAGATTCGTGGAATAAACAAGATGAATCTGAACGCAAAGGGTTTCATTTTGTGGATGTTGCTGGTGAAGATCCAAACGATGATACATGTGGTATCTGTGGAGATGGTGGAGATCTGATCTGTTGTGATGGTTGCCCGTCAACATTCCATCAAAGCTGCTTGGATATAAAAGTATGTAACTATGTATACATCAGCATATGGATTATTTCCACCATGATGTGTATCGGTTTCGAAGTGCATGAAAATAAATCCATTTTTATTCATAGTTTTCATTAAGGATCTTCTTTACGTGGTTGCATAGTTAAGACACTACTGCTTCTTGTTATTAATTTACTTATTATTTTATTTTTATTGTCATATGATCTATGGGTCTAGTACAATTCTCTTTTTGGATGCATGTCTGTATCTGGTCTTATTGGAATTTATAGATCACAGTTTTTGCAGACTATGTTTTTGGTTCATGGCTTTGGTTTCTTGCTGCTAAGCAGGATCTACTAAATATTCGGGAGTAAATATAAAATGTTGAGCAAATTTTATTGAAATAATTGAGTGGGAGAACGGCATTGTGGCTATACATCTGAGTCTTATCTTTTCTAGTGTTACAAATAGTAATAGCTAGTTTTGATCTATTTTTAGCCCATGAGCATCTGATTTTTCTTTTGTACTGCAGAGGTTTCCTTCTGGCAAGTGGAATTGTGTATATTGTTCATGCAAATTTTGTGGGGTTATCGACAAAAATAAATCCCAGATGGTTGATCATGATGACTCAGCCATATCAACACTACCAATGTGCAGTTTGTGTGAGGAAAAATGTATTAACTCTTATCGGGTTAAGTTTCTAAAATTTTTCATTGCTCGTAGGTTTATGTATTATTTTGTTTATTTTTGTTATCCTTGCATTTCCTAAGGAGATTGTTTTTGTTTGGAAGACGTTAACAACTTTAGATTTTTCTTAGATCATCAATCGTGTATTCAAGTGGAGAATGCTGTAGATGATGATTCCAGTGGTCTATCCTTTTGTGGAAAGAAATGTCAACAGGTACTCTTTCTGTTATCATGAGTGTGATTTTATTGCTTGAAATTTGTAATGGTGTGTTGACATGTTGTATCTGTAGAAGTTGTAATGTTAACCTATTAGCAGTAATAACTGTTACACTGGAATTTCCTGATTTGCAGTAAGCTAGAACTTTTGACTGCCACTTCTTGCTTGAGTATGTATTCAGATTTTGTTCTCAATCATTCATAGGTTTCCTATTGTACTTTTTGGTAATTTATTCGTAGGACATCTATGGGAGTTATTTGCTCTGTTGCATGCATTTTATGCTGATAAATAAGGCACAAATAAGATTTTGTTTGGATGTAGAACTAGGTAACTATTTTTCACCGAATGGAGTTGAAAACATTCTTTGTTGCAATTGTTTTTTTTTTGCATAAATGGGATAAAATCAGTTAGCTGGTGTGAACTATGAAGAGGAAGAAGAATTGAAATCTTATTCAAATTTTTGTCGTATTGTATATTTGGAGATTCAAGTACTAGTTACGGCTTCTGTTCCTTTATTATGGTTAAGAAACTAACTTTATCGACTAAGAAAAAGTGTAGTTGTCTTACACTTGGAGTGCAAAATTTATGTTGCTGCATTGGACATGTAAAAGAAGAAGAAAGTTAAGTTTAAAACTTTAACAAATTAAGTGAACTGTGAACGTAAAGCATGCAAAGGGTTATTGGCTTTGGCTTCATCTGGGTGACGTCATAATTGATGGCTATGTGATATAGTAGGAAGCAAAATTGCTGCTATTCGGCTCAACCCTTGCTTAATAGTTAAGAATCATACACTGTTTGTGTATTTATTTGGACTTTTTTTCCTAACTGTTAACAACTATCATCATAGTTCACCCTTTTAATAGCTTCTAAAATTGGGGTCCTGAGGAGTTGTAGATCTAATGGCCTTATGTAGGGGTGGCCAATACATGGTTTGGTTCAATTTTAATCAAAACCTAACTGAACGGAAAATAATAATTTGGTTTCTGAAATTTCAAACCAAACAGAACCAACTTTCACTTAGAAACTGAAGAAAACCGGGCACATAAAAATGGTTTCGGTTTCGACAAGGCATTTCATATCTAGATGTATCAAGGAGGGAGATAAGTGTAGATCAAGTTAAATGTAATAAGTGAAGCACAGATCAAATGCAAAAATTATAAAAAACTACACATCTCTGCCTACACAAATTTCGCTAACAATTTAGACATTCAATTAGAAATTTACGATGACAAAGCTTATGTAACAATATAAAACACCTAGAAAAACTTGTCCTTTTAGACTACGTTGGGGTCATTCGGTGCCAGTCTAGCTTCCAACAACGATAGAGTGAGGTCTTTGCAAATGGCCAGTTTCCATCTTAGTAACTGTGGATGGGAGAGAACATAAGGTACTAGGTGGTGGTTGGGAGAGGATGAGAAAGAAAGTGAAGTGAAATCTGAAAAGATGAGGCTGTTAGGGATTTTTAGTTCATATGTGTGTGTGTGTGTGTACATGTACGTGTTGTTTAGAACTTTGGATTTACTTGGTTTTCGGTTCTGTTCTGTTTTCAAAACACTAAAACCGAATGGAAATCGAAATAGTTGGTTTTTCAAAATTGTGAACCAGCTGACTTGGTTTGGTTCTGTCGGTTCAGTTTGATTTCGATCACTGTGCTCATCCCTAATTCTTATGGAAAGGTCTTAGTTTTGACTTGGCAAAACAGAATGCAAAATTTGTAGTTAGAGATGGTTTAAATTGTTAGACATCTGTGCTTGAGAAACCTTTCAAGGTGGAGGAGATGGGATTAATATTACTGTAAATGTTATTGTTACACATTGGCAGGTCTTAGTTGGTCAAGATATGATAAAAATGCATTGGGATGTCGTTTTGTTGAGAGTTCCATCTCTTGGAATTTGTTATCATCAAGAGTGTTTTAAACCAAAAGTATAGAAGTTAGAATCTTGTACATCGGAAATATGCAGATTGAAACATGCATGAGAGTGTAAATTCATAATGGGCAATTTGATATCTAATTTTTCCATTTGAAGTTTAGATTATCACATGGCCATTCTCAATTCTGGGAATGAATCCTTTGGTTCGGACTTGGGTATGGATCTTCATTTTACCATCAATTATGAGCTTAGGGATGATTAGACTTTGCATAGCCCATATTTCAAATTGAATTTCCACTGTGCCTGATATGAAGAGAAAAAGATTCATTTTTGATGCTGTATTTTTACTTCACATGCAGTCGCATGCTTCTAAAATTATTGCGACTTGCATCGATTTTTTTTTTTTTTTAAAATTGATTGAAAGAAATTAACCGTATTTGTGTTCTAAATTTATATGTATTTTCATTTTGTAAATTGATTCAAATGTTTTTGCTTTGTAGATATCTGAGAGACTACAAATGCTTCTCGGGGTTAAACATGAACTCGATGAAGGATATACGTGGACTCTTATTTGTCGGGCTGATGTTGGCTCGGATCTTTCTCTCAATCAGGTGCGTCAGAAGGTTGAATGCAATGCTAAGCTAGCTGTTGCGCTGCTTGTCATGGATGAGTGCTTTTTGCCCATGCCCGACCACAGGAGTGGGATCAATCTGATTCACAATATTGTCTATAATTTTGGGTATGCACCCTTAAACTATTTGTTCACTCAAATTGCAATATATACTATTTTCATTTTTAAATAAATGGGTTTGAAGGAATTTTTAAAATGCTTTTATTTTATATTCCACATTGTACAACATGTTATATAAACGGTGTTAGGATTTGTGATTGTTGTCAGTGATTGTACATGTGTTTGTGAATGTTGATTGAACCAAAGCCTTCAAATTTTATTTTAATGCAAATTAGAGCGGCACACTGCATAAGAATCTTTGCTAGAATTCTTTCAGCTGCAAACTAAGAGGAAGTTGATATAAGCAAGGGTAGAAGTTGGACAATCATTTGATAGTGTCTTATCAGAAGAAATTTTTTGCATTTTCATTTTCTTTTACGCTGTACACGATGTGCAATGGTAGGCCTCATTTACAATATTTACTCTACCAAATTTTATTATAATGTGCTTTCTTATGTAAGTAATGTTGTTATTCTTTTTCTTGTCAAATTAAGAAGTTAGAGAAACATTAGCACACAGAATTTTGATAATACATGTTTGCAGAATGAGTTGATGATTAAATTTTGATATGACAAACTGATATAATGTAATCTATATAATTATGGATGCCTTGGATGATCAAGGCACATGTAGAACCTACATGCAGGTGTAAAAATTAAAATTTGCCGTTTGTCCTAATAATCACGAAGAATCTGACTTGGTGTTGCTATTAATGTGTCATGTTGAATTGTTCAAACAATGCCAACTCTTGAAGCTCGGTAAGCCTAGAGTTACAAGTATATTAAGTTTACACTGTAAGCATGTGTTCTTTAATATTCTAAGCAGGTCTTGCACATTTAGAGAAACAAGTAGGTATTTATTAGTTACAATAGAAACATTGCTTGCCTGTTGCGGTAGGGAGCTTCAACCTTCTTATTCACTAGTTGTAACTCAATAAATATTTGGAGAATTTTTAAAATATGAGATTGTAAAGGGGCTGCAAACAAACAAGTTGTAAACTAAATATAGGTGATTGAATTTTAAGAGTTTCTGCATGTAAGGACCAGTGTTCCACATGCAGCCTGGTTAGGTGTGAGCTTAAACTTTTAACAGTCAATAGTCAAGAAAGCACTATTTTCTTTTTGGATAAGTAATTCTAAGAAAACAATGAATAGCTAAAATGCCTGGATACTTAGTCATAGTGGCTGGATTTTGAAATATGATTGCCAAGCAATTTGACGGATTGGTAGGCTTCAAGTGTCTTGAGTGAGAAATCTCCTCCATTTTCTGTTGTCTAAGATGCTACTATTTAACTAATTTTTCCCTGAGTTTGTGTCTAATATTAGAATTTATTGAGGTTAGGTGATAAAATTCTAGTTGTTTTTCCCTATCCCATGCAATCAACTTATTTAAGAATTGTGATCCTTAATTATTTCATGTTGACTTCTATGACTTGTTTGGTAGGTGAATATAGATCATTTTATATAATTACTTGTGGTAAGTGACATTGAATAAATTTATAGTTTAGGATTCTATTGAACTATCCATTTTCCTTTTCAGGTCAAACTTTAATCGTCTAAATTACAGTGGTTTTTTCATGGCAATTCTAGAGAGGGATGATGAGATCATTGCTGCGGCATCCATCAGGTATGTCTGGAAAATTTTGTTCTTTTTTACATTGTTATAGTTCTTGAACGTTTAATTGTTTTCTTAGTTCAAATGCAGAAATAATCTTGAGAGCCTTTTGAAAAGAATATGTTAATGGATTGGCAATTGAATCTTCAAATGTAGTGGGTTCATTATTTGATATCGATTTTGGCAATTAGATACATTATTTTGATGAGATTTAACTTCATATTTGGAATTATCAAGGAAATATGCCTTTTGTCTTAAGTCATCTTTCTTTGTTTTGCCTCAAAAATTGGGAGACTTAATTCTATCGATTTCTGTGAACCTGAATTGTCGGGTCTGTTCTACAGTTTGATTCAATCGAAATTGATGAGCTAGGAACTTGCTGGTGTAGTGGAATAGTTGCAGTTACAAGTCTGCCTGCACATGCAGTTTATTCTAGCATGAATTGCATTGAGAATGTTTACAACTTCTTTGAATAGTGCTTTGCCATTAATATGAGCAAATTGATCTCTATTGGACCCCCCAAATCTTGTTGGTTGGTCGGACAATATCGGAAACAAGAAGTGAATATAAAATACAGTTTGCAACTTTAAGTTCTTGCACTAGTTTCTGTCATATAGTTTTCTCTTTCCTGTTATTTGTCTTTAATGTCTACAATCTTGTTACTTTCAAGTCTTCCTGTTGCATCTTTTCTCACACTTCTCTGAAATTTAAGAGTCTCCAATGCTTATTGTATGGATCTGTTTGATGTGGTTTGACATTCTTGTTAATATTGAAGCTTTAAAATTGCATGAGGACTTTTTTAATTGGAATCAGAAAGAGTACTTCTCTCTGAAATGGAATGTGGGTGGACATGAATAATCTGGGCCATTTATATCCTTGTAATTTGAGTTGTTTGGAACAGTTGTACGGATTACATGTGGTAGGATTGGTCAATTTTTCTCTTGAACAATGGAATAGCAATTTCTTTTTTCATTCATCACTCTATTCTAAACTTTGTCAGTGTAATGATAAGCTTAGAATGGTTTGTGGCTTGTTTATGCCCATTATAATATTTCTACTTGTTTAGTTTGCATGTTATGAAGTGAACTGACAACATATTTGTTTCTTGGTCAAATAGGATACATGGGAATGAATTAGCAGAGATGCCATTTATTGGGACCCGCTACATGTATAGGCGCCAAGGAATGTGCCGTCGGCTTCTGACTGGAATTGAATCTGTATGTGCAAAATTCACTTAGTTGTCGTTTAACATCTGCTTTATCTTGTGCTTTTGATTAGAGACTCAGCTTTATTTGCTGTCCACTGCTGTGTTTCATGTGAATCTAATTTTTGGATTTGACTATTGCTTCTTGAGAGTTGCTTGTGCTAGTTTTGTTTTCTTTTAAATAATCTGTAGTTTGTGAAATTATCTTAGGGTTGTATCCTGGTTTGCCAAATTGATGCATCAGTAGTTTCTTGTATCTTTGCACCCTTGTGATTTACTGATTTCAAGCTTCATCCTTCTTTTGGTATCGCTTTTTTTTTTTAACTTATTATCAGGCTCTCTGCTCTTTAAATGTGGAGAGGTTGGTTATACCTGCAATCACTGAACTTAAGGAAACTTGGACTTCAGTCTTTGGTTTCAAGCCTGTTGAAGCATCTAGCAAACTGAAAATGAGGAACATGAATCTATTGGTGTTTCCTGGCGTGGATATGTTGCAGAAACCTGTGTTGAAGCATCAGTTTGCAGTGGAAAATATGATTCCTGCTGAAGGTATTCACTTAAGAAATTCATTTCCATGTGAATGACACAACAAACAGACTCATGTTTTGATATTTCTGATTACTCTTGTGCAGCAGTGGTTTTATGTCATGATGTTCTTGTAGGTTTGAAGTCCAGTAAACTTGAGGTGCAGCACCTAGCCATGGATGAGGTGGCAGATAATTCTTATAAGAAATGTCCAGATGGTTTTGATTTGAATATATGTAGAGAGGAATCTGCGGCTCATGATGATTCAGCTGATGCCGAATCCAGTTTACAGCTTCCAGTTAGATCCCTGCATGTTACATCTGATGTGACAAAATGTATCAATTTGTTTAATGTAACCCATGATGATGTGCATGGGAATGAAAAAACTGCCATGAATCCCCTGGGTCCTGTGTCTGCTGGCGCTGAACAAAATAAAGAGATAAGTGATCATGAGGGTGAGTTACCCCATGCTTCTAGATTGGCTACTGAAAACATTGGTTCTGAGGTTAAATCAAATGATGTCGTTGTTGAACACAATTGCGTTGATGGGATGTCTACAAATCAAGCTGTTGAGATAACTACTGATGATCAAGACTTGGACCCTTTGCAGGGACCAAAAGATTCTGGTGAGAATTATTGCGCTCATGAGTCAGAGGCTAAAAATCCAATGACAGATGATGTGGAGGTCACAGCAGGTTGTTTTATGACTGATACAAAATGTGTGAATCAGTTGGGTGTGATCCATGATGACGTGCAAGGTAATGATAAAACTGTCATGAATCCTCTGGGTTTTGTGTCTGTTGCTAATGAAGAAAACAAAGAGTTCTGTGATTGTGGGGGTGAATTCCATGCTTCCAGCCTGCCTACCGAAAGCATTGCTTCTATGGTTGAATCAGAGGATGTTAAGCATAACAATGTTGGTGAAGAGGCCTCTGCACATCATGCAGTTGATAACCATACCACTGATGATCAAAACTTAGATCTTTTGCAGGAGTCAAAAGTTTCCTTTGAGAATTTTTTCACTCATGAGTCAGAGGCTAAATATCCAATGACAGATGAGGTGGAGGTCACAGCAGGTAGTTGTAAGACTACTATGGAGAGTAATCCTCTACTAGAAGAGGAGTCTTTTTGTTCCCTTGGTGGTTCTCAGAAGAATGCTGAATCTTCAAAGCACCTTGGATCGGATTCTCAGATTCATCAATCAAGTGTCGCACACTGTAACTCTGAATCTTTACGTGACTCGGGTCCTGGTTCTGCTGTAGCCCCTCATTGTTCCTCAGGTGGTGGTAATTCATGTGCTACACCTGAGGCAATAATCCTGTCTAACCAAGCTAGCTGATTTTATTTTATTTCTGTTCTCTGTAAAGATCAGGTGACTTTTTGATGGTAGCGATGAACATAGGTACTGGATGACTTTTGCAACGATGTTTGGTTCCTTGATTTACTTGATTACGATGATGGTACAGTTTTTTTGACATTTCACCGTAGGTTGGTGAGGGTTTAAAGCAGGAAACTATGGAATAGAAAATGTCTCAATGATTCAGAGGAAGTGAACTGTAATTTTTTTCTAGTACAGTTTTGAGAGCATTCTGAGTCAATGTACTGGCTGGCAGTTTAGCCTAATGTCTAGATTTAGTGCCATTTGAGGATTGTGTATTTTTGGACCTCACCTATGCTCATTGTATATATAAACAATTTTAATGCAAAATTATGAAAATAGCCTGTTGTTCTGGCAGTTGCATTTATATGATTTGCTTTCTGTGTGTTTCTGACCAATTCATATTGTGCCTTGTTTTGTATGGTGCTGCTGGTTTTTTGTTCCTGTTTGTTCTCTTAAAATTCTTGATGATACTAGTCCTGCCTCTTTGGCTTTTATTCTAGCAAAGAACGGTTTATGTGATTTGTGTTTTTTCTGTTCTTTAAGGGAGTTCTGATAATTCTTTGTGCATAGAGATGGTGAATTATCAGCCTGAGCTTGATAAACCTGAACAGGCAAAAGAACTGCTGAGGATGGAAGTTAGAGAGATGATCCTGAACGCTAGAAGATCAGCTCTGCCTTTATTCTTGTCGAGACACTAGTTTATTTGCACCGTTCCTTACCTCTGAAGAGTAATTATTTATTTCATTATTTATGTTTTTTATATTTCAGTTATAATAAAAGGATTTAAATCGAATTTATAATTTTATTGATTGATATGTGAATATTAGAGGTGTATATATATATATATATATGTTTTTGTTATGGGTAATGTTAATGGACCACACATTCCTTCGTCCAATTATAAAGAGTGGCGTTATTAGCATCCGAAAAAAATTGTATGTACACCCCTTTTTGAATGTTCATTCATGAAAATTTTTTAAAATATTATTTTTTGTAAGAGACCCACCTAATATCAGATATGCCCTTTCTTTTAATTGTTAAAAAATTATTACAAAGAATAAAACAAATGTACAAGGAAGGGCCAGTAACATCTTTATTATTATTTTTTTCTTCAATCAGGCTTTTTTCTAGTATTGATTTCGGAGCCGGAGACTCCATCATCTTGCAAGTACTTGATCAGGATGTGGACACAAGTGAAGCGTCGAAGGAGATTGGAGTGCTTTCTATGTCGTTGGGCCGAGAAGTGAAGAGCTTAGTGAGCGACCTTTTCTGGACGCTGAAAGGCATCAGATCGAGAGTGGCGTTGATGCTAGCCAAGCAAATTTCGCAGTTGCAGTTGGCGTCTTTTTTGCAACCTGGGCAATAGCAGTTGCTTTGATTCTCTTCCATGGTGGCAGTTGAGTGAGAGATCTCTCTCTCTCTCTCTCTTTTTTTTTTTTTTTAACAGACCAAACACAGCAGCAGGCCAGAAACAACAAGAGCAGTAACTAAGACAATACAAAACCAGAACTCGTTGAGTGAGGGATCTTGCAAACATATATTTTAATATGTTTTCATTAGACTAAATAATTAATTTAAGGGTAAAATTGAAAATTTAAAACTAAGTAAATTCTGAGCGTATATACAATTTTAAAGGGGAGGAAATATCGTCACTCATTATAAAATGTATGTTTGGTTTTATTTGAGGAGGCTCTATTGCCATCCAAATTTCTTCTCCCTACATCCATTGTCTCAACATGTCCAATTTTAAAATTTACAAATAAAAATTTTGCTCCATACACCCATCTTAATTACAAAAGCAGTCATTCATCAATTTTCAAATTTCTTTTTCAATTGCATTGGTATCACCGACTATTACCGAAACAAAAAAATTGCATTTGTAACACTATAATTTGTAGTTTGTAAATTTTTATAGATATACAATGATGCTATTTAACATAAGAAAACTTACATGAAGTTTAAATAGAAAAATTCTTGCGAAAACAATCTAGTTTTTAAAGATCCAAAAATAAAAGCATAATAAGAATCAAACTCAAAATAAAAGGTTATTATTATTATTATATATAAATATTTTTCTTGTTTCTTCGTTTTCTCACCTTGAATTTATTGTGTGGAGTTCTTTGAACTTGCATTCTTCGCAAACAAATTCATATTATTTTTCAATTTATCTTTAATGATTTTAGAGAGAGGAAATAAAATTAGAGAGAGAAAAAGAAGACATTAAGGAAAGAATTTTTAGATATAATTTGACCAACCTAATGATAATTTAAAATCATAAAAAGTTTGAATAAATGTCTTTTTAGATTAGATTTGATTTAAACAATTTTCGATTATATTAGAGAAATAAATTAGTGTTTGTGATCAATTAGGGTTTTTCTCCGTTAAAGTATATTAATTAGGTTGAATTTAAAATATATATATTGTTTTATCCATAAAAGTAATTTTACGTCAGAGTATTTTTATAGCAAAAATATTTGGTAAAATTACGGGGTATAGGCTGAAGAAATTAGCCACCCTTTTATTTTTCTGGTTCACTTCCATGAGTTGAAGCAAATAAAAAGTCAGAATGCCCCAAAATACTAAATCGGAAAAAACGTGTTTTGCAGATGGGCCACTGATGAGGTCATTGGATTTAAAATTGAGTTTCAATATATACGCCCCTTAAAATCTGCATATAGACCCCTTCTCATATGTACACCCCCACTAAAATATTTTAATAACTAATACTTTATAATTATACCCCACGCATTATCAAATATATCCTTTTTTTTTAACTTTAAAAAACCTAGAAACAAATTAAAAAATAATTAAACTAAACCATAAAAACAAAAAAATAAAAATAAAAAAGAAAAAGAAAAAAAATGTTACGCTAATTTCAGAAATCCCAACGGGACTCAAATCCTCTCTATTAATAGCAGCCTTTATCTTACTTTTCTAAGGGAGACAGCTACGCACACTACTCACCTTATTTTCTCATGGAAGTTGCTGCCTGCCTCTACCTTCCCTGTGCAAAACAGATATTCCATAAATTCTTTTGTTTTGGAAAGCCCCCTCTTCTAGATTTTTATTTTCTATTTTGTTTGTTTTATATTTTTAAATTTAGTAGTTTATAAAAATTTGCAAAAATAAATTGTTAAAAATTATAATATATATTAAAAACCATTGATAAACTATTTTAAGGATAGTGTCAGGATTTTAAAAATATATAAAACTAGGGGTGTACAGTCAATTTCAAAGGGTGTACATAAAATTAGTGGCGAACGCATGGGGCCCGTTCAGGTGATGACTTAGGCCTATTTATTAATTAGAGGTCAGTCACCGTAGGCCTATCTTCCGAAGTCTACACAAGCCCAATTATATCTAGGAGAATGACTGGCCAGTCATTAATCATCTTCCTTTTTTTTTTTGAAGGCTAATCATTAAAATTTTTATATATTAAAACTATAATTAAATGTCAACAAACGGTATTTGAGCCATTTATGGTTTATTAAAGCAATATGAACTCTGCTTGGCTTTGGTTCCAATTAATTGACTTTCATTTGTATGCAAGTCCCTCATCCTGGTACAAATAAAACCCAAATGAAACTTGTTAATACTTTTGATTCGTGACAGAAAATGCTTGCACATACTCGAAATTTGCATTAATGAACCCTGATAGTTATTGTGATACTGCAAATTCATAATTGCTTAACTGGCTCAAACATCTCGCTGTAAGATTCCAGCATTGATTCATTAGCTCAAATAATCAGGTGTACCTCCTGAAACACACGTACAGAGTGCAGTTGGTACAATTATAGAAGTTCCTGCACTCTTTGATCACCATTGAACATGATGCCCAGTGATCATCATCAGGTTGAAATTTAAAAAACCACTCATGCTCAGGAACAAGTCAGTACCATTGGCATCTACTCATCATTACTGAATCTTGTCTGTGGCTAACCACAAAGTTGTTATATAAATAAAACCATAGGCAAAAAGATAATAATAATAGAGGACAAAATCAAGATTCCCTGCTCCTGTCTTGTTTGCCAGTGCTTTTTTTTTTTATTTTTTTGAAACATTTGCCAGTGCTTTTTTATTGACTCTAATTTGGCCTCATTTTTAATCCATGGATTGTCTGGATGCACGGATTCTTCTCAATCAAACAGTGAATCTGCACTTTGTTTACTGATAACTTTTTGGCTCTATCTTAGTAATTCACGTGTAAAAGACAAAATGATTCTACAGATAAAATAATAATTCACGATAGTCCTCTTATTCTGCCTTTACATACATATATGTAATGTGACCAACCAAGCCATCTAATATTCAACTTTGGTCAAATATTGATGACTTCAAGAATTTAGAGCCTTCATTAGCTTGTTAAAAATCTGCCCAGGAAATTGAGAAGAACAACTAAGAAGTGAATTTACAAATTGCATGACATCAATTGACCGTGCAAAATAATTGCTGGATGTGTTTTATTCAACTTCTAATATAGCATAATGCTTTTATTTTCTTCTCTTCGCATTCGTGTAAGTTCATCTTCTAAATGTTTCCTTGGTTTGTTTTCTTCTTTCCCGTGATACTTTCTCAATAATTTAATCCATATATGGCTAAAGACGTCCCTAGTCTATATGCCTTATCTGTTTAGCTAGGCACCTATTCTACCGATTCCAGGATTTTAAAACGAGACACTGCTTTCATTTTCTCAACAAATCATCTACCCTGCTAATGTCATAATTTGCTGGATTCACTGTTAAATCACACATGCCGATTTCCAGGAAAAAACAAGTGTCTCGCATGCATTTATAATTTTATGCTTCTAAAGTACAAAAGTTGCAGTGACGCAGTGGGATCAGCATCAGCTTCATGCCCACTTCTCTCTTAAGAGGTGGGTTTGAAACCCTTAGCAGCATTTCCTTGCTTTCTCCCTCCTATGTGAGGGCAGTCCCCTCATTTATGTATAGTTCGTTCTTCTTCGAATGAAAGTTATTCTACTGATCGTGCCATCAACATTCAATCTTCACTTGATTTCGGTTAACCTTTGAATCAGTCTCAATCCCAACGATGTATTGTAATTAAAAATATATATATATCAATTAATTCTTATTCATGTGAGACCAAATGTACTATAACAAAAGGCTAACTTTAATTTAGGCTGTAGACATTACTTCAACCAATGTACTATCACAATTTCAAACAAATTTTCACCCAGAAATTCAAAAACATCATGCATGATAAAAGCTTCCAATCCGGAACAACTCATATAAAACATTAAAAATCTATCAAAATTTATACTAAAAGGGTAAAAAAGAGATGTAGTTGCTAGATCGCTTTGAAAAAAGAAAAGTCAAATTCCAAAAAAGAAAGAGAGACGTGAAATTGAAAAAGGATAAGATGATATAATAGAAGACAAAACAAAAACATGGGGACCAACTTCCAGTTCCCTACATATATGCATTGCCACATTAAATATAACCAAGATTAGACAATCATGATCTGACAACCGACATTACAGTGTAATATTACATGCATTGTCCTGAAATCCTACATTTACCGGCGGTGGCCACCACCCTCAGTCTCCGACGTCGACATGAGACTGACCAGGAGATCAGCGAAAGCCCCTATAATGAACTTGTGGGTAGTCTTAGGATTTAATGCAAGATAACACAAGAGAAGCTCGTGCAAGTAGTCCCAATTCGATTTGACGTCAACGAAGTCACGTGCCTCCACCATCTCCTGCATGGACTGCCTGAAGTCCAGGTATGGGTCCGGCGAATATGTGGGGACCGCTACGCTGTCTTTAACGGTAGGAGACTTCCAAGATTTTAGTAGTGATCGGTCGGACAAGTTGTTTAACGATTGGTTGACGCCGTGACTGATCATACTAACTGGCGTGTCAGAAGATTCGAGGGTTGCAATGGACGGTGATGATTGGATGATGGAGTTGGAGCTTCCGGGAGAGGTAAAGAAGAAGCGTTGAGAGGCGACGACGGTGGCGAAGTCGGGCTCGGAGTCGGAGTCTGGCTCGTAAGAGAGAGTTGAAGAAGAAGAGTGAGTGAGAGTGAGAGATTTGGAGGTGGAGTCAAAGGTGGTAATATTGTTGTAGTCATAGAGAGAGTTGAAGTTTTTAATCAGGACTGATGAAGCAGTAGTAGTGGAAGGAAATGGATGGCTGTGATCATCTGGGTTCATTGATGGACTTGAAGGCCGTTTGATGTTCGTGAAACACAAATGGAGTTTTCTTCCCAGTGTGCTAGGCATCTTCTATTTTGTTGTTGTGAGAACTGAGGAGGAAGTTGAAGGTGAAGTCGTATTTATGAGACATAAAATAAGAGAGAGAGGGAGAGAGGGGGGTCCATCATAGATGATGGATGTTATGGTTGATGAATTAATTGTGTTACTAGTTTTTTTTTTGGGGAGGGGGGGTGGGTTGTGGTGCGTTGGGCTCGGGGCGCGGTGCGGTAGAAGAAATTGTGTTACTAGTTTGTAGTTTGTACTTTGAGTTCAAAGGCGACTAGACAGTCGTAACAGACTGTGTAAGCTGGACCATCTTATAATCTTCTGTCCACTCAATCTCACTCTCTTATCAGAGCATGTGCATCACACACCCCATCCAGCGGTTGAAAATAAATTGTTGGTCTTGAGGTTGATCAGGTTGATTTGCACGTTCAGTTATAGGCGCGTGAGAGTATGATTTTTATGGTGATAACTGATTCCAAGTCCCAAACTATGTTTTAGGTTGTAAGTAAGTTGCACATGCAGACCAGTGGGAGTATCAAAAAAGAAAAGAAAAAGTTTTTTTTTTTTTTTTTAAAAAAAAGTTACCAATTTTGTGGTGATATGCATATCAGTAAAAAAAAAGTGGAATTAATAAATAAAATAATAATGGCAATTGATCACAGGGTTGTTTTAGTGAATTTTCTTGCGGGGAGTAGTCGTAGTCGGTCCACACTGATTATCATAATTAGACAGTGATAGATCAGATGGTTGTGAATAATATTGATCGCTTTTACAAGATCTCTTTGTCTTGTATGGGGTCCCACAACTAGGCTGTACCAGGGTACAGAGGAGAATCACAGCCATTTCGTTGAAGCATGCAATAATTGGATTTCGATATCTTAGATATCCATCCTTAACACAAATTACTTGTTTGAGTTTTTGCGTTTTTCATGCAAATTTCTTACCTGTTTCCTCGGCTGTCATGTATGATAGTTACAGTTGCTCCATCAAGCTTTTCAAGATGTAAAGTATACGACAAGTAATATGAGAAAATCCGGTTTATTTATTTATGGCCAACATAATCTTCTCTGTCAGCTCAAAATAAAAAAAATAAAAATAAAAATAATAAAAACAAAAATAATCATCTCAGTTTCACGTCATCGCTAGCAATGTACAGGTCCTGCACGGTCATGTTACTCATGATCAGTAATAACATTTACTTGATGATGTGGACGCAGTATGAGATATTTTTCAAATATTAATGAATCATATTTTAGATTTCTTGATAAATAATTTAATTCTTTATCATGATAGTAAAGAAAAATATTACCACTTGAGTTAGGGTACACATGCAGTAATTTATTTGTTTTATTTCTATTATTTTGTGATAATAAATTTTATATTGATTCAAATGATGTTAATTAGGTAGGATATAACAATTTTTTTTTTAAAAAAAAAAAGAAATTTAAAAAATAAAAGTAACAGTACCACTGATTAGTAGCCTCATGAGCATTTATATAGCTGAAGAACCATTTAATCTTTTATGAAGGACACAGTGAGTGGAAAACAAACCATGGATGAAGTTGATCAAGGTTTCCGGTATAGATAGATAAATGGTTTAGAACTGGAGCATCCATAAATTGGACAAAAAAAGAAAGAGTAGTTAAATATCACAAAATCTATCATAATTATCTTTGTCATCATAGATGTCATGTAGACTACGAAAATCAAAAGTAATTAAATTGCTTGTTATACATCGATTGCGATAAACATATACACACACATAATAACTACAGCCAGCAACATTCATTTACAAACAGCAGATCAACAATTTTTTTTCCATATTTTACTGGATATCAAAACGTGGCTATGTGCAGTTTCATTTCAAAATCTGGAATTAAGGTGTACCTGTTTTGCATTCTAAATATAATTCAGGAGGAAATTTAAACCTTTTAAAGCACGTCAAGATTGGAAGCACAGTGTCTAGGTGTGTTACAAGGATGGTCCAACCAATCTTAGAAACGACCATGCCATTGCCATGCACATGGTGGGGTTCACTAGCTCTTCTCCAACCATATTCAACTAACCTTTTGCTTCTCTTTACCTCCAAACTCCTCTGACCTAACCCTCGCTCAGCACTTCTAGCAACTCCGTGCATCCACCCCGTTTCTTTCTCAAGAAAATCTTCTTTGATTTCGACTTCTGTAACCACATTTCAGTTTTGAAGAATTATTCACTAATAGATGATAGTCAATTCTACAAGAATATTTGGGAAACGTGGTTTCAAGAAATCTAGTTGTTTCTTGATTAGTCATAAATCTTCCTTAATTTTACACAACTTTCTCGATCTTCTTTAAAACTTTCCCTCGAGTAGATTGGTTAATGGATATATTTGTCAATTACGTGCATACACTGATTGCTTAGGCTGAGAGGTCAGGAAAATTTGCAACTAAATTATATAGTGACATAACATTGTCTTCTACTTAGTATTGGCAATTGTCAATTTTAACAAATGAAATTGGTACGAAAGTCTGGTGTGGTCATATATTGGTCATAAACTTTTATAGCCACTCATATGTGAACAGTAAGAGGGTACTACAATTTGGAGTCTTTTGTAAGGGAAAGCTGCTGAAGAATTCTTTTTATCTGGTGGAGAAGGACACAGCATTGCGTGACTACCGCCAGACAACAAAACTTGTGTATGAAAACTCAACATCACTTTATAGAGATCGCTGTCTTTCGAGAAGTAGGGCTTCCTTCAAAAAGATGAGCATGATTTCCCTTTTCAACAGACCGCTTCCCCACATTCTCATGTTTCTAAAAAGTGATTTGTCAAAAGGATTGATCGCTAAATCTTTTTTTTCTTACTGGGATTATCACTTACAACAAAATACATGCATTGATCACAACGATTAGTCAATTTTTATTTTAATGAATTTGTTTATTAAGACTTTGAGGTACTAACCCAAAACTAGAGTTTTTAGAATTGGGAGGAAAGACTTTTAGAAGAGGAAGGAATAACCCTACACGAAAGGAGGGAAAATTTACCACATTTTATGGCTAATTATGTTGAACCTTGCTCTTGTATGATAAGGGCAAGATGAGTTACATTTACTGTGGCAACACACCAAATTCTTTAATGGTTTTATTTAAAGAAATATTTCTCAGTCTAGAAATTTAATCTCATCAAACGGTTAGTCTCCAAGAGGTCCACAACATAGATTATATCTTTAAATTATGATTGAAGATTAATTAATGTGCAATATATATTCTTACCTAACAAACAATTCTAAAAATTAAGTTTAGCTAGCCTGATTTATAAAAACCAGGATTGGACATCTCTAATGCAGACAAGAATTAAGTACTACTTCACATTTTGTAAAGTTTTGAAGTGGAAAACCCTTAGTAGACACATTTCACAAAACATCCAAGTATTAGTTTGAAACTGAGACAGGGACAAAGACGAAGAAAGCAGAGGCAATGAGAGTGAGGTGATAAACTAATAATAGAACCAGAAAAATCTAAACAAGGTACCAAACAAGAAGACAATCCTTGCATCATTACACAGTTGAAGTTTGTAATTATAGCAGTCTGACTTATGGTCGTTTGTGCTAGAGGCTAGACACTGCCAATTACTACTGTTCACTGGATTATCTTCAAAATTCTCAGTATTGAAACACTTGGGGACACACGTGATTGCCACAACGGTGCAGTTTTCAATCCTACTCAGCAGTCAATCCCGTACTAATTTTTTGGTCAATGTGATACTACTATTACTTCCTAATTCCCTTGTTTTAAAATATAAATTAAAAAAAAATCTTAAAAAATAAATTAAATATATAATAATATTATTATAATTAATTAATATATATATCACACACTTATCATGTGTTAGGAACTGATGAGGTAGCAGAGGGAGACTAGGCTGCCAAATTTAGAGCATTTTCAGCATGTCTGGTAGATCTTAGAGATGAGCTGTAGCTAACTGTCTTTGCCGGGGACTCTCTTCATAATTGGTCAGCCAAATCGTGCATGTCAGTGAAACTTCTCTCCACCCTCCCTAGTACAACTTATCAAGCGCTGTACGTGTTTAATTATTCATGTCTAAGGTATTACATGCGTATGATCATGACACTATTTTTTGCTCTGTCTCGAACACTAGTAACATATGGGTGTACTTTTATATTAGTACTACTGGTTCCGATGACATCCGAACAGATGTCTAATTAATAATAAACTACCCCAAACAAAAGATCCACAGTTCCTCAATTGTCTGTTTTGCAAGATGACCGCTCAGTTCCTGTACTGGCAAATAAGATATATAGGGACGGGAGGAGCTGTCCCAATGCTTCAAAATACTTGATCCATTCGTTTATTAGAGGAAAAATCTCAAAAAATAATATGATATTTGAAATATTATCTATTTTATAATTTACTATTTTATATTTATTAAAAATACAACTTAACATTAATGTAAATATCCAAAATCATCCTTAGAGCCATACAAAAAGATCTTAATACCTCTAACGGTCACAAAATCCGTTAGGTTGATATGATTAACAGTTTAATTTCAAGGGCAAAAAGGGGAAAACAATGAATAATTAATTCAAATATAAAAAATAAAATAAATAGTATTAATATAAAATTATAAAAAAATGAGATATTTTTATTTAAAAATAAAAATATACAAATGTTTTTTTTTTTCTCACAACTCTCTCTCTTGCTCTCTTTCTCCTTTCCTCTCTTCCTCTTCTCTCTCTATCTTCGGTCGATATTCTTCTCTATCTTTCTCTATCTCTGGTCAGTGATGATGGTGGCAAACATCTCAGCGGCGGCATATGGGTCTCCACGATGGAGGCTCGTATCTCGTCCACCATCGGAGACCCAAGTTCTCTCTCTCGATCTCTCATCTACCGCTCTCTCTCTCTCTCTCTCTCTCCCCAGTTTCTTCTCCGGTCGATGATGATGGTGGCGACATTGTGGGTTCGACGATGAACCCAGTGGTTTGGTGTTTGGTGGTTGATGATTAATGGGTGAGTTTGTTTTTTTATGGTTGGTGGTTGATGATTGATGATTGAGTTGATGAATTTTTTGGGTGGATTGATGATTGATGATGATGGTGGTTTTTAGCTACCTGAAAACTCATTTTCTAGGTTTCTAGTTCGATTGGAAACTCAGAACAGAAATCCGTTCTGGGTTTTCAATCGCACTAGAAACCTAGAAAACTGGGTTTCTAGTTGACTAGAAACCGATTTTCTAGGTTTCAACAACCGAAAACTCAGAGCAATTAAAAAAATTTGGGTTTTCAAATGATGATGATTTTTTTAAAAAAATTAATATATATTTTTTATTTTTATTAATTTTTTTTATATTTTAATTTGATGGGTTGATTTCTACTGTCCATCTATTATAAATAGATGGTGGAGATCGATTTTTATTAATTTATAATTTTTTTATTTTAAATTATTATATCATGATTATTATCTATGTTAATACAAACTTTAGGGGTAAAAATATTTTTTTAATTTTTTTAAAACTTTTTTATTAAAATTAATTTTTATTAGATTTTAGATAAAAATAAAATCTTTATAAATAAAAGAATAGCGTACCAAACTTTACGTTGTCTTTTTGAGATTTTTCCTTAATTAAATTGTAGTCCACAATTTTGACCATAGACAAAGGACCGTTAAAAAACAAGACTCATTGTGACAACTTAAGTTGTCTGTCCTGAACTCTCAGGCTGAGGTATCTATCGTAACCTGACAAGAAAGGTTAACAAACATGACTCATCCGCGTGTCACGAATCCCTTGTCTGAAATTGAGCGGTACAAAACAGTATTGTCAATATGACTGGGCCCTAATTACTGATTAATCAACGCAGTCATATCATATGTGTTCTAAACAGAGGATTTGCCAATCCATTACATATGACTCAGAGAGACCTTTTCAACGGTAATTATGTCACATGTTTTAGCGCTATAATG
Organism: Nephelium lappaceum; assembly: GCA_021234005.1. Lineage (NCBI taxonomy): Eukaryota > Viridiplantae > Streptophyta > Magnoliopsida > Sapindales > Sapindaceae > Nephelium > Nephelium lappaceum. Next base: position 6,323,084 of record CM037999.1, on the reverse strand, counting down.
CCAACAAAGCTAGTAGTGTTTTTCCTAGTAATTACCGATTATATAACAAACATCGGTGCGGTTCCTGTCATTCTAGAAATTAAATGATTTTTCGGAGTGATAGATTAGGTTTGTGATCCGTCTCTTTCATTAGCTAGAAACTCGCCAGAGCGGCAAGCACAAGTCTTCTAATAACCATCACTTTCTATTACTGTAGCCATGTGCACCGTGACTATACAACATTGCTCTGGTAAAAAATGCTACTAATTTCACCTTAACATATCTTTTTAATCCTTAAGCAATTCGTCATTATAAACATACAGTGACGGCCAACAGTTTTCCCTATAACAAAAACAATGCACCATTTATCCACAACCAATCTCATCCTGGGAACATACTGATCACAGAAACGGACCAAGCCTACGCAGCCCAAAGGCCCCAACACGAAATTTGGGCCAGTTCTGCTCGATGAGCGGAGTTTCACATATCATCAGCCATCAAACTGGCAAGATCCAAGAGTTGATAGTAGTATTCCCATATTTTATAATCGTGATCAGAAGCGCCCAACTACCCGCAGAGATCCGGTATACATTGCAACAAAATTCCCTTTTTCTTCTATTTTGTACAAGGTTGCCCATTGGCCACTAACCAAATTTGTACTCCTCCGACTCAAGCTATACAATGCACTCAAATTACTCCAACTAGCTATCAATTTTCTGAATCGCTTAGGTACATTCAAAAGACTGTAACTAATCACACATACAACGATAATTTTTCTCATTTTCCTCCAATCGCTTATGCTTATATACGTTGAAAAGACTATCTAATCACACATGCAACGATAATTTTTATGTTGTACTTTATCATTATTATTTTTTTGAAAATATGTACTTTACTATTTTTCGAATATTTGAAGAACCTCAATTCACTATTTTCTTATTTTAGACAATTTTAGGATTTACTATAAAATCAGCATAGAGGTAACATCAGCACACTGTTACAAAGATACAAACTTCATAATAGTACTCCAGAGAAATAAAAGGATGCAGACTTACACTCACCGTTTACATTACACTAACTTATGTATATATAGACTCGCTAGACCGGTAGTGGCATACTATGTCTATTCAAAGTCAAAAGCACGCCACAAAAACTAGCCAAGTCTAAAAGACGGAGAAGTGAAGCAAATATATTCGAATCTCATTTGTATTGGTTAAGCCTAGCAGCTGCAGCCATGGAAGCCCCTACTCCACCGGGAGTGGTCCTTATATCAGCTTTGTTCCTTATCTCTGCACTAACCACCCTTTCCGCGTCTTCACGTGTCAGTGGTTTGTCATCAGTAAGCTTTGCAGTCGCATCCTGCCCAAACAAATTATTTATAATTAAGACATTGAAATTAATATTATCATAAAAAAAAAAAAAAAAAAAAAAGAAAGAAAGGAAGAAATCAATAAAGTCTAAAGTCACCGCCAAAGCATCAGACGGTCGTCTTAGCTCCAAAGAAAAGTGTTCGCTCGTTTTGAACTGCTACGGACTGTGCAGTAGCACCAATACCGGTAGGTTGTATCTCATTAGTTCCTGTTGCTCTCATCTCAGCAGCAAAAATAGCGGCTGCATCGCTCTGATCCACTGGTTTGTCGCCAACGGATAGAGCTGTTGCCTCCAAAGCATCACCGACTGTAATCGAATCAGGATCTAAAGCTTTTACTGGAGTTCCAGTTGCTACATTTGGCATTGCATATTCGGCCACCACCTGTCCCATCACAAAATGCACGTCAAACCACTCATAGAGCTTAACTGGTACTACTATATATGTATAATATATGTGTGTATATGTGCGTATATATATACATACATATATATGTATATACATATGTGTGTGTGTGTGTGTGTTAAACCTGGTCTCCAACAGCTTCAGTGACAACCCGGCTGCCACCTTCTATGACGGGTGCGGATATTGTGACGCCCTGGTCTCTTGCTATATTGGTGACAGCTCTGTGGCCTAAAAGACCCGCCTTTTCGTTTCCAGCAGCTGCTGATTGCATGACAGCGGCTGGCCCGCCTTTCTGGGTCTGTCCAAGCCCCATGTTCTCAGCTGCTTGCAGGCTTGACGCATCTCCTGGTTTTTTGGGCTTGGCAGCCAGCTCTCCCGAGACGTCGAAAACGTTATCGTATTTGACGGTTTTTGTTGCGGAGACTGGTCCGCCTGGGGCCTTCGTGGTTTTTCCTGACTCATTATATTTATTTGTTCGAAAGGAGTACAGTGGATTTTGAATAGACAAAACCAGATCAAGACGCTGGCACTCGTTACTTGTTAGAGGTCAATGTAATGCACAACTAAGAGGTTGGGGAGTTTTAAGGTGTGGAGAGACATTGACGGCAGCTTACACTTGTCAATATGGGTGGACTATGTTTGGCATGTTGTGTGACAGATGGTGCAAGGGTTTCGCGTCTAGCCTTTAAGTAACGGCTGCAGCGACGTGTGGCCTGGATTGGTGTATTGACGTGTATATCATTTGCCACCTGTATGTACTTTGCTTGACCTAGAACACCTTAGACAAGATCTCGAAGACCACCGATTCTATTGGAGTTGAGACTGGCGCATGCACGTATGTATGCTCACTCAGTCACACCAGACAACACATTTGCCCTTCACAAATATTGTATAAGTAAAGCTTCTTCAGATGTTTATGTTTTTGTGCTGGCCAAATATATCACTTTATGTGTAAGAAGTGATTGATCTTTCGTTTGCTCGACGTGGTATTAATCAATCAACGTATATATATTTGCTAATCATTTATATATGGCATGATCTGATATTAATGGAAGCTAATATTGCGTGCTAAAAATTCTATCCACGGTATATTCCTACGACTCGTCTACGTCCAAATTATACTTTTCACCATGTCTCGCGTCAAAGAGGTTAATATAGAACAAAAAAGGATTGTCTAAAAAAAACAAGTAATTAACTTTAGAGAACTAGCTAAATCTAATTGCTGCAAGAATGTACAGGAGTGTGGAAGGGGTTGGTTTTGATAATGCGAGAGAGGACTATGCCACCAAACAAGACTAGGAGCTGATCATATCACCAATTAAAACACTTATTTAACTTGGTCAAACTCAGTTTTCAGTATTTAAACTACTTGACATGTTTGTACCATAAAGCATCATCTAGAGTACGTTAATCAACCAAAACTACAGCATTGTAGTGAACAAGTGATGAACCATTAAGTGGTCGTTTCAAAACCTTCCATCAATCTGGCTTGTCGTGTATGGACTCATGGACGCCTTTAGTGCCTTTATCAAATCGATCAACACAGGTAATCAGGTAATTAATCAGGTACCTTTATCATGAAATCAACTAATTCCTTTTACTATTGACGTACTATCATACAATCATGTGGTTTTACCACTAATTATAGATTCTGGAAATGCACTTTTTAAAACCTCTTATTTCATGTCAGATGGCTGAACAAGCGTGTGGGATAGTGAATTGTTATTCTAGTTACTATTTCATTGTCGTACTGCATAATTAGCACGAAAAATAATCTGCAAATTTGTAAAGTACGTAGATAGACAACAGGCGTAAATGAATTTGACTTGTGTGGTAACATGTGAATATATAAAAGCAACTTTATACATGGTTCACGGTTACAATTGTTGAATAATAGTAATATATACTTCCGGAATCATCATCTCTTCCAATAATGAAAAAAATAAAAGTTTCTTTCATTCTTTACTAGTTGCGGTCAACTAGGCCACACATTGGTGCACATCAATTCCCTTGGTTCAGTACTAACTTCATAGTCATTTAAATTAATATATCAACACTTGAAATACATTTCAGTCATCTTCATCAGGTCAACATAAGTCTGATCCTGATATGCAAATATCAAATATAAACACCACCCTTGTAAGTATAGGCCACCAGCTGTCCACCATAATCTTCCACGTGTCTTTGCATATATACAATTGGAAAATATTAAATGAATACAAACTAAAAATATGTGATTACATAGTAACAATCAATGATTACATGATATTAATTTGTGAGTACATGCATATTAATATGTGATTACATGATAATAATTTGTGATCAAATGATATAGTATGATAATTACATGATGATAATATTACGTGATTATATGATAAAAATATGAAATTATATGATTATATAAATACATATAATGTTTTTGGAAATTAATTCAGACTTCAATCCACAAACGAAACTAATTAGTCTTAGTCTTTCACATAGCTAACATAGTCACTTAACATAACAATACTAATTAACAACGAATAATGCATTTCATAATTTATTAATTAAAAGATATGAAGTCAGTAAAATACCTTACAAAAATTTGCTAACACTTATTCATCAAAATCCAACAATGTCACCTATGAAAGTTTTTAACACATATAATGTAGAAGACAACAATAAACAGAGAGATGCGACAAAGTTTTAACAAGAGAAGATTGAAGACCGATGAACAGAGAAATTCAAGAGAAGAATGACGAAGAGGAAGTTGAGAGAGAAAGTTTCAGTAAAGTTAAAAATTAAATGGGATGAGAGAGTTTTTTCAAGTGCACCAAGTTAAAATTTAAGAAGGGTATTTAATTAAGTCAATATAATTGATAGTTAGGGACATTTTTATCCCTTAACTAGGGGCAAAAATTGGGAAAAAAAAAAGAGAAAATTTGAAGGGTGCGTAAATTTAACTCTCTACATATATAATTTTTGGTTACAAGCAAGAATATCCTCCTTCCTTAATGTCATGTATTGCCACTTATCAAAATTTCAGAAGTAAGGTACACAGAGTTTGAGTGCCATCATAATATTACCTATAAGTTCATAAAGTCTGAAGAGATAATAATAATAATAATAATAATACTTAATTAATTAATTAATTAATAATAATAATCTCGCTAAGCAACATCAAGGATAAGTCCCAAAATATTAGAACTTGTGGTTGTCACTTTGCAATTTGTAAGAGAAAAGCTCCACAACTTTGAGTTGGCCTTATAATGAAGATTTTGCTTTTGGAAGAAACAAATACTTTTGAGAGTTGAAAGAGTTGTAAGATTCTTCTATGTGAAAGTGAAATTCTTCTTTTCTTCTTTGTGACTATCATTAATTGTTCATCTCGATGACTTGTCAATTTAAATTAAAGCAAGGACAAGTCATCTCCATAGACATGGCAGGCACAAGGAGAGAAATCAATCATATATATAGCAAAACTGAGGACCATGGAGTCCACATCTTTCACTTCCACTAATCGTCTTGATCTATATAATGTTAAATTATCAGGAAGCAATATTGTGTACACAAGAAAAAAAGAACAGCTATCTGATGTTTCAGCAACTCCCTTCTAAAGATATGTAAAAGTCTAGGACAATTATTGACTCGTGGAGGACCAAAAATGAATATATATATATATATATATATATATATATATAGATAAAAGAGATGCCACTTGCATGTTACATCTACAACGTGGGCAAGAATCTAAATTTTACTAACTTCTGTACCTTCTCAATTACAAGCAAACGATGGGATGAAAATTTGATTTTTAAAATAATGATTTGATGCATCCTAAATGTGGTGCCTCTTTGATGTGATTATAGATAATTAAAGGTGGGGCTAGAATTCAACTTTTGCTTAGCATCGAATATTGTATCATCTCATAAAAAGAGGAAACTAAAATTAGTTTTACATAAGTTATAATCATCGAAAGAAAACACTTCATTAGATGTACAAAATTCAATCATCTCAAATAAACGAATTTTTAAAAATCTTGTAACACATAAAATTGACAATGAGTGTTTAAATTTCATTTAATTCCTGTAATTATTTTTCTATTAACAAGCTAAAAAGCTTTAAAAAATGTGATAAAAAAGTTTAGATAAAAGAGAATATTTATGTATTATCAATAAAAAAAAAAAAGAGAGAGAGAGAGAGAGAATATTTATGTCTGGCGCAAATGCAGGTGGACCAAGAATCCTGGTTGACTGGTAAAAAATGACCTTGTTTGTTCATCAAAAACGATTCCAAAGCATACTACTCTTTTGTCTTTTGGTTCAAAAGTTACCATATCATTACTACCTACATACCATTACTTCTGATGATACATTAGAAATCATTGTACGTGAAGAGCCGTCTCAAGAGTATTCGGGGTCTTAGGCGAAAGTTTATATTTTTATTTCTACTAATAACAAATTTATCAAGAGGCAAGAGCTCTTTTTTGTGATTGAACTAATTTTTCCCACTTTTTTCTTTCTTTGAGTTTTTCATATTCGTATTTTCTACCTGACATATATATCAAAACTAACAAAAACAAAATTAATAATGAGTTGAAAAAAAAAAAAAAGTTAAAGTAATAGAGTTTGCAATAATAGAACATCGAACGTGATCAATACGTATTTTTATGACAAAAAATAGAAAAATAAGTCCTGAGAGAATTTAATTGAATATAGAAGATATATTGTTAAGCAGATAGAAGCCTTAAGAGAGATTTTTTATTTTTTTTTGGCTTTTGCTTGAAAGTCTTAAGAGATAGAAGATATAAAATTATTAACTTTTAAAGTAAATATATATATATATATAGTGATAATATTTTAACTGTTGAAAGCAATTAAAGAGAATTTAAGTCCTCTTAAACGTTTTTGAAAATAGAAAATTCTTAACACATTACCTTTTTTCTTTTCTTGAAGGGAAAAATTCTGAAAGTTAATTTAATTAGCACCCAATAATAAGAAATTTAATAAACATTTATTTGAAGAATAAATAAAGATTGAGATTTTATTTCTAAAAGCTGTTTTAGGACAGGAAAATTTTTATTATGGAAATCAATTATTTAAAAATTACTAATCAATTTATTTCGAAATAAAAAATTACTAATCATCAATTAAAATTTAAATTAATAAAAATATGGAACCTTACTTTTAGGCGCGGCCTTAGGCACCAGCCAACCCCTGATTGAAGTCACATGAGAGTTGATTGACTATCTTTCAATAAATTCACTTGCATCATCAAAATTTTAACAAGAGATCGAGTTAAAAATATCGATGGAACATTTTGCAGTAAATCAAAAACTAAATCGCAACAATAAAATGAAACATTGTAGAGTGGCTTGCAAATTAGGTTCCTTCGCGTTAGGGCACGGGATTTTTTAATTGTGTTCTATTCACGACGTCGTAGCACACCAGCTCTTAAGAAGTACGTAGATCAACTGCAGGGCAAGAAATATTATCATTTGAAATTTGAGTAAGGCCATGGACCAAGAAAAAAGTCATGATATTTACTCAAACGTTACAATTTACATGATGAACTAAACCTATAAAATGCACTGTTGCCCATTTCACGGACAATGATCAACCTCAAAGAAAGAGACCTTGCAAATTTAATTCCACATAGAAGATTCAAGACGTAACATTACTCCTCAACACCCCCTCCTCTTCTTCTTGATCGTTTCCACCAATTTCTTCAAAACTAAATTCTTTTTGGAACGGTAACAACCAACTCACCAGCACAGCACCTTGCACTCGCCATCTCTGGACGCGTGGAGGCTGGAAGCCGAAACCGCCACAAATCAAGCTCAACTTCATCTAACAAAATATCACCACCGCCCATTCTTCTGACCACCACTTTTGTCACGCCGGGATATATCTGGACAGTGCGAGCATGGACAGCTTCGTTCATGTCACCGGCGGTGGTAGTGAAAAGAAAGGATTCCGAGGTTTCTTCGACGGAGACGTTGGTGTCTGAGTGAAAAGGGAGTTGAAGGACTTTGGAAAATACGTGAGGAAGTCTCTGCAGCTTCTTCGGCGCTGGGTGGACCTTCATGCTGAAAACTTGAATAAAGATACACCTTTGTTAGTTCCTTACTGAATATAATATATATACTTGACTGTGATTATAGGTTGTTTTGGCTGAGAAAACTGGAATCTGAATTTGAAAAAGGTGTTTCAAAATATATAATTAATGTTTGAGCTTTAAAGTGAGAAAAAGATTCTTGGCTTTAGTTTGTGTGGATGAGAAATGAGAATGGAGTCATGGGGCGCTGGGTTGGTGATATATATTGATGTTGGTACGATTTTTTAATAACAATATAACATATACTATATTTTTTTAAAAAAAAATTAATATCAGTTTATTTCCTCATTTATAAGAAAATATTTATTTAAAAAACTATATCACCTATCGTGTTGTTATTAGAAAGTTACATCAACCTTAATTTTTATTAATGTTGGTGTGGCTTTCTTAATGCTAATATACTTTCTAATAATAACATAACACGTGTTATAACTTGTTAAATATAAATTAATATTAAAGTGATTTTTTAATAATAACATGACGGTTGTATAGCTTATTAAATGAAGATTTTTTCGCGAAGAAGGAAATAAATCATTATTAATTTTTATTTAGAAAAATATTTCATATATCATATTATTATTGAAAAGTTACATTAACATCAATATATTACGCCAATTTAGTATCCTATAAAAAATTTTCTCATGACATAAGGGAAAGGTGGTGGTAAGTCAATGTCAGGATGACAAGTATATATATATATATATATATATATGAGATGGAATCTTTGTAGTGGAAAGTAACAGTTATTTTCTTTGGTATGCCATGGACTTCCAAATTTTGGATTTCAAATCAAGGGTTTTACAATCTAATTACTTTGGGTACCGTATATTTTTAATTATAAGATTTTAATTAAGAATATATGTTTTCTGTAATAAAGAATTGTATAGGATATTCTTTGAAAAGGTTGAGATGAGATATGAATTCTAGTTGTATGATCTTCCAAAATAATTTCAAATTTACATTTTAAAATAATAATTCAAAAATGAAAGATAATAAATATAACCTTAGCTCCAGAAGATGGTGAGCAGAATTCTATTATATTATCTTAAATTAATTTATTACGATAAAAAATAATAATAATAATAATAATAATACCTAGGATAAGTTTGCGGTTAATTTTCAGCTTTGTCTTTTGTCATAGATTAGTACCACCTGGGGCACTAGTAAAACATGTAAATTGTCCATTAGAAGTTTTCCAGTTTTATTTGTTAAACCAGAGAATAGATCTATGGGCTTTGCTTTCCTTGAAAACTGTTAACAAACATGAATTTTGCATCCTTGGGGTTTGTAGAACAGAAATGGAAGTGGAAAAGTTTACCAAACAGGCCAAATCATCAAATAATTTAAGAGAAATAAAATCCACTTAAGATGATTAAAATAATGTTTTCCAGTGATGAGAGTAACCTAAACCATTCTTACTCAAATTTAAGAGTAACCTGGACCATCCTCACTCAAATTAATACTATTAAAATAGACCGTATATATTATCTAAATTACATCACATGACAATATTGCATGCTGTGCAGCAACTTGAAAGAGGATGTAAATCATGCAATGAGGCTTCTTTCCTAAGATGGAATCAAATGGAAGCCTTTACATTTTCGCCTGACGGAGGCTAGGCAAACGTTGTCTTTGCATTCGAGTGAAGCTGCAGCAGCTCGCTTCACTCATCCACTTGAACACAGGGCTAGGACGTAGTGTATAGGTTAGGATAGGCTATCCTAGCCCACCTTAAAAATATATATAATTATATAATTATATAATTATATTTGTTTTAAAATTTATATATATATATATTTATTAATTGTTTTGATATCGAAATAAATATATATTTGCTCCAGGTAATTACATGTATTTTCTTACTTATGTTTATGTTTCTATTCAAATGTTATACATGTAATAATTTTATTTTATATATTAAATGTGAAAATTTGTCTAAGTTTTTTTATATTTTATTTTTTTATTATAATATTAGTTGCATAATATAATTTTTAAATTTAATATCTTTGGTGTTTTTTAAATGCATTCTTCGATTTGAAATGTGATAAAATTTGATGACTTTTATTTGTCAAAATATAGTTTATTTCTGTTTAACAAAGATTATTGATGTCACAACATTGTTATGCTATAATTCATATTTCACATTTAGTTTTCCTAACATACTTATTTATAATATGAATTTTGAAGGATGAGACTTATTATATCTACTTTAACTAGATATATTTTGTTTTTTAATTTATAACATATGTTAATACGTTGAAGTTCATTTAAAATTTTATTCTAACTCATCCTGATATAGAATTCTAACTACATCTCTGATCTGAAAGTTGGGTGCACTTGCACGGACACACCACTTATACAATCCCATAGCCAAATTGCGGGTTGCTAATTAAATGCTATATAATATCCGCTAGTTCGATCTGATGGCCAGGGATTGGTATTCTCCAAGCCCAGCCCAACCTATGTAGGGAATATTTCAAGATGTCAAGTGTGTCCACTTCTGTATCAATTAACTTCACCCAAAGTCTGTCTCAACCCCCATAATCAATACTATTTTAATTAATTTCGTTAAAACTTCTCTTTAAATAACATTCCATCATACTAATTTTGAATATTTTAAAATTTATTAAGAACCCACCATCACCTAATGAGGTGTAGTAGTAGAGAACTTTCATTCAATATAGTAATGATTTAAATTAGAGTGTTTATACTAAGGGACATAGTTAGGATTATACATCAAGGCGAGCCAAAATAAATTATTAAAGTGAACTTGGATGGTACGAAAAAAATTTATAAATTAAAAAACATATATAAACCTAGTTAAAGAAGACATAAGGAGTTTTATCCCTCAATATTCATTTAGTGTAATTTGTAAATAAATATGTTAATTAAAATGAGTAAAATGTCTATCCAAAAAAAAAAGTGAAAAGATAAAATGAATTATGAAAGAAATATAAAATGCAAGTACAATTAAATATCAATAAAGTAGGATCCAACAATATTAAATGATCAAACTTATCAATTTTGAAATATAGCATGATAGCATTATAGTAGTATCAACAACCTCTCCTTCAATATAGACAATCTCCATTTTTTACAATCATAAATTACAATCACACTTCAAATTAAAGAATACATTAGGAGATTTGAAAAATTAAGTGAAATTCCATATTCAAAGTATGAAACAAAATTTTTACATATGCAATATTTGAACAAAAATGCAAATATAAATTATAAGCTAGAAACATGAAATTGGTTTAGAAAAAAAAAATATTGATAAATTTTAATATAAATATAATTTTGTAATTATAAATTTTTCCAAGTATTTAAAAAAAAATGAGATTGGTCAAAATAGACTTGAGCCAACCTTAAATCCTATATTTCGTCTCTGGCTATGCTATTGGTGATATCTTAAAAAGTATATATCAAGAACTCATCTTCAATTGCTGAAGTTGAGTTAGTTTTGTGAATGTGGTTGTAATCTTTATTTTAGAGACAAACATTGACGAATGCTTCAAACTTTGAATTGGTTTCATTCAAACTAAAATTCAAGAGATGCAAATAAAAAATTTCCAGCTGTTTTTCAATATCCCTTTCGATATTGACTTCTTCTTCTTCTACTAATAGTACCCTTTTCATATATATATATATATATATATTCTTACACCTAGCCTAGTATAGAGTTCTTAGTTTCCTAATTTCTCGATGTCACATACGTGCCTTAATATGATTGATCGTTCATATTTTGAATACATAGACAAACAATTTCAACCAAACGTGAAGGCATACAAACAATATTACACGCATTATTTGCATTAAGTTTTGACTAACTTTCTCTTGTTATCAAAATCAAACTATGCTTTGTGAAGAAAAGAAAGACATATAAATATAATATTCCATTCCGTCAAACATAAAGTTAGAAATTCCTTTTTCCTCTCTTTAGACTTGTCGATGCAGGGTAGAAATTAGTTACATATAAAGATGGAGTTATGGATTGATATCTTCTCTGTTGGTAATTGGTATGGACATCCACCACACCATGCATGCACCAAATATAAGATATGCCGAAAGATATGGGATCCATGAATTTTCCTTGTATAAGCCAACAAGCTGTCTCTTGTCCTGCCAAGCTATTTTGTATATACAGGGTCCTTCTATAGTAAAGATGTGTTGAAGTTTTTATTTTAAGATTAGTAATTACAACTACTTATTTTCAATAGATTCTATGACAATAGTGGAACCTATTGAAGATGAATGGTTGTTTTTAATAATTCTGAAATAAAAATTTCAAAAAATCTTTATCTAAATATATATATGTATATAGAAGGACGTCCTTAAATTTTTATTTTAAAATTATTAAATACAATCATTCATCTTCAATGGGTTTCACTATTATCATGATATCCATTAGAAATATGTGATTATAATTAGTGATCTTAAAATAAAAATTTTTAAGACATCATTACTATTGAAAGATTATATATATATATATATAGATGTGTGGTTGGTTGTGGTGAGACATTAATTTGTGAGAAATAAATAGCATATAATGAAGCATGGCACAACAGTTATTGACTGGCATACAGTAGCAACTAGATTATAACATCCATCAGTAACTTCTCCAAAATAAGTCCATAGATTATGCTTTAAACACGCAGCAGTGACTTTGCCATGGTTGAAAATTATATTATTTTTTCCTTTCAATGTATTGGAATTTATGGTACAGAAAATGACCCATCATATAATATATTATTAATTAAGTCTACTTTATAACTCGTGTCACTTGATGATGAGTTTTAAAAATCAGCTTAAAAGTAACTGTCAAAGAAAACATTCAAAAACCAAAACTGCAAATGGATTGATCAAATTCAGTGAGAGATAAGAAAGCTATCAAAACAAAATAATAACATGGGGTGGAGTCTCTGAGTCCATAATGTCCATTTTGTATACATTTTGCAATGATTTCAGCAAACGTAAAGACCATCCTTGGTGTAATGATAGAATATGTTTATTAATTTCTCAATCTTACCTAAAAGATACTAACCCATTTATTTTAATATACATGTCTTCGTTGCTACCAACACGAGTATATAAAAAAATGCTGTTTTTCTTTTGCATTCAATAGATGCACAACATCGTTTGACGAATATTGGCCTTAAAAAATTGTCCTCCCTTTTTCTTTCCAAAGTAGCATATCTAAATATATCATATTTTTTGGCAGAAAGCAAAGGATTGCAATCAAAATGACCACTTTGGGTGATATGACTATATAGAGAACTACGAATTGAAGATGGTTGATTATTTGCTTATCATGTAATCTTGTCCTAAAAAAGTTATGAGATCAAAGACCTCCAATGTGTTTAATTTCTCAACAGACCAAATTCTCAAAAATAGTCTTTTAGTTTGTGGGGTGCTAAAATAACTAGGATTTTCTTCTCATCTCAACATTTCTTCTTTTTAAACCTTATAATTGATTCTCAATATAGTAACATATACACCTTAATCAGTACTTGATATTTTCTCCGGCTTTGCTATACATCTAGTAAATGTAGAAGAATGGATATCTTCCTTCGACATTTCTTGACATCCTTTGTGCTTCCTTCTTGGCTTTTCATTTTGGTCGTCTTGATTTTTTCTTATTTCTTCCTTTCCATAACTTATTTTATTTTTGTGTCGATTTTAATTTTTTTATTTTCTAATTTCATATATCAATTTTTCCAAAAAATTCTGATAATTAGGATAAAACCTTCCAAAATTGAGTTTTTTTTTTTTTTTAAAAAAAAAAAAAAAAAAAACTCATTGGAGATGACTAAAGGGCTATTTATGAACTTATGCATTCATTTAAAAACCTTTTAAAGTAAAAGTTGTTCAGACTTGATGTGTGAAAGTTAGTTTAATTTTTAAGACAAAAATGAAGAAATAGTACATTGAATAGTCTAATTTCAAATTTAATGTAATAAAATCAAATTTAAATCGAATTAGAGAGAAAAAAAAAAATAACAAATTTAAACTCAAATGGTTATTTCTTTTATATTTATATTTGTGAAAAGAATTCAATCATACTATATCTATTTATCAAATGGTGTTAGAATCCTGACCAAATGGTGTTAAATTATCATATATATATATATATATAAAACCCTGGAGGAAAATAAATTGCAAATGATTGGTTGGTGGTTGACCATAAATCAGATAAATACAATGAATTACGAGTAGAATCATTGTGAGAAGCATGAGACAATAAACCCCCTAGGGTATCTTGAACACATTTGAGATATCTTAATCTTTAACACATTTAATTTCATTTACTTAGTTAATCACATTATAGCCATTTGATCCCACAAATTACGCTATCATTGGCTAACAATGAGAAGATTTGGTACGCTATAATCACATAATTTGAGAGTGGATAATTAACACTCAATTCAATGTGATGGACATATTCTCAACTTGAACACGTGACCTCCAATATAAATTGATCAGTCATTTCAACTTAAAATCACAATTTCTTTTGTTAATTGAAACTCGTATCCCCCTATATGAATAGATGAGTCATTGCAACCTAAAAACACATCTTCCTTTGTAAATTGAAACTCTACCTTTGTCGCTTAGATTTTCTCTATAAAATCATTGCAGAGGTGATCGTAGCAATGATTTGTTGGCAACGGAATTACATCAATATTACTGGAGAATCCTGAGAGCTCTCAATTGCACCCGTTTTGCAAATTCAATCAAGACATTTATAACCTAGTTGGGATAGGCTCTCCCTAAATTCTTTACCCTTGACTCGGTAATCCTTCTTATGTGGCAAGTTAGTTAGTTGACTTCTAATTAACGTAGACTTTCATATCAATATATAATTCAAACTCTTTTTTATTTATTAGATTAGATTAGATTGAATAAAATTAGATTAGAATGAAATGAATTTAATTAAATATATCTCAAAAATTTATTTAATATATTATATTAAATTGAATAAAATAAGATTTTTTTTTTTGATAAAGGAATAAAATGAGATTAGATTAGAATGTATTAAATTAAATATAATTCGAAAACTCTTTCTATTTATTATTTTGGAATTCATTGAATGATATAAGATTTGATTATACTGTCTTGGTTGGAATTGATTTATAATTTTTATGGTTTTGCATTGAATTAAATGATGTGAGATCAGATAAGACAGAAATTTGATTGAATTTTAATCACATAATAGGCAATCTACAGCTAGTAGTTAATCAAACAACAGAGGGGTTTATATTTGACAGAACTACAAGGACAAAGGACGGTGGGGTTAGATTTGACATTTCCGACACAAGGAACCGTTTGGTATGCCTTCGGCGTGGAAAGTAAAAGTTCGAAATAGGAAAACGATTTCATTTGACAGCTTTTCCCACTTTTTAAACCCACCCACTGACGCAAAGAACCCTCACCCACTTTTATCTTTCTAATTTTTGTAAAAGAAAAGGAAGAATTTTGATACTCTGACCTACCTGTCTTTGCAAACTGTTCAATCAAGTCCGGTTCAGATACAAGAACCGGGCCTGTCTTAGTCTCCCAAGCAGCGGACAGCTGTCAGTTGATGAACAGTATCTTCCGAGCCAAGAGCCCTTTTACCCACTACACTCCAATAACCCTTTTACCTCTATCTTTTGTCCGGATGCTTAGGACCCAACCTGTGTAGCATGACTTGGTGGGCCCGACATATCTGGACGTGACTTTACGAAACTACCCAACCGACTTTCCATTTTGAACCGAACTGGATTACAACCTTCAAAAATCAGCAAGATCCAGGTGGCAGGGCGTCTCGGAGGATAACCGAGTTATTAAAATAGTATTTTTAAAAAATATTTTCAAAAATAAAAAATATATTTTAAAAACAATGTTTTTAAAAATAATAATATATTAAATAATATTTTTAAAATTATATTTTATAAAGGAGAAATGATAAAAGGTTGTTTGATATTATTTTTAAAAATAAATAAAAATTAAAATAATATTTAGATGTAAATGTTAAAAATAAATATTTTTACTTTTTTAAGTTTTATTATATAAAAAATATATAATTTTTAAAAATAATAAAAAAATTATTTTTAATTTTTATTTTCAATTTTATTATATATTTTTATAAACATATTTTTTATTTTTAAAAAAATATTTTTAATTACAATTAATAGATATATTTTCAAACGTTTTTTGTTTTTTAAAATAAAACACAGTTATTAAAAATGGTACTAGACACCGCCTAAATTATCCTTTCTTTTTCTGCTTTTAGCCTTGTTCGCAAGGGGTAATATAGTCACAGAGACGGTCACAGTTGCTCATACTTGTCATCAGTCAACAATGTCCTTCACGTAAATTAGTTTCCAATCCAAGGCTATTTCTGGAATCACGGTGACAAATAGAGCGAGGAAAGACATGTTTGATATTTAAATAAGACCGTGATGGTCATTTCAGATCCGTGTATTCCTCTTCTCTGTTTCACGGCAATTTAAAGCCCAAAAAAATCCAAAAGCAAAAGAAAAACAAAAATCACATACACAAAATTTGAAGCTCACCCAACAACAACACCACCAACAAACCCTCACTCACTGTCAGATCTAACAATTTATTGTCGCAGATCTTCACCGTCACTTCGCTGTGAACTTCTCTCAGTTTCAGGTATTTCTCCTCTGTCGTTTTCCCGAGAAAATGATGAAGAAACTGTTGTATTATCTGAAACCAACGATTGGGGTTCTAGGTTTTTATCAATTTGTGTTTTTTTCGTTTACGAATCTGTTTGTTTTTCACACTGGGCTCTTGTGACTTGTATGTGTAGGAAGATCTGGTTAGAAACAGTGGAGATTTGTGTTGAATCGATGTTCGTATTGGATCTATCATGGAGAAGATCATCTAGTCATCACGAAGCAGTAAAGCTGTGACCTTTAACGGTAGATCTATTGGCTTATATAGCAGAATTGGCGTAACTCGGAGTGAGTTGTTCGACTCAGTGATGGAGACTCTCGTTGTCGTCGCTCAACATAGGAATCAGTACCACGGTAGAGTCAAGGCAAACGGGCCGGCCCGATTTGGTTCCTCGCCGTCTAAGAACTTCAGGGACATAAACTGTAGGACTTTCCAGTCCGGGTCAGGTATACTTCCGACCCCGATCAAGGCCTTGTCTACTCCTGAAACCAAACGCTCCTCTTCTTTTATTTCTTTTCCTTCGTCTTCACCGAAAACACGATCACCATCACCAGCTGTCAACTTCAAATCTCGCTCTGTTGACAACACCACGACAAAATCGAAAACCTCTGTTAAGAGCAACCCGATTGCTATAAACGTCAAGACCCCTAAAAGCGAGAGGGCTTTTAATGAGAAATTCCCAAATGATTTCGAGACTCGGTCATTCTCCGAGAGGTGGGCCGGCCCGGCATACTCCAACTCGCCGCCTCCGAGTTCACTCCCGATTCCAAAGTTTTCAGTGCGGCCAAAACGCACCGTTTCGCTCGAGTTGCCTGTAGCTAATTATGAATCTGGTATTGAAATGAGCCACCCTATTGCTAAATCCGCACCAGCATCACCAACTAGGGAGCATACTGGTAGTAGTAGTAGAGATGTTTATGTTAGTGCTGACTCGGCGACCAAGACCCTGCGTCGCATCCTCAATCTTGACCATGATGATCAGTGAAGGTGGGAGGAGCTTTTAACGGCTCCTGTACATAAGTTTAGTTTATGGAAGTGGGTTTAGTGGTAGATTGTATATACAGTCAACATAATAAAGTGTTGGGTTGGTAGTATGAGTCGTTGTAATTGGGTTGTTGGTTGCCTTAGCTTTTGCTTTGATTTGGTAGTGAGTTTGTCTAATGTTTAGGTTTTGGAGGGAGGGAGTGGGGGTGGTGGTGGGCAACTGACTGTTATGGCTCTGGTGGGTCAACAATCTCCGTTTTTCATTTGGAGTAGGGCAAGATATGTGTAGTAAGGGTGTTACGATATGGATAGAAGTTGATTTCGAATATTTTAGGAAGCGGAAGGGAAGTTGGAAATTTGATCTTGAGGTGATAGAATGCCTGCAGTCTTGAGGTGGAGCAGTTAACGACTATATAAGCTACTTGGCTTGGTGAAAAATTAAATTTTTGTTAGTTCTTTGGTCGAAAATGTTAAGTTCTCAGTATAATCTTCTCAATAGGATAGAATTGTTGATTCTCTACTATTGCATACCTAAGTGAAACTTAGGCCTGTAATATCAGATATATGTGTATATACTGTAGAATCTTGATTAGAATGCTCACAAATTCCTTAGGTTTCTGTTTATTCTTGTTGTTCATCTCTATATCCTTTGTTTCAATTTCAATGCCTTTTCTTTGCGATAGTCTGACTTTGATTAGAATCTTTCTTTTTGAGTTAACTGTTGCTGCAATTGGCGGCCTAGATTATCATTGTCTCATAACTGGTTTCTTTGGTCCAACAATCAGGCATCTCTTCCTCCTGATACTCACAGTCTCTTATTTCGTTTTTTATTTAGTTAAACGCTTTGACTCTTTTTGTATACCCCTGTTTGTTCCCCTTTGCTATCTTTTCCTGTTTTTTAAGAGGGAAAAGTAGGAATGGGAAGTAAACCTAGTTAGTTGCTGCTTCTGCTTCTTAAGTTACTCTGATCTGTGTTGCTTCTATCCTGTTGTAAGCTCTAGCACTAGTTGCTTGTTCTTTTTGAGTGGAAACTACATTTCTCGCTCGGTTATCGAAACCCATGTGTTCCTTGGAGATAGTTGACTTGTGCCAAGCCATTTACAAGGTAATAATTTCCAAACTCTTAATTTTTTAATGCCCTAGTTAATAACTGTGTCTTGATTTAACAATTAGGTACTTATGTCTGATCGACATTTGTGGTTTGCAGGGTACCAACATGAGAAGCATTCGGGAAGCTTTTCCATGGTAGTACGTGTTTGTGGTGGATCTTTGTTATAGGTTTAGTATTGACAGTAAGTCATGTATGGAACCATATGCAGCTTGTGGCTTGTTGCTTCTGAATTAGAACTGAAAATTGTCGTATCTTTGTGTTCTTGTATCAGTAGTCCCTTAAACCTGTTGAGTTAATATGTAGTCTTGAGCTTAGACTTCCGAATTTTCTTAGTGGTTATGCTATCTGAGTAGTTTGCATTTTTTATATGAATGTTTTTCTATTTAATGTTGTGGTGGTTATAAGTTGGTCTTATTGTTATTACCTTCTTAGAACCTTGAATGAATTTGTAGGTGCGATCTTTGATGGAATTTGTCTTTGTGACTTTTTAATTGTGCGAGAACTAAATTCTGATATATGTGAAAAATAGCCTGGGACTAAAAATTTTCATATAATGTTAATTTCTTAATCTACGTGTTAATTTTAATTCTAGTACAGCTGCTGCGGCAGTGTTTTATGCAAAATGTATTCTCCCAACAGAGAGTGGGAAGAGTGATGTTATCATATAAGGTTTTATGGTGCGATGTGATCTTTTGATAATTTAGAGTCCATTTATTTTTTGTACCTGGATACTTCGTGTAGAATTTCCTCACATTTTCAGGTGCCAGATTCTTTATATAGGAAAGCGGCAGTTGCAATGTTGTAGAAGCCCTATGCTTTATTGTGCTTATGTACTCATAAAAGGATTAAGGGCCATCACTTCCTTCACCCACCTACAGATTTTGAACCCAAAGCTTTTGAGCATTGACTTCTAGGGAGCGATTACTAGTGTAATGTAAAATAATAGTGCCAATTACATTCAAAAAAAAAAAAAATTAGTGCCAATGCTGTTCAAGTAGACTCCAATTTCTACGTATAAAAAACAATTGTTTTAGGTTTTATTGTCTTGAAGTTTTGCTGGCAACAATCTCAAATTTGAGGGTCTTGATGCATCCTGTGGGTTATTGCTCGCTATATGAAATGTTCTGTGTGAAAAAAAATCATTGACATTGGTTTGATAAGATGTGTCTTTGTTTATGGAAATGAATGATTAGTCGAAGATAAGGTTTTGAACACGAAAAGAATTTTATTGGAATGACGTGACTATGGACTATTTCATTAGGAGTGGCAGGAAAAGAATAATTAAAATGCCCAAGTAAAAGATCATGCTTATCATTTATTAATAGAATGAGAAAGGAAGGGATATTTATAATTTCTTTCCTAATGTCTGATCCTAATATGAAATACCTTCCCGTAGTTTTTTAAATAGTTGTTTTGGCTCCCGCTGTCAGTTTTTCCGTTAAAATATTGACTAAAACAGTAAATAATTATGTTTGCCTCGTTTTAAATTTAATTAAAATTAAATTATGAAATCAAAATTATGAAATAAAATTATATAAAAAAAATCTTCATAGTCCATTTTTAAAATGAACGGTAAAAATTAATTTAAAAATAAAATTTTATATTTATATTTATTTTTAAAATTAATTTTAAAATTTTATTAAAAATAAAAATAATAGATTTTCACTGTCCATCTTTAAAGAGGAAAGAATTAAACAAAAAAATCTGAAATAAAAAGAAAAAAATTGTTGAAAAAAGAGAAATTAATAAACAAAATTAACTCAGATCTTTAAATTAAAGAGATCTTCAAAATATTTAAAAAAAAAAAAAACAATCACCATCTAACATCACCACACACCCAATTCATCCAAATCACAATCCAGAACTTCAATTCACTGTTCTAAATTTCTAATTGACGATCAATCCACCATTCTTAATTCAGTACTTCACCACACACCACCACCAAACCCAACACCAGCCAACAACACAACCTCCAACTGAAACCACCAAAACCCGTTAACACCAACCAACACCACCACAGAAACCCAAAACAAATCACCAAAACCCATTATCAACACCACCAACACAACCTCGAATGGTATGGTCTCTTTCTGTCCCTCATCTTTCGGGATCCTTGGGAAGTATGGATCAAATCATCCAAGTGTTGGTTTTGTAAAATACGACAAATTATGAACAAGCCCCGCTAGCTGTAAGTTTTTAATTGGATGACTCATGAGTATACCATGTCATTTGTTTGCATATTGTACGCAGTAAAATTTTTCCGCTCCTGTATTCATTAAAGGATAGTTTTAAATAAGTACATGTTAAGATTCTATAAAATTCTAAATGGGCTAGTAAATTGAAGTAAAAAGTCATGTGTCTAAAGGATACATATTAACACACAATGAAAATATCCTCTTTGGTGATCATTCCAACCACTACAGTGACAACCTGACTCGAGAGCTTGCATACCATCTTGATGGGTGCATATTTGCACTCAATAAAGAGATTATAGACCTGCTATCAAGAGCCAATTCTGCTCTGCTTTCCCTTATTTATATTAAAAATTTAAAACTAGTTCAAACAAAAAAATTTAAAATTATAAGATAGTTGATATCCAAATGATATTTTGGCAATAAGTACAATAAACACCCAAAATAACACTATAAATGATATTTCAAAATCAATCTATTACAACAAACACCCAAACAAATGTTAATTATATTCTTATTAAAATAAATTTATTCATATATTTTTTATTTGTAAACAATTAGATTATTAACTTTCTTCATTAGCTATTAGTTTATGTCTTTTGATTATCTATGTTGAAATAATTTCTGAACTTTTATTCACTCATACACTTCATTGCACTTGGGAGCAATTTATTGGTTCTGGATTACCTTTATTATGACTAAAGAAGAAGAAGCAAACCACAAAATTCCAAACCATTTCTTTTGATTTCAATAATGGAAGCCACTGCAATGAACTTTTACAGTATAAGTGGACATTTCAATGATGAGATACCAAATTCATAAATGGATATGTCATGTCACTGGCCATTGAAATTGTATCCTCAGCAATCTCTTCGAGCTCTGACTCCAGTGTCATACAAGAGATCTGTATACAACTTTATGTCTCTAACCTTAGAGGGTGCCTCATTATACAAATTCTTGGAGGAATAATTTCTTAATTCTGTTTAATTTGGCATTCCATCTTCTATACTTATATCCTTCTCAGAAACATAATTCACTGGCCTATAAAAACTGAAATCAATATGTTATAATATTAAACACATTATTGTAGCCTACTGTTTGCGCCTTTGGTTAAAAGCCACAGCCTTCATGCCTCTTGGTGTGGGTTTTACATCCTATAGCAACATTCCCTTACCAATTTATGTGGATAGCCTCTCCACTCATGTGTGGGCCACTCCCCCACTTCCACATGGGTCAATCCCTCTCATATGGGAGCAGTTCTTTAGGCCACGCCATTAGTGTCTTATCCCGGTTGGTTTTGATAGTCTCCTGATCCAGTCTCATAAATCAATATATATATATATATTAAACACATTATTATAACGATCTCAGTTTTCTCTATTCTAACAAAAAGAAGTGTAGAATAAAAAAAAATGCCCTTTTTTGAAGGGAGTAAACTTTGATATTTGAAATAAAATTAGGTTTTGACAAAGATTATGGTTGTGTAGCGTATTTTGATTTGCTTTTAACTAAATTATTTTGACCAAGTTAACCCTTATCTTTAATTTTTTTATAAAAAAAATACACAAATAAGATTTTTGGATGGTATATCTGTACTCAGATATTCTTCATTGAATTATATCAATACTGTCTCTAGAGTACAAATTAAATATAAAAAAATAAAATTAAAATTAAAGAACATATATTTAATATCTTAATGTGCAAGCCATGATGCATTTATATTCCAAAAATCAAATATAAACTTCTTATTTACTTTTAAATTTTAAAAATGATAACACGTCGTCTTTCAATTTATTAGTGATTGTAGCACAGAGGATATTAAAAAAAAAAAAAAAAAAAAAACATCTCATCCTAATTTTTGTTGTTGGTGGAGACTGAAGAACGCAAAAGAGACTAAAAGGTTGTTTGCCAAGTTGATATGGGTTTCTAGATCCATGCCAAAAGGCCTTGCAATTTGACTAATTATTAATCCATTCAACAGGAGAATATTGTAGAGGCACAAGTACTGGAACTAAAATTTGTTTGCGCATTGGAGTTCAAAGGCAAATGAATGGACTTAAGAAACCGGCATATATCAGATTCCAATAAGTTAACTGGAATTTTATATTACACTAATCTGAGTGTTGAGATTGATATCTTCATAAGCCATTAGTTTATGTCTTTTGATTATCCTAATTTTTTTTTTAAGCAGTCTTTTGATTATCTTTTACACGATCATATTTATCAATTTTCATTATAATACTAAGATAGTTCTGAGCCCATGATGTCACCCACATATTGCTTCACTGAGGTTCTCTCTCATCCGTTTGTTATATAAAATAGAGGAAGAATTGTTTGCATTAGCTAGCAATCATGATACATATTGATTAGGGTATTAAAATTTATACAAGATTTCATAAGTAAACAATTATAACCCCTTGATTTCCTTCCAACTGGGACTAATTTAACAAAAATAGTTATTATCCATTTATAGCTTGCGGCATAGTATTTTATTTATGCAATAAAGCTAATCACATAATAAATTTATGTGGTACGACGCTTTGTGAAAGATAAACACACCAGTTATTTTATAGCTTGCTCCAGTGAATTTCATTTTTTTTTTTAAGACAAATGGATGACATATATATGTTGTGTTATTATCTAGCAGCAATTTATTCTTCTAGATCGATTATCAGGCATAGGCCTGATATCTGCTTTCCGATTCATGCTAATAATTCATATTAATTATTCAATATTTATCTTGATTACGCATCAGATATTCCTACCTACTATATTTACTATTGGTCTGGAAAAAGACACGACTTTGGTTCTTTTTCTTTGAAAAAGTCAGTTTTAGATCTAATTTCTCATAATATAATTTTTATTGAGATGCGTACTCGAAAAATAGACAAATAGAGCCATGGGGGCAGATAGGATAAGGCACACAAAGGGGAGATTCTCTCTTGAGTGAAATAATTGGTCCCCCTCTATAATTATATGTCCTCATGTATAATTGCTCTGAAATATAATAAAGAAATAAAGATAAGGCAAGTTTTCAATCATGCATCATCATATCATGTATCATCTACAGTAAGCCAAAAAAAGAAATAAATTGTGGGTAAAAGCAATCATATCATTCATCACTAAAACAAATATCAAACTCTACATCATCTCTCCTCTCTTATCTCTAAGACGATTGAAAAAAAAAAAAAAAAAAAACACCCAAATTATTCCACTAATCTTTTTTTTTTTCTCTCCCTAAAATCAATCATTTTCTTTTGATCATGATCATGGGAAATTTGTGACTGCTACATTAAAAGAGCTCTGATCAAAGTGTAGGACAGAACTAAAGAATCAAGAACAAATCCTGTAAGCATCTTGAAATTATCCTTAATTCTCCAGTCCATCTAGCATCATTTCTTGATAGCGGCATTCCTGACTGCAAAAAGCTTTCTCACCTCTGCATTACAAAATCAGGCTTTGAATGAGATTGGATCATAATAAATTATAATGCTATGCTTAATATAAAGTGTTGTATAGTAAAGTCCATTTTAATAATTTTATATAGTTTTATAAGACAAAGCTGTACTTTAAAAGGCTGCACAAACTAGCTTTCTTTATTGGAATCCTATACTGTCTGTTAACCCAGAAAGAGAAAACAAAAGGGTCCGTCCCTTAATTGAAGTACATGCCCAGAAAATTAATTTTCTGCAACTATCAAAATTCTTTGAAATATAAATGTCACGATAACATAATATGATAAGTCTAAATTAAAACTTTTTCACTGAGGGTACTTGAGCTATATATGATCAATGAGTCCTCCTAGCTACGGCTACCAATTAAAGAATCCAAAACAAAGTAATGGCATTAAACAAAGACAAAAGTAAATGAACAAAAACCTGTAAATGTAAATGTCATTTTTCTGTTCAAGATTCTTCTTGCAGGTGTAGCAAAAGCTGAGGAAGTTCTCCAGGGGAGAGTTGGTCATCTTATCTGATAAAGAATAGTAGCTCTCTATAATGCAGTTATCAAATATATGAGTAGTTTTTGGCTTGGGTCCATGAGATATAACACATGTATAATCCTCAGAAAGCTCCATTTCACTAGCGGAGAGACAGCCTGTGACAACTCTAGGGGAATCCTTCGTCTGGGTACCGGAATTGGCTGACCCGGTTGGTGATGATAATTGTGTGTTCTTGGTTTTAATGCCAAATTCAACTGGAGAGTTTGGGGACTGATTAGTTGGAGAAACATTAGAGGGAGGCAAGGGAGGTATTTGAACTCTAAGCTTGGTTCCAAAGATGACCATTTTGTTACATGGCTTAGAAGCTGAAGCTGAAGATGATGAAGAACAGGTTGAAGAAGATATTGAATTTTCTTCAATGGTTTTATGATCAGTTAGAATATCAACAAGAACTAGGCCAATGCCTTTAGAGTCTGATTTCTGATCCCTTGAAAATTGCTTGTTTTCGGACAAAAGCTTCGGTGATTTTGGTGTGTTGATTTCATACCAAAGGGGGACGTTAACAAAAGAAGAGAATGGTTTTGCGTCGAGGGTTGAAGTTGGACTGTTGACGGCCTCATGAGTTTGATCACCCAGACATTTTGTGGTAAAAGCTTTGAATCTTGGAGATACCAAGAAAGATGGGATTGGTTTTCTGTAGTTGTGGGTGGGGGATGATGATTGAAAGCTGTGATCAGTCATTAAAGCTTGCTTGCTGGTCACTGCTCTTGATCTATTCCTCAGCATTACTATTATCTATTAGCAGATGATGATTCTCAACCCACAAGTTGATCAAATTTCATTTTCCCTGCATAAAAAAAAGGAAAGATACAGATTCAAGATTTAGTTCAAGTGATTGAAAAGAAACAATAAGCGATGCATTGAATAAACGAAACTGTTATCAACTCACCTAAACAAACATGAAGGTTCAAAAGTGTGCCTGGAAATGCCTCTCTCTCTCTCTCTCTCTCTCTAAATTTTACACAAAAACCCAGAACAATAAAAAAAAAAAAAAAAAAAAAAAACTGACGACAGGATACTCTCTAGGAAGTTGAAATGCCTCCTAAATCTCTGTAGCCTCCATGTGTGAGAAAAGTAAAATACAAGTGAATAAAAACGGGGTATTGCTCTTCTTTTCCCTGAGTTTCTCTCTATTGTTCTTCATCAAGAACAAGAATCAGTTCCCGTAATCATAATAATAACCTCGCATGCATGTCACATGACCATCTAACTGCTGCTGACATGAACAAAACAGCACTTCTGGCAATAACAGCAAAATTAAAAACAAGTCTGATCTCTCTCTCTCTCTATATATATATACACACACACCCTAGTTGTCAGTTTCTGGCAAGAATTCAGAGGTATAAATTGTTTTGACACCCCCTATGAGGAAAAAAAAAAAGAACCATAATAATTACCATGCATAAATAAAAGATAAGTTGCTTTTTCTCTCTCAACTTAGTTTTCTTTTTATGGGATTTGAGCTTCCAACTCTCGCTCTGCCACTTGCACTTTATTCGGTTTACAGTACTGAAAATGGCTACGAACAGGTTAGTAGAACATGTATGGAGAGAAACAAATTTAAACTTATAAAAGAGGAAGAGTAGCGTTATGGGGTTTGCCTTTTAAAGAGAGAGCTGAGAGAGAGAGTCGTGTGCATGAGAATCAGTGGTTTTGACAATGCTACCCAAGCAACCAATAGCAGTTTTATATTGTTATTATTTAATTTTTTTTTGGTTAAATGAAAAAAAAAAAATAATAGAGTGAAATTTGTCCTTTAGTGAAGAGCAATTTTCTTTGCTATAGTTGATGCTATTTTGTCCTGACTGTCAAGGGGCTGGTCACTGTTTCGATTTCAGAACTGTTACACTGCCTGCAACAGTCATGAATGCAGAAATAAACGCACGCACTTGCAGGGAATACTGCTCAACGATGTCGCCCTATCTACCCTTTTCTGCTGCTTCACTTAAACTATTAGTGAACTCAATTTCAAGCCTCGGTTGAGTCACTGACTCGTATGTTAATGTGTCGATTCTCAAATCTCAACATAGTCACATCTAATAACAAACTTTGAGACTTAGAAATTACTTATGTGATATCATAGTTCTGATATATTTATTTTCAACGTGTAGAAACAAATATAATTTTTGTTTACTGTTAATGTTTTGAAAATGAAAAAAGTACTTCGTTAATGAGCCAGGAAGCAGGGAGTTTGTAGAAAAGGAGAAAAAAATAATAGATGTAACGGTCAAATTATACATTTAGGGTACGTTTGGATTGTTATATTGAAGACTCGATTGGATATAAGGTAGATTATTTTCTTTGTGTCCAATGTTAGGCTCGGGGTTTGGATTGGATTTCTCATTGATGTACAGTGCTTTTATATACTACAAATGCAGGACATGAGAAACCCAATTTCAACTTGGGTTTCATTAAATATCTTGATTGAGATTGATGTGTTTAACCTTTTCAATTATTTTTCCCCTTTTTAATCCATAAGCTCTGTCTCTTCGTAATTTTTATTTTCTAGTTGGGAGCCTTTTCTCTCATTTTATATTATATTACATCATTTATTTTTTTAATATTATAATATATAAAAATAAGTTAAACAAATTATAATATACTAAAATTATTAATATTATCCTTAAAAAAATTATTAATATTAATTTTATTATTATTAGAAAATAATTTATTTTCTAAAAATAAAGCAAAATAATTTTAAATTATTTTAACTTAATTAAATATAATTTAATTTAATATTAAATTTAATAATACATAATTTAATCCAATTCAATATAATTTAACTTAGTAAATCAAATGCATCATAGTTTGTGAAGTGTAGTACACTGTAAAATGTGGGTTTGAATGGGAAATGAATGTAGTGATTATTGGGGCTGACAGTGGTGTGCGGAGAAGTGGGGACCATTAGAGGAGGGGGGGACCCAACTAAACTGTTTCGTTTAATCCTGTAATTAAAGCTTTCTTTAAAGTCCACGTGTATTTGTCTATCAATCATTCAACCAGGGCCCACTTCAAGTGGGTTTCGACTCTCGAATTGTCTTTATTCTCAACCCTTATTTATTTGGAATAACTTTACGTAGTCCTTATATTTTCAAAAAAACTTCTCGTTTTTAAATACGAATTTATTTATATCTCCCATGACCCCTTAAGTTTCTAATATATATCATTTTAGTCTCTATCATTAATCAACTATTAGTCAACTTTAACAAAAAAAGGTTATTTTTGTTATTTCAATTACCTTAAAAGTTAAATATTAAAAAGAAAAATTTTTAAAAAAAATTGTGATCATTGTAATAAATTAAATTTTTAAATATATAATTAAATTAAAAAAATCAAAATTTATAAAGTAAAAAAACAAGAAAAAAGGAAACCTATGACAGATGGAGAGACTCTCCATCTCTTTTGTGTTCAATTCAATGGAGGTTCGACCTCCATTGAACATCTTCTTGTTCGATTTGGGAATGCAAAGTCTGGTGTTGAAGGTGTGGTTGTAGTTGGCGATGGTGGCAGTGAAGGCGTCAAAGAGGATAAGAGAGAAGAGGACATAGAATGAGAGAGGTTGAGAGAGACGGTGGATTTGTTGCGGTAGCGAGGGCAGAAGAGAGAGGTATCAAGAGAATAGGAGAAAGTGGAGGATTTGGAGGTGGGGTTTTTAGTGGTAGTTAGGGCAGAAGATTTGCGGTTGCAAGAGCAAAGGATTTGGAGGTGGGTTTTATGGTGGAGGATTCATTTGCTTTTTCGATTAAGGGGTTGTGTGATTAAGTTTTCGAATTCAATTGAGGAAAGCAAAGGAGGAAGTGGTGGTTGTGTTGGTGGTGGAAATGGAGGTGGTTGTTGAGAGATGAGGTGGGATTGAGTGCTTGTTTGAGTTGATCATTGGTGTGGCTTGTGTTGCTTGCTTTTCTTCTTAAGTTTGGTCTTTTTTTTTTTTCTTTTTTTTTTCTCGAAAGATTTTTTTTAACCTTTTCAATGGAAAAAAATTATCTTTAATTGTTGAACCCAGATCTTCAACTATTCAAGATCTTGGGATTGAACCCAATTGAAGATCTAGGTTCAACTATATCCACTTTCTATTTTTTCAAATCTTTTTCAAAAGTTTTAAATTTTGATTTTTTTAAAAATTTATTTACACATAATCTCTAACATTTATAATTGTAATTAATGGTAGAGATTTCAAAATTTTATTAAATTTTTATTTTTATTTTTTATTTCTAAAAATGTTTTTATTTATTATTTATTTATTATTTTTTAAATTAAA
The DNA here is from genome assembly GCA_021234005.1 of Nephelium lappaceum. Lineage (NCBI taxonomy): Eukaryota > Viridiplantae > Streptophyta > Magnoliopsida > Sapindales > Sapindaceae > Nephelium > Nephelium lappaceum. Next base: position 6,294,005 of record CM037999.1, on the reverse strand, counting down.
ATATTCACCATCCATCACAACCTGATGGATGATGGAAATTTAATTTTTTAATTTTATTATGTTTTATAAAGAGTAATTTGGTAATCTTAAACTAGGGGTACAATAGTTGATATACATTTTTTTTGTTAGTTTTGACTATTAAAATTCTGGTCAAAATGATTAAAGTAATATATTTTTCAAACAAGAGAGATTATGGAAAGCATAAATGAATTTACACCTGAAAATGAGAATTTTTCTAAAAATATAGGGACCCCAATAAAGTGTTTCCTTTTATTTATTTATTTTTTTGCAAAATATGCCGGACCGTAAAATTTAGCTAGGGACATATCATTATAAAATATTATTTATATAATTCAAATATCTAAAATTATAAATAAAAAATGTTTATTTTCAAAATAATTTTGTTTAAATATTTATAAATAATATATAATAAAATTTAAATTGTCTCAATAAGAGTGCATAAAAAAAATATACAACCACGACTTAAAGGTACGTATCTTTTTATTATTTTTATCATAATCAAAATAATCAATTAATGAATTTAAACTCCTTATGTTTATTGGTAATCTCACTTATTATGCATTGATTTTTAAATAAATATTTATTAATGATAATTTATTAACTTATTATATATTATATAAGTTAAATTTACACTAAAAATTTAAAATACAAATTGTTATATGGATTGAGATATATAACATTATGAATACATTAATTAATTTTGTTTAATATTTATTAGAGAATTGATCGAAATATGCCCTGAGTCTGGAAATGGTATATAAAATTAATAGTAATAATAAATTATTGGATTTGCGTGAAGAAGTGACTAATTGTCTGGCTAAAGTTTCTATTGGTGCCTTTAATTAATCATAGTCGAGGGTGACATTCTAATAATACTCATTTTGCCAACAAACACACGTATCATAATTAAAGCTATTAAAATCGAAAGGTAGTTTCATTCACAATTTACATATCACCTTTTTTTTAAAAAATAAAAATCAAGGGACGAAAAAATTTAAGTGAAACATTATTTCTATTAAATTAGACATTCATACCCAATTACCCATTACATTTTTCTAATTATTTCCTTTTCATGGATCAATCTGAAACTTGTGGCTGCCCGGTCGGGGTAAGTAAGTTGATTGCCCACTAACCGTGAGAAATTAAACTCTTCCTCCGATTTGTTACTAAAAAAAAATTTCAATACACTAGAGTGTATATATTTCATTATTAAAATCATATTATGTGTCATAAAATCATACTTAATTAATTATTTAAATTATCAATATGATATTATTAAACTTAGTGTATGGTTTACTTAGCGCCAGCGAGACGTGTGCGACAAAATCCATGCTAAAAGTTAAAGTAAGAGGGACCCATTAAAACCTATTGAGAGTCTCGTCAGTCATCCAGATCAAAGCCGAAAATGCCATTGAAGTGCGGTTATGGGTCCAGCAGAGGGCCGTGCTTTCAACTTTGTTAACGTGTACTCGGGTTCCTTCCTTTGGGGCCACTTCTTCGTGTGCCCACTCTGTAAAGAATGGAAAAATATATTTTTTTTGAGAAAAGAATAGAAAAATATATCGGTCTTTCTAGTTTTGGGATTGTTTTTTCAACTTCCTTTGCTGCTTCTTTTCCTTGTAGAGATGATTAGGACAGGTTCTTATCCAATACAATTTTTGTCAAGTGTTGGTAGCTGGTCGTTGTACCACTGAGGTTCTAAGTTTTTATATAGTTTCTACTTTTTATTCACCAGGGGTCAAATATATTAATTCAACCTTTGCAATCACCATATAATTTGAAAATTTTAGTTTTGACCTAATTATAAGTTAAACTGTGTTGTGTTCTCTCTCACGCACAGATAAGTTAAATGGAGCTCTTCTCTAATACAAAGTCATCTTCTTAATTTATAGTTTGATGAATGATGAATTCAGTAGTCAAAAGTTCTTATTCAAGTGAGTGTTTAAATTTGACCATTTTAATCAATTTAAATTTATTTATTATATAGTACTTAATAGAAACGAAGTACAAGTTAAAAGTAAAACTATTTTTTCAGTACTTTTTCTAACATTCATACCTAAAATGCAACAGGGACATGTACTACATTAGCACTTTTGTTGTGCAAAGAGTACATATGAGATAATGGGGTATATATACTATTCTAAACTCAGAGAAAGGATTCTCATGTCTTTTTAGAGCATCAATTCAGTTCCCAATTCTTAAGGTATATATATATATACTTTAACTACTTTTTATAAGCCATTTAACTTTTCTTTATCAGTTTCTCTCACAAAGAAGTTGAAACATTGTTAAAGATAAAACGACCAATTTAAGAAGAGAATTTCAAAATTATATATACAAAAAAAGTTCATTGTATGTCTGGTACTTCAATTAAATGATAGTGAAAGCATTATAAATATCGTGCTGCAGACATCTAATGTATTCTGCAAATACTCAATGAGTTTCAACTGCCAATCTGAAGATGATTATGAATGTACAATTCATTGAGGATGTATATTGAAATATATCTACATTACTCAATAATAAAGTAAAATTGTCTTTCTCTGTGTCTGCTCATTACTTGACGTATTCAATTAAATAATTTTTTTAAAAAAAGAGGCAGCCTTATCCACCCCCACGAGTCTCTTTACACATGATGGACAGAGGCTGGCAGGTCCCTCTCAGCTGTGTCAATAATCAAAACACGTTGGTGGCATATTTCAACCTGTCTTTTAGTGCCATGCGGCGGCGTCTTAATGGGTGATTGAATAGCTGGGGGTCCACACTAGATGTCTTGTCCTCTAAGTTTCCATGTTCATTTTCATCATTTCACCAAAGTGGAAGTCTCTTTCGGGAAAATAAACATAGTGTCTCGGCTTCAAGGCAAGTGTTTTCATGTTATTGGTTTATTGACTTAAACAGGAAATATATGTGTATTCAAATTAAGCTTTTGATTTTTCATCTGTATTTTAATAGTATTAGTATGGATAAGAAGAGATAAGAAGGTGAAATGGCACCACGTATGATTGAAATTAACAAAACAAGGTAAAAATAAGGGGAGTTTGGTGATTTATGCAAACATTTAAAGAAGGCGATTAAGAACAATAAGTCGGGCATAATCCATACCACTTTGTCTAATAATTTTAGGTATAGTAGGTTACAGCATTAATGCATTTTCTAACCTACTTGAATAATAAATTAGCTAGTACGCAACTCGAACTGTACAGTATTCCATACCCCTAACCTAACCTAAGCCTGATCCCACCTTTCAAATGAAGTTTTTCTCACAATAATGTTTCAGTTCCACACATTCATGTTAGAATTATAGACTGATGTTGCAAGGGATGTTTTTTGTACACTTTAATTTTATAATTATGAAATATCACATACTTGGTATTTTTAATTTGAGGTTGTATATTCTAATTAATATTGTGAATTTTGTAGGTTTTGAAGTTGTAAATTTCAATGTTGTGAATTTATATACAAGAACCACAAACAGCAGTATACTTCATACCGGCTTTTAGACCGCAAAGAATTCTTCGACTGCAATTTGAAAATATTATCCATAAACTTAATTAAATTGAAGATGTGAATGAGAAATGATCGGACAAGATGTATAATGGTTTAACTAAATTAGGATTTCTAGGCTGTTGACATAAATCTAAACATATAAAATGATTGCAGAATGTTTATTCAGTTGCCCAATTCATATGTAAAACATTCTTTCAAAAAAGGGAAAAAAAATATATCATGTAAAATTCTCAAGAAGAATAATCACATTTTTAACAGCATTTTTATCAATTTCAATCTGATAATAACAATCCAAGAATTATGTCAAAAAAAAAAAAAGCAAAAATCCAAGAACTCGCGTGCAGCACAACACCATAAAGTCCTACACTCATTTTCTATCGTGATGGGCCAACTAATGTTACAAAAATTCTCAGTGAGCTTAAGCATAGATCAGAGTCGGATGCCTCTAAATTAATTAATGGAGAGATAGAATATTTTCTATATCCCAGACTACCACATACAATCATTGTTTAATTTTTCTATCATTTCTGGTTCTCTTTCTAAATTCTCTTTTCTCAGAAGAGTACTGCTTTTTTATCAACAAATTGCACATTGCTGTTTTCAGAGCTTCAGCAGCTGCCGAAAAGACCTTTTCCTCTACCGTCAAACTTCCTTGTAACTTCTCGAGAAGTTTTGTTCCCCCTGGTATGTTGTTATCCTCCAACACAAGTGGCTCGTGTTCAAGGGAATCAGGACTGCTTCTATTGAAACCAGAAATGACCTTCACCCGAGACACTGAGGGAAAATCAAAACCAGGCAAGTTGGAGACACCTGTTACCATCCACAATAATCCTGTAGAAGAGCTACTTGCCAGGCTTGTTGGAATGAAGTTCTCCCCTTTGATGGAAACCACCTGCCCAAATCAGATAAACAGAGACATATAAAACCATGTTAATGTTTGCTTCATGGTGCACATTTAGGCTTTGATATTCTGATTCAAGGCTACAGCTCCTTCAAAATATTTCAGCGCCAAAGCTTAATCTCGTAGTTCAACTATTTCGATAAGCTTCAAAGAATATCAATATTTCATATTGATGTGGTAGTTCACATGTTCTAAATTTGAGCTGTGCAAGTGAAAACATGTGAGAGAGATTAAACTGGGAGGCTAATGCAAAAATAAATGGTGATTTCAAGATCAGAAACTATTCATCCACAAGAAAACAAATATTTTTATGTCTAGTTCATTCAGAAGCACCTCATAAGAGGATCTTCTATTGGTTCCAAGTGTTTCATTGTTTCAGCTAATCTCATGCAGTTTGGGTCCTTACCTTGGCAACAGAAAGAGTTTTTGCAGAAAGGTTACAGCTTAACACCATTACTCCTTGCAAGCTGAAAACAAGAATATATATTAAAAAACAAAAAGGATTAACATCACATAAAATAAGGAACTCTTCAAGGAAGCAAAGGAGTCAACAAATAGTGTCTAGGGACTTGCCTTTGAATAGCGGCAGCAACAAGTGTACCATCGGGGACCACACACAGGTCAGTAACAGTAGAACGGCCCTCATCACTTCCATTGGACTCTAAATGTCCTGCCTTCAAGAAGCAAGTAAGATCTAGTAAAATAGCAGATCACCAGAAAAGGAAAAAACTGTTTCTCCTCGTTATCACTGATTTCACCCAACTTGCGTTGGCAAGACATCATGAACTTGTGATTTTGCGGATCAGATTTGTCACATCACACAATTCATAAAAAGATTTTTGAAGGCAGATTTTAATATTGAGTTGACTTATAGACTAGGCTTTTGAGGGCAAAAAGTATAGGTTCATGTTTCCATCAAACCTGGCAATAAACTCGTATTTTCAAAATAACAAGGAGAGGTAAGTGATATCATCAGGTACTTCAGTGAAACTTGACAACAAGTGAGATACCTTTGCATCAACTTCACAAGTATCAAGGAGAGATCCCGAGGTAATATCCCACAAGCGAACCTGCAGACAATGCAGGTAAAATGTTAATTTACCTTTGCAATATAGTACCAAAAATATGAGTTTCAAAAGCATGCAAGTTGTCAACTAATGAATACTAATTGGTGAGATTTAAAATAAAAATAAAATACTCACAGTTGAATCACCACTTCCAGACACAAGAAACCCCTGTGGATAATCCGGTGTGGAAACAAATGCAAGGCAAGATACAAACCTGTTAATAGATATATGATAAAAACATATCAAGCCCATCAATTAGAAAGTATTATCCAATGGTTAGATAAAGATAATGCAACTCAGGTTCATATAATTATGTGGGGAAATTAGTAAGTAATCAGCAAATATTATTTAAGTTGAGCAAGTTTCATGCTCCATAATCTTCCTAAATTACATGACATTATATAATTCACTTTGAAAGTGTAATTCCGTGATTTTTTTTTTTTCAGTCTCATGTTTTGGGGTGTGAAAAGTGTGCATGAATATCAATCAACACCACAAAAATACCTGATCATAAAACTCACTCACTCTGTATGGCCAAGGCAAAAGCTCTGTATCTCATGCGCTCCATGTAATGGCTTCCTTGGAAATATAGTAACCTGTTACACAAATGATATCATGTAAATGATGTGTAGAACCAAGATGGCTAATGCATTTCATTCAATGGGCAGAGACAGTTTACACGAATCTTGAAATCTCGATCTGCACTAACAACATACTGTCCATCTGGTGAAAATTCCTGCAAATAGTGCCTTTCAATATTAGGCCAGTAGGAAAATATGCAGGCATTAAGATTAAGACTTTTAGAATACTGCTAACACTAATTTCAAGAACTTCCTCCAGCTTCAAATTCCACTATTATGTTGATCTAAATAGACATGAAGGCATAAAACTTCAGGATAAAATTCATCCCGTAGAAGATAATGGACCCCTAAACTTAAGAACAAAGTACTGTAATCTAATCTTGTTACGAATGCAACAAAAGAAATTTTCATCATTATGTTGAATGAAATTTTGATGTATTCTGGTGTTAATCAATTTAGATGCCGACCAAGCTACCATAGACCCATAAGTATAAGGAATAAGAAAAACAGATTCATACAGTTACAAATCTGACTCACCAGGCTAGTAATTATGCTACAATAGTGTGCAAGCAAAGGCTCTGCTGTCTTACTGCTTGATGCTTGACTCCCGTCAATCCCTTGCAGGTCCACAACCCACACAACTCCAAATTTGTCAGCAAAACAAACGTGCAGGCCATCATTGCTGATGGCAACTGCACTCACTCTCTTCTCAGAGCTCCTGTAAAGTATAAAATAATTAGAAATTTTCCCATAAAAAACTTTCAGCAGACAAAGAAATATAAAAGATTGGAAGAGGTTAAAACATCAGAAAACAGGAAAATATTATTCCAATTTGGATACAGCCAAAGCCAACTGAGCCTTAATTGGCCGGCATAGCATATGATATGCAAATGAGACTACCTAAATAATATCTATTAAACACAAAGGAATAAATATTCGGAGCCACTGCTTGACATAATAGTAATATTCATGGACTACTCAGCAGTAAGTGCCACGGATCAACTCTTAAAGATGGCCACTTATACAAAACAGCTAACAGCTAGAACCACTTCGGAAAACACCCTTGCAGAACCCTGCTTCAGTGTAATGACCTTGGCCTTTTTTATAGCAAGTAGAAATAAATAGAACTTGTAGAAGCCATGATTGGACTACATCAATCCTCATATATTATATTAACTTACAATTCATAAGAAAATTTCTAAACATTTTCATGTTACTCTTAAACGCATTATCTTAAACAAAAGTTCGCTCTATCCATAATACCCATATAAGCTTCGAAAAATACTTACACAGAACAAATACATCGCCAAGACTCAGCAGACCATACGTTGACAACCTTGTCATCACCAGCAGATACAAAGAGCTTCCCATTAGCTCCATAGCGAATAGCTCTTATAGAGTCCTTATGAGAAGGTGCATCAGAATCATCCAACAAAGAAACCACACAATCCCCACTGTCAATTCCCATCATGCAAACATAAAGTCAATAACACAAAGCTTGCAAACAAACCAATATACCATCAAAATCGCTGAGATTTTTTTTTTTTTTTAAAGGTGTGACCTTTACTTGCATAAGCAACTGTTTCCAGTCTTATTACTTTGAACTCTCCATGAAACATCATAGAAAGCTGAATTAATGATTCAGCTACGTTCTATTAGTTTCCTGATTTCAGAAATTTCAAATATTTGAAACAACATCTCAAAATTGTATTCCTGATTTATTTAAAATAACAACATCGATTTTACTTCAACAACAAATGTGTCATCAATTTGAAGAAGAAAAGACCAGAAAGAAGATAGGATTAGCTTACAGAAGATCGTAGACGCGGAGGTCCGACCCGACAGCGACAACAACTGAATTCTGGGTCGGGTGCACCGAAATGATGGCGGGAGCTACCTCAGCGTCTCTGTTCTTTTCTCCCTCCTCGATTTGATTCTCCTCCATTTCCTTGCTAAGTTCGGTTAAGCCAAAGAGCTTAGATTTAGGGTTTTTGTGGTTTATCAGCTCCCTCAGATTTGGGCTTTCGAATCCCTTTTAGAAGCCCAGGTCAGAACAGCCCACTCAGGAAGCCCAATAACCATATTACTTTGTTTCTTTTTTTCTGGTTTTTTTCAACAAACAAAACCATCTGTTACATCCCTCTCGTATGCAGGAGATTGTAGTAATATCTGTCTACGTATCATTCATCTCTCATCCATTTGGTATCAATCTATAAGAGATAAAACAATTCTTTTATTACACAAAATTCGGTTTTGACTGAAAATTATTGAATCAATTGCAAATTTTTCTCTAGATCGATATAACATTTTTGGTATGATACCCTATTTGTTAGTTTTGTGGAAATTTTAACTCTCACTTCTCTTGCGTCAAACATAAGCGTGTTCAGCAGAGTAAATAGTAGATATAAACTAGCAGACAACAAATTGTTGTTCTATGTTCAAATACCCCAACAAAGAGAAAAAAAATAACACTTTTTCATCCATGCTACTACATAAATTTCATGTACCACTCATTGTAACCAGTCAAAGTGATCAATAACCTTCAGTGCTGCCCCTCTAAAACAGGAGTCATATCTGAAAACTCCTAAAGCAAGGCTAAATATCATGGCTTAGAAACAAAACGGTAGCTAGCAACATGTTCTTTCCTTGTCGCCATCAAGTGAAGATATGGTGGCTCAACAGGTGTACAACTTTCACAACAAAGCAACAAGTTAGAAACTTAGAATAAGTGAATTACTAAATTCTTAGCTGCGTACATCCAAGAATTGTTCCGCGACACCGTGTCATTGGAGATGCCTGGCGCCAAGTAGGTCTCTCAGCCCCAACTGTCAAGACATCAACATCAGACATCGGTTTGATATCCCAATTCCACCGATCAGGACCTATCACCCCTCCGATCACATAAATGTCATCACCTAACCCGATCATTGCAAAACCAATTCTCCTCCGAAAATCAGATGCTGAAACCACCACCTTCCTCACTTCCCTGTCCTGCTTGATGATGAGTGCATGGCTCATCACGTAGATAGCACCGTGAACAACTGCCATTGGACCCTGGAGCCACCCGTAATCTTCTACCGTCCAACCATGACCCTTATGGTCTAATACTTGCACTGTCGATAAGCCCTTGTGCAAGATGTGCACCTTTTCTCCAATTACTATCCCTGAGCAAGCTGAATTATGAGTGCGGTGAAGGTCAGGAATTGGGACCCAGACATCCTTCTCTGGATCATATATTTCTGCTTGAGATATTGACTTTCGGCAGCTGGTGAAACCGCCTGCAACAACAATCTTTCCATTCAAAGCACAACATGCAAACATAGCACGGGGAACGAGCATGGATGCACGTGGGGACCACTGTCGTAGTACAGGGTCATATGACCAGACTTCATTGGTGGCAAAGCTCCCATCTTGGTCACCTGTCAATGGGTCGACAGCGTCACTGCCACCACCAAGCACAAACAGTTTTCCAGCAGTGGAGACAACACCAAAGTGGGCAAGGTGCCTGATTTTTGAGGGAAGAACAGGGAGAGTAATCCAAAGGTCTCTGAGAGGATCATAAAGCTGCCATAAGTTCTCAGGGTCAAAAGCACACACACACAGTAGCTCCTCTGCTGAACCAACCTCCTGTCGAGCTTTGAACAGCTCACGGCTACGAATGGCAGCTCTCCAGGAATGAGAAACAAGCTCCAACTTTGGATGGAGATAGAAGGGAACCCGTGCGAGGCACCTGAGGGCAATGGCGTCAGGAAGACCTTCAATCAATCCAGACATGCTGATCACAGTTGCATCAGCTTCAGATGTTTCTTCCCCAGGAATATTTGTTACAACAGAATAGTAAATACACCCTGATACATCCAAAGTAAAAATGTAGAAATATAAGAACCAATTAGTAGTTCCAAAATTTTAAAACCATAATACAGGTCGGGTGTACTTGAAACTTAGATGATAATAAAATAGCAGTATTAATTTGTGTAGCACAGACAAAATTTGAGAGAGAAAAATCATCCTTGAAATCATAGAAATCCAGCCCCAACTCGTTACAACCCAGGAAGGATGAAATGTTTAATTACAAATTAAGAACGAGGACTCTTTAATTCTTTTCAAGATTTTCAACCTAATTACTTCAAGAGATTTTGTTTGATTATTCAAGAACATGATCATATAACAAGAGAAATGTGAACTTCATATATATATATATGAATAAGAAAACTATAATTAAATCAAACTTTAGAACAAGTGTATACAGTCAAACAAGAAAAAGACAAATGAGGCCCCATCACCCAACTTTGAGTTAATTCTTAACTCACTGCAATTAGCAGTTTAGAATTTCAACCTACCAATCATGTAAACAAATCTTAACACAGATGGAACTATTTCCAAGGCTTTGATATTTTTGGAAGATGATTAAAAATGTCAGTTCTTCAAATTCTACAAATTGTCATCAATAGCAAACTTTCTAGAAGAGATTACACTTCAACTATCAATATCCTTTATGGTGATAATTTTATAAATCATGGGGAACACTGCATCCACACATCGAAGAATTAATAAGACAATAAACTTCATACAGAGAAACTTGGTTCATGAAATTTCAAGAATGAGGATAACCTCATTGATAATCTTGGGTGTCTTATGCACCACACTATACAAATACGATAGTACAAGACACCAAGAGAACCATTCCAATAACAAATGTAATAACATAGATAAATTTAGGTAACAACTACCATCAAATTTAATTTCTTCAGACTATTCTGCTTGTTTGACCAAACTTGAGGTTATATTAAATCTTCATAATAGAGACTCAATGATGTCATCCGATTGCCGATAATATTAGTTGAATTTACAATATTTATGATGAAAACAACCATCTGTTACATAATTTTGGATGAAAAACGAGACCTCAAAATTATACACTTCACATTTCCACATAATATTGACCATGAAGTGGACCAAAACATTATGTAGTTTTGCAATAGAACTGAAAACAGCTATGAAAGCTATATTGATCCTTAACAAACACGTAAATGTTCATGACGGAAAATTAAAACAAATGCCATACATCATGAATTTCAGCCTAACTCAAATAGAGTCCAATTTTTCTAGTTTTAACAATTAGTCAGACACACCAACATTTCCCACTATTACAACATGTATGTATTACACCTCATCATTCTCCGCAAAATAACTAAACATGATAATTCATCAAATGCAAAGAAAATAGTCACAAGCATATACATAGGGATGACTTATGTTCTAAAAACACATTCACAATCATGAATCATCCAACAAAACTTACATTGGCGATTACCACATGACATGTTACTTCTATGTTCAAAAGGCCACTAGGCCTAAATTTCTTTCTCACCATGCTTCAGATCAGTAAACTTTTAAATTTAGTTATTTCTCTACATTCATTTGGACTTCATCATAATAGCCAAGATAAGGACCAAAAATATGTTCTAAAAGGTGCTAGTTTGGTAATGGTCCAGTGCCTAGTGCCTAGAGTGCCTAGGTGATGCCTAGGACTTTCCTCCGCGACATGGTCATCCTGAGGAAATTAGCAAGAAAAAAAAAAGACCAGATATTATTATTTTTTTAAAAAAAAAAAAAAAAAATCAATTAAAGGCCTTAGAATGAGAATTCAAATGTCTCAAAAAAACTCATAAAGTCATAACAAAATGGTGATTTGCGAATAATTTAAGGTTTTTTAGTGTTTTTTGCTTTTTATAGAGGGGACGGGGGGTGGGTTGTTGGGGAGGGGAGGGAATGTTTTTTTTCTTTTTATAGAGGGGGGGGGGGGGGGGGGGGGGGGGGTGGGTGGGGGGTGGGTTGTTGGGTTGGTTTTGTTGGGGGGGGAGGAGGGGGTGAGGTGGGGGTGCAGGGGGGTGTGGGTTGAGGGCCTGGTGGGTTTCCTACTGCAACAATGCTGCATTATAAGCGCCCAAAACGGCACAGTTGTGCAGTTTTGAGTGCTCTTAGAAAAAAAATTAAACCATCTAAAACGACACCATTTTGGATGTTGAAAAAAGAAAAAAAAAATACAGGTCTCTTCGGTGTAAAAATTAAAAAAAAACCCAAAATGGCACCATTTTCAGTGTTGAAAAACAAGAAAAAATTTACAGGTCTTCGTTTTGTAGAGCTGCCCGCACTGCTGAGACCGTCTAGGACTGCAATTAGGCAGTTTGCCTCCTAATGGAAGAACCTAGGCTATTTTCCACACAGCTGGCGGCCACCTAGGTGACAATAATTTTTAGAACTGTTGGATACCATTGTCATGGCATTTAGTTGAACTTCATACACAACTAAATCAACAATAAACCTGTCAACTTTCTGCTAGCACACTAGGCTTATGCAGCATGTTAAGCATACCAAAAGCCATCGACAAAAGGCATAAAAACACCATTTTTCCACTGAAGAAAAAAGAAAATTTGTAATTAAAAACTAATTGCTTAAATTACACAAAAACCAGCAAAGCCATTGGCAGGTCAAGCCATCTATAAATCATAACCAGAGTTCTAATTTATAGCTTTATCAAAAGGAATTAGTAATTAAGACATGAAGACTTAAGATTCAATGTTCCCCTGGTTCAATAAAACTGGCTCAAATGGATACCATTCTGAATTATCTTCTACTCCAAATAAACAAAACAAGAAAATCCAATCCTAAAATTGTCAGCTTCAAATTTCCAAACATTTGAGATTGTGTTAGCTACCTGACTTCCGAGTACCCACTAATTTTTACCATCTTCCACGAAACATACAACAAACACATATTCTTCAAAATATCAAACCTAAGAATACAACAACCTAATTAGCTATTAAACTTTGATTTCAAAAACAAGCCACAACAGTCACCAGATAAAGAACACCAAAAAATCACCACCCACGCCCCCCCAACCCAAAAAGAAAAAAAAAATCAAGTGCATTTGACATTGAATTTACACATGCAAGTTCAGCCCAACTACAAACTGATATATTCAACAATCCAAACTAGCTGGATACATAATACCACAGAATGACACTACAAAACATATACACATATACATTATCAACAACTAAATGATACAAATTCGTATATAATCATATAAAAGAATCATTATAACCCAAAAATCCCACTAAAAAACAAGTCACCGCCACTGACACACATGATCCATGCCTAACCCGCGTTTAGCTACACAGAAATCAAAATCGATTTGACAATCACAACACCAAACCCACACTTCTTCTAAATTCAATGACCGATGGTAACAGATTATCAGAAACACACAAACAAAAGCAAAAACCGAATCGCTGAAAACAATTGAAATTTAAACCCCATAAGAGCTATTTTTCTTTCAAACAAAGTACATGTTAAATTCGCATAAAAGAACAACAGGTAACCCAGCAATTTGAAAAGGGAATCAAAATTTCGAGAACAATTTGGCAACGAATAACGGCGAAACTACAAGTGGAATCCCATAAAAGGATTTTTACCTGGAATTAGCAGTAGCAGCGGTGAAGAACACGAGACTTGGGGTTCTGTTATTTTTCAGATTTAGATATATGTAAATAAAAAGATCAACTATTTCAAGATTGGCTATGCAAATACAGGGAAAATGAAAATATAAATAAAACACGAAGAGAAACTGTTGCACAAGTTAAAAAGAAAACCATGAGTTTTACAGAGCGAGAAAAATAAAAATGTGTTGTGTGAAACGTTTTTTTTTTTCGGGGGCTTTGGTTGCGTGAAAGTGACTGTGAAATTTGATTAGGCGTTACAAAAGTGTATTTTAAACTGGTTGCTTGTTTGTGTTTTAACCTTAAAAAGCAAAAAAGAAATTAAAAAAAAAGAAGGAAAACGGAATAGGCATGATTGGATGTTCCTTTGAGTTGTTGTGTTCAACACGCCCTGCGATGGCATTTTCGTTATTGTAATCTTTTACATTCTTTCCTCACACGGACCTTGCACGTGGTTGAATTTTGGGGAGTCGATAAATTTCTCTGTTTAATTAATGTTTTGTTCTGAGGTTATAGCTGTGTTTTCTTCCTAATACATTGGGTTGCTGTCATTTTTCTCGTTTGACTAGACAATGGAGAATAGAGATCATTAAGGTCACGGTGTGATTTTTTTTTTTCTTTTTTTTAATTTGGGTCGTCGTTTGATTTTTGTTTAAAGATTTATGCCAATTTAAAGTATTTGAATAATGAACCTGTTTGGTTTGATAGCTTGCTTTTTGGTGAAGCAATTACAAATTTGTGTAATAATCACACCAGCCTCATGACCTGCGGTCGTGTTTATTTTATTTAGAAGATGATAAAAATAAATTAAGAATAGTTTGTTTCATTATTATAGTTATAGTTTTTTTTTTTTTGAAATAGTGAAAATTTCATTACAACTTTTTCAAATTTAGGAACCATAAGATTATAACTCTAAAACCAACCAAATTTGGGGCTATCATAAAACCGTAATTATACCAAAGCTTGTCCTCATCATAGGATCAAACAAAGAATGCCAAATAGAATACTTGATGATTCCTTGTCATAGGAATGGCAAGACAACATTAAATCCGGCTAACTACATACAACTAAACACACATTAAAACATAAAACAATAACATAATTGAAAATCGGTAGGACTCAAAATAACCTACACAAGACTTCCTCTGGAAACACAAACGACAACAACAAAAGACGACAATTTGGAGATAGGGCATGGTGCATTAGACGGGGAACCCCCCATGGCAATCAAATCTTTTTTTAGAGCTTGAATGAATTATCCTTAATGTAACATGAGATCCGTGATTGTAATGCCAAAATCCAGCTAAAGAACTCCAGGATCCATCATTGCCTCGGACCATCAAGGAGGTATGCAGTTACTGATTTTCACTGCCACCTGGAAAATACACAAACAAAACCAGAATAGAACGAATTTTTAGGGCCGAATCCAAGTATCAACTAAATCCAATCGTAAAAACTTCAAAACCAAAGAGATCTCTGAAGAGAAACCAAAAGGGGAAGAAAACGGTGAGAATCGAGGGAAGAGAGAAGCAAGAAGGCGCTAAAAACAACCCTGTACTTAACAGAGAAAAACTTCTACGATGCTTTTTCTTGTTAAGGGTGAGAGAACTTTCTCTCTTTAGAGAGTGAGAGAAGCCCCAAACTTTTTTTTGACAGTTAGGCATTTGAATTATTATTATAGTTATAATTATTCTATTGGTTTTGTAAAATTGTTTTTTTTTTTTCCTTTTTCGAAATAAAAATAGTTTTTTTTTTATTATTATTGTTATTGTATTGGCATTGCTGGTGTGCCATAAATGACCATGGATAGTAGGTAGGAGTTCGACAGTACTTATTAAGGTTATATATATATATATATATCATTTAAAAATTTATTATCATAATAAAAAGAGAATCCTATACATATAATTAAATATATATATATATAATAAAATTTGAAATCATTGATAAATTAATGTTTGAAAGTAAAATTGTTTAATTTAATATTCAACTTAGAAAATAACACCTCAACTTTAAAAACATGTGTAAGGACCGTAAATTGGCTCCTTTTTTAGTTTTATTTGGCTATATCTGAAAGAGAAAAAAGTTGACTTTGGTATGAGTTTTGGACTTTTGGTAGGAAAACTCTGTAAGTAATAATTGTAATGAATTTGTAAATAATATAACTTTGGCTAATAAATATTTTTTTTTCTTTTTTTGAAGAAGGATAATAAATCATTGCGTAAGACATGAACAGTGAAAAATTATGTTCAGTATTTTTAATTGTTGGAGGTCATCCAAAAGAAAGCATAGATCTCTAGGATGCACCAAAATAGAACATCTTATTTCATGGCCAGAAAATTAACCATGTTGAAGCAATGAAAATATGTCAAAAAAATCTGCTTGAAGTCTAGCAACCTAAATTTTAGGCGAAATGATCGTTTACAAGGACGACAAATAAATTACTTGTAATTGATAGTAAAAATGTGTACAACAAATAATATAGTTAAAATTTTAGAAAACAATATTAAAAATGAGTGAATTATCAAATTAATATTAAAAAGATAAAATAATTCATTTTAATATCAACATTCACGAACTAGACTTCGTGAGTAAATAAATTATACTATGATATTTAGATTTTAATAGTCTTTTGCTTACGACGTATCAATCTAAAACTTATAAATTTTATAATGTTAGGGAAAAAAATTTGACTAAAATATAGCATCCCTGGAAACTATTGCATTCAACTTCTCACCAATTAATCAGATTTCTTTGTTGATATTTCCTTAAATTGCATAATTCCTTTAGGTATTAATAATTCATGTTTTTCTCTGTGTTCTTTATGCATTATTATTACATAAGTTTGATGTGATGGATTGGTGGTGTGGTCTTTTGTTGGATGTTTACAAGTATTGGTTAGCAAATGACAAAGTGGTTGCTGGAAGGTTAATTGGTTTTATATGGTATCGATTTGTCTTGTTAATTTTTCTTTTTCTTCGATCTTATCAAGTGGATGAGACAACATGATTTGATTATGCAAAATTTGTTCCTCAGTTGTTGATGATTAACGACTTGGTAATCATTCACCTTGACCATGCCCGCATAATATTTGAGCAATTATACAAAAACCTGAAGTAATCTTTTATTACATATGTGAACCCAACAATCAATTAATCCATCTAATTATTTCTCCCTAGGCACACAAAAATAATAACTCAAACACACACACACACAAAAAAAAAAAAAACAAAGGAAAAGAAAATTGTAACACCCCTGTATCTGTAGAATGATTTTAAAATAATAAGACTCAAATATTCAATAGAGCTTAGATGGTGGAGAAGGTCAAAACAGATGATGTGGCAAAGATCAACAACACTAGCAGAGAAAATGTCAGCTTGGTAGCATTTCCATTTGATGTGTTCACTTCTGGTACATTCTTAGATCCAGTGCCTGCAACCATTAATAAAGCAACATATATTAAGGAAAATTTGTTTTGTGTGTTCCCTGATAATTAAGTAGACATTATAAGGATTCCCACATGTTCAACTTAAAAGGTTGAGCTAAGTAATTAAAATGTACCTGATGGAGATTCATTACTGGTTCCTGGAGGAGATTCTGTGGGAGAAGCACCTGCCATAGTGCCATTTGGAGAAATTTGACCAATTAGAACACAATTCATAATGGGGCAATTACAAGACTGTATATTAATAAGTCCGTAATTTCAGAAATATTTGGGGTTTCTTACCACTGCATTGGCTGATAGGAGGAGTCTGGACATTGCAAGCACTAGGGAGAGCCATAGCTTGAGTCTGATTAACATCAATACCAAGCGAAGAGCCACCACCATTAATAACTTGGCATAAGCATTGAGGCTGTGTCCTGACAACATTAGAAAGCTGAGAGCAGCACGATGAAGACGGCGTCGTTGAGTTCCCTGTTATGTAGTTTAGGCATGGAGACATGCTTATGATCGCATTGGTACAACTACTTGATTGTGCCACAGCTCCACCCCAGAAATTTGCCGCAGCTGCAATGATCAAAATCAGCATCATTTCGAACCTTGGAGCTGCCATTGCTTAATTAATTAGAATGCAATATATGCTTTGTTGAAAGATTGTGAAATGGGAAAGTTATGGAATAGAGATTCAGTTCATGTGGTACATATAGAGGGAGAATTGTGAAGAAAAAGAGAGGCAACTGGCCTGGCTATTACCTCAATTGGGTCACCAACTTCTCCTACTTTAAAACAGATGCTTTGGTGAACAACCAAATCTTTGCTAGTTTGATAAATTCCTTGTTTAATTTGTTCACTCCTTTTTAATAAAGTTAGGCTTATGTATCTCTCTATATTTTGTTCTACTTTACTTCTTTTGTTTTGAAGAATCTGAATCTGAATTGTTTTGTTTGGTGTCAATTGTCAACGAAGCCGACGGGTTTTATTTATACCTGCTTTATTTACAGATTGATGTATCATACCTACCTTTTTTTTTTTTGTGGAAATTCTTGGGGTGTGTTCATTCGTTCCCTCATGTGAAAGCGCCATGGAATCTTCGGTGCTTCATATTAATTATTAATGTCATTGATGTCCCACCATAATTACACTATTTATTTCAACATACTTATAATATAATGATCCATCATATACCTAATTTTACTTTTAATCTATTCGTCAATGTCACCGGCATTTATGACTATATATATTTTTTATAAAATTGTTGTCACTATGCAACTTTTATAAAATTCATCACAAGACTTTATATCTAGTTCTTTATATATTAAGTAATAAAAAATTAAAATATCAACCTTGAGTGGTCAATCTAGAAAATTAATCTATTATATTTAGCAATGTCAACACTGCAAGAAATTTTTAATTAACTGTACATTATAATATATTATATATAAATTGGTATATTTCTTTTTAATATTACAAGTATATCTTGTATTTATGGACTCGAGACCTCTTAATAGTGATTTTAAAGTTCAGCCTAGAAAATATATGGTTGAATGATAGCTTGTTTATTTGTGTTGAGACATATGTTTTCAATAAAATAGATAAGAAGATCATAATAATTCAAAATAAGAAGTATAGTAAAGGAAAATTATAACAATATATAATTTACGTTATTTTTATTTTCTTAGTACCTCGGTTATAACTTTTCAGTGTTAGACTACTTGATTCATCTAAATTAAGTGTATTAGACTATTTGATTAATATAAATTAAGTATATTATTTATGGTATTTTATTTGAATTTTATCACAGGATCGAATTTCTATCTTAATAAAAAATAATTTTGGCAAGACTTTCAATTATTATTGTTATTATTATTTTGTATAAGTGTCATTTCTCATAAGAATTTATGAATCCACCACTGATTATGTAGAAACATTATATATATTTTTATTCATATTTGTATTACCTGATATAATCAACTTGCGAAAATAAAATATAATGTAGTTTAATATTAAAAGACATATTGAATTATTGGTGGTATGCAACTAGAATATACGTCAATGAATGCAGTACATATTATACTGTCCAAATTTTTATAGAAACCGAGTTATCAGATTTTCAATTTGCATTGAAATAAGAGATTGAGATTAGCGGACAGGAATCAACGGTTGTTATTTTGAGAAATCAGGTTGTGTACCATGTCCCCCAATGCAGCATAGAATTACTCAGTTTCCTTAATCTTAACTGTTGGAATACATCTGGTAAAACTTTATTTGTATAAAGTCTGCTAAGGCAGATGTGGCCGTTGAATATCACTGCTGGGCTAGGCCAGAAGCCCATTAAAACTAACGCTGGGCCACCTGCTAAACCTTCTATAATCCCTTTCCTGCGGGACATGGACCCTCCGCCAATTTGAGCAATCCTGATCTTTGTCGAATTTAATTTCATATAACTAGTGATAAAATGAAACTGTTTTTAACTGAATGAGATCAAGAGAGAGATAAAAAAAAAAAGAGAAAAATCAACATAGCTGCCTACGCAAAATGTGAATTAAATTAATAATAATTACAACCATTCAAATTTAGGGATAGAAACAGAGTTTACAAGTTACCATTCCAAAGGTGTACACTTTTTTATTTTTTATTTTTTATTTTTATACATTACAAATACATTTATAATTATAATTACAATTATCGGGATCTCCAGATAAAATTCTGTGGTACAGCTTGGATCTTTACCCCCGAGTAGGTGGGAGAGAACTACCAACACAAGTGAAAAAATTGTCTACCTTTGATAGGACTTTGGTGAGTTGAATCTACAACTTATTCAAAAGTATTAGTGGGTGGACTTAGCCTTACCATTGGATCAAGTCGTTTTCTCAACTAATATAAACTCTTAATTTTTATTTTTTTATTTCTAAAGAATTTACTTTTCATTCATTTATTATTTCAATCATTAAATTAAGAAAAAACAAACTGAAAATTATTGAAGTCATAAAACTAAAATTAATATAATCACACCATTAGATAAGGCTACAATCAATATAGATTAATATAACTTCATTCCCAAATCGACATATCAAATGGATAACACACTCTAACTAACATCTGACAAAAACATAAATCTCTCCGGTACAATGATCATATCATCATGTTGCAGACAGTAGAATGAGCTCGAGATTTTCATGTAAAACTCAGATTTTAATGGCGCTGGAAAAACATGAAGCAAGGAAAAGAATTAAGACTGTGAAGTGAAGTGGCATTTTAGCACTGCTTCCATCAGAAGTACTCCCGCCAATTGTTGTAGGGACTGTTTTTGACCCTGTATTTCCTACATTTACCAAACATCAATACCATAATCATGAGTACTTGCATTATATGATATAAAAAATGAGAAATTCAGGATTGCTTCAACTTATTATGATCTTGAAATATCGTTTAATTGGGTGTTAAAATTTTACTTCATTGCTTATTGACATTTTATGTTAATCTCCAATGTTTCAAATTATTATGACCTTGAATATGGTTTAATTAGGTGTTAAATTTTACTTCATTACTTACTGACATTTTATGTTAATCTTCAATGTATGTATGTACCTGAAGGAACGCTTGGCACTGATGCATCAGAATCAGGGGTGTTATCTGAAGAATCTGCCGGAGGACTCACTGGAGAACTTGCGGGACCATTAGCACCTGATAAGACATACCAAATTAAAATCATTGTAGCTACATATATATATGTATATTCATCTCCTTGTTTGAGTTGTGGAGTTCAATTTTTAGCTTAAACTTACTGTTACACCGGCTAACTGGTGGCGTTTGAACGTTACAGGCTCCAGGGAGTGCCAGGGCACGAGTTTGATTAATGGCAATACCCAATGCTGAAGCACCACCATTGAGCGCTGCACACAGGCACTGTGGCTGACCTTGAACAACACTGGCCATCTGTGAGCAGCAAGAGGATGATGGAGTTGAGGAATTTCCACCGATGTAGTTCAGGCATGGGGCTAACCTGATCAACACAGTGGTGCAACCTGATTGAGCTGTGGCTCCGTGACAAAGCACTGTCACAAGGACCAGGACTAGACCCAATTCAATCCCTCTTAGAGCCATGTGTGTTTTTAAGTTTCCAACAGGAATTTCTATATATCTAAGTGTAGGCTGCTGAGGGTAATACTTATAATGCTATCTAATTTGCAAGCGCATGCCTAGCAAAAGGGAGGGGATGGAATTTATAATCAACATTGAATTGGTGAAGTCCATAATATTAGTTACATTTGGGTGGCCAACTAACCTAAAAAGGGATTTTATAAGGCAGATCAGACTTAAGAATTCAAACTTTATCTTACTTCTGTTGGCAGGTATTCTAATTATTAATTTGAAGCAAATGTTTGTGTGTTCAAATATCTAGCCTTGTTTGCCCTAATAAACCCATATTTTATTAGGTTAAGAGAGATGGTGCGATGTAACGGCAGTGTGCAGCTCACAAACTTGTCTCCTAACTACTAAATGACTTGAAATTCAGTGGCAAATGAGGAAAGGACACGGGGCTTACATGGGAAACCAAATATTGAATCATTGAAAGAATTATGTTTGGTTGGCCAACTACTAAACTTGGAGGTTGTTGAGTAATCTTAAGATTAGCAAACATTTATACGACTTTAATATTATGATTGTCCATGGTTTCATGGTTGGGATAACCTTGATGACCTAATCTAATAAATTGAAAATTCTATGAGAGGATACAATTAGAGTTAATTCTCATAAATGGTAAAAAAAGTTCATAATATAATTATGTAATACCAATATGTTATTCATATAAGTCTGTGAGGGATGCGCAAGAACTAGGGCAGTCAATTTTGAACTCCAATTATATTGTATCGAATGTTTTTCTTCTTCTTTTTCTTCTCTATTTATTTATTTTTTGTAAGTTAGAAGAAGAAGATCATTTGAGACAGGGTTGATTAATATATATAATTATGAACTATTCAAAGCATTAATTATAATTTATGGTATAAGAGCTATTTATAGGGGTACAGTCCGAATTTTTGCTTGAAAGGAGTAAGGAGATTATATTTGACAGAGACTAAACTGCAAAATTTGCAAAATTCAAAGATAAAATTTTTAATTTATAATGGAAAATTTTTAAACATTTTTTTTTGGGAATTGGGGGTCATGGCCCTTGCCGATCCCTCCCTCCCACGGTCCACCGATAGCTATAGTTGATCAGTTTTGTGATATAGCCTGGTTGAATTTGTGAAGTCTCATATTGTTATGTATCTCCAAGTAGGATTCTAATGACATCAATGTTAATTTAGACAATCTGGCATACACTTAATTGTTATAATATCTGGATCAAAGCCTGTTGGAATTTCGAACATGCTCCGAGTCCTAGTTCAAGATCTCCAAAACTTGCAGTTGCTGATGATAATATATTAGTCTTCTTAATTTGGGAAATATTATATTAGTCTTAATTAGTAAAATGCATTAGCTTTTGTCTCAGTTGTGGCATTATTTAGTTCATATAATCTCTTTTATTTTATTTTATGAGAATCTGCAATTTGTAAATGAATTCTGACGAGTGCTGACTATCCAAAACGAAACAACTATAATGTAGTCTCCGTTTTGGAGTATTTGACTGACTGAATCCAACATGTTTAGCCTATAAACTCCTTTCTTCCTTTCAAAGTTTATGTTCCAGAGCTACAAATAGTACAACCCATTAATTTTTGCCCTTTTCTTGTTTCTCAGTCTCCATGCTCATTTCAATATTTTGTCATGTTACTGATTTTTGACAAGCAAAAGCAAACCATTTTCCTGTTCTAAGCAGAACATTTGTATCCCGGTTTTAATACCTAGTCAACATATATTCCTCCTTTGTAGAAGGTGTCATCATTCTGGTTTCATTATAGTGAACCACAAATTTCTCTCTTTCTCTCTCTTTTAGATTCTTAAAATTGTGCACTTATGACAGTTTCAAAGAGATCATCATTTAAATTATTTAAAGGGTATGTAATTTGATGTTGTTTCCAATTTCTTATGTTCATTGATAGTTTGGTAATTCAAGTGTTTTGCAGATTGAAAACATCAACCTTTCTTAAAAGAAAATTAATGATATGCAAGACTTAAATGGTCAATTGTTGCCGGGGAGAAGAAAGGGGAGGAAAATTTGACTAAAGATGTCTGGTGTTAAGCTAACTGCAATTATGATAAAAAATCAGCAGAGGGATATGAAAAATCCCTCATCATTTCTTCATTAAGCAACCCGATCCAATAATACAACCACAATCCTACAATACAACAGGCAACATAACGAAGCACCAGCACAAAAATACAGTAAAGTAAAGAATCATTATAAAAAAACTATAACAGGGAAAGAATCTCTGCATAAGCCTCAGAGTTTGGTGAAAGTGGAAGCACACGATACGACGAAGAGAAGGAAAAGAATGAAATGAAGGGGTGCTCTCGCAATGCTTCCATCAGATGTCCCATTTACTCGTGTCGTTGGGACATTTTTAGACCCTGAACCTGCATCTGTCCATGAATTAACATAAACAACCATTCTTCAGAATTGACATAATTTAATTAGCAACTATGAAAGATTAAAATATTCAAAATATCTATTTGAATCGACACATAGGCCCGTGACTCTTTTGCCTGCTTCCTGCATACCTGAGGGAACGTTAGATGCTGATGGTGTGACTGCAGGGTCCGGGGTTTCATTTGAAGGATCGTCTTCAGAGCTTGTTGGAGAATCTGCAGGGGGAGTTGCTGAAGTTGCAGGTCCATTGGCAGCTGTTTATTAGAGAAAATTCATGTTATTGTTTTTTTTTTTTAAGTTTCCTTTTGTCTAGAAATTTGATTGGCATTAATATGAATATGAACTATATATATAGTTGAGCATACCTTTACACTGGTTAATTGGTGGAGTTTGAACTCGACAAGCACCAGGGAGAGACAGAGCTTGAGTTTGGTTTATATTGAAACCCAATGAAGGTACAGCACCATTGAGCATAGAGCAAAGGCATTGCGGTGATGATTGGACTACACTTCCCAGCTGTGAGCAGCATGAAGATGAAGGACTTGATGAATTTCCTGTCATGTAGTTCAGGCATGGGGCCAGGCTCATGAGCGCATTGGTGCAGGCTGTTTGAGCCATGGCTCCTCCACATAGCACCACTATAAGGGCCAGCACTAGACCCATCTCAAGCCCTCTTGAAGCCATTTGCTGTTGTTAGAATTTTAGGCTGACAAGATTATTCAGGAAGTGATTAAAAAACAAGGGTAACCTGCGTGTCGAATTCTGTTTGTGAGGGTCAAATATGTTTGTTGGCTTGGAGATTTGGAGTTTGCGTGAGAAGGGAAGCCAAGCTAAGGGATTTATATAAGGAAGTTTGTGAATAAATGACAAACGGATTGGTATATTTGGTTGACCAACTTTCACTAAACAAAGGTTTGTTTGATAACAAAACGGACTCTAAACAATTTTTTAGATTTATTAATTAGAAATTAAATTTTATATGTTGCCAAGTCGCTTAAACAGCTTAAGGAGTTGTTAAAATTTGTTTTACATTAGTTCTGATATGTACAATGAGCATTCACTCTGCTCTATTATGCTGTTTCGTGGGCAAGGCCAATCGATTACTTAGCAGCGAAAATCAGCTATTCAGTTGTATTATAAACTCTCTCATGGTCAACACTGCATAGTATAACTTTCTCTGCCTAACAGATACCATCATGTAGATTTTGAAGATCGATCTTAATATGAGGGAAACTATGCAGACTGATGAGAAGACAAAGCATATCAAAATGCTCCGATCACCATTTCAGAAAAAAAAAAAAAAAAAAAAAAGTTGCTCTCGTCAATGTGTCTATGAATTTCTCATAAACCACTGTCAAGACGATTTTGAGCACGGCAACCGTCTCAATTAGAAAGTAATTTTTGTTGTAAAGAGTTATATTTAATATTAACATTTCATAATCATATAGTATTATATAGAACATATTCTAAGAGTCATCCATATAAATATATAATAATATTATGAGTGGATTATTGAAAAGTCTCTAAAAATATAATTTATCACAAACGGAAACCACTTTTGCTTTTTGTAACAACAACCTTTTCCTACATTAACGGTTTGACCATAGTTGATTGTGAGAGTTAACTATAATAAGGGTGTTTTGATTATTTTCTCTGATTTTTATTTTTCTTTTAAAAATGATATAATTAATAAATTTTTGGAATAATTTATAATTTTAAAACTTAAAAATATTTTTAAAATTAAATAATTTTAAAAATTTTAAAAAATAAATTTTAATTATAAAAGTAATTATTATTTTTTTAAATGGATTTAAACTATTTATCTTTGAGATGGATGGTTATGATCAATTCGAAAAAAATAGAAGAAATTAAAAAAAATGAAAATGGTAGTGAAAACTAGATTAGTTCAACACTACCATCTTCAACATGTTGATAAACATCATCAACGCAAGTGGTTAAACACAAATAGAGATCCATCATCAAGCATCAACAAACAAAAATCACTTTCATCTTCATCCATCATTAACACAAAAAAATGGTTCATTAACACAAACATGAGTCCATCGTCATCAATCATCAACATAAACAAAAACCACATGTCATCTTCATAAAAAACCATTGCCAATATCATTAATCAAATGCACACACAACAACCCAGTCCCGGTGAGAGCAAAGAGAGGGAAGGAAGGTGGAATATACCAGATCAGCGACAATACTAGATCGTCGTTGATCTGGTTACTTAACTAAATTTGTTCCAAGTTGAAATCAGACCATCGTCGGTGGGTGAAGGTCTGGTTCCATCTTGGAACCAGACCAACGTCTGGGTTTCTAGATCGAAACCCAGACGTCCATCTGGGTTGACGTTTGGGTTTCGATCTAGAAACCTAGACATCCAGTACCCAGATGTTGATCCAGGCATCCGGACAACTAACCGGCTTGTCGATCGATGAAGAAGACGAAGGAAAAGAAGAGAAGAAGGAGAAAATTGAGAAGAAGAAGAAGAAGAAGAGAGAGAGAGAAAGACACAATGACTGGTTAGGGGAAAAAGACGATGAAAGCCATAGGTCTGGTGTGGTTGGCTTTATAAATAGAGATCTAATATCTCCAGATTGGATTTCCACCGTCGATCTCATCAGATGGACAATAGAGATTTGATCTTCATCCATTTTTCTTTATTTTTTTATTTTTTAAAATATAAAAGATATTTTTTTAAAAAAAAAATTGGTTTTCTAAAATTAAGCACCACCATTTATTAACATGATGGATTGTGCAAATCTTATTTTTTTTTATTTTTCCTTTTTTAAATTTTAATTATTTTATAATTTAAAAATTATTTTTAATTATGTTTTTTTTTTTAATTATTTCTACAATTTAAATTTTTTTTAACTAAATCTCAACCATTTATTTTTGAGATGAATGGTTGAAATTTTTTAAAAGTTTATTTATTTATTTTTTTCACAGGAGTAAGACCACAAATTAGTTAGTCAGAGATATTCTTGTCTTCTTACTCTATTCTGTAATTTTTAGTCATTTCAAACAGTCAACGTAATCAAACTGTTAGTATAAAAGAGATCATTGTTATAAAAAGTAAAAATGATTTTTGATTGTAATAAGATATATTTTTAGAAGCTTTTCAATAATTCTAACATGTCTTACTATAATTTTCTTTTATTATTACTCTAGTTACTTAAGTGTATGACCTTGATTCGAATACCATTATTAAGATCAATTCTACAACCATCTTTAAAAAAAAAAAAAAAAAAAGAAATAAAAAAAACAGTTGTTCTTCCAGGAGGGATGTTAGGGCACGTTCTTAAGAGCTGTCCACATAGACCGAACAGCACTGTTGATATTATACAACACTTACTTTGGGTAGAAATTCTGAGTAAAGGCCAAGGCCAATACTTAATTTAGTGGAGTAAAATAAAAAAAAGCCAAATCCAAAACTATAACCAAGATGCTCTAACAAACACACCTAATAACAAAAACTTGCTAGATTGATAAAACGATTCCTTCAGCAAGTTATATTAGTTAAGAGTAGCTGAACTCCAGAACCCACTTCAAATCTACCGTTCTTTCCCTCCAAATTTGTTGAAATTCATCAACCTATAAATCCTTGCTTATCTTAAACCAAACCCAACACAAATCTCAACTACTATTTCATTCAATTCAATTTGCAGCTCATTTCTCATACAAAGTCATGAAAGGTTTCAAAATTTTCCACGTTCTTGCAGTATTGGTAACTCTTTCAGTCATTTCAGTAAATGGACAGATCACCACACCATGCACACCCTCAATGATCTCTAGTTTCACTCCATGCATGAATTTCCTCACTGGAAGTACTGCAAATGGTGCATCGCCAACTGGGAGCTGTTGTGAGTCATTGAAGTCACTGGTGGGCTATAGTATGGAGTGTACTTGTCTTGTCATCACTGCCAATATTCCTATGCCTATTCCCATCAATCGAACCTTAGCACTCTCTCTCCCACGAGCTTGCAACATGGGCGGAGTTCCAGTGCAGTGCAAATGTATTTACTTCTTCTCACTTCAGTCTAATATCATCCGAAAAACTTCAATGTGTGTTAAGTTATTGATTGTGTGATTTTTTTGTTTTAATATTTTGCAGCCTCTGTCGCTCCTCTACCAGCTCCAGGTACCCAAAGCTATCCCAAAATCATTAAACTATTGGATTACATGAGTTGGACATCACTCTAATGATCTCTGATGGACTGGACCCCTTCTTTTAATTCCTTTCTATCAGAATAATTGTACAAACAATTAATTCCTACATGATACGCTTGCGATGGAAGAAGTCTTTACCAATTAAAACAAATTTCAATTTTGTTTGAACTATCTACAATCTTTTATCATTGGCAATGACCATCTTGTGAACTTAGAATTGGAAAAGAAATTTGTTAAACTTGATCATGAGAACTAATTGTCATGAATGTCTAAATTTTGTAATTAAGGAGGATGATAACATGCATATTAAACATCATGTTAACTACATAGCTTTCTCTTCTTTGTCAGGTCCTGTCCTACTAGGGCCAACTCTTGCTCCTATTGCTGATTCTCCTCTTAGTCCACGAGGTATTCAACTCTTTAAGTTTTACAATAACCCTCTCTCATACTACAAAAACAGTATTTTACATCGTGTCCAAAATTCAATAAAATAACTGAATTTTTTTCTAATGGTTCTTCAGCTTCAAAAGCATCAGCCTTAGCTCCAACACCGGCATCTGATACTTCTGATACCACCATCGACTTGGCACCAGCGTCTCCACCACTCCCCACAACCACATCAGGGATTAGGCCAGTACTGACTCCTCCACCACCATCAGCCTCCTCTCACATCTCCCCACCAGCAATCATGCTAGCAATTGCGGGAATCATGATTTTCAAATGCTTCTGAAACCAACACCTCCTTTATGTATCCATTCTAGTTTTTCTTTCCATTTTTTATTAATTCCTCGTACGTACCATGTGTGTCAAATTGAACTTGTACTCCACATCCAGTGTTGCAATTCAATTGATTGGTTCTTTGTCTATCGTAGTTCCATCTTCCACTTACAAATATCCAAAAAAAATAAAAAATCTTTGAATTGGGCTTTTGGTGGGGAGGGGGTGTGGTCAGTAGCAAGCTACTGTAGTGGGCTCCCCCCTCTATAAAAATAAATTTAATATCATGTAGGCCGATGGCCTACCTATCGGATATTAAGCGGACAAATATAGTATAAATATCCAAGAAACTAATTAACAATTGAATTGGGCTTGGGGGCAAGTAGCAACCTATTGGAGTGGGCTCTCCCCCCAGTGGCCGACGCGCAAGAACCCGAGTAGCAAGCTACCGTAGTGGCCTCTGCCCCCAATGAACATAAATTGAATACCACGAAGGTCAATGGCCTATGGATGTTAAACTGATAAGAATAGGAATACTTATTACACTGGATCTTAGCCCAAAGACTGAGAAAGGTACGAGAGTCCCGTTCTCAAGCCCGCTTGTTTTGTACCCAGCTTCTAGTTCCTCCTTTTTACCTCTTAGTCAATGTGGGATTTTTGATGTCAACGTTTGGTTTTCACTTTCCTCTGCTGAGTCTTTCATATATATGAATTTTTTAATTTTTCCTTTTTCTTCTTTCCTTTCTTACATTAATTATATAAAACATTAATTTTTAAATATTATTTTATATACTTCATTAAAATATTAAAAATAACATATTTCAATAATAATCATAAAATAAATATTATTTAAAAAAATTAATTTTAAAAGATTAGATTTTACTTTTCAAAATTATATTAAAATATTTTAAGTTTTATTTTACAAAAATAATATAATATATAATTATTTTTTATCTAATCCCATAATAGACTAAACAATAAATATTAATATTTTTAATCTAATCTCATACTGTACCAAACACTTCATGGAATTAACTTATCTAATACAGTCGCATCAAAATAATCTATTCCAATTTTAGGTGGCAAACTAGGCCGAGAGGTTGAAATTACAAACATAATAAAAAATACCTTCAATTTTGTCTTGAGTGTCCTTATTATAGACTTCGACGAAGATATATACATCAACTCAAGTCTCTGCCTCAAAAGGCTGATAGTATTGTTGTCTATCATCTATTTTGTGTCAAATAAAGATTTGTTCATTATAGAACAAAACAAGAAAAAAACAGAGAGTCCAGACATAAGAATATTACTTATTATATTAAAAAGTGATTGGATACAAGGTTATTAAAATTGCAAATGGAAATAAGACAACAATCATGAAAAATATTTTAGGGGATTCTTTTTAGTGCCTGCTGCTAGTAAAGATGCGCAAACCCCGTTTATCACAAGGAAAAATTGAATCAGGCCATTTTTTCGGCTAATCAGAAGATGATGGAAGCTCAATTTCAACCACAACTTTTTCTTTTTAGGTTCAAACAGCCCAAAAAATAAGCGTACCATTCTCTATAAGTGCTGAATAGTTCCCCATAACAATTATTAAGTTTGGGAAGAAAAAATCAAACACCTAAGAAACATCAAATTAACTATCAAGAAGTATAATAATTAATAGAATGGGCAACAAGCTTATTGTCATGGTTTTCATGTTCCTTGTGGTGGTCGCAGCACAGCAAGTGCAAAACGCCGTTGCCGAGGACCAAGAGCAAGAGAACGGCCTCAAGGAACGCTTCAACATGTGCTTCAATATATGCCACGACGATTGCACCAAGAAGGGCCATGGTGGTACCTTCTGTGAAATGAAGTGTGATGCCGACTGTGGCGCCAAGGAGGCTGCTGGTACGTTTCTTCTTTCATTGTTACTGATTAAAACAAAAAGATTGGAATGCAGTTCAAGAAATTGATTTTTAAGTTTTTAAGAATAGTGAGGAAATGGTATTATGAAAACGAAAACAATGAAAATGGATATGTTATTAATACTTTGTTTCCATATTTCAATCTAATTTTCTTCTTACAATGCATGATCACTAACCGATTTATATTTATGCAGCCAAACTGGGAATCAGTTTATAGGTGATTGAACAGCCGAGATGGCCGGGGAAGATAATAAGTATAAAGAGATAGCTAGCAATAATACAATGAAGCTGTTAGAAGAGTATCATACTTCTACCTGCTTTCAATCAATAGTGCCACTAATTTGCATGTGTATATAGTAAGATTTGGCTCTCGTCAATCTTTTGTATGGACATGTTTACAGGATAGGAATCCTTATTAAGAAATGGAACCTAATTTATGATTTGTGATTTCATTATTTACTACATTTAATTAGAATCATATTGCATGGATCTTATACTCAAATTAAGAATTCAGTTCCAACTAGAAAGGGAATTTTATTTCCTACCCACCAAATAATCAAGTTTTCTTTTCTTATTTATTTGCCTACGAAATTTGGTTTATGTTCCTTTTTGTTCTTGATTACCATCCATCCGCTATATGTAATTAAGATCCATCTGTATTTCTATAGTTGTTGTTCTGTGATCCGTACTTATCAATTAATATATCACCATTATACGTGTAAGACTAGCAAATTATGATTAAAAAAAAAAAAGAAAAAAAAAAGCAAAGCAGAATATGTACATATACGATTGGTCAAATGTTATTTTTGAAAATATGTTGCTAACTTTCTATCTAACATCCGTAGTCCAAGGAAAAAGAAAAATGTCTTAACTTTTATTACTCTCCCAATTAACAAAGAAACCATCAAACCGAATTTGCCATTTTCAAGAGGTTTCAATGCATGATATTGTTATTTACTTATTTATTCTCAGCATCTGCATTTCTGTGTTGTTGTTATGTGACATGTACTTACCAAATAATATATTACCATTATACGTGTAAGACTAGCAAGGTATGATTAAAAAAAAAAGACAATATATATATATATATATATAATTGTTCGATTATTATTTTTAAAAATATGTTGCTATCTAACTTACATATTCCAAGAAGAAAGAAAAATGTCTTAACTTTTTAACTTTTAGATTACTCTGTAAATTAACAAAGAAACAATCAAACTAGATTTGCCATATTCAAGGTTGATAAATGATATTATTATTTATTTTCCATATCTACATTTCTATAGTTTTTGTTTTGTGATCCATACTTATCAATTAATATATTACCATTATACGTGGAAGACTAGTAAAGTATGATCCCGAAAAAAAAAAAGAGAGAAAAGCTAAATATGGATATATATGATTGGTCAATTATTTATTATTTTTGAAAATATGTTACTATCTAACTTACTTAGTCCAAAAAAACAAAAATGTTTTAACTTTTAGATTACTCTCCCACTTAACAAAGAAACAATCAAACTAGACTTTCCATATTCAAGATGTTTCAATAAATGATATTGTTATTTATTCTCAACATCGGCATTTCTATAGTTGGTGTTCCTGTTACCTATACTTAGAGCATCTCCAATGGGGCTGTGGATTGTTTTTCACAATTCATTGTCATGTTATCAATGTCAAGACAATAATTACTTCTTACATGGTATTGATAGACAGTCAAACAAAAAAATGGTCTCCAATGGTTCTATTTAAAATCCACACATTGAAAAGAACATTCAATGTGAGTTGCTGAATCAACATTTCAAGGTTTGTCTAACAGACCCTCTACATGTAAACAGTCATTCTCACAGTGTTGATTTTTTTTGCTACCAAATCAGCTTGACAGTGAAGATTGACATTTGCATTGAAGAGAGTTTTTTTCACATAGCACTTTATTTTTTGACATGTACATGGCACTTTATTTTTTGACAATCCACAGCCTCATTGGAGATGCTCTTATCAATTAATATATTACCATTATACATGTAAGACTAGCAAATTATGACTCCAAAACAACAAAGAAGAAGAGCAAAATATGTATATATATGATTGGTCAATTACTATTTTTGAAAATATGTTACTATTTAACTTACATAGTCCCAAGGACAAAGATAATTGTCTTAACTTTTAGATTACTCTCCAAATTAACAAACAACCAATCAAGCTGGACTTGCCATATTCAAGAGGTTTCAACAAATGGTATTGTTATTTATTTTCAACATATGCTTTTATTTAGATTACTCTAAACCTTTTTTTTTTTAAACAAAAAAAAAGGGAATTTAAAAAACTGCCCTCATTTAAAAAAAAAAAAAATCGTTTTTAGCTATTTCGAAAAGAAAATTTGTTTTCAACCATTCAAACAAATTATTTGCACCCAATAATGTATCATCCCCAATATATCCCCGTGAGTAAAACAGACCACCATGGCCGGAGACTTTTCTATCATGGACCACCATGACGGAAGAGCCTCCCGTCAGGGGCATTCATGACGGAAGAGCCCACTGTGATGGAAGAGCGTTCCGTCACGGTCCACTGTGGCGGACGAGCCTCTCATCATGGTGGAATTTATGGTTTGTTTACTTAAGGGTATTTTAGTCAATAAGGGGTATTAGGTGCATTTAATTTGTTTGAGGAAATAAAAATAATTTTTTCCTTGGAACGAACTGTAAACAAATTTTTTATTACAATTTGGATAGTTCTGAATTTTTCTTTTTAAAAATGGATCCAAACATCACCTAAATTGCCATAAAACCAGTGCAAACCCAAATCAGCGACCCATACGCTTCAAACCTTCGAAATTATATGTGCCACATTAAAAAATGTGTTTGGAATTTGAGAGTTTACCTGCTTTCATCATGAACATTTGTGTCATTACTGGCATTTCATTTGTATTTATAATCTTATCTCACTTTCTGAAACACATAAAAAATGGAAATAAAAAGAATTTATGCAGTGTTTCATTTAACCGGATCCGTTAGTATATTTCACCATTCACATGTTAAAATATGATAGCTCTATGACATTCCAAAAGAAATTTGCACAAAGAAGTCTGCAAATTGTAAAAGAGTAATAATCCAAAATAGTCACCTTTTCAAACATTAGGGGAATTTTAGTCAATTCTGCATTTTAACACTCTTTAGTCTTTACCATCAAATCTAACAAAATTGAGTTAATGGGGGAGGTTGATTTATAATAAACATATAAAGTTGCATTCCGTCCAAGTAAAAATTTAAACTAAGTAGCTAATTGATAATTTACTCTTAATAATATTGATAACAATATGAATATTTTTTTTGAAAGAGATAACAATATGAATATTACTCACCAAACAAAACAATGAAATCAAACCGATGATATTAAAAAACAATAAAATGGAATATTTATTGACTGGGTTGCGATATTCAAGATGTTTCTATAAATGATATTGTTTCCAGATTTTTGCTATTACATTTGTATATATGCTATTGATATCCAGCCATATGAGATTATGCTAGTCAATACTGTATCTATGCTATTGATATTAACTGTAGGATTATACTTGCCATAACTTTAAATTTTAGTAAATAACACAAAAAAAATATAAGGTTTAATATTAAAATCTAAAAAAGAATTGAATTGTTATAGTATTATTATTTGTATGTGAACCAGTTTGCAAGCTATTTTGTCATTTACAAACTATTTGTCGTTAAAAAAATATAATTTGGTGGCTGTTAATTGAATTAACTGAATTGTTTAACTAAATAATTCAATATAACAAGAGTGTTTATTCAATATAATTCACTAGTTAATTAATTTGTCTTAATATCATTATTTAACTGTCTAATGTGGTTTGGTGGCAAGAGTGTTTATTCAGTCCAATGATATTTTAGGTTCAAGATATTTCAAAAAATTAAAAGGATCTAAAAAAAGATTTTTTTTTTTTGGGAAGAAACTAACAAATCTCAAATCCATTTATATTAAAAAAGAGAACTCTTTGATTGCCCAACATTACTAATATCTCAGCGAACCAAGTTTAAAGTATTTAGACAAACAGTCAAATCCCAATCTAAGCAATAAAACTAGTTAGAACCCAAATCACCGATTCTCACTCTTAAAATGTTTGAAATCGTGTCTCATACTAAGGGTTTACTAATCTAGAGTGGGATGAATTTTTTTTTTTTTTTAAAAAAAAAAACCTATAAAAGTTTGGGTGTACGTTTAGCTCATATCAATTTGCGTATCTTGATCATTTTAGACACAAACACCAAACTCCAAAGAATTTGGGTGTACATCTAGCTCATAATAATTTGGGTGTATTTAATCTTGATCATTTCAAAAAGAAACACCAGATTCCAAAGAACTATAAATTGAATACAACCCTTTATATCTGTAAAATTTGAAAATTTTCCGTTTTCATCAAGAATGTACGTGTCATTAATGCTATTTCATTTGTCTTTCTAATATGATATTATTTTTTGAAACAAACAAAAAGTTTGGGATAAAATGATTTATAAAGTATTTAATTGAACTAAATCCTCTAGTCTATAACATCATTGATATATAAAAATTTAGAAAAATTCAAACTGACCTAAATTTAAAAAAAAAAAACCGTTTTTAGCTTGTTCCAAAAATAAATTTGATTTTATTATTTCAAACAAATTAATTACATTCAGTATTATCTATTAACTAAAACACCCTTGAGCGTAATGAGAGAGTCTTCTGTCACGCTCAGGCAAGTATGACGGAAAAGCCTTCTATCATGCTTGGGAGTGATGGGAGGCAAACGTGATAAAAGAGCCTTCCGTCATACCTCTCTTGTTGCAGTGTTTTTAAAATTTTACTAATAGAGGTATTTTGGGAATTGCGGGGTATTCAATGTAATTTATCTGTTTGAGGGGTCATACACAAATTTTATTTTGAAAGGGATAAAAACAGTTTTTTGGTTTTGAAATTGGGGTCGTTTTTGAAATTGCCACATAGAAATATGACATCTTGATGACATTCTAAAAAAAAAAAAAAGGTGGGGTGGGGGGACAAGTCTGCCAATTGCAAAGAATAATAATTCAGAAATGAACAGTAATTGTTCTTATTTATGGCAAATTTTTAACAGATCCTCATTTGACAGTCCACCAAAAAGCAGATAAGATATGGGATCAACAAGGATATTTACAGGCACAAACTGGACGAGGCTGGTCCCTGATAATTTTACAATATGCCTGGCTCTTAGGAAAAACGAAATGGCAATTATCAACGCATTGTGGCTCCGGCACATTTCCATGCAGGCAATAATCGAACGTCGGTGAGAAATCTTCATCGCAAGTTTTTGCCTCAGTCCCGATCTTAGCTGCACAAATTCAGGCCCCAAATATTGAAAACTCAACTGGGAAAAAAATGTTGCTTTTATTCATATATATGAGTTTGGAAATGTCATTGAAAATCCTTTTGTTTTTTTAAATGCATAAAAAGGATAATCCCAAAATACCTATTATAATTTGTTAAAATGTCTATTTTATCACCTATAATTTTAGTTTTGTCTAAAATTCCCTCTGATGTTAAAAAAACACTTAAAATACTCATTGAAGGCGTGTGAAATGATAATATTGCCCTTGATGGTTATGGATTTTATTAAATTGACTTGGTTGACCATTTGACTCTAGGGACAAATTAGGAAATACGATAAAAATTAATTAAAATAATATTAATTAAAATATTAAAAAAATAAATAATATTAAATATAAAAATATAAAAAAACAAATATTTTTTGTTTTAAAAGTAAGAAAATAAAAAAATATAGAATAAAAATCAAATTTAAAGTCAAATTTAAATTTATTTTTTTAAATTTAAAATTAATAAAATAATAATATAATATTTTTTGTCGAAAAAAAAAAAATCTTCATCTTCCTCATCTTCATTTCATTTTCATCATTCGTCCCTTGTCTTCATCAAAATCATCATCTCAATTATTTTCATTAAACCAACATCACCCAAATCAATCATCAAAATCAAACTAAACATCATCCAAATCAAACGAAAATTTCAATATTCATAAAAATTTTTTAAAAAATGGATCCAACCAGTTTCTATTATCAGAGATTGGTCTCCAACAATGGAGACCAGATTAGGTCTCCATCACTAGAGACCATGTTCTGGTCTCCATCGAAGATCAGAATTTGGTTTCCATGAGAAACTAGGATCCGATCTCCCATAGAGACCAATTATTATTTTTAATTAAATTAAAAATATTATTTTATAATTATTTTTTGAAATAAAAATCTTTGGGTTAAAATTATCTTTTTACCTTTTATATAATTATTCTGTTAGTTTATTAACGTCCTTGGGGGAGAGGAGAATTTTGGATAAAAATGAAACTAGTATGATAAAAAAAATAATTTTGTAAATTACAATAAGTTTTTTTGGGATTATTTATACATACAAATCATTTCGAAAGAAAAAACAAGGATGTTCGAAGAGCTTAGAATATACAATTAATAATTGTATTTTTGTAAGAGATAATCTAAAAAACTCATTGTAGTTTGTAAAAATATTCATTTTACCACTATAATTTTATTTTTGTCCAAAATCTCCCATGATATTAAAAATTTAACAGAAAATAACTATTTTACCCCTTATGACTTCATCATTAATTTATGATCATCGGGGGCATTTTCGTCATTTCACACACTTCTGGAGGGTATTTGAGTGTTTTTATTAATATCAGAGGAGATTTTAGATAAAAATGAAACTATAAGTGATAAAATAAATATTTTTATAAACTATAATGAGTTTTTTAAAATTATCTCATTTTGGTAAAAAATGAATCCTTGCTATTCGTAATTTCAACCAACCTGAACCAAGAATCCACAGTATAAGAACCAAGTTAAAGTAGGTTGAGAACTTCCCCATCTCCATTTAACTGATTGTTTTTACTGGTGGCCCTAATAGTAATGCCTTCTTAGCATCATAGCAATTTATATCAATAATAATAATAGGAAGATTACTCACCGAATCCAAATAGATTATAGTTATTAATTGTTTGGATTACCATATTCACCGAATCCAAATAGATTATAGATATTAATTGATATTTATTTTAGGATTATAGTTGCCATATATGAAAATACATAAATAGTAGCATGAAAATAATAATAATAAGAAGATATATTACTCACTGAATCCAGATAGATTATAGATATTAATTATTTGGATTGCCATATTCACTGAATCCAGATAGATTATAGACATTAATTGATATTAATTTTAGGATTATAGTTGCCATTTATGAAAATAACTGTAAATAGTGACATGCCAATAATAATAACAGGAAGATTACTCACCAAATTCAGATAGATTATAGATATTAATTGTTTGGATTGCCATATTCACCGAATCCAGATAGATTATAGATATTAATTGATATTAATTGTTTGGATTGCCATATTCACTGAATCCAGATAGATTATAGACATTAAATTGACATTAATTTTAGGATTATAGTTGCCATTTATGAAAATAATTGCTAATAGTGACATGGCAATAATAATAACAGGAAGATTACTCACCAAATTCAGATAGATTATAGATATTAATTGTTTGGATTGCCATATTCACCGAATCCAAATAGATTATAGATATTAGTTGTTATTAATTTTAGGATTATAGTTGCCACAAGTGAAAATAACTGTAAATAGTAGCATGACAAATTGACAATAATAATAATAAGAAGCTTACTCACTGAATTCAGATAGATTATAGATATTAATTGATATTAATTTTAGGATTATAGTAGCCATAGATGAAAATCATTGTAAATATGGCAACAAGTCGAGCTTGGGCCCCTAACCCACAAACAAATATTAGACTTGTATCCATGAAACTTTGTGGGTTCAGGTGTGGGTGTGGACCGGAATCCCACCCGCAAACCCACAGCATTTAAGAGGGAAAAAAAAAAATCATACCAATTTTCATACAAAGATTTTCCTCAAACATCATATAATAAACACAAATGCAAGAAATATGGTAGCGGATCGGGTTCGGATAGGTTTGCCCAAGCTTGTAAAAAAATATTGCACCTGCACCCGTAAAACTTTATGGGTTTGGGCGCAGGTGCATGACTTGCGGGTGCGGGTGGGCCAAAATCCATCCGCAAACCTGCAACAATTTAAAAAAAGAAGCTCATACAAATTTTCATATAACTTTTTTCCTCAAACATTATCTAATAAGTTCAAATGATATAATTTTCAAATCTTAACAATAACATCAATGTTGGTTAATTTTTTAAATAAACCAAATTTTAAAACTTTACAAGTGCACAAATTGTTTTATTGAGTACAACAACAGGTAAGGGTCGATTCCACGAGGAATTATTATCTTCCTTTAAATTCCAAGTTTATTTAAACAATTAAATTAAATAAAAAATATTTTCAGAATTAAGTTTGAAACCTAATTGCAATAAGAAAACAAAATTCAATAAGGAAAATCAATAAAAGAGAACTTAGCTAGGACACACTATCCACCACTGAACAATAATTCAATTTATAAATAAATAAATGAAACATAATAATATTAATGTATGATGAAGACATTCATGACAAGGAAATGGTC
Organism: Nephelium lappaceum; assembly: GCA_021234005.1. Taxonomy (NCBI): domain Eukaryota; kingdom Viridiplantae; phylum Streptophyta; class Magnoliopsida; order Sapindales; family Sapindaceae; genus Nephelium; species Nephelium lappaceum. The sequence goes on along the minus strand of CM037999.1, from coordinate 6,255,024 downwards.
ATACTGCATGTCGCATTAATTCTTACTTAGATAATATGCAAGTCGCATGATGTCTATGTAAATGCGTGTATTCCTAATTATAATATAGTATATTGCCTACTTAGATTTAATAATTGGAATCCATTAAGCAGTAAAAAAATATGAATGTCACATAAATCCTAGAACATAGTGTCTATCATAGATATCCATAAATTAATGTTCCTCAATTGGTTCGTAAGCAATTAATTGTTACAATTAAGAATATGCTCGTTAGATGTGCGGTTTATATTCTTATAATATAATCCTAAAAATATGTTTCTAAGGTGATTAATCAAAAAAATATAATTAATAGAATAAAATTTGAATAGAGATAATTAATTTCATCGTGCAAAAATAAAACACTTCATTAAAAATAATAATAGACTGAATTCATGTCCAGGGCTTTAAGTTAGCCTTAACTAACAAATAAATTAGTCACACATGGTTCTAAAAGAGAACATAAAAATAAAAATAAAAATAACTAGATAATAATAAACCCAAGAATAATCGTTGCAGCCCCAAACCTCTGGTCTCTCTTCCTCTAATGTGTATCTCCACTTAATGATGAAAATACCTATTTATAGAGAGCTTAGGTCGGCTAAAATAAGTTTCTTAATGTGCAAGAAAGTCAAAAACACTCGAATCCTCTCCTGAGTACTCAAAACGGTGATTTAAAGTGCAAAAATAAGAAAAGCGCGGATCTTGCACGGGACCCGACCTGACTTCAACCCGTAACAGTGACATAAAACACAGGACCCTCCAAGCAATCTGGAGTCGGATCCGGATCCCAACCTGAAACGTGCAGGTCAACGGGCGATCCGTGGGTAAGAGCATTGGTCAAAACCAACCCAAGACGATGACAATTTTTTCAAAACATGGACTTGGCTGCCGTTTCATGTAGGTTGACCTAGCAAATTGCATTTTATCCCCTAGCTTCTTCCATTTTGCACTTAGCCCTAAATAATTTTAAATATTTACAATTTAACCCCTATTTTGATTCTTGACTTTCGAGCTTCTTCGGATCAGATCTCATCTCCAATTCTCTTGTGCCGCAATTAATTTTGAAAAATCATCAATTCCATTTTATTATTCTCAAAACCTAAAATTAAACACAAAACAAATTAAAAATATCAATTCTATTAAAAAACATAGCATAAATAATAGGTAAAATTGACATAAAATAATAATAATTAATGACCCAACAATCAACTACAAAATATAATTACATTTAATTATCCAACCTTTAAAAATTTAAGTTATAACATCTAATATAATAAATTCAAACTAAAAGACATAAATACATAAATTTTATAAATCCAAATACAACATAAAATATGTAAAACATTAGCCCAATACATAATAAATTTGTACTTTAAACAACATAACAAACAAATTGAAAGGCTTTCATAAAATTAACGAATATAAATTTATTTAATATTATATTATATAAAAATTTACTATTGTGGGTTTGTTGGTGCGGGTGTCGATTTTTTTTTTCCACACTTGCACCCGAACCTCAACCCCTTTCGGATTCGAAATTTAACATCTATTTCTGTCCATAAACCCATTTAATTAAAACCACACCCGCCAATTATGGGTTGAAATTTGTGCGTTCGTGGGTTTGTGGGTGAAATTGTTACCCCTACCCAAAAGATATAATTTTCAAATCTCAACAATAACATCAACCACAAAATAGAATTAAACTTAGTAATTCAACCTAAGAAAATTAAGTGATAACATCTAATATTAAAAATTCAAAATAAAAGACATAATTATATAAATCCCATCATCACTAAATACAACACAAAATATCAAAACATTGGCCAAATACATAATAAATTTGAACTTTAAACAACTTGCATTACAAACAAATGCAAAGCTTTCATAAAATAAGAAATATATTTTATCCAACATTAGTGTTTTGAAAAATTTAATATTATGAGTTTGCGAATGTTAGTGTGGATTTTTTTTGCACACACACCCACTTCGGGTTCGAAATTTAGTAGTCACACTCTTCCAGCAACCCATTTAATTAAATCTACATCTGCCTATTGCTAATTGAAATCCGCCAGTTCGTTGGTGAAATTGACATCCTTAATAAATAGCATTAAAAGAAAGTGTTTTATAACCAATACTAGAAGAAGTAATTGAATTTTTTTTTAGCAAAATCATCCTTCGTAAAGTAAGTGTTAGTTCACGAGCGAACTATTTATTTCTTCACTAACTATTGGTGCTAAATAAATTCAATTATTTTTTTCAGTACTAATTTTAGAACGCACACCTTTTTATACTAAAAAGAAAGAATTCTACTATATATATATATATATATATATATATATATATATGCTATTGATTTATTGGTTCAAGAATTATGTTAGTATACAAAACTAGAAAAGAAGCTCGGTTAATTATAGGGATGTCAAAAAACTAGATTCGGTTTGGCAATACCTAGACCTTGCTAGGATTCGGGTTTTGAGAATTATATCCACACCTGGGTTTATCTGGTTTTTATAAACCAAGTATCCATCAGAACATATACTTATTCATCTACGAATATCCAATGCCTAGATTTTATTGGGTTTTACCCTTTTTTTTTTTTAAGTTTTTTAGACGTCTTTATAACTTTTGGTAGGCACTAAAGGTGAGCATTTTTAATCCAAATCGAGATACTCGACCCAATCCTACCATTTGGTAGGCACTAGAGGTGAGCATTTTTAATCCAAATAGAGATACCGGACCTAATCCGACCATTTTTGGGTCGGATTAGATTAGGTTAAAGCTTTAAAAATCATTGAATCGAGTTGATTTTTTCACAACCTGATCCAAATTTGAGTTGGGTTGTGTCTGCCAGGTAAATCGAGAAACCAAACCCAATCAGGACATATATAACATTGCAAAAGACCCTAGCAGCTGCTTTTCATTTCTCATTTCTCTTCAGTGCTCCAGCTACTTTTCGCCCTCTCCAGTTGGAATCAAAATATAAAGACTAATTGGTCTCCATTGTAGGTTTATGTTTATATATTATATATATATATTAATATTTTACTTTAAACATTAAGGGATATTTTTGTCATTTAACTAGATACGATGATCAACTGTCAAATTTAATAGAACTTGACTAACGGAACGGGGCGTTGTAATAAAAAGATAAACATGTTTTATGCATTTTTAAAGGCATACCTTAGGGGATGGGGGTGGTGTGCAATTCGTTTTTTAGATTATAATACTTTTGAATAATGTAACAAAATCTTTTTAAAATATATAAATTATGTGTTGTACCCTCTAAAACGTCAAAATTAAAATTGATTATTTTACTTGACTTTTATTTTGTCACACTCACTTTTTCAATTTATCTAAAATGGTTTGGACATTCAACAAGGTAACAAGAGTCATGTTGTGCCCAAAAATAGCGTTTAGACTGCAAGTCCATTAAGACCCGAAGGACCAACAAGTCCAAAGACCCAAAAGTAAGGATGAGGCAATATGAAGCCCACTACTAAGGACACGTTAGTAAGAGCTAGCAACGGATGAAATAACACTAAGGTATCAAGGCTACCCAAGTTAGTTAGCTTGCAGCAGCTCATAGTCGCAGTGATATAGCATTCTACAAAACACAATTAGCTCGCAGTTTTCGTTAACAGCATCAAGTTTCTTAACTAGGAAAGTTCCTATTTTGAGCACAAGATTATCTCAAATAGGAAGCTATTAGAATTGTATTCTGATACAAATATAGACATGATAATTATAGTTTGATTAGAATATAAAATACTAAATGTAGTATCATATAAATTAGGAAAAAAGATATTAGTCTTTCCTATATTCAAACAACTTTATTTTATGGTAATAAGGAACCGTAATACTACATAAAAGGTCATTCACAAGTATAAACGACATGATGAAAACACACAGACTTAGCTTGTAAGTAGTTGACAGTTAGAAGTTATAGAAGCCTTATGGTCTTCCCCTTCTACAATAAATAAACTATGGATGTAGATGTTAGACATTGTTTATTGGGTCAACCCATGTTAAAACTCTCTTGTTCCTCTAGTTGATTTTTTTTTTGCATTGGTATTGCTTATTATTCCATTGTCATCATCATCTCCATACCAATTTCATTTAACCCTTCTCAATTCATTCAATTCACATAGTTCACATTAAGTCAGGTATTGACCTATTTTTTGACATCAACAAATTAGGATACAAATTACTTTTACATGAAAAATAATTTTTTTTTTTAAAAGATAAGAATCAAAATACAACAAAATAAACCTAAATATAATTCGAACCAACAGAAACAAATAAACTTATCTCTTGCAAAACTTGCCCAAATTCAATTTATTGGGCTTGTTGTTGTTTTTCATAACTATTTTTTAGTTATTTTTTCAACTTTTCGTGACTTTATTTGACAATTTTCATAACCTAAAATCAGGATCATTTATGGTTAATTGTGTGTGCGGTTGTACTTCATCTATGTTTTGACAGGGGTTGAAGAGGAGAGATTGGACTAAAGGACGAAGGCAATTATAGAAATGATTTGTGATGCTCGGGAGAGCCCTATTGTTATCCACAATGACAAGATTGTGAATTGAATACTTTATGTTGAAATTTTGAAGATTAGCTTCTGCTAATCTACTCTCTTATACTATTATCTATTATCTATTTATCTCCTAAAAAACTCATAACTATGGTTCAAATCAGAACCACTTTCCTAACCATAAAATGTATTTCTAAAATGCTTATGCAATTATGCAGACTTAATTATAAGTATTTGAAGTATAAATGCATAAATTAAAAAGTAAAGAGATCGAGAGAACACTAGAGATTTACAGTGGTTTAGCCAATACTAGCATGCATCCACTTTAGCAAGCTCTTCTTAGTTTGAGTCTCTTTCACTTTCATCAATTGGCTTTTGTGTGTTAATTAAACCATCCAACAACTATATATGATATTCTCATTTCTCTCACTCGCTAAATACCACTGATACTCTGATAGAAGATTTGTTTGTTTTTTTTTTTTCTTTTAACATTAAACGGCACTTAACGTGTTTCGTTAAATTATTCTATCTGATTTTTTTTTTTTTAAGTGATAAAGTCACTTATATGACTCAAAATAAAAAAGGGAAAAGTCATATTTCACTTAACAAAAATATATTAAATTAGAAATAAATATTTTACTTTCTAATTTATATAATTCAGTTTTTAATTTTAAAAAATAAATACAAATTCAATTTTCAGTTACTAGCTAGTGTTTAGTAAATTTAACACCGTTTAGTCTTAGTAAAAATCCATACACAGCCTTTGTCTCTCAAATCACTCAAGTGAGACAACTTCACTAATATGCTTTTCACTCTCAAACACAAGGGGTTTGATGTAACAATCTCTTATTTTGTGGTGATGACTGTGGCCGGCGACGGAGGTGGCGATAGAGGCTATCTATTTGATTGGTTGTGAAACTAGATGTTGGTTCTCGTTGTGGTGGTGGTGACGATCCGACGGTTCTCACTATGGTGGTGATGGTGATCTGATGGAGGTTGAAGCCGAACCAGTATGAGGTTGAAGACAAGCTTTTCTTTCTTTTTTTTTTTAAAAAATATATATTTTGTTGAAGACAAGATTTTCTAATTTTTTAGATTTTAAATATTATTTTAATTTTAGTTTTTTAAACATTTTAAAGATTTTTTTTTTATTTGTGAATTTTTTTTGTTATATTCTTGATTTTCAGAAGGCCTTTCATGGAAATGGTGATGGATGAGATATTAAATTAGATGTTCTGGGTGCTGTTTGATTAAAGATGAAGATTGATGTTGTGAGTGATTGGATTGTCAATCCATTTTATTTTAAGGTTTAGTTTTAATTTTTAATTTTTAACTAATTGTAATTTTAAGTTTTATTAATAATAAAATGGTCATTATATGCGTTGTAAAAAAGTGAGGGGCGAAAAGATCTTTTTACTATTTTTTATTAGGTTTGAACGTCAGTTAATTGGGAGAAAGATTAATTTAACAATTTTTCAAAAAGTTATGAATGATTTAATCATTTTTAAAAAATAGTTAAAAATTTAACTATTTTCCAAAGCTTGGGGAACAAAATGATATTTTCCCTTAAATTATTTTATTAAGGAAAAAATCTAAAAAGCCCCCTGAAAATGAAAATAGCATCAGTTTACCCTCCTTTTTGAAAATATTAGCCAAAAAAACCCTCTACTGTCTGCGAAAAACGGTTTCCATCCATATAATTAGTGGTTTTATGATAAAAATAGTGAAAGACCAAAATAACCTTATTAGTTAAATAAAAATTAAGTAAAAAAAATTTCATTTGACTAAGATTAATTTAAAAAAATATATTAAAAATTAATCTAAATCCTCAATAAAAATTTGAAGAAAAATTAAAGAAACTCAAATCTTAAAGAAGATCTGGGTTTCATTAAGTTAAAACAAAAATTTTAAAAAAAACTCTTCAATAAATTTAAAAAAAAAAAATTGAAGAAACACAGATCTTCAATGAACCATTGAAGATCTGGGTTTCATTGAATCAAAAAAAAAAAAAAAAAAACTCTTCAATGAAGAAAAAAAATTTGAAGAAACCCAGATCTTTAATAAACATTTGAAGATTTGGGTTTCATTAAATGAAAAAAAAAAAAGAAAAAAAAAAACTCTTCAATAAATAAAGATAAAAAACAAAATTTCAAAAAAAAAGAAAAAAAGAAAAATCCCAAATCTTCAAAAGTTTGAAGATCTGGGTTTCCCCTGCCACATCCAAAAACACAATCCCCTGTCACATCCAGAATACACAAACAACCAACGAAAAAACATAAATAAACACATACCACCCAGACACTATTCACACACCATTACACATCAGCCACTTCATCACCATCATCACCATTCATCACACCCCATTGTCCATCAAACTATCATTCAATACCAGCGATGAACACCATCACACATCCACTGGATCAAATCTGATAGACATCCAAAAGAGGGCGTCGGTGGAGGGAGGAAAGGGAAAGAGAGCAACTGCGGAGGGTGGAGAGGGACGAAAGAGAGATGGCGAAGGGTGGAGAGACGAAGAGAGACGGCGGAGGGTGGAGAGGGAAGAGAGAGTGAAGACAGAGGAAGGTGGAGAGGAAAGAGAGTGAAGACAGAGGAAGGTGGAGAGGAAAGAGAAAGAGAGACGGTGGAGGGTGGAAAGAACGACGATGGGTAGATGTGTCTGAGCTGACCGACTGGAAGCATGACTTTACTCCGTCATGGTTCGGTGTTTTTAAGCCAAGATCTGATGAATAGACTTGATGAATATTTGAGAGATTGAAAAAGAAGAATAAGAGGAAGAAGACAGAGAGGGAGTGATAGAAGAAGAAGAGAGGAGGGGAGAGAGAGAGTGACAGAAAAAAAAAAAAAAAAAAAGAATGAGAGAGAAATAGACTTTTTTTTTTTTAATTTAGCTTTTTAATTTTTTTTATGAAAATTTTTTATTTTTATTTAAGTTTTTAATTCAATCCAGCTGTCCCAACAAAGATATGGACAATTATACCCTTAAAATTCACGGTTCCGTTACATTTTAGTCTATTCACTATTCTAATTAACGGTTGGACCTTTTTAGTTAATATTTTTAAAATCAGCGGTGGTTTAACATTATTTTCAATTTTAGAGGGCAGAATGATAATAATCCTTTTCTAAAACACTGCAAATTTATATCAGTTGCTGATGTGGCAACTTCATTGGTCAGTACTTGCTTCGGTCAAAACAGACTTGATCACAAGTTTGGCATGAGTTGCTTGATATATAAGACTAGTTTTTCATTTTACCTTTGTAGATTCAGAGAGTGTAGATTACTTTTGTAAAATGCTTTGCAGTGTAAACACTCTCTAATTTTCAATGAATATCTTGAGCGTCAAGTTTCTTTAATGGAGATGTTTGTTCTTTTGAATTCTTTATATCAAACATCAGCTTCCTTTTCAAGATGATTTCGCATTTTGTCCGCGAACTAACCGTGACCTATGTTAGCTGCGAACTAACAGATGAGTTCACATTTTGTCCCTGTTTTTTATTCAAAAAACAGGGGCAACTTGATGCACATTAAATTTATTCATAGCTCTGTCATTTATCTCACAAATGTAGCTGCATTATCTACTTCACATATAATTATTAAACAACCAATAAAATTATTGGCAGCGTACATGATATATACTACATCTATATATGAAGTAAGCCATGTTGATTAGAATGTCAAAAACAGCTTACATGGAAATTTCGTGGAAGTAAGCCATGATATATATAAGAAGTAAGCCATGTTGATTAGAAGTAAGCCATGATATATATATATATATATATATATATATAGAAGTTTCAAAACAGCGTGCATGGAAATTTCGTGGTCCTTTCAGGTTTGTTATGAAAAAGCAAGCCATGTTGTTCGTTTGTCCACTTGCTATATTCCATTATTTAATAAATGCGGGCTAGTTTTTGTGAACCAATATATGAAGTTAAACCAATGAACAACTCCTTTCTACCACAGTAGCTTCCTTTCCATCCCGAGGCAAGTCCGCAAATAACATTTGTCCATTTCTTCTGCGTCTGTTGATGATGCTGAAGCGGATTTCACTTCAACGGGTACCGGTAGATTGCCTGGGTTGTTGAAAAATAGAGTCGTAACTGATAAATTGAATAATTTTTTTAATGAAGTGCAGTATTGACATTTTATATTGGAATATACTAATAAAACTCAACTCAGTTATTTGGTTGCAGCTAATCAAACAACCTTGCACTTATTTGCTGCTAATTTGCACTCTTTTCTCTATGGTAATTGTGTGTGCTGTTGTGCTTCATTTATATGCACCGATAACGGGTTGAAGAGGAGAGATTGGATTAAAGGAAGGCAATTATAGAAATTTTGTGTTGCTCGGGAGAGCCCAATTGTTATCTACGATAACAAGATTGTAAATTGATTACTTCATGTTGAAATAATTTTGAAGATTAGCAATTTCTACTAATCTACTCTCTTGTACCATTATCTTTATATATATATATATATATATAATATATATTACTACATTTAAAACTACTGACACCTCTTAATAAGGACTCTAAGGTACAATTTGGAACTTAACATTATTTTAACTCTACTCCTAAATAAGTGGGAGAATTTCACATAGAAACAAAAAAACTGTCATCCAATCGAGGGGACTTTGAGCATATTTACCCACTCATAGGTACTGCTACTCGAACTTGACATTGTTTGGAGATAAGTGGTCAGGTGGGATTGACCAATGTGTCGATCTACTTTTGAGGTATACTATTATCTATTTATCTCCTAAAAAACTCATAACTATGTTTCAAATCAAAAACACTTTCCTGACCATAAAATGTATTTCTAAAATGTTTATGCAATTAGGCAGACTTAACAATAAATATTTTGAAGTATAAATGGGCAAATAAAAGTAAAGAGATAGAGAGAACACAAGAGAATTTATAGTGGTTCATCCCTGCATACATCCACTTTCCCAAGCTCTTCCTAGTTTGAGTCTTCTTTCACTATCATCGATTGGATTTTGTGTGCTAGTTAAACCATTGAACGACTACATATGATATTCTCACACTCACCAAATACCATGATAGAATTTTCTCACTCAAGATTTGTTTGATTTTTTCCATTTAACATTAAGTGGTGCGTAACGTGTCTCTTTAAGTTAATTTATTTGGTTTTTTTAAGTGATAAAGTCACTTCTACGACTCATAAAATCAAAAGTGAAAAGCCATTTTTCACTTAACAAAATATATTAAATTAAAAATAACTATTTTATTTTTAATTTATATAACTCAGTTTTTAATTTAGAAAAAATATATATATAAAATTCAGTTTTCGATTATTGTCTAGTGCTTAGTAATTTAGCACTGTTTAATCTTAATAAAAAACCAAACGCAACCTTAGTCTCTCAAATCACTCAAGTGAGACAACTTCACCTTACAATAATCTTGCTCTCAAATACAATAGAATTGTTGTCGTCGACGCTTTTCCTCTAATTGTAAGATAATATGAATATAGGGATAATTCTAATATCTCTATAGTTTGATATAATAACCAAAACACCTTTTGACTTTAGAAATCATTAAGAATTGCTTTTCGAATTTGTGAAATTGATAAAATAGCCCCTATGGTATATAAAATAGCATAAAAAACTCCTATCGTTAATGTTGGACGTTAAAAATTATGATTTGACCGTTAATTGTGAAAGGGAAGCAAAAGAAATATAAAAAATTAATATTAATAAAAAGAAAATTTAATATTTAAAAAAATAAAAAAAAATCTCCACCATCCATTTCTAATATGGATGGTAGAGATCAAAATTAAAATTTAATAAAAATAAAATAAAATTTAATTAAGAAAAATATTAATAATTTTTACAAAATTTATTATGAGAGCTCACATGATGAACGGTCGAGGTTGTTTTTAAAAAACTGAAAAACAAAATTTTTTTAAAAGAGAAACCTTAAAAACCGAACTTCCTCTCTTCCAAAATCATCCACCCATCCACCAGACCAGCCTTTTTCCCTTCTCCCTCTTTCTAAAAAACCATACCCACCATCGTTGTCATCCACTTTCTCTCTGTCTTTCTCGTCATCTAACCAAAATCAAGCGACCACCCATCAACCCAGAATCAGGCAAGCCTAAACAAACCCAGACCATTATCCTTCTCTTTCTCTCTCTTCTCTCTTCTCTTCATAAAAAAATCAAATGAACCTAGATGACCTGGGTTCGTTTGGCTTTAAATGACCCAAGTCAATTGGATTCATTCATCTTTAAATGAACCCAGACGACCTGGGTTCGTTCATCTTCGAATGAACCTAGGTTGTTTGGGTTCATTCGAAGATGTTCGATTGAGTTTCAAAACCCCAAAGAACTAGATGCAAGTTTTGAAACCCAAAACGATCTTCATCTTCAACTAGTTGAAGAGAAGATTTAACCAGATGAAGATAGAATTATATCTGTTTTTCTTTTTCTTTCTCTTTTTTTTTTAAATGTTTTAAGAAAAAAAATATTGATGTTGATGACTGTTGATGGTGGCTCATGGTGGAAGAAAGATGAAATGTTGCTGGCATTTGAGGGTTTGGTTTTTGTAGGGAGTTGATGGTTGAAGATATTAGGTTTGGCTTAGCATTGATGATAGTTGAAGAGATGATTTCTGGGTTTTTTCAAACCTAGAATGTGTGCTTCAATTTTTCTATCATATTATTTTTTTTTAAAAAAATATTTTAAAATTACTTTCTATCATCTATCATAAAGATGAACGGTTAAAATTAAAAAATTAAAAAAATTATTTTTATTCATTTGTTATGATATGTCATTTTATCCTTTTTTAATAATTTTTAATGTTATTATCAAAGATCTTGAGGGTAAATTGGTCTTTTTACCGGCTAATAACGTTTTCTGGTAAAACCTAACGAAAAGGGTATTTTAGACTTATGGGAAATGATAGGGGGTAATTAGCGATTTTATCAAACCATATGAAAAATTACAATTATCCCTATAATATAGTCCAGTATCTAAGTTTGTGGTAACTGCCAATGGTTATAAATTCTCAACAAAGATTGCAGCAACATTTAAATTATTTTGTTGAAGTTTGTCGATCTCTTTCCCAGAAGAAAGCAATCTGGATTTTGTCCATTAGTTTCGATATTCGTGAAAACGGAATTTTGTCGATTAGTTTCGATGTCCGTACGCACGTGATATCTGGGCGCACGAACCGGGTCGTATTTGCAAGCAGAAAAATAGTTAAACCATTTTGAGCTGCTACGACTACGATAATAGAACATGGTAGTAGGAGTACATAGTGTAAACAGTGCCAAATGGGGATGCCAGTGCATTAATACGCGGCGATTGAGCAATCACTTTGCTGGACACGTAAGGGAGACACTCGGCTTGCTGCATGCATTTCTCATGCAATACTCATCCCATTTCTCTCCTTATCGCACTATATAATCACCTCCCTCCCTCTCTTTTCATCAAGAAGAGTCTTGTTTATGCTCATATATAATAAATGGCTATGAAAACGAAACTCGGTTTTGGTTTGCTCCTCCTCGTCTCTGTTCTAGTCCTGTGTACTAGTTTGGCTCTGGCTAGGAAAGACGCAGAGCTGAAGCAGTGCAAGCACCAGTGCAAAGTCCAGCAGCAGTTCGACGAGAAGCAGACCAAAAGGTGTATAGAGAGATGCGAGGACTACTACAAACGTATGAAGGGATCAGGCGACCGTGACGACGTAGAGGAAGAGTGAGAGGCGAGAGTGGGAGGGACGAGAAGGAGAAGAGGGTAAAGAAGAGAATCCGTACGTATTTGGAGCTGATTATTTCTTAAGCAAAGTGAAGACACTACATGGAGGCATGTTCGCGCTGCCTAACTTCAGCCGTATATCGAAGTTTCTTCGTGGCATCGAGCAATACAAACTAGGCTTGCTATCCATTCTTCCTGAAAGGTTTTTAACTCCACACCACTTGGATGCTGATACTCTTTTCGTCGTTTTCTCGGGTACGTGTGTGTGCCTACATAATTCTCTCTTTAAACTTCCTCAATTCCATCTATAGTTTTGGAGTGGATGATTTATTAGTTTGGAAATTAATTGATTTGATAATAATGGTGGGTTGTAGGAGAAGGAACGATCACTGTGATACATGAGGATAAGAGACACAGCTTTCGGCTTGAAAGAGGAGGTCTGTTCAGGCTTCCTGCAGGTGTTCTCTATTATATTGTCAACAGTTGTAACCGCCCTGAGCCTCTTTGCATCGCCCAGTTCCTCGTGCCCGTCAATAATCCAGGCAATTCCGAGGTATTTATTCACTGTGTTTTTTTTTTTTTTTTTTTTTTTTTTTTTTTTTTTTTTAAATCATAGTGTGGTATTTGATAAGCTGTACTTGATCAAACAAAAAATTTTACTGATTCGTTGGAATTTTTTGCCATGAAGCCCTTCTTCTTGGCCGCTGGTAGTAACCCAGAATCTTTCTTGGGGGCTTTCAGTCCGGAAATAACGGAAGCGGCTTTCAAGGTAAATTTATATATTGTAAATATTTGTTTCTATATCATGTGCTTAATTACACGTAAATTATGGTGGTGGTGGCTCTTATAATCTAGTTTTATTGAGATCGCAAGCGATGAAAACTGGCAGGTTTCGGAGGACGAGTTAGAAGACCTCTTGGAAAGAGAGCGTGAGGACCAAGGAGTGTTCGTTACAGCATCGAAAAAACAGATTCGGGCATTGAGCGAGACTACTGAGAAAGAAGGTGGTGGAATTTGGCCATTCAGTACCCAATTATCCAAGGCTACATTTAATCTTTTCGATAAACGTCCCGCTCACTCCAATAAGTTCGGGCAACAGTATGAAGCCAATTGCAAAGACTATCCCCCACTTGAAGACTTGGAGGATCTCACCGTCTCCTACTCCAACATCTCCAAGGTTACTGACTCATATACATACATACACACACATATATATGCACTGAGGCTTTTATCTGATTCAAATTCCAACCCATATTTAATTTAATTATGACGTGATGGATTTGTAGGGGGCGATGTTAAATCCATTCTACGACTCGGAGTCGACGAGCATAGTACTGGTGATTGGCGGGGAAGGGATCATTGAGATAGTGTCCTCATGTCTCCTCCTCTAAATCAAGTCCGCAGGAACACCAAAGAGGTGCAGGCACAACCGTACTGAAAAATCGGGTTGCATACGAGAAAATAAGGGCCAAAATCTCAGACCCGACAGCAGTCGTAATCCCAGCTGGTCATCCTGTGACGATCATAGCTTCCAGTAGAGACAATCTAGAACTCCTCAGCTTCAGAATAAACTCCAAGAACAACGTCAGGTACTTCTTTGCAGGGAAGAGAAATGTGGTAAAGCAGATGCAGAAGGAAGCAAAGGAGCTGACCTTTGATGCAGAGGAAGAGAAGGTGGACCGAGTGTTTGGACGCCAGAAGGGGGGGTTCTTCGTGGAGGGGCCTAAGTGGCGTCAACAACCGGAACAAGGCCGGGCCTGCGAATGAATGAAAGCTGCAGGACTCTGCTGGAGAGGGGGGTGGGTGGGGAAGGGGGGGGGTGGGGGTGAATACTGTGTGTAGGAAATAAGTTATGGCCTGCTTAGCAACTTTTGCGTTACCATGAATCAGGAGGGACAAGAGAGGACTCGACTACTGATTCCTACTAGTTGGTGTGAGATAATATGTATAATTGTGAATGGTGAATGGAAATGTGTAAATGTACGTGTAAGCTGGTTACGGACGGCGTAATTAAATAAAAGGAAAGGTGCCTATTGAGCCAGTGTCGCCTCCATCATAACTCATAAGTCGACCACTTCACTATCCTTACAAGTTACATCGTTAAGAATTGCCAAGAAAAATAACCCGCACTTCTTGGACTGAATAAGATTGATGCTACTAATAGCCGGTAATTAATATGAAAAACTGACCGGTGGCTCCATAAAGAAGTATTTTGTGCACATGTTTGAGGGTAGTACTAAGAAATTATGATTTAGGTTCATAAGTAACCAATAAATGAATTTATTTAATTTTATAATTTTTTATTTATTTTTCTTACATTAATATTCATGATTCTATTAGTTGTGGATATTAAGAACGTATTATATATATTGGTTGTGGATATTAAGAGTATAGGTTAATATTATTCGCATTTTTAAAAATGTCAACTCGATTATTTTAATTAGATTATTTAATTGTTGTAACATGCACTCCGTTATTTTATTTAACTCATTTATTTTATTCCAAATGTTTTGGACAGTCAACAAGTCTGGGAATACAACAATTACTTTGGATTAGAGATTTTAGACTTATTGACTATATATCTTTTAAGGCACATTTAGCATAGGGATTCGACTGAAGTCCCTAAATCAATCCCATATTCGTTTAGTGACATGGGGGTGGATCACGTTAGTTTTCCACCCCAAGTCTCCGTACAAGAGTCCCACCTTCTTTTTTTTTCCTTTTTTATTTACAAATTATTCATATAAATAAAGTTAAATTTGTCTTAATAAATTAAAATTATTTTGTTTAAATTTAACTTAAACAGTTGTTTATTTTTAAAAAAATAAATTAAATATTATTTATCCAAAGAGTAGTTTATATGATTTCTTTTAATAAATTAAAATTAATTTAAATAGTTTCTTAAAATAACCTGCAATCCTCAGTTGACATAACCTGCAAAGGATATATATGATAGTTCGGCATGTTGCCCATGTTTGATGCAACGATCTGCTCCTGGCAGTTACGAAGATTGTACTTCCAGATGCTCCCAATGTAAGTTGCAGCAGTAACTTGTTCCATTCATCCTCCGCATTGTTGCCATTATCGCAAACGTTATCTAACACAAGTATATATCTCTTACTGTATAACAGGTTTGCAAGTATTTGCGCATTGATCAGTTGCATCTGTTCTTGAGGCTTCAAAAGTGATATAAATTCTATGATCGCTTTTGCAAGTTGTGTTGCATAAAAAATTGGAGAAACATAGATCCAAATTTTGAAGTTAAAATATGGCTGCATCCGGAGGTCATATATGTGCTTAACTGCAACATCACGAAGCTTAGCCATGGTTGCAAATTCATCCAGGATGTCATCTGCATCATAACCACATCTTCAAGCCTTGCAAGCCAAACTCCCACTGCCTTGCCTTGTTTGCTTGCGTCTTCAAGCACAGCTTGAATCATTGAACTAATGTGCTTCTGAGCTTTTCCTAACTCGTCATTGATGCCCCATAATAGCTAGCCTGAATTCTTCCACAATAACGGAGGCTAGATTCTGACTCCACCCTTAAAACGGATGCTAGTGCAACTTCTGCCAATTTTTAGCTAAAAGACTTGATTAATTAACAAGGTGGTCGACAACAAAAAGCAATAGCCAAAGATGGGATTGTGGTAATGTAACAGAAACACACAATGCTATATGATAATATTCAGGATGTCTGTTTGACTTTGTAATGGTTGGTATGAGTTACCCTTGGTCTATTTTATTTGTTTCATCAAATCTCACTGTAACATATTATAAACAATAGTCCTCATTTATTTGATTATTTCTATATGTTTCAGTTTCGCAACACTGGTAGTGGTAGTACCGTAGTAGTAAACCATGAATATCTCATTGTCTAAAGTCAAGGTTTGGTAAAGCCAGCTCACTGGACTCGGTTCAAACAGCCTTCTTGGTCTTCAATCTTTGAAGCTATTGCTTGGCTACTGCCTATCAAGTATCAAATAACACCAAGAGATCAACAAACCATCTAAAGTCTTTAACAATAAGCACATTATAGTGAGCTCAATATTTATTTGTAGAATTTCATTTGTCTACCTATCTTCCCTGTTCTTCATGATAATTCTCTTGTTTGAGTAGCTAAGATTCGTTTTCTTTTTGGAAAGTTAAAGCTATGCAATACAAAAGTGTTGCAAATATATTAACAATGTTACTGACTTATTTCTTATGAATATGATTACAAACTTATTTCTTACACTTATGATGGTAAAAGGAATTTATATACAATATTTATTTATGATCATTAAATTACTTTTTTTTTTTTGTTTTTTTAAGAAAAAGACTCAAAACTCAATTGAGTTTTTAGCATTCTCCCTCTTAGATAGTTGGTAGACGATTACTTAGGAAAAATGAACCGTAATAATCTCTTTGATATGTTGGTATAATTCAAATATTTAAATTCATGTAGAAAAATAGGCATCCATATCTTCACTTTCTATTTTCTCAAATTAAAAATATTAAAAATAAAACATCGAGAATATAAAAATGTAATGATTATACAAATTGTCCCTTACTATCAAGCCCAGTCAGTCTTTAACATCAAGCCCAAAACCGCAGCTTCTGTATAATGTACTCACATAAAGTGGGCCACACGGTATGTGAATATTGGGCCCTGACGCACATTTAACCCTATGGCACATCTTTTCAACATTCTTCAGAAACTCAGAGAAGCTTTTCATATCATAACGATCAACAATATTGGATCCACCCCCCAAAAAAAAAAATCAACAATATTTCTTCAAACACCTCACTTCTAGAAATTTATTACAAAAAACCTCTACTTAGAAAAGCTTTGCTAAACATAAAGTTAAAACTGTAAATCTGCTTAAACGATAATTTGATTTCTAGTTTTCAATTGCCAATTATTCCAAATCTTTTTTCCCAACTCAAGACTTAGAACCCATACATACAACTGGACCACTTCCACATATATATATATATAACACCTCTCTGAAACTGTTCGGTATTTTTTCAAAAGTCCTAACTAATACCATACCATTCTAATGTTTATATAGATTTTATAAGTATCATTAAATAGTTTAATAGTTAATACTATCATATCGTCGAGAACAACGTCAGTCATGCATTACCACAATTTGAAAATACAATTAGGAACAAGTTTTTCTATAAAATAAAGCCATATGACAAGTGTAGCAACTAGTTTTACATAAAATGTATTTAACGTTTAGGATTATTGACTATGTCATGTAAAAGTCACGGATGGTAACTACTTGAGGATCAAATATTTCGACTACTTAAAACTTATCATGAACAAAATTTTAACGGGGACAAAGAATATTACACATGCAACCAAAACCCGTTCATATAAAGGCGTAAAAACCAAGGGCTAAAGAAAACAACGAAACTCACAATTTTCATTTATAGATGGCTCAAGATTGTCCTAGGTAACTCTGGTGTCACCATCACCTACAATGTGTATTCAAAAGTTTGTAACAACTAATCTTAAAAGCTACAAATCTGTGCTATGCTATTAATATGCATTACTATTGCTATTTCAACTGCACCTTTTCTCAGGAGTCACACCGCATGCCACAATTGGTATTGTCACTCGTCACTTCTATAAAACTCTTGCACCATAGTTTCAATCATGTTACTTTTTCCACCTATTCTCCACTGATTCGTCTTTTCATTATACATTCTCTAAGAACAGCATTGCCATTAGAGAAGATGTTGGGTGTTTTCCCTGCATTTTATCCCCACAAGAATAGCTAATTAGTAGCCGTTTATCAACAAATATCCAATGATATGGTTAATTATCTAAATCAATTAGTTTTCTCATTATTCGTATTAGTTCTCTACTTGAGCATGAGATTCTCAAAGTTCCATGGTTGTCACAGTATTATGGGAAACAATGTGAACTAATTCAAATCCATTCAACGTCCACAGTGAATGCTAATCACGTAAAAATATACAGTAGAATAATACTATACTTGCGTAAGT
Source organism: Nephelium lappaceum (assembly GCA_021234005.1). Taxonomy (NCBI): domain Eukaryota; kingdom Viridiplantae; phylum Streptophyta; class Magnoliopsida; order Sapindales; family Sapindaceae; genus Nephelium; species Nephelium lappaceum. The sequence continues at coordinate 6,236,741 of CM037999.1, read as the reverse complement.
TAACAAAACCTCCTCCTGTACTTGCCAAGTGTGGTTACGGTGCCCTTCTCATATCACCCATCAAGCTTCTACAATGACAAAGACTCTTGATGATAAAATATGAAAAATCAAGGCAATAATAGCTGAAACTAAACAGTCCCAAAGGTGCATCTTTGACCAACAAACAAAGTTCAGCACCAGAAAAAGCAATTTTGATATCTATATCTACGAAGATATTAAGTCCAGCCAGGGGAAAGTCATTTTTAGCAACAGTTTATCAACATGTGCTCAACAAGCAATAAGCATAATTGATCTCAACGCACCATATATGCATGAAACATACACAAACAAAAGTAAAGAATCCTTCTCAGAGATCTTCATTATTTTCAATAAAAAAAAGGCATTTCAAACAAAGACCAAATGGTTTTTGCTAGTGCAGATCACAGCATCCTAAGAATACCAACTTTTATTTTGAAATGGTTTTTGCTAGTGCAGCCCACAACATCCCAAGAATACCAACTTCTATTCTTTTTTGACGTAAATTGAAACACTACCTTTGATTAGAGACAATACCAAAAATTATTCTATCATACAAAACACTAGAATTATTCTACAATTGAAATCTAAGATTATAACAAAAGATTATAGTCATTGTGAAGGAATATGATAACCTCTATAGAGCTATTTTGTATGAAAAGTACATGCGAATATCAACATATACCAAGAAACCATCAAGTATAAGGCAAGACATAATCTAAATGATCTTACTAGTTGATTTCCGCAGAGTCAAGACTATACATGTTAAGATATGTAACTACTAAAATAACACAACAATTTCAATAGACTAGACTTGTATACTTGGTTCAGGATAAAGCAAAACAAAAATTTAATGCCTAAGAAAATAATATTTCCAGAAAACAGTCAATTTCCAATCTAACAGTCAAAGTAGATAAAATAATCATAAGTTTTGCCTGAAAACATATTTATTTACACACACAAGGTCAGCATTAAATTAGCATCGCTTTCAAACTGCAGTAAAACCAAAACATTTTAAAGGAAATAGCATTTTCAAAGCCAACTCAAGACCTTGTTAAAGTAATATTATCATTTTGAACTTTTCCAAAATCAAAATAAATGATTGCACCCCAAAGACAAGTCATGCATTGATTTATTTAAAATTGACAACAATTATAGACATAATAGAGTTTGGGTACCGTGACTAATGCATTAACATAATGACTAATTGAGAATTTATCTAATCCATACAAGAAAGGAAATGGCATCTTTTAATAAAATCTTTCCTTGTATTAAGGTAATGACCAATTGAGAAAATACCTAATAGAAAACAAGAGAAAGGGGCATATTCAATAATAAAATCTAACGCTTATCCAATAGATCAAGAAGTCTCACATATACAATAACACACATCAAGGCAACATTATAGTTTAATGTTCTTCAAATTAATACATGAAAAGCTTTCCATTTATAAAGACAGTAATACACATTAAATGTGTCTTGATTATCTTATCAGGTATTATAATGAAGATAATGAAACCATTCACAGGAACAGATTTAAAACCCATTTCCAATGAACCATAGACTAAGCAACTCAGTATCAAGTCAAAAATTATCAAAGAAACATAATTGCTATGGATATGCTACCAATCCTTTAAAGCACTATATGTATAAAAGCCAAACTAATAATTGAAGTTCTTACCCAAAAATTTTTCATACCAAGGTAGCATGTACCAACACCCAAAAAACCACCATTCAATAAAATTAAAAACAAGAAACCCCCAATCAAATGAACAATAGACTAAGCAACAAAAAGGATCACGTGATAAAATACCAATGAAAATTTTTGTTAAGGACGCTACCAAGCTATCATAGTAATCTAACTTCTTGCCCAAAGGCTTATCATACCAAGGTAGCATGTGCCCAACATTGAAAAATGCAACCACTAGCATTGCAAACCCATTTCAAATGAATGATAGAACCAAAAAGGTATCAACAAGTCATAAAATATTAATGAAACATGGTTGCTAAGGATGTTACCAAATCCCATTTATAAAGGCACCGAGCCAGCATGTGTCAATACAGAAAAATGCAACCGTTCACGGATACAAATTATAACTCATTTCAGATTAGCAATAGACTAAGAACCCAAAAATGCATCAAGTCATAAAAAAAAGTGCTAACAATGCTACAACTCATTTAATAAGGCACTGGATGTATTTAAGGCAAATTAGTAATTGATGTTCTTATAAAATGGCATTAAAAAGATGAGCAAACTGGAAAAACTTGTATGTTATAAACTGAAGGTAAATTTCATAATCAAGAACATGGTCAACAGTAAGCATAATATCACACTTCTATGATAAGGCAACAATATCGAACATTGTACACATGGTTGACTCACCTGCAGATCTGCATTTGTTAGTCTTCAACTTTATGAGGTTTAAAGTTTTATGCATGAAACATTTAGCACGATCCATCAACCAGACAATAAAGAATCAATAACACTTAGAAGTGTTAAACCCAAAAATTGATGCTGACTTAAGCTAGAAAATGATCTCACAAGCTCCATTGCAAGCAAATGAAAATTCAACCTTGAAGGAGCCGGCGCCTGCCATGGAACCCAAAGTTATATATCAGGCTACTAGCCTTTTCAAACACAAAACCTACATTGAGAATCAAAACATAAGGTTGAAAAATGTTAGTTCCCACACCAGAAACCAAGAATGTAGGAACAAAACCCCTGTAAAATTGACCAATTGAATTGTTGTTCCACTAGCACCTTTAAAATGCTGACAAACAATAAAACAGTTCAAAATTCATCGTCAATAGATGATAAAGAATTTAAACTGCACTGTAACATAACTATGTGTACACTATTTCCCCAATCCCTTTCAGAAACTTTGCAGTCATGTTCCGTGCAATATCTCAGAGATAATTAACAAGTTCTTTCCTAGTCATAAAAATGCCAGTACCATTGCAGTGAGCACAGAAGATTGTAAGACCAGTACTGGAAGGAAATATCATTTAAAAAAAAAAAAAAAAAACAGTTTATAAAAATCATAAAGTCCCTGTTATAGTTACAATTTCATTATCTTCATCAGCTTGGATATGGATGTTTATATCAACTGCATCCTTCAAAAGCTCAGGCTCTGTAACATCAAGAAAACGCAGCTTGTGAAAGGCTCTAATTGTAATTAAAAATTACTCTTTATCATTAATTCTCATTCCACTAATTGATCTAAGTGTACCAGGGAAGAACAAAAGCATCTCCCCAAAAATCACCACAGAAAGGTAATCTTCATGGGCTAGCAATTAATTAAAAAGGCACCTTCGTTTTTGCAAGAGAAAAGTAATTTGTCAAAAATACATCCAAATACTGCCACCCCTGGGTTAATTGACACTCTTAGCCTTCTCAATTTAAAAGATACAATATAACACAACCGCTCACATGTACCAAATTATAAACACACATTGAAAGGCTGGTAGCACATTCACCTGAAATTGCACCATTCTTCAACTTCTGAAAACATATCTGAAAAATATTTCTTTATCTTCAAAATTTAAGCAGTTAACATGCCAACATGAAACTTGGCTGTTTCCAACTTTACTAACCACATCTTCATCCACAATATCTATCTAAAACTCTCAGAGAATTAAACAGTCTAACCTCCAACCAAATAAAATAAAATGAAAGAATACAAAATACAGGTTAATAGGCAGCAAGGACACATGAGATGGGCCACATATGTAATAAACCGATTAAGAACTCACCAAACAACTACTATAATCTCCCACTCCCACCCAAGTCAATGTATTATCCATATCAGTTTGGATATGGTCCTACAGATGCCAAGATCAACTGCATCCTTTAAAAGCTCGGGCTCTGTACAGCAAGAAAATGCAGTTTGTCCAAGAAATCGTTTATATTGCTTGGGAACACCTTTTAATTGTATGAAAAACAGCTTATTGGTCCAGTAACTTAATGGGGTTCTAAAGCATATCCCCAATTCCAAATATCACACGAAAGGGTCACTTCATGGGTTAGCACTAGATGAAAAAAACATCTTTGTTTGTTTAAAAAGAAAAGTAACTTGTCGAAAATAAAAGCCAAATACCGTACCCCTTGGATAAACTCCCCTGGCCTTCTTCAATTCAATACAATATAACAACACACAACCACAAGAACAACCTCAGCATGTACCGAATTATAACACATATAAAAACGCGCTAGCAAGTTCACCTGAACTTTTCTCAAAAACAGAAAAGAAAAAAAAGTTCACCTGAGCTGCTCTTCAGCATCAATCTCTCAACTTCCGAAAACATACTAGAAAATTTTTCTTTTTCTTCAAAATTATACATTAACATATCAACATGAAACTTCGCTCTTTCCAACTTAAACCAGCCACATTTTCAATTTGTTTGAACCTTTTTGTTAATGGTTCGGGGGTTGTTTAATTCTCTTAGATTTTTAGATGGTCACAGTTAATGATGAGAAAGAAAAAAATAAAAGGGCGGGGAGGGGGGGGGGGGGGGGGGGGGGGGGGGGGGGGGGGGGGGGGGGTGGGGGGGGGGGGGGGGGGGGGTGGGGGGGGGGGGGGGGGGGGGGGGGGGGGGGGGGGGGGGGGGGGGGGGGGGGGGGGGGGGGGGGGGGGGGGGGGGGGGGGGTGGGGGGGGGGGGGGGGGGGGGGGGGGGGGGGGGGGTGGGGGGGGGGGGGGGGGGGGGGGTGGGGGGGGGGGGGGGGGGGGGGGGGGAGGGGTGGGGGGGGGGGGGGTGGTGTTGTAAAACAAAACAAATTCACAACACTCACAATGGAAGTTACTAGGCAACGGTCCACACCAGATGAGCCTATGCAATAACATTGATTCAAAACAAACTCGCCAAACAAACAACCGCATATACTCCCAAGTTAAGGCAGTATATAAGTGTGCTTCATAAGTACATTAGAAACATAATTGAGAACGATAAAATAATAAGAAACTAAAAACTTCAAAACGAATATAGACCACAAGGAAGGATAAGGATCAATAGATTTCATTTGGCTGCAATATAGACCAGAGACATGATTAGAGCTCAAGACTAGAAACGAACAAAGCAACGGAGAAATGGCTCTAGTTGACTTAGAAATCCTTCACACAAAAGTACATGTTTTGACAGCTAAAACAATACAGCCTAGCAGATTTACGTAACTGCCTTACAAACAAGAAAATTACTGCAGAAGCAGCTCTCACCAAGTCCAAAAAAGAAGGATTCTCAAGGAATAGTAAAAAAAAAAAACATATTATAGTTTGACTAATGACTAATTTATTTAAACAACTTATCCGTATTTCACATCACATATACAAGTTTTTTATGCAGAAAAAGGTACTGAGTCAAATACCCAAGCCTAAATGGTTGGTATATTCTATTAATCTGTTCACTGAGGCAGCTATTGTTAAGGCACTAATCTCTATATGAGGCAACAAAATTCTTGAGAGATAAGAAAATTATATAAAGGTAACCCTTTCGATTAAATGAGTCCACTACATCTCTGCAACATTCCAAAGACAAATAATTTCTTCAACCATCAACATTGCCATACTTAATCCATGCACTATCCCATATACACCTGACCGCACACTTCCAACAAGAATTAAGTTACTACACTTCCAAATCATAAAATCTAAATTATAAAGTCTAAAACAAATTACTTTGTCAGTTTGTGCAGACAAAATGAATTACTTTTGTGCAGACAATTGAATAACTTTGGTTTCAGCCTTGCCAAATGCAGCTTATGAAATGACTTTAATCAAAGTAATGAATCCTTTATTTATACCTTCATCGTTTGCAACAAAGAGATAAAATCACAAAGGCAGACAAAATGAATTCTGCCCCTTAACACTGGCCACTCACTTGGGGCAACTTTGATAAATAAAATAAAAATGAAGAAAATTAACAACTCCAAATAGAGAAATAAGTTTAACATATAAAAAATCATTAAAAAAAAGAAGACGAAGTCAGGAGCTGAAAACACCAACAGTGTAAAAACAAGAATATTATGAGTAGACAAAAATATATTTATGACCTATTGAACCAGTCGCTACAAGTCTCATAACACACGAATCTAACTTCTCTGTTGTAATAAGATAGGTGCAGTTTCTATTGAAATTCTCATTTCCCATCATTTTACCCACTCAATACCCGTGATAAGGCCATGTATAAACCAGCAATTGAATCACAAACACCAAATAACAGTAAATGAAATGATTGAAATTCATAAACGAATAAACATCAAAGAAAAGAAACTCCATATGCAACTTAGCCGTATTCCCATCTAGACATCATATTTCCTGTCACCAACAACAGCTGTTGAAAACTTGACATATTTCTACTGCATAACATCAAAGAAACTCCTTATGCAAGAAGCAATGCTTAAGTTTCACATGGGAGATAAAAGATAAGGCATTACAGTCCATAAATAGATTACAATATGCCATCACAGTTTCTATAGTTTGCACGTACCATTTGACATATCTATGAATGTGTAGGGAGCTAGAATATGACTGAAAAGTATGCAGACTTGCAGGTAAAACATAAACCAGCCACCCATTGAAGCTTAAAGCAACAGGAAGCTCTGCAAAGTGCTCAACATACATGTGAGCAGGTTCCTTAGTAGAAAGCAATTTATCGGCAATAATTCTCCCTTCATCCCATTCTGTGATGAAAGTCCTAATACCTTTGATCTCATAGGCACAAGAAGATCATAATATACCATAGAAATTACAATGTCAACCAATAGAAAAAGTATGAAAACAATGGTACATTAATGCCAACATCTGAGTCTTAACTTTGGTGAGATTACACCACACCAACTTAAAAGCAATAAACACAACTTACAATAAAACATTCAGTCTCTTCCCTTAGAGATTCATTGATAACAATCTACAATAAGGGTTACATGGAGAATCATAACATAAGGTTAAAAATTTTAGCTAAGTTCCCAACCAGAAACCAAGAATGCAGAAACAAAACCACCCACAAAATTGACCAACTGAATTGTTGTCCCCACCAGCACCTTTACAATGTTGACAAACAATGCAACAATTCAAAATTCATCGTAAAAAAATGATTAAAGCATTTTAATTGCACTGTAATATATTATTTGTATACTATTTCTCCAATCACTTTCGGGAACTTTGCAGTCATGTTCCATGCTATCGTTCAGAGATAGTTAACAAGTTCTTGCAGAGTCATGAAACTGCCAATTTTGCTGCAGTGCGCACAGAAGATTATAAGACTAGTACTGGAAGGAAATATCCTTCTATTAATGAGTCAAATACCAAGCCAAGAGGGTTGGTATTATTCTATTAATCCATACACCAAAGAAATTTATCAGTAAGGCACACTAATCTCTATACAAGGCAACAAAATTCTAAGACACAAGAAATTAGCTTTTGATAAAATCCACATCATTCCAAGGAAAATAATTTCTCGACCTTTGACATTGCATACAGTCACTTAATTCGTGCAATTTCCCACAAAAAACTGAACTTGTAAATATTGCATGAAAGAACGCATGATACTTCCAACAGGAATAATACAATTCCAATTCATAAAATCCAGAACAAATCACTTTGGCGCAGACCATTGAATAACTTTGCTCTCAGCCTTGTCAAATATAGCTTAAGAAACGAAATTAATCTAAACAATGAACCCTTTATGAGGAACCTTCATCGTTTCCAACAAGATATAAAATCCCAAATGCAGACAAAATAAATTCTGCTCCTTTCTACTTAACCCGATCAGTCACTTGGTACAAATTTGATGAATAAGATAAAAATATAATAATGGAGAAAATTAGTAACTCCAAATAGAAGAATAAGTTAAAAACATATCAAAATTATTAAAAAAAAAAAAAAAAAAAGTAGATGAAAGAAGACCAAGATTGAGCTGAAAACCAAAACAGTGTAAAAATAAGAGAACAGTTTATTAGATATAAAATATATTTACAATCTATTGAACCGGTGTCTACAAGCCTTCACACAAGAATCTAACTTCTTTGTCGTCATGAGATAGGAGCAGTTTCTATTAAATTTTTATTTCCCATTGTTTTACCACTTGATACAAGTGATAAGGCCATGTAGACACCATCAAAAACAAAAAAGTCATAACATATAAAAAATCATATAAGAAAAAACAAAAAGACCAAAAACAATGTGAAACAAAGGATAAATACAAGAGAATAGTATTGAGTAAATAAAAATTTTTTATTTATGATCTATTGAACCAGTTTCTACAAGCCTTAACACATGAATCTAACTTCTCTGTTGTAATAAGATAGGGGCAGCTTCTATTGAAGCTCTCATTTCCTGTAATTTTACCCACTCAATACATGTGATAAGGCCATATAGAAACCAGCAATTGAATCACAAAACACAAATAACAGTAAATGAAATGATGGAAATTCATGAAAGAATATGAATAAGCTAATTTACATCTTCAACAGCATAAACACATCTAAATCAACATGGAAACACCCTCTCTACTTGACTACAATCTGAATCAACACCCACAGTATAATTTTGTATCCCTCACTTAGAAATAAGCCCATTTCTAAATGTGTTTAAAATTCAAGAAGATAAAATCAGCTTATTCACTAAAAATACGATGAAAAATATACATGGACACTTTCATATACACATTATGAAAAATAACAACTTAAGAAAGAAAAAATAAATAAAACAAGTAAGAAAAAATAAAAACGACCAAAGACACCTGAAAACAAAACTAAGAAAAACAGTTAAAAACGAGAAAACATAAACTACATTTATTCATCATCTAAAGAATCTATCTCTACAAGCCTTGACACATAAACCGAATTTCTTTCTTTAGATGCAATAATAGGGGCAGCTTGTCTTTAAGCCTCAATTTCAAATGTTTAATCCACTTAATACAGATATTAACGCAATTAGGGCAGCTTGTATTAAAAATTTCATTTTCCACCCATTAGCCCACGAAACTACCCCAAAAGTTGGCTGTGTTTGGGAAACACAGAAGACAACATAGGCGAAATCGAAACCCTAATCGAAACACTAATATCCAACTTCATCGCAAAATAAAAAATTCAGTCATTGTTTAGAAAAAGAAACAACGAAATTCACAAAACAACACAAGTATGGAAGACGAAATATACGAAATCCCTAATATCACCAACATTATCGGGAAATTAAAAATTAGGGCTCGTTTTCTTTTTTCAAGAAAACAGAACAATAAATTCACCAAATAACACAAACATGAGAGAATCGAGCCTTAACTGAAACCCTAATCTCAGGGAATCACAAATTAAGCTTAGTTTTTTATAGAGCTAAGTAGAAACGATAAATTCGCAAAATAACAAAAGTGTGGATGACAAAAGACACAAAATCAAACCTTAATATCGCCAATTTCATCGCTAAATCAAAAGTTAAGGGCTTCGTTTATGAAAAATAAACAAGAAATTCAACAGACGAAATCGAACCCTAATGTCGCCGACCAACTGTTCTGCGCAACCACGTTTTGAAAAGCTCTTTTATGTTGAACCGTTGGAGTTGGTGGTATATAAATAGTGACTTAGCTTCAAAAAAACGCTGAAAACGTGTTTTTCCAGAGCAAAGACGTGTTTTTTTGAGAAAAAACGCGGTTTTACAGCACAAACACGCGTTTTTACAGCACAAACGCGCTAATCAATTAAATGCACCATTTAACTTTTTTTAAATTATTTTATAGGTGTATCAAATTAAAAATAAAATAAAATAAAAATAAAAGTAAAACATCGAGAATACTAAACGAATATTCATCAAAAACAAAAAAACAATAATAGAGTCCATATGATAGAGAGCGGCGGGTATTTAAACCCCATTATACACCCTCTTTTACAAATACACTACCATTAAATATTATTTTAAAAAATTATTATTTATAATTATAATTCGGTGAGTTAACTTACAAAAGCAATGTACATTTTAGAGGATGTAAATATGGATTCTCTATTTTCATTCAACTAGAAGAAAACTTTATCCAATTTAATTGAATTTATTAAATAGTTTAATCCATATAACGGAATTTAGCCACTTAATTATTTAAATAAGGTTATAAAATTAAATTCTTCAATAATAATTTTTACATCGGTTCAAATGCTTGATATTAAAGAATTTTAGATTGGACTGCTTTAGCAATTTGACAGTGATTACCTAATAAAATTGTCTAATAACAATATTTCAAGTGTTATTTAAAATATATATATATATATATATTTCAAGGGTGGATATTGAAGAAACCTTCACACCCGAAGAGTTGAAATGATAAAAATAATCAAGGGATGTCTATATCGCATTCCTCTTACAGTCGCTCTCGGCCTCTCTTACTCCAACTGCAGTTACCGTATGAATGTCAACTTGACGTAAGTTTTAAGTCTACACATTGCTTGTCCTCTTCGACGCTTTTTCCTCAACTTGTAATATAACATAATGCAGTCCAGCATCCAACTTCAACTTCGTGATATCTCCCAACTGTTTGATAAATTGTCTCACGCAACATCTCTACTTATTTCATTAAAGTTTGTCAGTCTCTTTCTCATTTTTTCATAGCTAAGAAATAGAAACTTGCTGATGATATTTTACTGTCTGAAAAATGTTGTCAGTTAGCAAACTAAGGTGCCGTATTAAGTGGGCGTCCCCTTGTCTGTTGTTTTCCTTACTCACTGACAATGGTTACAACATTGATGGGGTCTCTAGACGCCCAATTCTGGATAACTGGAGTGGCAGGTCACATTATATGTATGAGCCTGTTGGTTCTTTGACCTGCTTCAATAAGCAAAAGTGTATGCTACTCGTTGCCCCCACAACTCGATCTTTTTCTAGTTTGGCTGGAACAATCTTGGTCCAGGCTCGGGATCCTGCTAAACTGAGTGTGGATATAGAAACTGCAATTGATGAATGTAGATATGATGATACATGGAAGTTGTTTGAGCAACATATGCAGATGGAAGGGTTTCCTCGAAAAAGTGTTGTCAACAAGCTTCTAGCGAGCTTCGCGGGAAGCCTTGACGCTAGGTGGCTTGACAAGGCTTATGGATTGGTGGAACATGCTTTTGAGGAAAGTAAACAGAATTTGTTGGAAAAAGAAACTTTGATTTATCTTGCTCTTGGTCTTGCTAAATGTGGTTCACCGATTCCTGCTTCCACTGTTTTGAGAAAGTTGGTGGCCATGGAACTCTATCCGCCTGTGACTGCTTGGTCTGCGATCTTGGCTTACATGTCCCTCACAGCTCCTGGGGCTTACCTTGCTGCTGAATTGATTCTTGAGATAGGTTATTTGTTCCAAGATGGTAGGGTGGACCCTCGTAAAAAGAGTAATGCACCTTTGATTGCTATGAAGCCTAATACAAATGCTTTTAATGTTGCTTTAGCTGGATGCCTCTTGTTTGAGACGACAAGGAAAGCAGAGCAGCTCCTTGATATGATGCCTCAGATTGCTGTAAAGGCTGATGCAAACTTATTGATTATAATGGCTCACATATATGAGAGAAATGGGCGAAGAGAAGAGCTAAGAAAGCTTCAGAGACACATAGATGAGGCCTTTAACTTAAGTGATATTCAGTTTAGGCAGTTTTATAATTGCTTGCTTAGTTGCCACCTGAAATTTAGGGACCTTGATTCTGCTTCCAAGATGGTCTTGGAAATGCTTCGGAAAGCAAAGGAAGCACAGAATTCTCTTGCTGCTTCTATGCTTACGTTTTATACTGTTGGAAATGATAATAGGTCACCTTCAGGACAGATTTCAGGGCAAGCTTTGAGCCCTAGAAAATCAAATGGTTCAGAGAATGAAAGATTAATTGAAAACCATATTGTGTCTTATGAAGAGTTTGCAAGAGATCGAAATTTTATGAATCTTGAGGCTGAGGCAAAGAGAGTACTTCAGACTTTGTTAGCTAAGCTGCAGATGCAGGTTGAATTGATTACAACTGATCATGGTATTCTCCAACCGACTGAAAGAATTTATGTGAAATTGGTTAAGGCTTTTTTGGAAGCTGGCAAGACAAAGGATTTAACTGAGTTTCTTATCAAGGCAGAGAAAGAAGACACAATGGTTTCCAATGATGATTCGGCCTTGGGTCATGTCATCAATTCATGCATCTCACTTGGGTGGCTAGATCAGGCACATGACCTTCTTGATGAGATGCGTTTGGCTGGGGTCAGAGCCAGTTCCTCTATATACGGCTCCCTCTTAAAGGCATATATTAAAGCAGATCGAGCAAGAGAAGTCACAGCACTTCTAAGAGATGCTCATAGCACTGGAATTCAGCTAGATTCCAGCTGTTATGAAGCATTGATCCAATCCAGGGTCATCCAGAAAGACAACCAGGGAGCTCTCCAGCTATTCAAAGAGATGAAAGAGGCTAAAATTCCAAGATCCGGTCATCAAGAATTTGAGATGTTGGTGAGGGGATGCGAAGAGAACCATGAAGCAGGCTTGATGTCGAAGCTTTTGAAAGAAATCAAGGAAGGGCAAAGAGTTGACAGCGGAGTTCATGATTGGAACAATGTAATCCATTTTTTTAGCAAGAAGAGGTTAATGCAAGATGCTGAGAAGGCTTTGAAGAAAATGAAGAGTCTGGGGCATGCGCCAAATGCTCAAACCTTCCATTCTATGGTCACCGGGTATGCAGCTGTTGGGGGAAAATATACTGAGGTAACAGAGCTGTGGGGTGAAATGAAATCTTTTGCATCAGCCACCTCGATGAAGTTTGATCAGGAACTCCTAGATTCTGTACTTTATACGTTTGTGAGGGGTGGATTTTTTGCTCGAGCAAATGAAGTTGTGCATATGATGGAGAAAGGAAACATGTTCATTGACAAGTACAAATATCGAACCCTCTTCTTGAAGTACCATAAAACTCTATATAAAGGAAAGGCTCCCAAATTTCAGACAGAAGCCCAACTCAGAAAGAGAGAAGCAGCATTGACCTTTAAGAGGTGGGTCGGCTTGGCATGATGAAAATCTTGAGTAATGATCTTTATGAGGAAGGTGGTGATGGTCATGACTATGGGCAGACTTGGAATTTTCTTGAGAAGTGTTACTAGAAGAGGAGGCATCAACAAGATGAAGAGTTATGTATGGGTACAGATTTATTTGACCTTATTTATAAAAATTTTGGTACTATGTTTGGCTGCTGAGAAAGTAATGTAACATAGAAACATATCTCTTACAATTCTTTTATCTTTTTACTATTGTTATATATTGTCCTAAGCTTATTTTAGTGAAGGTCTCTATTATTAATGATGCGTCTGCATCAGGTTTGTGTTCTCTGATTGGGGGAGCAAATTGGCTAATAAATAGTGCTGTTTGTTGGTCTTTAAAACAACAAAAACTAATGAAAATGTAAAGCAAATTGTAGTGCTAGGCATGGTGGAGTGAAGATCTGATAATGTATAGCATATTAGTATTGTGCATTTGTATTTTTTTTTTTCTTTTTGGTGCCTGTTTCTCTTGGTTGTATTTGTTACTGATAACCATCAATAAATTTATCTCCTACATTAATGTTGAATTGTTGATGCTTGTTTGAAGATTGATTTTAAGGGCTAGTGTTTACATGATTGCTCGCTTTTCTAATAGTATCAACTATGATGGTACTAATCAAGACTTCTTCTTAAACATTATTGCTTGGTTTCCTAATAGTGTTCTATTCACTATGATAGTATCGCATTCCTAATAGTATTTAGATAATACTAATCAAGAGTTCAAGACTTCTTCTTAAACATTATTGCTTGCTTTCCTAATAGTATCAACCATGATAGTGCTAATCAAGACTTCTTCACTATGTTAGTACTAATAGTACTAATCAAGACTTCTTCTTAAACATTACTGGTCAACTTCCTAATAGTATTCACTATGATAGTACTAATCAAGACTTCTTGTTGAGTTAGTGAAGGTTTTCTTCTTTGGTTATTATATTGAATTGAAAATTTCAGCATTTTATTCTTCTTCTTCTTTGTTTATTTTATTGAATTGGCTATTACTGCATTATATTATCATTTAATTCCTATTATAATATTACATAATTTAATGCCTTCAGTTGGTGAAAGCTATATCTTCTTCTTTAGTTATTTTTTTGAATTGACAATTACAGCTTTCTATTATCATTTTGTTCCTATTATAGTTTTACATAATTTTACGCCTTGAGTTAATGAAAGCTATGTTTCATTGCCCTGTTTCTTAAGTTTACAATGCAGAAATTTTACACTTGCAGTTCCTTGTGGTTTGCATGCATTTTGCCATCGGTGCCATGGCAAACAAATTTGGTCAACAAGGTAGTGGAGGGGTTTGCTAAACAACCGAAGGGAGCAGGGAATGAATGCAATAGGATGAATGATGTGAAGGAAGGATCGCTTATGTTTTCAAGTGGCTAATTCTGCCTCTTTGTAGTTGATGGGGCTGGTTAGCTTGATTTGCATGGCTGTGTTGAGATTGGCTTGCATGGCTAATGGGCATCGCTTACAAGTTCTCATGGAAGGTATACCATTAGGTCATATACAGTTGCACTAAGTTGTTTTTAGAATCAAAAGCAGTATGGTTGAGGAATTAAAAGTATAATATTGAATTTTTTTCAGCTTTTTATGGGCTATCTGGTATTGAGATTGTGGAGGCCTTGACTTAAAAATTCAGGCTTTAGTCAAGCTTATATACAATGAAAATTTTCCTTTATGTGCCTGCTCCCAGCATGATAAAGTGTGCTTAATCATAATAGGGATTCGGTGACAAGAGTCATCCATGTCTAGAAAATGCGTTGTGTACCATTAGGATTTTGGAAAGTGCATTTTTCTACCTCGCCATCGGGTGTCGTTTGTCTGTCTCTGATTTAGGTATCTATACTGTGAGTGTTTGGTGTGGATTACCTAACTGATCAACTTTGTATATTATCTATGTAAAACATGAGTTGTTCTTCATAATTGATTTCAGACTTCAAGTGTTTGGTTCAGCATTTTAGTTTACATAATCTCTTGACATAGTTGAATGTGCAATAATTTTTCTTCCTATTTCCCTGTGATGATCGAAGTCTTGTAGCCAAATCAGCCTAATGACTAGCTTTACAATTTTGATCAGCTGCTATACCCTGGCTGCGAACTTTTTGAAAAATAGTAGCTGCTCTGTGTTTGGTTTTTGGCTTCTTCATTATCCTCATATCTGTTTGTTTTAGAAGAGGCTTTCTCCTGGCTTGTGAGTTTCCTGACAAGGAACCAGTCTCAGCTTCACATAAATGACCTCGTAAATATTTGCTCTATATTCCTTCTTAAAAACTTCTTGTTTATGATTTCATGCAATTAGTTTTCTTAGTATCTGAGGAGAAACTGTACATTCTTAATAAGGTTTAGCTTATGTATATGCTTTTTGGTGATTCAGGGTTAGGCATTATGGCTTTAGGAGTCAATTTGTTGATTTCTTTTTTTCTTTTTGGAGTCATAATTTAACTCTATAGTTATTGTAGGTATTTTTAGAGTCCATTTGTTGATTACTTTTTTTCTTTTTGGAGTCACAATTTAACTCTATGGTTACTGTAGGTATTTTTTTTCTGACTAGGACTCAGCTTTTTCTTCAAACATGTTGTCTTAAAAAGAAATCTATTATTGAGTATGAGAGACAATTCATTTTCCATGGGCATAGAGCTTGGAACAATCATCAATCTCAAGATTCTTGATAGGAAGTTAATCTTAGGGATTGCTCTGGAAAACTGAACCATTTAGGAACAATTTTGCAGTAGTATATTTTCCACTTCTGAAAGAATCTCACGGGAAGACCATGTGGAAGAACTTTTACCAGTTCTGAAGGACTGGCATTGATCATAGCAGAATAAGGGGGCAAGTAAGGTTCTTTGATTATAAAGTAGAGAGGTGAATTCCCGGAAGTTTCGATTGTTAGTACACTTATCTGAAATAGAGGAAGCAAATGGAATGTGAGATACACAACAGAAAAGGATTGTTTATTTACTGACTGACTATTATGCTAGGGACTTTGGCGAACTGCATGTTTACTGCTTAATAGGCTGAATGTAGCACAGGTGCTTTTGGGTCATCAATTCTTTAGGGATCAGAATAGGCAAGGTTCCATAATTGTAAACAGTTAACACCTCGACAAGGATTTGACACATGGATTCTATCTAGCTGAGACCCTTACTGCTCTCAAATCTTAGTATCCACATTATCATTTTATAGTTATTTATATTTCTGCACAAGTTATCATTGATAGCAAGCAGATTTCTTGTATTGTTATGTCTGCTTAAATTGTAACGTTAGGGTTGAATTTTTATTCATGGACCCGTTCTAGTGTTGTTCAACAATACTTTCATTTTGGCAAGGAATAGAGCAAGTTCAGATTATGCAT
The DNA here is from genome assembly GCA_021234005.1 of Nephelium lappaceum. NCBI lineage: Eukaryota > Viridiplantae > Streptophyta > Magnoliopsida > Sapindales > Sapindaceae > Nephelium > Nephelium lappaceum. The sequence goes on along the minus strand of CM037999.1, from coordinate 6,220,351 downwards.
CTATTCATTCAAAGCCCCATTATGCCTAATTTTTTGCTGTCCCTTTAGGACGTTTAACCATCCAGATAGATGGTTATGCAGTCCCAAGATCTGTTTGTTTGCATTCATAGATGTTTTATGCTGATTTTTTGCTGTCCTTTTAGGATGGTTAACGACTTAAAGACATGGTTATGCAGTCCGAAGATCTATGTCTGCATTCATTGATAATTTATGCTGTTTCAAGCTGCATGCATCAAGCCAAGATGGAACTAGTTAATTGTCTGTTAAATGCTTTCTTTTTCTTCAACTGAATATAAATTTTGTGATATTTGCAACTTGCCACATTTCGGCCATTTGGGATACCTGAGGGTTACTTGACAATGCTTTTAGTTTTTCTGTAGTGGAGTGCCGGAATTCAGAGTAGTGTCTTTTTTTTTTTTTTTTTTTTGTTGTTGAAGTAGGAATTCAGAATAATTAGAACAGAAGAATTCTCATAATTCTCTAACAAACCTGATAGACAGGAGACAGCCATGGATAGAGGTTTAACTCTCTCATAAGTCATGTTCGCTTCGCTTGACTGTGGTACAAAAGAAATTAAAGGTTTGTCCTGTTATATCAGGAAAAAGTTTCAACTTTTTTACTTTTGCTTACATATTAGAATAACTAATTAACATTTAGTAGGATAAACCTATTACAATTAGTCTATTAGACGCTTGGGTACTTAAGTGAAGGCAGAAAATTATCATTTCATATGAAATGGCTGTATGGCAATTAAGATCTTAGGCTAATGCTTAATTTGTTAACATATACATCAGTATGTGTGTCAACAACTATTTGACATGCAGTTTATGTAGCAAAAACAGTTATTATAGTAATCTAGATTTCTTAAAGAATACAATTACTAGTAGGTAATTCATTTTTCCTAAATCTTTTTTCAATCATCCTTTACATTGACGAATTCATAATTCCTACAGCCTTCTTTTCAATTGTTCTTTAAATTGAAGCTGGGCACGTTGCGGCCATGCTTTATCATCTGAATTTTACTTGTTCAAGTTTGGGCTTCCTTTGGCATCCATTAACAAAATTTATTAAGAGGCCCAACCAACTTCCTGAATCGCCCAGGAAATAACGGGCAGCAAATTTTGAATCTGTGGTATTCGAATTTTGATTTTTTTTTTTTTCCTTTTTTTATAAAAAAAATTATTGTCTCCCTTTTTCAGTAAATCTTTTAGCTTGTTGGATCTGCGTTAATTAAGAATGCCTTAAAAAAAAAGTTGTGAAAAACGATGGGTTGACTGAAAGAAATTGAAGAAGAAGAAGAAGAAGAAGAGGAGGAGGAAGGTGAATATGTGAACATGCACGTGGATAGATGCCCTATATAATCTTTATTAACAACATGACACCCACTTTACGCCAACCATGATATCACATTGCAGTCAGTCAGTCGCTGAGTGAAGGCGGTGTTTTGCCTACTACTCCTCCTAATACGGTCTATCTATCACGACTTCTCGTGTGCGTGTGTAACTCTCTCTCTCTCTCTCTCCGGGTCTGTCAATCTGAGCAAAAACTGATACCTTGTTTAACAAGCAATAACTAAATTCATCCCTAAATGTGACATCACCTTAACATAATCAATTCTTAGTATGGCCGGCTGCCCTCATCTCACACTCATTACAAAACCCAAAACTTACCCGCCTGCTTACTATCCACTTGTGTACATTCCTCGGTCCTTGCATTGCATCCGCTTTTGCTATTTGGATGCAACCAAATTTCAATTTCAATCTCAATTTCACCCCCACCACACCACACCTACCCTTGTGAAAAAATCAAAATGGACTAGATGAATTCTGGCACTTGGTGGGTGATGTTGTTAAATACTAAATTGTAATGAAACTAAAAAGGGTTGGTTATGTCAAAGAAAGGAGGTTTGACGACTGCGGGAGACAGAGACTGAGATATGATGGTGTTGTGTTATTTTCAAGCGCGACGACAACGTCAGGTGTTTAATATAAATCCCCACCTCTCTGGCTCGCATTGGGACCAATCCCTGCCCAACCTGCTTTCAATGAAATGAATAGAGACTAGAAAGCATTCATGTAAGTGAGCCATTGAAAATTGATCTATCTCTACAGGCAAATGAAAGAGATAGTAATGGCATGTTTAGCTCACAAGCGACCATTTCCGTGAACCAATCTGTAGTGTCCTGCGCTGCCAACCAGTGAGGTGGGATTTTGGGGTCCAAAATTAAGGCCCATGTAACCATGTCCATGACATAGAATCACAGTCAGGGTCTGGTCAAATTACGTCATAATCAATGCTAATCTATTGTTTTTTTTTTTTTTTTTTAACAATTCCTAAATCGTAACGTCACGTGGACGTCACGTGGCAGGCAGAATTAACCCACTCTCTGCTACGCCAGGAATCGAAGCATGCCTAAGCAGAGGTACGGTTGACTCAGAGCGTTGCGCTTGTGTTGTGTTTCTCCGAGGCTGACGTCACATGATGGACAAGAATACAATGACCCAGAACAATTTGACACGTGGTATCCCTGGAACCTGTCAGTTTTTTTTGGGTTTTTGAAGTCTCGCAAACCTCTCTGGGCATGTCATGCCGAACTTGGGATGCTCCCTGCATTTGCACTGATTATATAAGCTACATTGTCATTTAGCCAGGTCAGTGAGGTCACATAGAAGATTATTAAAATAAATTAAACGTTTGAAGAAACAGGACAAATTTGTGCATATTGCAGTAATGATTTTAATTTGCACAAGAACAGTAATTGTGAATGTGAAGATATAGTGATGATGGGAGATGGTTTGTCTTAGCAGAATAATTGCTGAGCAAGTAGTAGTTGGTCTCCTAAGTAGCTAGGCAGCTTGTCTCTTGCAGAAGCATGTGAGTCCTACAAAGATGGGATAAAAAGTGTTGGATTATTATATGTTTTATAATGGCTGCAGTAGATTATCATGATTAAGCTAACTAAACCGAAATCATTTAAGGGAATTAGCCATTAGTCAGTTAGACATGTGGTCCAATAATGTTCAGTTCATATTAGCTATGTGAGACTATCGATATGAATTGTATTAATCGATCAAGTTATCAACATCAACTTTGTTTTTTTGTTTTCGTGATCCTCATCCATCGTTTTCAATTTGGGCATCAAAAAAAGCAAGACTTTGGAAAATAATTTAAGGAAGTTCACTGTACCATAATCTACTAGCAAATTGTAGATAAGGACGATTGATTGTAAATTAAGTCATATATATATATTTATATACAAGCAAAAGGGTTAGTGATATATCTAAACAGAAAGGGACCGAAAGACAAATCAATGAAAGCAAAGTATTGGAAGCAATCAAAGTGGTGGGAGTAAGTCAGATTAATTTATTTATGGACCCTTGTGGCTTCGGGGTTATAGGCATATAGCATCTCATAATTATGGATGGCACAGATATTTAGTTACAGCGACATTGGAGATGTGACGAACATAGCCATACATGGAGCAGTGGATTCTAGGAATCTCAAAACCCGGCTACAGCTGTACCAGATTAAGCAGTTCTAGTTACAAGACAGGGATATATAGAAAAACTCCAGTCAAAACCATGGAATCTTTTGTTTTGAATTGGTTTGATCAAATTTTCACCCACAGGAAACACTTGGCTTGTTACTGCTATCATTGCATGGCTAAATATATATGCTACACTATACATGTAGGCTTTTGACAGTGGAAAGTTAGCATCATAGAACATCACCATAACCTCTGTGTGTTTTTAGTGAACAACACGAAAGGAAAACAAAAAAATAAAATAAAATAAAAAAATTAACTATATTTTCAAATATGCAACCAATAGTTATATATATGTCTATCCACATTTGTGGCGATGCAGGTAGGGTGAACAAAAACAACGGTCAAATAGTTGGCTTGGTTGAATTTGGGAAGCGAGCCCGTGGCTTCCTTCCCTTTCAATTTCTCTTTTTGGCTTCTCTCTTCTCTAATGATCAAGTCAAATCTCTGTGTTTTTTTTTTTTTCTGGTAAAGCAGAGTGTTGGGACTTGCTTTGCTTCATTTAATAGAAGCCAAGGTACCATCCCCCCATCCCCACTTGGATTTTCTGTCCCCTTTCTTTACTGTTACCTTAACCAAAGCAAAGTCTTAAAATCTAAATTTGAATTATATCAAAAAGGAGAAGTTGAAATATTGTCACAAGTAGATTCCCGATATTGGATTAGTTTTTATATAATGATAATGAAAACTATAAGACTAGTATAACAAATAAGATTTATTTAATATTTTGTATACCTATGATTATAAAAGATATTACCAATTGAATTAGTATCAGTACTGTGTTATTGAAGTTTATGGTTTATACTTATGTTTAGCCTCCAATTTCAGTCAAAAATTTCATTAGCTCGTTTTCTTTGTCAAATACTTTATTGAGTAAATTGGCGACATGGCAAGAATTTTAGTTTGTTATATATATATATATATATTTGATACAATTTTAGTTTTTTTTTTTTTTTTTTTTTTTGAGAAAGATACAATTTTAGTTCCATATAAATTACAAATCACTTTCAATATGATCTATAATTATAAAATCTTAAAATATATAAGCAACATGGAGGTTGAGCCCACCATGCATGATTCACCAGCTCATTCACATATTGTAAAGTTGGCATTTGTAAAAGGCTTTAGAAACGGCAATCCAAAGGCCCCCATTTCGATAGATTTGAGTAGTATCTTTAGCTCCTTTGTTTGAACATGTTTTAATATTGATTCTGTCTTTTTCACAATTTTTTATGCATGATTGCAGCTTTTGAAGGAAATCTGAGCCAGCTACCAACTCTTTAAATAATGAAAGAGTCGCTGCATGAAATCTAATGAAATCTGTTGCATTCAATTTATAATGTAGAAATAGCGTTGATGTTCCCTCATACGAAACAATTAAAACTACCTCAGACGAGACATTGTTATCGGTCGTCCTAGATTGGATTAACCTGGAGAAGCTTCCAAGTACATGATGCCACTAATTAATTACCATCCGTCCATATGCACACATGAATTTGTTTCTACTAATTCAATCTCACATGTATATTATTTTAAAAGGGAATTGATATGAATCTTGTCAACTACTTGAAAACCGATTGTCACTTTGTTTTACTTTGATGAATTATGCGGATCTAAGTTATTCTCATAACCTAGCCGCTTTTGAAAAGAACATAATTAATTTCCAATCACAAAACGATGATGGTGGACCGGCCGGCGCCGGCCTACTTTATAACAATCCAAATACACTAAGTTTTCGAAACAAATGACCGATTTGTTTTATGAAATAGTTTCCTAATATACCTAAAAAAATCTGATATTTATAGGATAATGATCCTCTGATTATTTTCTTGAAACATGTTTTTAATTTTGGTTTAAGTCTTGTTTATCAAAACAATTTTGAAATTAGGGTTTAAACATCTCTTAAAATTATAATTTCTCAAATACAGTTAAATTATAATTTTTTATCGAATATTATAGATTGGCCAACATTGTTTTTATTTGCTCTCTTTTTCTTTGTATATTCATTACCAAAAAGCAAGTTATAAATTGATGGGTTTATCGTTTCAGTTTTTCACATCATTCAAAAATTCCGTGTGTGATTTTTTTTTTCCCTATAAATAAGGCTTTTTTTTTTCTTTAAATGATACTAAATTATAGAGGAGTTTAGAAAATGACATTAAACCATCAAAATGAATTTCAATAACACTAATACAATGTTAGATTGTTTTAAGATAAAACTGTCATATTCACAATTCGTGCAACAATTCACATAATAGTTCACACGAACTATCTATTCTAGACAAATTATTCGTTCAAGATGAACAATTTGCTTTGATCGAATTGTCATGCAAAATATAAGTTTTGGGCAATCATTCTATTCTAGGCAATCTATTTATGTTCACACGAACTGTCACGTATGTTTTATTCAAATGAGTTTCAACAAAGAGAGCAATGAGGGATAAACTTAGTAATTCACACTCTTAGCTACCATGAACATTCATTTTAGCAATTTTGTGCTATTGTCCAATAATAATTTAGTCTTGACTCATCAGATTATCTCCAAAATAATTATATTGGTTAACCCAAACAAAATTAGTACTTTTGAAATTTAACACAATCACTACACAAATATAGTCGCAATAGCAACTCCCTCATCTATTCCAGATGCCTCTTCATATTTAGAGGTTTTTATGAGTAAGAGTAAGCTTTAAATCCTTGTCACATTTCATTAGTCCAAAAGCAAAGCCCAAAATTTATAATATTTAATGAAGTTTGGGGGCCAAAACTATAAAATTTTCATTTTAAAAGGAGCAAAGGGAGAATTTTTTAAATTAATAACGAAATTTAATAGAGAATTTTTCAACCGACAAATATGAAAGATAAGTTATAGACAATAACTCAACCAAAAATAGTTGTGCACGCTCACGTATACGTGGATTATAAGTATATGTTATATTCTTGATACATCCATAGCTTTTAATATTGAGATTCACAAAAAGTAAAGCTCTATCAAGATTCAAGAGTGGGATGTATGTAACCCAAAAACAGAAAGGAGGAAGCAAGGTGGTCAAGTCTGGTCGGGAATAGTGAGTACCAAAGAGGAAACTGCTGTGATTTACATCCGAAACAATAAAGTGACAACAAATATACACCAAATAATCTATGAAACCAAAAGCAGTATTGCTTCTTATTAAGTACCAAGAAAAATTATTAGTATTATTACTATACATTTATAAAAAAGAGAAGAGAGTGGCATGGCAGTTCCCGGGTTCCCATGCAAAAAAGTGTAAATGCAAAAAGTGAGGACTGTGCCCGATCCAGGCTTTATGGGATTCTCCTCTCTTCTCCTCGACCTGTAAATCTCCAAACATGTCGTTTTTAAATTTGGTCGTTTGTTCGCAGGACCTGAAGGCTGAAACCACCCACAACTTCTTCATTTCTTATGACTCTACACATTCATCTTTCATGCTACTATTCTCTCGAGACTTGTGCATCAAACTTTGTATTGGGAATTTAAGATCTGCTTCAGTTTTAGTGTTTCAATGGCCTTTGCTATCGACAACTTACATGTACCCGTACCCATATCAATTTTTGTACATTCTATGAATCTTTTTCGATCTATTTATTTCCATAAATTTCATTAAGAGAAAAGAATTACTAGAAAAATTAAAGTTTAGGGAGAGCAACATGACATACAAGCACACAACTTTATTTCATTAAAGTAGATGTGTAAGACCTACACAATTACAAAAAAGGAAAAAAAAAAAATTCGAAGATATCTGTTACAATTCATTTTAACTTCTATTGGTATGTAATAATATTCACAGCTAAGCCAACTCATTTTATTATCCACAAATAGTTTGAAAACAACTAAGATATCTTGAAATGTATATAGATCAAAGATTGAATCCCCAAGTACTAGACAACAGAAAGTTATTAAAATCAATCTGACAGCTAAGATCCATGTCTTTCCTTTTTCCATCCACCTAGGCCCCTCTCTTATATATCATTGTTGATTGTGATCTTTCCCTACCACCGCTCACGTACTGATCACTCCAATACTCCATAAATAATCTGTATTTCTTGACTGTGATGTATATTTTACCTTTGTTTTTTTTTTTTTTTAATTTGTTCCATGAATGGGTCCAATCTTGAATTGCAAACAATTTTCTATGAAAGTTTAGCATATTATTTTATATTATGTATATCTCATGCGTGCTATCCACACTATTTCATAGAAATAAAATTATAAAATGAATCATTTTGCTTATTTAAAATTGGTTTTTCTTTAAAAAAAAATGCTATGTCAGTTTGACAAGTTAATGTGCCAAGAAACATGGGAAGCATAACATGAAAGAATGAATTATAAAATTAACTGACTAAATTTTTAGATCTCTGTCTTTGAAAATTAACAAATATTGCACAATATACAACTCCTCACATTGTTTTTAATAGGTAACCTAGTAGTCTGTGTAACCAAGTAGATGATATGGTAGTTGAACTCAATCATATAACAAATTAACACAGTATATTGATTGGTTGATTAGGTATGATGATGTTATATATTTTATGTTGTTAAGTTCAATATGAATATGAGTAATATGTATAGCATTTGACATAATTAACACAAACCATTTATAAATCTTAAAACTAACACCATATTTATTTATATATATAGAATAACTAATACTAGAGATAGTAGAAGAGAGATGAATAATAAATCACACTACTCAATAATTTCTGTTCAACAATATCCAAACACACAATAAAATATATTTATTTATAAAAATACAATTTATTCAAGTATTTTAAAAAATTACCGGACACTGGTCAGCCGTCACACTAGAAACAGATGAAAGGAGCCAACAAGAGAATCTGGAAAATATAATAATAATAAAATTTTGTTTATCATATATCCATGTAGACAACAGTGTGGGGCACGACATGCCACATGGCAGAAAATGGTCGGCTAAAGTTTTGTCGCAGTAGGTCCCACTTGAGTGCCACGTTTCGCTGGTCCCATGAATCGAAAACACCCTTTTACTAATCCTCAGTCCGTCACCCAAAAACCCCGTACAAGCAAACGAAACCCACACTTATTTATGTCAAGCTACTATGTGACGCGTGCGAAACAACGGTGAACTGTCTAAAACAATGAGTTGAGAGTATGATACACGAGCTATCACTGCGAGTAGGAGAGGAGGAAAGTTAAAGATGTGAGGCATGTTTGTGGGCACAGAAAACCTGTGTCTTTAAATGAAAAGCCGTTTGCTTTATGAGGGCGTAGTTTTCAGTCTGTTTTTTTTTTTTGACCTTTTCACCGTCTTTGGTAATTTCAAATATTTTTTTTTTCAGGCAGTTTTTAGACTTTACCACATTGAAAGTTGTAAAACAAAATAAATTTTTATTTTTCAACATACAAAAAATTTGTCAGAAATTTAAGAGAAACTTAATTTTATTATATAATTATAAGATAATTGAAAGTTTATTGATCCTAATAGGTTTTATTAACACTTGGTTAAGATTAAATATTGTATAAATTTTTCATATATATATTGACTAATGTGTATGATAAAATTCAAATTTTTATCATCGATATGAAGGGAAGTGTAGATGTGCACTTATATTAAATGTTTACCGTTGAAATTCATATAATATAATCGTATCAAATGTGTTGAGGCAAGTCCATAGAATTTCTACTAATTGTATGGGTATACTTCTTTTTTTTTTTTTATAAAAGAAGTAATTGCACAAAACCTCCCTCCCTCAGGTTTGCCTAAGAACAGAGGGAAACATATTTACCATTTTATTACACCAAACCCCCACAATTAACGTTGACTTTAGTCAATGGTAACTGAGTGAATGGCATTTTGGTCATTGTACCCCCTAAGTCATCATCTTCTTCTTCTTCACCCCTGTTCACCCATCTCTCATTCCTTCAGCCCCGTCTCTCTCTTTTCTCACTGCTCACGCTCTCCATTTTCCTCATCGTCGACGCCTCCTTCACGAACGCCAAGGTCGACGACGAGGGTGCGAGCCTCCTCGAGGGTGAGGGAGGAAATCTGGGCACCGAGCTGCTCGATCTTCTCGGGGGCGTCAACAGCGGAGAGAGGGCGAAGATGGATGGCACGGTGGGAGAGGGAGGTGGAGAAGGGATTGAGAGAATCTAATAACAAAGAAGATGGGATGCCCCTACTCGTTCTTCTCAGATCGCCCTAGTGCGATGGATCGAGGGGGTGCACTGACGGGAGTTGGCGATCAAGGTGGAGGACGAGGGTGCGAGCCTCCTCGAGGGGTGAGGGAGGAAATCTAGGCGCCGAGCTGCTCAATCTTCTCGGGGGCGTCAACAACGGAGAGAGGGCGGAGGCGGATGGCATGTTGGAGAGGGAGGTGGAGAAGGGGTGGAGAGGTGGATGGCACGATGAACTCGATGATTTTTTTTTTTTAAACTGAGAACATAATGATGTATGTGCAGTGTATGAGAACATGATCTGAGTTTGTTTTGATGGCAGTGTACGATGATGATGATGTTTGTTTTGATGGCAATGTATGTGCAGTGATCTGAGTTTATTGATGGTGGTGGTGGTGGTGGTGGTGATGATGATGATGATCAATTTTTTTTTTTTTTTTTGTTTAAGGATAAAATGGTCATTTAACCAAAAATCTTGGTCAACTGTTAAAGTTGACGGAAATTGACTAATGGTGTGAGGGTTTTGTGTAATAAACTGATAAATATGTTTTCATCTGTTTTTTTGGCAAACCTCGAGGGGGTCTCGTGCAATTACTTCTTTTTAAAATAACATCATAGTATAACGATTTGAATCTAAAGTGTTGCCAAATTGGATGAGCATGCTATATCACCAAGCCGCGTTGCAAGGTGGTGTACTAATACACATGTTTTTTGAAAAGGCAAACTAGTACGCATTTAGTTGCATAGCACCTACACATTGATTTTCAATTAAAGATGACCAGAAGGAGTTAATACTAGTGTTTTTCAAGCAAGTTTTAGTCGACTTGCTTATATGAATATGTTCTCAACTGTTTTGTTTATTTATTTAAACGCATTTTGTTCTATTTTGACATTTTAAATAATGTTAATGTGTCCTAACATCTCTACAAATTTGTAAAAACTAAGGTTAATATCATAATTGAATTCTAATGCACCCTCATGAGCTGAACATGGCATTGCATGACTAGAAAATTAATGATAAAATGTATTAAAAAAAATGTATCTATCAGGCTTGCGGGAGTAGGTCATATAGTGCTGTCACTAACAAGTGCAAACATAATTGCACCTTGTATCTGTAGCTTATTGCAGAGAGGCTTTTATGGAAAGTAAAGTAATTGCACATCACTTTCATAAATTTTCTTGGTTCTGATACCTGACATTTTTCCATGGGTTTGGTTGGGTCAACAAGCTCACCCCAACTGTACCAAAAACAAGTGACACGCAACTAGAGCAACTAAAGTATCAATGTTTTTTAAGTTTTGACTCCTAACTTCCAACTCCAAACAGAAGTGCTTCCAACCTAATTTTTTGCTAATTGCCTGAACAGAGATTTACTGGGTGCTTTTGTCTTTTAAACAGCTTAGAGGAAAATCATTGTCTTTATAAAAGGGTTCGTGCCCCATTGAATCATAGCTTGAGACAGAGAGACTCCAAAAGAAAAAGAAAATAAGGTGCCTGTCATGACTAACTGGTAACTGTCTGACAGTCCTCTAAGAAAGTGCAAGCTGTTATGTATTCTCTACCTTTTTTTTAAAAAAAAAAAAAAAAAAACTTGAAGAGCATGTGTAATTATAAATAAAGCTACAATGGAGATAATCAACTGAATTTGCTTTCTTTTTCCAGTAAAATCATTAGCAGTATCAGAAAAAAAAGTAAAAAAAGAAGCTTCAAATCAATCAGAACTTGTTCTCTCCTTTTTCACAAGTAATGAGTATCCATTACACCGTAATTCCTTTATCTTCTTAGTATGGTACAAAGCTAAACTGAATTGAAAATTTGAAATACTCATTCTGACCATGTTGGTTCCCTTATCTTCTTTTGGTATAAATAATTGCCTTAAGTTTATTTTATTTTGCTAATTTACAAAAAGAATACCGTGTTAATCTACCAAGAGGCTTGGTGCTTCAAAACTGGGCGAATTTATCCTGCAAAATCACAAGGTAAAAAATTGTAAAACAATTAAGATATTTGGAGTTACTGTTGACCAGCCACGTTACATGTAGCTACGAGTAATGCATAAGAAATATCTATGTGTACAACAAGGCTAATTTCATACCTAGTTACCAACTAACATGGCATTAAAGACCTAATTTTTAATTTCAAACCAAAATGATCAACTACCATTAATTACTGCTCTAGCCATGTCAGTTGGTGAGTCTCTTATACAAGTTAGATAGGAAGAATTAAAGCCAAGACTGATATATGATCCTTTGTTACCTTGTCACTAGGATCTAAGACTTTCAGGCCAGGAGTGCTACATATGAATTGCACGCCACAAACTTTGTGGAGTATCCGCAGTAAATTAAATTAAGGGGTATACCTGTTTTGACGAGGAAAAGGGATGGGAAGAATTAGAGGAATGGATTTTAGTTGGAAAAGGAATGGGGAGAATTAGAGAAATGGATTTTAGTCCAAAGAACTAGAGACAACTGAGAGGAGGAAGAAAGTGAAGGACCAACCTTCTTTTGGATTGTGAGCATGCAATTGAATGTCTAGTTTCCTGTTAAAGTTATTTAGTTGAGAAGATCCCTTGCTTGTTCTTGTTCTTATCACAATGAAGACAATTTTGCTAAGTAGCAGTGCCAAACTACAAAGCTGGGGACCAAACAATGGATAAGAATAAGAACAAGCAAGGGATCTTCTCAACTAAATAACTTTAATAGGAAACAAGACATAATTTATAATGACACTTTATGAAAGTATGAGCAGTACATATTCCATTTTCTATGTGGGAGTTGATTTCAACCATCCCACGATTTTTTTAAAAGTGAAAAGGTCAAGACGGTTGATTCATGAGGGCATTCTGCAGGATCCATCTTATTTGCCTGACACACATTATGCAGATGCAAAATACCCACCATTAACGTTTAATTTATCATATATAATAAAAGTTTTCACATATTATATTTGTTTGTGTTTCTAACTCTTGTGACATTAAAATCAACTAATATACGGACATATTACCTGACTTGTTGAGAAGATGAAGCAGGACAGGAATACTTGAAGGAATGGCATTTTCTTTAATTGGCATTGCATTGATATGAATGACATCCTGTTAACAGCAAATGAAATATCAAGACTTTTAGCTAGCATTGGAAAAGATATTGATTCATTTCATTTCCATGTATTTATATATTAACATCTCTAACCGTGCATTTAGTCCTGCCCTCAGTTGCCTTAAGTAGAACAGAATGGAGCACGTGTCATGCTACGAATTCCACTTTCAAAAGAAATCAAGTTCAGTATAACCATGTGAGTATGCCTGCGGCAACAGTTCTTCAACCTCAATTCTAGCACTGGAACAGCTCATGCTTTTCTTGATCCGACTACGGTTTACTGACTCAACCTCTGCTAAGAATATGCTATAAACCGGTCTATGATCTGAGAACCTCGACTCCCCACGAACATAAGATAATTGACTGAGACCTCTTCCATACCATAATATACGATCACACCTTGACATACAAAAAGCAAGTATTGTTTTTCTATCAGAACTTCAATTTGTCCCATAAACAAGTAATATATGAAATGTTAGCTTGAATAAATACTCTTGGATAAAAATATAAATATGCATACCAGGCAGGAGTTCTTCGTTTCTCTTTTGGATGCCTATCATCCCCTGCATATCTATCTGAATTATTTGAATACTTGTATGTTGGAGGGAAATATATCTTCCCTTCATTCCATCCATTAAAGACACGCCCTCGTCTTTGCTCTATCCGAAGCTGTAAACAAATGACTTCAAATTTTCAGAGATCCATTCTCAAAATAGGTCGAGAAAAAGCATGCATTCGGATGGCACATTAAAAAGATCAACCAAACAAATTTTGAAATAATTATCAGAATCGTTGCATAAGGATAGTTAACATGCCTGGTCATTCTCTAACAAAGCCCTCCAGTTTCTCATCTCAACAAGAGCCTTTGCAGACCGGTAAGACAGGGCAATCCGATAATTCAAATCGCCAAGCCAAATAATTCGACTACACCAAGATAAACTTAAATTAGAATTATGAGCAAGAGAAGGCTAAACCAGAGTTTTCTTTTTACATTGATCAGTTAAAAAAAATAGAGAAAAAATCAAGAAAAGCCTAAGTAATTGGTAACATAGTAATCATAATTTAAAATACCCAAACATCACAAAGAAAATAAGAGAACATAAGCAAAATAGTGTAAAGGCCTTACTCATGCTCTAAAATTGTTTGAGGAGAGTTTTCATCCCCCATTCCATGAACCCTGGGAAATCTTGTCTTTCTAAGAATCTCTAGAACATCAGAGTTTCTTCGTAGCTCGTCTCCCTCCTTCTGCCCAGAAGTTAAATGACTACAGATGAAGCAAAAGCTCGTTTGGTGCAATGACATGCTAATTGAAATTGAACCCTGGAAAGACCAAGAGAATAATAATGGTATCCTTTTTATTTGGTTCATTGAAATTTCACTCTCAAATTGGATAAAATTTGCACAAGGGAAAAACATACCTTGTTTCCAAGATAACCCATCAATCCTCTGCCTACACACGAAACTTTCATGTTGCGAACGTTATCTCTTAGATCACTCTTCACCCATACTGTAAGAAAAATTCCAACCATTTGCTTACTGGCAACCAAACAGTACCTTGAGTAGCCAGATGATCTATCTCTATCTTCCATGGAAAAGGATCCACTGTAAGTTATTGGAGAGTATTGGGTAGTAACCGGTGAATCCCCAGGACCATTTTCATCATCAGAGGAGCCCCATCTAAAATTGGGGTCATAATCACTAGGCCTGTGCCCAAAAATAACCCGATCACAAACGCTGAACCGTCTGTCCAGTCGGGGTTGTGGCATTGACATATCATTGTCCATTCTCATGCTACGGCTTAAGGACTGGAAAGACCGCCGCTGGAAAAAAGATGAGGCTTTCTGCCTAGTTGAGCCCTCAAAGTCTGCATCCAATTCTACAATAGGATCAGGTATCGGTGAAGGGGTATGGCAACCACCACTCGTGCCAGGAAGACTGTTAAGAGTCTTCCTAATAAGAGCTAGCCATTTTCTGGCTGGACCATTGTTTTCTGTCCCCAGAACATTTCCAGCATTCAAAGGAACAATTTCTTGAAACCTGAATGCCAAAGAGATCAATAAGGCTACCTCTGTTATATCATACCTCACATAGTTTGAACAAATGAGATAAACATCAAAATCCAATTCATTAGGCTTACCCGAGGACATAAATGTCAGCAGGAGGTGAGGTATGGAGCCAATCTTCTAGATTCAAATAACTTGGAGGGGATTTTCCAGCCACATTCCATGTAGCAACAAAAATCCTGCACAAATGTGAACAAAAAAACACTTAGGACAACATAATCAATGATACAATCAATGCAAGACTAAGATTAGAGCATACCTATAGTTATTCACATCCGTTACTTGAGAAGAATCAAGGTCAATCTTTCCCCGTCGAATTCGATCAGAGTTTCTCCTGCTTGATCTCTCTGTGCATTCAAGTGGAAATATGATGCAAAAATTAAAAAAATAAAATAAAAATAAAAATATGTGCAACAAAAGGAATTGTAGTTTAAGTTTAATAAAAAGTTAAATTAGTTGTGGTCCAAAAGCAATAGTGGGTTGGTGTCTGATACTGAACCTGTTCTGCTTTTTTTGATAGTGCATGCCTCTCTCTCAGAGAAGTTGCTCCTCCAATCTTCATCACCACCTGAAAAAGAAAAAAGACCATAAAGACAACAAAAGGGGTTAAAGCTGTGATCTATCCATCGATTTCACAAATTCAAACAACACAAAAAAACAAACATTTTTTGGTTCATTACAATTAAGTGAATTTCAGATTGGGGAAGAAAACAAATAACAGATCTTGCAAATGGTAGTAGCAGAAACCCCCCTCCCCCTCCTCTTCCCCATTAAAAACAAAAATGTTTTGGGTACAAACAAACAAAGAGTGAAGCACAAGTAGAATAATGCAAGTATCCAGTGTCCAGAAGAATCCAAAACCAGTAAAAGCTAACAACTAGCAGAGAAATCTCTGTGTTTCACGACATGAAAGCTCAAATTATTTTTTTCAATCCCAAAAACCAAAATTTTTACATCTGAATCATGCAAATTGATGAAAGAGAGATATAAATTAATCACCTCCATAATCCACATCATCTGCTTGAAAGTCCTCATTTTTGCTCTTGATATTAAACCACTTCTTGACCAGTGTTTTGGGCCATGAAAGCTTCAACATACAAATACACACACACAATCAGCAATCTTGGAACAAAAATGCAAACATGAAGGAGAGAAGTTGCTGGGCCCTTTTCGAAGTTTATCAACACAAACCTTGCTTTTCTTGGACCTCTCATCTCTCATTGTTTCACAACTTCATATAGCCTTCCCGATTTGAAGAGATGGAGTAATTTATATCAAGTCTTCAAATAAATGAACTAGAAAAATGGAACAGGGTTGCCTTTTTCTTTGTAAAACTTGAAACTTGTGAGTTTGTTTTGTCTTCAGAGAGGAGCAAGAATATATAGAAGAGAGACCGGTTTTCCAGCCGTCTCTAATTCACAAGGAAAGAAGAACAAAAGGGGAGTCCTTTGTTTGGCTATGTAATGAAGAGGAAACAATAAACAGAACAAAGAAAATTCCAGTTTCTTGACATTTTATATTATTATTGACAAAGGTGAAAACCAAAATACCCAGTTGGGGTGGCTGTTTCTTTTTTCGGTCGCAGTTCACTTGGTATTGGCTAGTTTTGAGAGGAGTTAAGAAGGGAAAAAATTGTAACGGAAACGAAGAAAGAAAGACAACAAGTGATGCGTGGAAGTAAGACTATCAGATTCTGAGAGTAGAACAAGACAATGTAGGACACACACATACACATAAAAGAAAGAAAAGAGACATGGAGAGAGATAGAGAGAGAGAGAGAGAAGAGAGGTGGTGTGTTATGTATATAGACTATAGTCTATTACAAGATAAAATTAAAAACCTCGTTCTGGGTACAGCGCAAAGTATCGAATTTGAAGAGAATAAAGTGCAGGAGAGCTTGTGAGCTCGCTCTCTCCATCTCGAGGCTGTTTTTACCCCAAATTCAAGGCCAAGGACCCAATACAAACAAGCTTTAAGAGGGTTAAATGCAAGAGAAATATGGATGTATAATCATATCATATTGGCTCACCCACCCACACCCAACACTATCTGACCCGATCCATTTATGTTTCGCTCATTAAATATCCGAACATGTGTATGTAATAGATATATAAATGTCTCTGTAAAGTCGATTGTTTCTCTGCTTAAGCTCTGCCCTTTGGTCAGCAAAGTTGGGTTTGATCTTGTACCCAAACAGTACCCAAATTCCTCCATTTGGTCTTCAATTAGTGAAAAAGGCAGTTAAAGAAAGAAACAAATTGAAAGGAAAAAAAAAAGGCTTGTTTATTGAATAGTTTGCTTCCTCTTTAAATATCTTCTCTAGTAAACAAATATATATAAAAGTAAAAAATCAAATTGATATTAAGATATTACATTGATTTGGTGGCAAGAAACTTATGTATGTTAGTTTTGTTGATGTTGTAGGGGATAGAAGGCATGTTTGCATATTTGTAGGGGATTGTATTTTGAAGGGAATTTGTCCTTCTTTTTCGTATGTCAAGACTGTTACTTGAATGTGGGTGTCTGGGCTCTCAGACATTTTATTTTAGTCATAGGTTTATAGGTTCTTCTTCATAAAGAGTAATTTTGTGTGAACAGACAGAGAGATTTTGATTCTCCAATGTATCTGCATATTGGAATTTGGAAATTTTCAATTTGTTTAGCAACTTTAGAAGCATCGTATCTCCTCAAAACATTCATTTGTTGCTTTTTAGCAGTCAATATGTTAGTCTGCAATCCAATTTTTTGATGCTCTTTTGACTCAATCTAGACTCATGTCTAGGACAAACAAGCCATATTGTGCTAATTTTGATTATCTATGCTATATAAAGTATAAACTCACGCCCCACTAAATGGATTAATCTAATTCTCTGCTTCGGGAGCTAAAACTTGTATACTGTGTTAAACATAGATGTAGGATCTTGTTAGGGCATTGACAGTCCCCAGTTCTAACTCGACTCCTCCACCGCCCACGCCAAATTCTAGGGCTTCGAGTTTTTGTATAATATTAACCAACCTTCGCTACAACAAAGAAATGTACGTGTAAAATTTTTTTAGATTAAGTTAAACCAGGCTCGATATCTTAATTGACTAATGTTAATACACATGCCACATGTGGGAGACTGTGTCTAGTTCCTCAAAGCAAAGTTAAAAATTTGTTTCATATTTCAAGACTTACGGCTCTTAGCGAATAATTAGTGCATTAATTTAAATGATTAAGGATTAAATTAATACAGTTGACGGCGAAACACCCCAAAAAGGAACCCTAGCCTTCTTCTCCCAAATGGGAATCCTTCAACGAATGTCATGAAAACCTACTTACAATATTGTGTGTTGAAACTTCTTCTAGCATCGTCTAGCCGTTTGGTCCCATTTGTAGGCTGTCAAAACTTGTCTAAGACATGGTTGTCAAGCCAAAAAGCTTGCTTTTCTCTCAACGTGGCAACCCATTAACATTGAAAGAAACTCTCTTAGATCTTTCATTTTGTAAATAATTGATAGCTACCTAATCAATAAAAAAGATTTTTTTAGATTAAATCTATTCTAAGCTTGATTAGTGGTTGGCATCGTGTTTTCTTTCTTCGGTAATGATTGGTTCTCCTAAGATTGTATTATCTATAATTATATCAAAAAAAATTTAGTTCAAATGTGAATGGATTTTACCCCCTCTATTTGTGAGTTGCCCCCCACTCTTTGTAGGTTGATCTCTCCTATTTTTGAGAGTTGATTTGAGTCACATCACAACATCTATCGTCATTAATCTCGGTTGTATCCTGAGACGATCCCAATCATAGAAAAAAATGTAAATGGATTTGATTAATTTTTTTTTTTTCATGTTATAACCAAGGACATGTCACTTTAACATTAAAAAAAAAAAACTTGTATAAGAGATTCACATAATCATATTAATCTTGAAAATAATGATGAACAAGAACAACAGCAAACAAACAAACAATTACAGATTATAAATAAGGGAATATCCTAAAAAACCCCCTGAAAACAAAAATAACCTCAATTTACCCCTTAATTTAAAATATTAGCCAAAAACCCCCCTACCGTTCCCCAAAGGCGGTTTCCATCATGATTTTTAGTGGTTTTGTGATAAAAACAGTAAAAGTCCAAAATACCCTTTTGAATTTGAAAACAAAAATAAAAAAAATTAAATAAAAACTAAATAAATTAAATTTAAATAACAAATTAATTAATTAAATTTAAATGAAATTTATATAAAATAAAATTGTGGAGATTTTGAAAAAAAAAATTTGTGGAGATAGATTGGATCTCCACCGTCCATCAATTATGATGGACAGTAGAGATCCAATCTGGCCAAATGTCTTCAACACCAACATTCCTCCTCCAACCCAGTTCATCTCCAACCATCGACAGATTCAACACCCAACAATTTTTGATGTTCATCTTCAACATCAAACACATCAACATTTCGGCTAATCATCATCAACAACACACAAAGAAATCGATCAAAGAACACATCAATACCAACATTCGCTTTATCATCATCAACAACAAAAACAATTTTTTTTTTATGAACAAAAAAAATCGAACAAGAACAAATACATAAATCAAAAAACCCACTCAAAAAAAAAAAATCAAAAAGAGGCAAATCAGAGGGTTGATGATGAAGAAACCAGATGAAGCCAGATAAAGAATCCAGAGTCAGTATTCGGCGGCGAACTAGAGGGAGACGAAGTGGCGAGGTGAGGTGGTGAGATGAGTCTCCATGGTGACGAAATCGAGTAAAACCCCACATCCTTAACGAAGGAAGCGGGTCGCAGGAAAAGGGGCAGCGTGGATGGCGATGAAACAGGCGACGAAACAGACGACGAAGGTGGAGACAAAGGTGCGGACGAAGCCAGTACGGTAGTGGCCGGAGCAGAGGGAGAGGAGGGAGGAGAAGACGTCGAGGGAGTCATTGCCGAAGGCGAGAAGGGTGACGGTGGCCATGAAGGGGAGATACGAAGGAGGGAGGAGAGGTGAAGGGCAGCGATAGGGGAGAAGTGGAGGAAGGCGATAGAAAGGAAAAGGTGGAAGAGGCCGAGGAGGGTTGTGTTTTGATGGTGGGTGGGTGGTGAGAGTTGTTTGGTGAGATGAGAGAGAGAGAGTAATGTTTTATTATTATTTTTTATTTCTTTTTGTTTTTTTAATTAAAAAATTACATATTATATATTTATATTCCAATTGTACTCCATAATATGTCCAATTACTTTTTTACCCTCAATATTAACAGATCTGTCACTTTATTAACCGTTTTACTATTTCAATTGACGGTCGGGTCTTTTTGGCTAATATTTTTAAAACCAGCGGTGGTTTGACATTATTTTCATTTTGAGGGGGCAAATTGATAATAACCCTATAAATAATCAGTGAAACTAGTGACTTCCTGGACTTTGGCCGGTGAAAACAGGGTTTTACTAGTACAAGAAAGGAGAGAAAATGCCTATCATTTGGGTGATATATCCTTTACAGTGTATGTTAAACCCATACACACAACACAAAAAAACATGGACACACTCTTTGGTAACTGTAGCTACGTAAATTTGAGATGTCCAGTTCTCCCTGGCACATCCTCACAGCAGGACAGTTTGATGTAATAGAGGAAAACCACCCCTGCCTTTGAAAACAAATTTAGGGTAATGGGGTCCTGTGTGTAAATACGTAACGGATTCCTCACAACAACTTTGAAAAATTTTTCATTTTTCCAGTATAAGCTGTTTGACACAGCGTTTTCTTTTAGTATCCATGGGGAGATAACCCCCCACCCAGGTATTTATACAATTGGATTCATTAATTTTTTTTTTTTTTTTTTAAAAAAAAACACAATGGATTCATTAATTTTTTTCTTTTTTTTAAAAAAACCACAATGGATTCATTAGAGATATGTTATGATGAATTTTTATTGATTCCCCCCTATCTTTTTCACAACTTCATGACTTGTACCTTGTCCTTAATAGAAATGACACCTGGTTAGTGGTGAATTGGTGATGCAGCCGTCATATTTTATGAGTAATGATTTTTTTTTTATAATAATAATGGAATCATTTAGGTACCATCAAAATAGATAAAAGATAAATAGAAAATTCTAAATCCTCCGAGTTTTTTACAATTTCTTTAACTTTGCAGCATGTGAAAAATAATAATGCATTTCAAAAAAAGAAAAAGAAAAATAAAATTAGATAAAATAATAATCTCATAAGTGTATATCAAAACTAGAATGAAAAGAAATAAGAAAATTGCTTTTTAATTTTGATCTTATCTTGGGGGGTTTTAGGAATTCTACTAAATAAATGATAAAAAATATATATATGTAGCCATTTTAAAGATATAATAATGATAAAGAGATAAATGAATAAAAAGAATATGGAGAGATTCTCTGTCAAAAGAAAGAAAATATCTAAAATTAGTTTAAAGGAGAAGAAAAATCTTGAAGAACTTTAGCAAGGGTGGTGGTGCAATATTCCAAAACTGCCCATGTTCAAATTAAATGAAGAGATGGTAGACAGACTAACGAGGCAGTCAAAGGATGATCTTTAATTTGTACTTTGGGCAAAGTATCTTCACTCGGAGAGAATTTAAATTTCTTTCTATGTTTCTTTTGCTTTTTCAGCTTTTAACCACGTACCCACCCCTCTTCCTTTCCATTGGTTTGCATTGATACGGACCATGACCATTTTTTTGGGTGGGCTTTCTCCTCTTATGCAAATCAAAACGGGATTTCTTCTCTTGTCATTTTCTTTACTGCCTGGCAAAAGGAAAGCTGTATTTCCAATGCACTCTGGTGTACTTGACGATGCAGACTCGTTTGTCTCTCCATGTTTCTACACTTTTTATACGTATAAAAATAACCTCATTTACGTGTCAACAAAAATTTTACGTCATAGGCTCAAGGCCCAATGGGCCTAAGCCAATCAAAGTTATGTTATCTGGTCCAGGAAGCTTTACATTGATGCTACATAAGCTGCGGTTTCCAAGCCGTCCGATTAGTGTACCACCCACATGGTCGTCCTTCTTCTTTGATTATTATCTTTCTTTCTTTGGTTTTTTTTTTTTCAATCACGGATCAATGAGACAGCACATGGCGACTATAATAAACTGTTAATTAGTTTCAAAATAAGAAAAGGCAATAGGGGTTAAAGGACCCCATTTCCAAATGAAGTTAGAAGAATAATTTATGGTTTGAGTTCACAAACACCCACGAGGGAAAAAAGAAGGGGAAATTGACTTGGGTTGATGTTGATGTGAAGGTTTTCACCTTAAGGTAGATCATGATGATGGTATCTCATTTGCTTCCACTCATTTCATTGACCTGCTTACACATCTTGTCACTTGTCTTTCCTGCCTTTTAATTTGTATATTGGTTTTTATCTTTGGAATTTGATTTTTTTTTTTTTTTTTTTAACTAGCCCTTCTTCTTCACTCTACATGTTGCCTGTCAAATCATGAGGCTCATCTTCTCTATTTTTCCTTTCTACTATGACAACCAATTTTCTTCCGTCTGGCTTGAACTGGAGCATGGTTCAATGACATATTTAAGTGCCAACCTGAAACTTTAAAATTTGTGTTACATGCACTATTACTCTTATCCAAATCTTCAATCAATAATTTTTTTAAGAAAATTTTTTTGGAACCCAGATTTTCAATCAATCCTTTTTTTTTTTAATTATTTTTCTTTTCTTTTTGAAGATTTGGAATCAAAAATCCTAATCTTCAAGTCGAAAATCTAGATTTTGAACTCAAATATTTAATCTTATTTTCTTTATTAAATTTTTTCTTTTCTTTTTTTAATTTTTGTAATATTTTTAAATTAATCCTACCGTCCATCATGTGATCGATAGTAGAGATTTTTTTTTTAATTTTCATTATTTTTAATTCTTTTATATTCTCTAAATTGTAAAGGAAAATTAAAAAATATATATGTAAAGGACGAAATTGCCCTTAAGCCAAATGAGTTTAACTAAGCTTAACGAAATTCGACTCGCAGAGTAGAGGTGTTATGTAATAAAATGGTAAATGTGTTTTTGTTTGATTTTACGCATATCTCGAAAATGTTTCATGTAATTCATTCTTTTCAAACTTAAAATGTTTTGAGTGCAAGGGAAGTAGACAAGTCTATACTTATTGAATTTGCTCTACCTACCAAATGAAATTTTTAATGTGCTCATTACTTTTTTTTTTTTTTTAACCGATGCTCTTACGGTCAGAGAATTGTAGGGATTTATCGAGATCGAACACTGATAGTACGGTCCGGATGACTACTCTCACGATCGGGAGATGGTTATTTCTACTAAGAAAAAACTCACACTATATCTTGTGTTTTAATAAAATAAGGGTATGATTCGAATTCTTAAGCTTTTACAGTCAAGGGCGGTATTTACCTACTCATACTAAGGAGTGATATGTGTATATTTATGATATTATTGTTCCAAATGTGAGACCATCTTTTTCCTTTCGTTTTCCTATATTAGTAGGGGTGATTGCAGTTAACTTTATGCTATGGGTAATCCATATACAGTAAGCTCCAAAAGAGAGGGTATGGAGAAGTTGAATCAGTCACCCAAACTTACATTCTTCTTCTTTAAGCAAATGCTACCTTAACTCCTATTCAGAGGACGAAGTAGTCTCATTACGAGTTATAAGAGATCACATCTGAACAAGCGAAATAAAACGGAACTCTACAGGAGCTACAATTACCACGAGGAGCACACAGGTGAGCTCGGATCTTCACAAGACGATAAAAGTAGAATGCATTTCATCAGTATGGATATCTCTTCTTCTACGGATCGGAAACGGAGGATTTACTAGTGTTACACCTAGAAACCGAACAAAATATCTTCTCAAGACATCAAATAGCAGCTTAATTTGGGAGAGTATTTCGATGTATAACTGTAATCATCAAATATTAAAATCAATGCTAGTGTCTAAAAAGGATAGGATTAATGTATAAACTATAATCATCAAATGTTAAAATCAAAGCTAGTGTCTAAAAAGGGTAGGATTCTTTAACCATCCATTTCCATTTGCAATGTCTTATAGACTCATGACTTTTACTTCAAAAGCAAAAAGCTGCAAGTTTGTAGATCAAGTCAAGCAAAGAATTCGCAAACCATTTTCAACACTGCTTAGACAATTCTTCAGGAAATGGTTTGCCAATGTAAGTAAGTCCAGATCTAACATGAGTAGGGGTAGCAAAAACCACCGTCTGTTATGTCCCATCAAAGCAGTACTATCCTGGTGAGGCCATTATTACAGATTTCCTAGTGAACTAATTTACTAGAAGTGAAAGCGCCTTTTGTTCATATATAATAATGCCTAACCAAAATCATTGACTCATTCAGTCTCCCAATATTTCAATTGGTCATGATTTCAACATCACATGGCCCATGACATCTCCTCAGATAGGTTGCTATGCCTAAAACAAAGGACCATTTGCGCTCAATCATATAAGTAATTACTAGATAAAATGGATTTTGAACTCCATATATGCATATAAATTTAAACGGGAATGAAGGAGTATCAACTCTATTGCCGCGACAACCTGTTACAGTCAATTTTATTGCCTAACTCAAGTCAACAACATCAATACCACAGCAACCGATCACATCATATTATCTCTTAACGCCTAATTCTGTCGGACTCACTTAATGCAGAACCAATATCATTTAACAAGACACCGAAAATAATTAATTGACAAATGCAACAAAACGGAACCAACTACTTGGAATCAGGTACAGCAGCATCATAACATTTACGCGCCAATCTCAAGCAATCCAGCCAATGCAAGACCTCCATGTTTGGGTCCTTCTCAATCACGACATCAGAAACCGTGATCTGCAGTTGGCCTCTGTAACTAGCAATCCTGCCTCGCACTCTCGCGACGGCGCCGATTTTGATCTGCGAGGCGAAATCGGCGGCCACATTGGCAATTAGTCGAACACTTGCGGGGTCACGGCGGGAGAAGTAGGGAGAGGTGAGGTGGTTGAGCCAGAGGAGGCAGGGGACGGAGGCGGTGCCGTCGTCGAGAGTGAATTTGAGGAATTTGTTGGGTTTGGAGTCACGTGAGGTGATGGTGCCGAGGATTTCGGCGCGGGAGAGGAGAAGCTTGCCTGAACGAGAGAAAGTGGTGGGGTCTGATGTAGGGTTCAGAGAGAGAAGATCCGAACCCAGAAGCTTTACGTGCGTCATTTGGAGTGATGTGTTCATGGTATTGTTAGGCATGGACAATGTGTGTTTACGGCATCAATTCTGAATACAAGCCATTTAAGACGTTGAACATGGATGACATGGCGGCAAGTCTTACGTGGACATGGACGATTTTCAAAAACTGGCTCGGAATCCACTGTAACTATACCCACGCGTTATATTTGATTGGGCTGAATTCGTGTAGCTACAATTACAAATGTTTAAAAATAAAATAATTCAATTTAATTCAAAGGTCTCAACCATAAAATTCCATTTTTTTTTAAATAGAGGGTATGAGGAAATAAATCTAATTTTACAAATTAAATGCATAGTAGCTGATTTTATTTTACTGAAATAACATTAGATATATATTGAGCCTGCGCTTCATTAGCCACCAAAAGCTTGGTCAAGAACAAAACTGAGGTCACTGAGTGGTAACTGATAAACCCTCATATGCCTACACATTAACTTTAGGAATTCAAGTAGTATTCTGTGCTCCAAAATTTTATATTTGTCCTTCAATAACATTTGGTCCAGAACGCCACCATTTAATTTGCAAGTACGTCGCATCTCCCCTCCTTTCTACTTCAATGTTCGAGCTTTTTTTAAAAAGAATAACAAGAAACAAGAAACAGAAGTATGAAATATAATTTCGTTTAAAAATAAACAAAAAATTGAGAATAAAATGTAAATAACTCTGTTGTTGTTGTTGTTGTTTTTTTTTTTTTTTTTTTTTTTTTTTTGTAACTGTCTTAGATTTAATCTGGTTGAACGCATCGCCTGGGTAATTTAAGATGCACCCCAAAGTCCGTGTCAAAGGAAACGATGGCAGCGAGCTGCGTACATCGCGCTCCTGAGTAGATCTTATATTTGATGGAAATCTGCTGTGCACTGAACTGGATTCCAATTTACTTCGGCAGAGAGCCTAATAACTGTATACCAGTTCTTCCTCTTTTCCATATAAATTATTTCTTGATATATAGTAATTCGAATTTTCACTTAAGCACGTATGACACTTGTTCTTGGCTATTTAAATTTTATAAAAGAAAAACCAAATTTTGACCCCATATTGTGATAATAATAAAATCTCAATTAATCCAGGGTAAGATGTGAACAAACCTATTGAGACGCCGAAGTCACTAGACTTTGTTCAACCTGAAGCCCAAACAAAGAAAAATGGGCTAAATTCCCAACATCAGACTGATTCTTTACTCTTAATTAAATTGAAGTACCCTTTTGTAACAGAGGACCATGGTGATGTGAAGGTATGAATATGACAAAGAAAGTGAAAGATGTAAATGCCTCTGCCAAACTCCACAACCTCTACTCCAGTCGCAATTTCAGTGGACCACTCTACCATTTGTTAATATAACATGTTTCTTCACATGCCGTCACATGGACTCTGCCGAATGCCACAAGTTTAAGAAGAATGGCAAAATCATGTTGAAACTAGAAAAAGGACCATCTTTCTCTGCTTGCAAGGATGACTCAAACTGAAAACAGGTCAACCATAAACAGACCGCATATAGTCCTGCTGCTGCTGGTGTTCCTGCTAGGACAAGTCAAAGCATTTTGTGACCACACTGAATGACATGCAACAGTCATGTTTTAGATGCCATTCACATTTATTTATGTACATTATTCTGAGGCATACAAGAGCAGTGACAAATGTTATTTTACAGACTAAAATGGACTAACTTGATTTTCATGGATGCAGTATTGCTGTATTGGAGTGGGAAGGCAGATCAAATGAATTTCCAGGTTATATAAAACCAAAAGCTAGGGTGGTTTAAGAAATATCATCAAGAGAGGTTAGGGCAAGACTCTGACTCCACTGCAAGAAATTATACAGTCAGGAATAATTTACTGGTGGTCTATCAGGTGACCTGAAGAAATTTTGATAACGGGAGAAATTCCTCAAAACAATATCTACCCAAAAGAAAGATGGGAATTGCCCCTGTGCAACTATGTGATATAAAACTGCAGACAATTGAGCAGTCCACAAATGTCGTGAAAATGACAAACCTAACTCAATGTGACAATGAGAAGACAAAGTTTGGATCTCATATATGCAAGCAAGCTGAACCCAATATGTCCCAACTCTTTTCATATAGATGCATTACAACTAAAAGACTAAGGTTCCGAGCAAGTCATTAACAGTCTAACCAAAACTGATGACAACAATAGCACAAAAACGTACAAAGAAAATGTCTCATTAATTAGTCCAACATAGATTCGTATTATCATACCATAATAGGTAGTTGAAGAGGCTCATCAAACCATGATGCGTTTTCGACCCCTTTGTCGCAGGGTAGTAAATTTGTGACACAAAAAGGAAACATAATTGAGATAAATATAGCACAGGAAAACAAAATGTCAGAATCCTAATGAAATTAGGACAAAATAAAAAAGCACCAGTTAAAAAAAACGTTTCACCTTGAGCTAGTTTGTTCAGTGTCGATGACCACTGTTTTGAGGACTTCCTGTAGGCAGCAAGTACCCGATCCATCTACAAACATATGTAACAAGTGAGGCAACCAATAGGACTTTAAAGTTTCTGTTTTGTTCAGATTTCAGAACCTAGACATGGATAACATATAAAGTATCTTGAAGCACTATTATAATAATGTTGTACGTATAAACCCACCTTTCAAGACTATGATTTAGTTTTCTCCAAAATCAATTGCTTAAAATTCAACATGGCATACTTTACCGAAATCAAAATTTTGGCATATTTTACATGAAATCAGCAGTTTCGACTTTTAGAAAATTTCCTAAATGCTTAACGTAATGTCTATCGAGCAACAAACAATTAGAAAAACAACTGACTTACCACATTCCCACAGAAAGAATGCATTGAAAGCAATGCTCTCTCAAGTGCCTATAAATTAACAGCTTTGTCTTCTGGAAGCGTTGATGTGAAGCTCAGACCAAAGTCAATCAGGACCTGACAAAAGATATTGATGATTGTGAAGCAGCTTCATATTATGAGCAAAAGAATAGAGATAACAAGTGGAGAAGAGGAATTAACTCACCAACAGGTTTGTACCACTCTGAATCAACATGTTTGATGTGGTCAAGTCACCATGAACAAGACCTCCATCATGTAGTTTACCAATTGCATCACCAATCTGGATTGCAATATCATCCAACCGCTCTTCTGCAATGCCATGCAACCCAAATTCAAGGATCTTTAACAGAACGACCTTCCACATACTCGAATGTCAGAGTATGCAGCATAGGGTCAACAGCATACAACACTGGAGTGGAGACCCCAAGTCATATTGCCTTAGTCATACACCTAGCCTCCTGCTCAAAATTTTACATCATGCAAGAAGTTAGACAATCAACAGAGTAATCCTTTGTTACTATATGACAATAAAAATAATAAAAGAGCATCTCATCTAGGCAACTGACAGCGTTCAGGCACTTGAGAGTAACTTTAGTATCCAAATATGGATGCCTGTAGTTCTTAGAAAAACGTTCTTTTGACTAAAGATTTCGTTCCCACAAATGTTGACTCAAAAACTCTCTGAAAGATAATTTCATTATCAGAATAGGCAAAAGAAAACTATGCAGATCAAAACGATGCTTTTTGCAGTTGTATGGGAAGTTACAAAACAATAAAGCTAGCTATTTTCACTTGTATAAACCTTGCCCAGCATGAAAGAACTCAACCCAATTTCCTTGCAGCTTCCCATACAGGATCTTATATGTGCAGGTAAATCTACACTTACAGCTTCAGCTCCTTGCTTGATTAGAGTGAGTGAGACATCTTTACCATCTGCTGTAATTTCCATGATGAAGAGCTCAGTAATCCTTTACTGCTGTGACACTATGTCCAACTGGAACCACCTGGTTTGAATTTGTCAGATAAAACACACAAGGAAGGAACTCCAAGCATATCACATGATACATGAACAAACTATAAATTACAGTAACCCTTTACTGCTGTGACACTATGTCCAACGGGAACAACCTGATTTGAATTTGTCAGATAAAACATACAAGGATGGAACTCCAAGCTTATTATGCAATACATGAACAAACTATATATTACATGTGCTAAATTCAGGTCAAGATATAAACAAAAAATAACCTTCTCCCCAGCATCTTCACTTTTCAGATGCATGAGAAGTAGAAAACATCTCTAAATTCTTCTCAGTGTAAAGTTTTCTCATGTCATCAACCTTTTAGATCCCGATGGACGCTGACTAATCTTTTTGGGTGGAATAATCTGTCCATAGCCCAAGTCACCAAACCTCAAGCCGGATTGAGCTTGAAATTAGTATGATTGATTTAAGAAATATCCTAACAACAAAAGGATTTCAGAGAAAAAAAAAAAAATGAAGACCTCCATCAAAGCTTCAAAGTAAGAAGGGCAACTTGAAATAAAAATATTTAACTATGATTGTATGGATTTTGAGCAAATTATATCAGATCAACAAAAACACTTCGGATAAAAAATAAAAGAAATGATTCAAAGGTATGCCAAGTAAATAATAAAGAAGAAAGCAATAAAACTGAATTGCCTAACATCCAAGATAAGACATATTCACATATTGACCAAGAATCCAACAAAGCTGGAATCTGTTAAGGATAATTTACCAGCAGCTACTAAAATTCATAAGCAGAAACAAGGCACTGAACTACAGTTAGGTCTAGCCAACTCAAAGATGTCGTGCAGATCAAGTGGCAAGTAAAGGTAGATCATAATCATGATCAGAGTCCGTTATTATTGAAGGGGAAGTTTATTCTATTAAATCAGATATTAAAAGACGGTTAGAGGTTGTTAGTGTTAGTTCCTGATGTTCAAGAAGTTAGTTATGATCCAACAAATGCAATTGCATCCTGCACTCATATTTATACAGGTCTTGCACTCAGATGCAGTTAGTTAATGAAAACACAATTCTCTCTGGTTATTGCTGTTTTCTTATAGGTTTTGATCAAACACTTCAATCTTTCAGAATCAACATAATATGAATCAACCCAAGGCAGTGAAGCATGAACCACCAAGATCAAGCACCTACATAGCCATATTAAGTCATTTTTAAACTTTCATAAGGTTGCACTACCCAACTCAGACATGAGGAACTTAAATTACAAATGAAAAGGAAGCATAGCAGCAGCATCAAATGAAAACACGAATAAAAATGTGAAGAGTGCCTCTCTAGCTCATATATAATACTCGAACGAAAATAAGCATACAAGAAAATACTTAATAATGAAAAACTATCATGGATAAATTACAATAAGTGGATGTGTGTACCTTTGTTTGGCAAGCAAAAAGGAATCTGGCGCCTGCACAACACAACTGATAACCAGTGGCCGGCCGCCACTGCACCAACTCTTGCTCCTCTTCCGTAAATTTTGGAGTAAAACTTTTGCTCCTTGTCTTGCAGACGAAATTGCTGATTGTGTTGTTGTTCTTGACAATACTGCACTGAATAGAATTGCTGTTGAATGCCTACATCTGCAAAATCCCACATTTGCTCAAACCAATTCTTTTGGTTTCTACTGTAATGTCTCCTAGCACAGCCACGTCGCGACATCCAGGATACACGAGCCACTTTGAGCTTAAATATGATCTATTGTATATTACAATGGGTCAGTAACGCATTAATTACAGAGAGTTCGTTACCATTTTTCCCATTTGCGCTTTAGGGACCATCATTTTCACCCTTAATTTTTTATCAAAATATCCCCTATTATTACATTAATAGTAAAAAAAATTATATTCTCACACCATGAGCTCTTTAAAAATAAATTTAATCTTGACTTAGATTTTAATATTATTTAATAGATAGTAAAGTAAATATTTTTGTAAACCACATCGAGTTCTTTGGTATTATCATTATTTGATTAATTTTGATTTGGGCTCAATTATTGATTTTGTTGTCGGTCCACGGGTGGGGTTCGGGTAGTGCTGGTGTGAAATTTTTTTCGGATGTGGATGCAAGAAAACTAACCTTAACCCAACCCATTGTAATATTCAGATTTTTTTTTTTTAAAAAAATGTAATATTCAAATTTTAATACCAATGAAAAGTGAAATTTTTTAAACAGGGTAGCTGGCTATTGGTGCCTTTGGTTAAAAGCTACAACTCTCATGTCTTTCTTTCAGTATAGGTTCTACACTTTATAGAAACATCTCACCACCAATTTATATGGGTAATCTTTCCACCCATGTGTGGGCTATTCTCTCATCTCCGTATAGATTGATCTCCCTCGTATAAGAGCAGTTCTTCTAATCGTGTCACTGATATTTCATCCCAAATGGTTTCAATAATCTCTTGAATTAGTCTTAAAAATAAATTAAAAAAAAAATTCCAAAAAAAAAAAACCCACCTTATGGGCAAACTTAAAACGACATTGTTTTGTAAAACACTAAAACCCTGAGGTTTTATGAAATTCAGGTCAAGGAAACTATCGATCGTTGTGTCTTGAACGCTCGCTTAGTGATAGATGGAATACGTGAGCCCCGAAGGACTTCGTTTGGATGGTCGACGCCCCACCGAAGTATATACTCTTCTTCCACTTTACTTACAATATGCCACCAATTTTTAATATCACATTTCGATTTTTTTTCCATACTCGTTCATATTCGTTGCAATAATCTCAGATGAGGCAACTCCGAGCCGAGATTGGTGTCGTCTCCAAGGCCGATGGGTACATGATTTCTTCTTCTTCTTTTTATTTTTATGTTTCATGACTAATTTTAATTTCAATTCCATTTTTTATTCCAATTTTCAGTTCTGCAATGTTTGAGATGGGCAATACCAAAGTCATTGCTGCTGTCTATGGTCCTAGAGAGGTACTCTTGTACCGTTTATTTTATATATATATACGAATTTTCACTTTTTAAGAAGTCATTCATTGATGGTTTGTTGTGATGGCTTTTTTTTCTTTTTTTTTTTTTCCAGGTTCAAAATAAGAGCCAGCAAATTAATGACCAAGCACTGGTTACATTTTGAATAGAGTTTTTTAATCTTTTGATTTGTAATTAGTTGATAGTTTTAGTCTCTCTAATGATCTGTATTTGTATCCATCTTAGGTGCGGTGCGAGTACAGCATGGCCAATTTCAGTACTGGGGATCGTGTGAGAAAACCGAAGGGTGATAGGTTGTCAACTTTTTCTATGAAATGTTATCGAAACTCTACTTGTTAGTGGTTTGTGGTCTAATGTGTTGAGAGGAACATCGACTGTGCATGCATAGGACTAAATCTGCTCAAATAGGGTGCCAGTGTAGTTTGTAACTAATGAAAATCTAGAGACACATAGGAAGAAATATTAATTTTATTGCATGTAATGGTTCTATATCTGTGGATGCATGTGTTTTATTCGATTGTATATGATTTGGTCAGTGTGAAATAGGGTTCCAATGATAGTCTGGCAATTTGTGTGATTAATGCATTTATCAAGTGGGAGTTGTACAAATATTTTGTTTGGGTTATGCTTAAAAGCCGGTCAACTAATGGGATCATTGAAAAGAACTATTCTAGACTGACTGACTGGACCAGTGTGGATGGAGGATGGTTCTTTTGAATCTGTGGTGGGATCTAAAAATTATTGCATTTAATGCAACAACCTACTGGATTTATATTTTTTATAGCTAGTTTATTTTGTTGTATTATACATGAATGTTCTTGTGATCCTTTCAGGCGATCAACAGAGATATCTCTAGTTATTCGCCAGACAATGGAAGCATGCATAATGACACATTTGATGCCTCGTTCTCAGGTTTATTGCAAATTCTTGGGAGCCTTTTCTAATTGCTTGCTAGTTCGGTACTGCACATCTGTTTCTCTGAACATTTCTTTTGTTGTTGCAGATAGATATATTTGTACAAGTTCTGCAAGCAGATGGAGGTAACTTATAGCTGATTGCAAGTCTCTATGCTAAACCCTAGATGATACAGACTCTTTTTACAATTTGAATTCTTGCTCCCCTTGCTAACTGTTCGAATTTGTGGGTTTTCAGGGCCATGTTCTTGGGTGTACTTTTCTTCCTCTCCTTTTCTTTTTAATTTTTCACACTAATTTTAAATTGGAGTGCATGTTGGAAATGTTTACCTTATTTTCATCCTACTCTGTCTCTCTCCTTCTTAGTTCTCTACACCTCAGTGATCACCCTCCTTATGTGGATCACCCCAAACATAATTAGTCTTGTGGTGACATGGAAGGCACTGACTATGTTAACATTTTCTGGCCCCCTGTGTATAATAAGCAGCGAAAAAAAGCCTTAAGCTGCACACATCGCTTAGAACTAGTGATTGAATTGATATTAACTGGCTGCTAAATCGTTGTATATAAAAAATTAATCTTCAGAAGTAGGAGAAATTATCTCACTGATTTGTGAATGCCTTGCCTGCAGGAACTCGATCTGCATGTATTAATGCTGCAACGTTAGCCCTTGCAGATGCTGGGATTCCAATGCGTGATCTTGTTACGTCTTGTAGTGCTGGATACCTCAATAGCACTCCTCTGCTTGGTAAATTTATTCTTCAGCTATCCCTGTCTTTGAAGCCTGTATGGTATTAATTTTCAGTTAATTATTGCATGGTATGGCATAAGTTGGTGCACAAGATTGCCATGCTGAAGAGTTTGTGTTATGGGCAGATTTGAATTACATCGAAGATAGTGCTGGGGGCGCCGATGTCACAGTAGGAATTCTACCTACATTGGACAAAGTTACTCTACTTCAGGTTTTTTATCTAAAATTCTGCTTTATCATCTTTTGCCTCTAAGTTTCACTTATGGATCACTTATTTATGGTGTTTATCCGATACAGATGGATGCTAAGTTATCGACAAACATATTTGAAGATGTCATGCAACTTGCGACTGAAGGTTGCAAGGCAATAGCAAATTACATTCGAGAAGTAAACCCTCTATTCTTATAGCTGTTAATATTTGGCCCGTCTTTACATTCTGGATTTAGTGTGAATATAGTTAACAACCTAGGTTTCTAACCATCCCACAAGCATTGATCAATCTACTTTGGTTAAATTTGCTTGCTAAAGACGTCTTTGGTTAGATGGCATAATGACATGAACTGTATTTAACCAATGTTTTGACAGGTGTTAGTAGAAAATACCAAGCAGCTGGAGTATCGCCGAGGTTCATAATTTAAATCATGGTAAATTAAGAACTTGTATTGAAAGCTTGATGAGTTGTGACTACTTGGGAAGATGCTGCATAGACTGCAGAACAACTATGGTTACTGAATCTGGTGTTTGTTCAGAGGGAAACTGTGACAAGCTTGGTTGCCTCGTCAGGGCTCTGTTAATTCTAGTTGTTTACATACACCTCGCATCATTGTGAAAGTAGAGTTGCAATTATGTGTCCATTCCTATGTGATGTTCTTGGAGGTATATATATATAAGAACGCGGTAGCTGAAATAGACATTGGAATTGTTTTTTCAAAGAATTTAAGGTAAGCCAATCTTGAACAAAAAGAGAGGCCTGTGGATTTCCATTGCAGAACTTGCAATGCCTAAAAGGTCAATACAAGCTTCATTTGTCTAGAAGTAAAACGTTGAGCAATTTCTACAAGTACAGCTATAACCATGATCATTTACAATTGATTTGAACCACTATTTCTCAAAGACTTCCTTTGTAATTCGAAGTGTTCAATGCAAAAACTTGAAGGCACCATAGAAAGCTCCAACTGCCCTCTCCATTCCTCACCTGGTTTCAATGCGATAGGATTTTCCACCGCTGCCCCACCTACACATAGCATCTGCTTATATTCCTCATCACCAAAATCTACCATAGACTTTGATTTCTTTTCCCACGGATTCCACACTTCTGTATATGAGGAATAATTATGTAAACAAGGGGTAAATAATACATCAAATATCATAGGCACAGGCAGCTACATGAATAATCAATTTTCTTATGTGTATCATTGACAAAAATAAATAATCAAAGGTTCTAAATTGCAAGTGATGCACAAACTTATTCGTAAGGTAGGACAACGCAGCGCAGCTTACCAACATCTGGTAGACCTTCCTTCCGTATCATATGCGTTCTTTTCCTTCCATGATCAAGAACCGCAATTACACTAGGACAATGTAAATAAACTCGATCCACCTGGAAAAAACACTAATTGATAAATACCAGAAACCCATGAAAGTACCATGAGACATTTATTTTAGAAGCAACATGAGCCAGAGGTATCAAATTGCAATTTTCTTAATATCAGTCAATCCTACAAATTGCCCAAACAATTGGAGTGTAAGCAGTCCCTCCCATTCAGTTATCACAGAACTTCAACAGGAATTCTAAATGGAAAATCTCAAGAGGTACCAAAGTGGTAAAACAACCGGTACTTAAATTGCAAAGGCATTAGGCACATGATTCACTGATTATATTAGATTTATGATTCCATTCTTACTTGTCATACTATGAAAGTTCAAGACTTTACCTCGGATTCAAAGGTTACAGCATCTCCTTGTTCTGTAAATCGTTCTCTTTGGCAAAGATTGTCAAGGTAGTCAAGTGTCTCCAGCCCTTCTATCCTCACTTCACTGTCAATACATTTGCAAACTTTTTTTTTTTATTAAAGAACATCACCTTGATCAGAAATTTTATGACATAAACACTTTCCAAAAGCACTTTTCTGGATGCTAAAAGTACATATTTTTTTATATACAGAGAGATTATTTTTTTTTTTTTTCTCAAAATCAGCAAATAAAATTACGTACCTGATATCAGAAACCAACAGATATGTGTGATATGCAAAAGAGAAACTAAAAGGCTTGCCGTTGATGTTCCAAACTCGTGATGTTAATGTAACAGCTCCATCTGCTCCAAGTGATACCCTAAGACGAAACTCAAAACTGAAAGAAAAAGGAGCATTACTGGAATATAGAGGCATACTGCAAAACTGACAACTGAAATATAATTCCCTTTAAAACATTGCTTCTGGTCTTAATTAAAAGAATCAGCAAATAATCTACAACATCCAAGTGTGTACCTATGTGGCCAGCACTTGAACTCTTCTTCAGTTGATTTAAGCAGTAGATCAACAAAGGACTTTCCATGGGAATCATTTGGGTGCAGTGGCGGAGGATTTTCATCAATTGTCCAGAATTTGTTCTTTGCGAATCCATGCTGCTCTGAAGACGCACATTGTCCGAACTTCACGAGCATTAAAAAAATATACATGTAAGATTTATGTTCAAAATTGATATTTAAGCACGTACACATATTATCAAAATTACCTGTGGGAAACAGATAAGAATTCCTCCACGAATTGCTTTTGGGGGTTTAAAGCTTGCCTGTCATTGATTACAGAAAACTTGACTCAGTCTTCTGCACCAAGCGGGTCACAAAGTTCTCCTAACAAATTTAAGACTAAATGCCAGACACCAAATCACAAGAATAAACCTTGAATAATTGGTTTATATAAAGAACAATTGTTTTGGTGATCATATGCTGATAACTTGGAGTCCACACTCCACAGCATTTCTCAAGCAACAGTGAAGAAAAATTATATCCTTGCTATTCATAATGTACCTATAACTTCTTTTGATCAACCACAGGTCTATAATCTACTCTTACAAAATCTCAAGGTAGTTTCAATATATAACAAGACTCATATCTACTAAACTACTTTCCATTTAATTTCATGATCAAAGGATGATGAAAACGTTGACATCAATTCTAGGATAAATTAAGGTATCAAAAATACAACCATGACATTGACTAAACAGTTGAGGGCAAACATAATGACCACACCTTGCTACTAGTGAACAAAAGTTCCTCTCCTTGCTCATTCCTCCATGAAGTAACCTGTGCTCCATGCAAGCTAACCTGTTTAATTAGAAACAAAATCAATGAAGTTACAAACACATTTAAACATCATCTATAATCAGCTATCAAGTACAAGTTTCACTATTGTAAATCATAATAATTAATAGCTATTTGTTGAAAAATATTGAAAAAAAAATCTCACCTTAACTGAGGCCCCACGTGGGTTTCGAAGAACAACTTGATCAATCCCATTCCAGTCTTTTGTAATCTCCATTGCCGCCTTGCGATCCCACAACACCGCAGGATGCCCCATTTTCTATTTTCTTTATAATCCAAACAGACCTCTAATGACTTGAAATCTCTTACACAGACAACAATAGTGAAAACATAAAAAAAGGAAACACGAGACACTTCAAAAAACACTTATCTTGTGAACCAAAAACAATAAACCCAACTCACGGATTATCCTTCAAATTATAATATAGAATCAGATCTAAAGAAACCCCACAAAGACCATAATGTAGTCAGTATCTAAAAGAACTCCATTAAACTCTGGAAAAAGCAATAAAACATCTGGCAACTGCACATACCAACACCTGTCTGTAACTCAATACAAATCCCAAAAACTTGTCCTATTTATACCACAATAAAACAACCAAATCAAGTTCCAAAAAGGAAAAAAAAAGATTATCTTCAATGAAAATCTTTTCTTTAAAATATAAAAAAATTCCCACAAAAGATATGATAAAATCCAAGTTCAAATTAATCTAAAAAAACAGGCATGTGACTACTGTGTGGAGTAGAAGCAAGTATACATATATATATATATATATAAAATTTCCCGCAAGTGTTTTTTTTTTTTTTTGTTTTTGGAACTTAATTTCCCGCAAGTTGTGACAAACTAAACACATTAAAAGTTGGAAATCTAAATCATGACTTTTTTGACAAAGCATTAAAATTTATTAGTGAAGCAACGCGAAACCCACGTATGTAAGTAAACATGAAATCTGAACACATGCATGGTACTAGTAAATACAATGAAAGTGTATTAAAGCAAGTCTTTTCTCATAAGTCATCAAAATGTTTAATAAAACATTTTCTATAGTATGGAAGTGAAAACACGGATTAGGAAACACGAACCAGATCGTGAGAGCATATGAAGAAGTGAATTAATTGAAGGAGAAATTGAAGAGGGTTTCCATCAGTTCTGTAGCAGAAATCTAGGACGTGGAAATACGATAAGTACATGTTCTCTGTACAAACGTCGACATTTCATAATGGGAATGTCTCGCATTACAATATGACACTTTTTTTTTTTTGGATTTTTTAATAATATAGGTTGATAGAGAGCTCTCCATTGGAGTTCATAGCATTAACCAAAAAAAGTGAACTTTTTTTCCTTTTTCTATACAGTACTAGGTGGACTATTTTTTTCCCTGGTTTTAGTGTCAAAATGCAGGTAGGGCCTATGCCTAACATTATATGTTACCGGGGACGGACCTAGCAGAAGATCAGTAAGGACATGTGCCCTCCTGGAATTTTAAGAAAATTTATAAGGCCTATGATGTATTTAAATACATAAGTAAATTGAAATATATAATTTTGAAGTAATCATCATCAGCAAATATGGAATGGCTTGGGGGCAGAAGACATATTTTTTTCCACTACCACCTTGATCTCGGGTTCGATCCTCACTTATATGTATGGTATTTTTCTTTTTTTTTTTTTAAAGGTAACGTACACTCCTCGCTTATACATGTACTATTTTTTTTTTTCAAAGATAATGAATAGCACACTTCTCATTTATACATAGTATTATATATGTACTATTTCTCTGGTTTTTTTTTTTCTCACTTATGCATGTGGTGTTTTTCTCTTTTTTTTTTTCAAAGGTAACACACACTCCTCGTTTATATATGTGCTATTTCTGTTTCTCTTCTTTTTTCTTTTTTTTTTTCAAAGGTAATAAACAGCACATTCATTACTTATACATAGCATTATACATATGCTATTTCTCTCTTTTTCCTCAATTATACATGTGGTATTTCTTTTTCGTTTTTTTTCCAAAGGAAACGCACACTCCTCATTTATACATGTAGTATTTCTTTCGTTAAATAAAAAAAAAAAAAAGTAGTGAACAACACACTCCTCACTTATATATAGCATTATGCATGTGCTATTTTGTCTCTTTTTTTCCTCACTTATACATGTGGTATCTCTCTCTCTCTCTCTCTCTTTTTTTTTTTTTTTCAAAGGTAACGCACACTCCTCGTTTATACATGTGCATTTCTTTTTCTTTTTTTTCTTTTTTGTGGATTTGATAATGTTCAAACCTGAGTTATAAAAACAAATAACATAGATACTTACCAACCAAATAAAATTTCACACTTGAATATTTTGACTTTGAAAACTTTTATAATCTACCATAAACTATGAACATTTTTTTTTATATATTTACGAACAATTATTGTTAGTTATTATAAACTTCTTTTTTTTTTTAATCACAAACTATATCACATTTATATAAACTATTGACTAATTTTCCTTCAATTTTTTAATCTTTTGGGTTTATTTCACATCTCGTTCATAACTTCATGAATGTTGTGAATTTATTTTCGCTCTTTAGTGCTAGTGTATAAACTCATCAGTGTTTTAGTGCTATTTTATGCGGTTTACATTAAAATAATAGAGGTTATCATGATTAAATTTTAAAAATAAAAATATGTTTAACTAGGTATGAATTGCACCTCCATTAATAGTTTAAGTAATTAGTACACTTTCATTTCACATTCGTGATAGTAGTTTGAGTTTCATAATGTATATTTAACAATATACTTAGAGAGTTTTCTCTCTTTCTCTTTATACGATAAATTTCATAAATAAAAAAACTCATAAACTATAATTGTTTTTATCTTAATTAATTTTTATTTTATTTTACTTTATTATAAAGTGTCCCTCATAATATAAAGTTTGGATCCGCCACTACATGTTACCGCTATATGTTACCGCTGTTGATGTATGATCAATCGAGTTTTGGAGGGAACCATAAGTCAACGAAGTTCCAAACTTTTCAATGCCATTTATTGATAATTATTATTTGATGATTTAAATTAATAAGGACTGGACGATATTGAAAGTTAGATGAGAAACAATTTATAAGATGGAAAATTCAATTCAATGTATATGTTGAGAGATTTTTACTCCTGATATTAGATAATATATGATTAATTAAAAATATTAAATATAATTTTAAAGGGAAAATTGCTATAATAAAATTACAAAAAATCATTATAATTATTATACTATAATATAGTTCGGTAATAAAAGAGCTTCTTCACCTTGATACTATATTAAAATCGAGTCCTTTACACCATAAATGATATCTTAAGAAAAAAATAATATTAAATAATTTAATTGCTATAACACAAACCAGGGTATTGAAGCCAGCAATTTGGTTATGGTTCAGATAATTTGAAAGAGGATTCAAAGGGAGACATGAGCGGCAACCTTTCAAGGGTGTGCTTCTGAGTTGGGGTTCGAATCATGTGGGCAGCCTTGGACTTTGTTGGCCGCTCTCATGCCCTCAACCTCCTGTCCACGTGCATCCTCTACTTTCCACCACACTTCGTTTTCTTGTGATTGCCACTTATTTTTAATTGGCCTTTTTCGATCATTTGGATTCGAATTCTACATCAAACCAAGTCATCCCGCAATTCTAAGCTCCAATCTACTATTTATGTTTCGATCATATATATTATTCATATCTCTAAATCAATAATATATATTAAAACATGGATGGTACTGTTTTTATATGTAATTGTTAACATTAATTCTTTTTTAGATAATTACTTACAAATTAACTGCGCCTCCATATCTTACATAAAAACGGAATGGTCGATCCCATCGTGGAAATAACTATCCTGATTATAATGTATCTTATAGTATTTAATTTAGATCTTTGAAAAACAAGTAATTGAGGACTTTAAAGCGCTCAAGTTTGATTAA
The DNA here is from genome assembly GCA_021234005.1 of Nephelium lappaceum. Taxonomy (NCBI): domain Eukaryota; kingdom Viridiplantae; phylum Streptophyta; class Magnoliopsida; order Sapindales; family Sapindaceae; genus Nephelium; species Nephelium lappaceum. The sequence goes on along the minus strand of CM037999.1, from coordinate 6,179,520 downwards.
AAATTGTATTGAATTTTCCTTTATCTTTCAAAGTCAAAATGTAAGGATTGAAGTTGTAAAACATTAGAAGTAGGATAAAAAATCTTCTATTGGATTGTCTTAAAATCTGATATAGTGAGACGGACCAATCAGAAAGATAAGAGAAAAAGAAAAAATCAACGGAAAAGGTAAGATAAAAAAAAAAAATGATACTATTTCATTAATTTGTCTCACCACATCAGTCGTACGACAGTCTTATGGAAGATTTTTTTAAGAACTAGAAACGTAGCCCAATAGAGGTGGGTTCCCCTATCTCCATTCTTGTTCCCTTATTTCCCTCATAAAAGTAATTCACAATATAATTCTATGAAGTTTTAACATATTAAATTCATAACATTTCAATATATAAAATCCACAATATTGTAGTATATTTATAATCCTTTTACATATATTATAATATATGATAAATGTTCAAACTAAATAAAACTATTATATATGAGAAAGTTATAAATGTGGAAAATTGGGGAAAATTATTAAAACAAACATATATATATATAGTATATTATAAATGAAATAAATGGAAAAAATGAGGATGGGGATGGCGTTTGGATTTGGGAATGGAATCTCATTCCCATCCACATCCCCAATGCCCAAAAATCTCGAGTCTCCTCCTAAATGAGGACGGAACTCTAATCAGAGCCCTGTTTGGGCTACTTGGCCCAATCCAGAATGGCAAATAAAGCTAAGTCAACCTGCGCGGGTCGGGGCAGCATTGCTTGCCCCGGTGGGACCCACAATCCATTTTAAATTATCCAATCCATTCGAGACATTTGTCATTTCCACCATAACCCTACCCTCTCCTCGGTGAATCACAAGGGTTGTCCGTCCGTTGCTAGTAACTGATCGTCTTCTTTGAATTTGGTTTTGGTTTAGAGTCATCATTTTGAAGACATGAAGAGGCCGGTGCCGTGGCGTGAGGAAGATAAGGACTCCTCTTCGTCGTCGTCAGACTCTGATGCTGAAGCTGAAGCTGATAAGAATGTTGGAAAACCATCCAAAACAACCACTCAAGGTTTTTCCTTTTTCTTGTTCCGTTTCTTTCTTTCCGTATGTGTATTTCTTCTACTTCATTGATATGTATCATAGTCATCTCTATGTTTTGTGCTCTTGATAAAAATTTGAATTTCTTTTGTCTTATATAAATGTCTCATTACATTATTGACAGCCAAAGTGGCTGCAGAAATTCATGATTAAATCAAGTTGAATTGCATATAATATAAGAAATAAACTTATCAAAGTCCAGGAAAACTAGTGTTATCTTCAACAAGATACTTTCACGTAGTTTTTGGTTGCATTGGATTAATAATTTATACGACAATCTAGATTTTGTTTTGAGAAAACTGCAAAACTTGTGTACCAAGTATAAAGGAATACTTGTGTGGAACAATTACGAAGCAATACTACCACATTACTTAATCCAACATGTTAGTGAGAAGATAAATTTCACTCGGTGGATGTTGTGGGGCAGATTTTTAGACTGGGATCAATAGAATTGTGGATATGTCGATACTCTTGCGTGCTAATTTGTTTGTATTTTTACCTACTTTAGCTGCTTCTTGTGTTCAGTTAATTCCAGAAAAAAACAGAGTGGTGCTATTGACTTCGAAGCGTTGAAGCAGTATGGCTATAAAGGTGGACTGTCAGTTCTAAACGTGCCTCAACCGAAAGAAAAGCCGAATTGGGCGTGGTCTACTGGCAAAGAACATCGTGAAGCTAGGGAGTCTGAAAAATCCAGTGAAGAACAATGGAAACCTGGAGCTGTTGTGATGGACAATGCTCGGAAGGAGCAAGAGAAAGAGAAAGAGAAAAAGAATCTTTCTTTCTCGCAGAAGGAGAAGAGAAAAAGAGAGCTTGGTCAGGCTAGTAGGGCTAAGAATTACGTCGAGGAAGAGAAGAGGTTATTAAGAGAAAGTGGTGTTTATTCTGGGTTTGATTCATGATCTTATGCTTATACAGTTATACCAATCCTCTCTTCATCGTGGTGCATGCAGTAGTTTAAATATGTATAACCTGTCTTGCTGTAACAGGGTTGGAATCTAACCTGTAATTCACAATTCTAAGGAATGTCAGAATGTGAGTAATGGGTTTGAGTACTTCTGTGTTTGCATAGGTATTAACGAATGACTGACAATTTGACAACTTTGTTGTTCTTTGTTCCTCATATGAGTGAGATCTTTTGTCATCTTATAAAAAATAAGAAATCTGTGGTTGATTTCCTTCTGTTGTATTTCTGCTTTCTGCTCCTGCACCTATAATCACTACATGGCCATGTTCAGATCGTCTTCTGGGTGTCAGTTAGAAAATCATCTCTTTGCAAAAGTGAATTATTTGTTTTTGTACGGTTTATGGTGCATAGTATAAAAGACTAAAAGCAGCTTTATAAGAAACTCCTGTTGGCAAGAACCAGAGGGGAGTCTGGTACTGCTAGTAGGATGTTCCTTAATCGGTTCTACTCTTATGTGCGATTCTATTCTTTTCACATTGTTCAGACATTTTAAGGTTAGATAATAATTCTTATCTGAGGCAAAGCCACTTGCTATAATTTCTGTAATCACTATCAAAATTACATGAAGCCTTTACTTTGATGATACAATCTACAAAACACAGACGGGAACATGTAGGCACACATAATTGTTCAGAACGCAATTTTATTAACCAATCAAAGAACAAAAACAATCCCTTGATGTTTACTGAGCATTGCTTCTCATTTGATCAACCTTGAAGTGTAAAGGATAATTGATACTGTACATACACAATTATTAGCCATCATTCTGTTAAAAAAGGATACAAGCAGCATCTCCCACATTAACTTCAGGCTAGAGAGCCCATCCTCTATAAATTAACAAAAATTCAACATCCAAATGTGCACAAGTTCGAATCTTGCCACCTTTTCCCATTACTTGTGTCGGAGGAAAGAACAAAAGTCAGACCTTCAATGCCTTTTCTGGCATCTCAGTTAGATTTAAATCCACTCCATTCATGAGCAGCATAACTAGCAAGTTCAGACAGGAGATCTTTTGGACAGGATCCTATAAATGGCTCTAATGGTATTTGGAGTTGTTCTACAACAACCTCCCACAAGGGAAGCCCCATCCTTGCGCCAGTTGTCTACATATGATACAAAATCTTCATCCGAAACCCCAGTGTTTTGCTGCAACACAAGCATGTGCAAAGTCAGTTAATTAAGCTAGTTATGAATTAGAAAACAATAATGAACATTATGGGTCTCATTTGGAATTTCAAAAAAGCAAGAAACATCACATCGATGGAAAAATTTAACTGCCTTATTTGAGCATTTTAAAATCTCAATGACTTCCTCTATGTTCAAAGTCCAAAAAGGGTATATAAGACTGCAACATTCAGAATGAGTCATAAAGACACTAAAAATATCATTACTAGGCAATTAACAATTTCTCCATCAGGTTCCTAAAACCACAATACAACTGACCTAGAGATAATGAGTTCGATACTACATAACATTAGAGAAAAGAAATTTATGATGATAGTGGTATTTATGGGTGCATGGTGTTGCTTTCCAAAGCTGAACTTTTTCCATAAACCAAGCGTTCATACTATTAAGATAGCTTATCCCAACCATTGTATATCTTTTCCTCATTTGCAAATAGCAACTCTATAAGAAATTCAAAGGTCAGGTATCAGAACAAAAAGGAACTTACCACCCACTCCTTTATATTAGCATCATAAAACTCACCACTGTTGGGATATATAAGTATTGGTTTAGTGGTCACCTGAAAAAAAAATATAAAGAAATAAGTTTTCCATAAGCAGAGTTCCACGAATGTAATATGACTATATGAGATAATTCCAAGTCCCTACAATGGCTAAAATGTTCGTAACTTAAACCTCAGACTATAAAAATTTATAAGTTAGAACAGGAAAGGAAAAGGAAACAAACATGACTCTTACAAATATTTGTAATCAACTAGCTTGTTTACTACAAGACCAATAGTGATTGGACTAATAGGACCTATTTCTGCTGTAACTAAATTACAATGTATCAGAGCAGACACAAGAATAAAACTTCCAGATCATTGGCATTCTTTTACTCACTGGTAACATCTCATGTTCACCATGGTGACAATGAAAGTTGTATTATGATGGTGTTACCAAAACAATTCACCATGTAACAAGCAATGTTAAATTATTCTATGGTCAAGAACAAGTGAAATATTTAACAAAACTGGATACGGACAACTGTATACTTTTAATTCTGATTTAAACACGATGTTGTACTATTAGGCAGAGGACCATTCACTGCATTAAATAGACACACAGTGCCAAGCAACCTTTCACCTACTTAAAATAAGTCAGGGCAGAAAATGAACAGCATTAGCTCAATGCTTAACTTGAATCATGAGAATATAGTTAAAAAGCAAAATAATGATTCCCCTAGATGATTAGTATTATCAGCAGAAGCATAGAAGCGCAATAAAAATACCTTCCTGATGGCTAAAATTAGATCATGAATAAGTCTAGGAGGTGTGCAGTTGATTCCTACAGCAACTACTTTTTTGCATGATTCAGCAATTGAGACACACTCAACCAAAGAATCACCACAGACCACATTGCAACCATCCTTCGAATTAAAAGAAAACCAAGCAGGAAGTTTTATGTCTTCTTCCTCTAATAGCTCAGCATACGCCTACAACAACACAGCATAAATACTAATAAAGTTAGTACCAGATAACAGCAAGAATCACTTCTAAGTAGAAACACTTCCCATGGCCATTTACTCCACTTTCAAGCAGTTTATGCTTTGATTTAATCAGAAACTTGAGCGCTCACTCACGCAGTCAAGCCAATAAATTGGATTTGTAACTGAAACTGTTCAGAAATTATGGGCCATGCATAGGGTGAAGCTGTTTACCAACAAAGTTACAAGTTATAACTAAGGTCTGCTCTACATACCTGATCATTTTACACTGTAAAATGAAAATAGCACCTTAATCAGAAAATCCAAACAAATTTCAACCATTATGGATGAAGATATTCAGTCATAACATAATCACGAACTTTACTTTTCTGAAATGCAAAACAGCAAAAGTACTAATATGTCATTTATCATCCCAAACATCTGCTCAATACCTGAGCTTCTAGCTTATTTGGCACTGTTTCGAACGCTATTAGGTCAGGACCAGATTCCACAAGGACTTGAACCCTTCTGCGATGAAAATCTTTCAAACTTTCTAGTGTTACTGCATCACCATAGTTCCCACTGTAAATTGCACACAGCAACAACATAAAAAGCACAGTTATTACTGAACTGCAGTTCACTTAATTAAGTTCAAAAGTTCAATGCACATAAGGACTTCTAATTATGATAGTGCTACGAAATTTAGTTTGGATTTTAGTCTGCGCGTCATGCCAAAGAATTTGGCTCGATAACATATACACGGCAGGTTATCAAAATGAAATGGCTACTTTGCTCATTTATGCCAGTAATATACTTATCAGGGTAATGTGATTATTCATAATATTATGACTATGGATCATGTAATGTCATGCTTTAGACAAAATGGCTCACAAATCTTAATAATCCTCAAATCAAAAAGAAAATTTCTCTCAACGGTGAACTACTTGATTCAAAAGTAATATCAAGACAACCTTAGTGAACAGCCTTTCTCACCTGTACTCAGATCCATCGGCCAAATATGCCCCATAGCTGCCCACAGATGCCGCAACTAAAATTGGACGGTGTTTGAGAATCCTACCATCTTCCGTGACATCGCAAGCACTTTCACTACATCTCTCATAATACGTATCGCGTGCCTCACAAGCAATTTCCACGCTTTTCTTAAGCATGGTTTCACTTTGTTCTTTGGAGAAGCCCTTTGCTTCAAACCCCTGAACTGTAGCCTGTCCTCATTTAAATAAACCAGTGTGTCAGTCTCAGAAGGAGCAACAATGAGCTGGTCATGCAGAAAGCTGAATTTTGAGCACCTGATAAGACTGCTGTGATAATAATATCTGCACCAGCTTCAAGGTAGTCAAGGTGTACCTGCTCCATTTCGAAACTCAATACATGATGAAAGCAAGCCATTATTGACATTATATATGGTTTATCACCTTTCTTTTGTATGAAATATTATGGTTTATCACATTCCTATTACAGCTTCAAAAGTGATACAGAATCATGAATTCTAAAGTGATAGCAAACCCAAACGAAAGTACCTCATCTATTAGCAGTCTTGGCAACCCAAATATAATTACACTATCCATATACCAATTTAAATAATCAGTGAAAACATATTCATCTCATCAGAATCAAATATAAAATAGGCATATGATGGTCCAAATGTGAGATATCTACTGTTTTATATTCAATACTAATTCTTATATATCACTGAAAGATCATGAAAAATATTTTGCAAATTCTACAAAATCAAACTATTACAGCTCGATCGGGCTTAAATAGCCACGTCATCAACACGATCCTACAAAATTTTAAAATGTGTCTAACATGTACATTTATAAGTGAATCCGAATCTCTAACGTTTCATGACCAGAAGAGAGAGAGAGAGAGAGAGAGAGGTACTCTGCGGATGAGATGAGGGGAGGTGAGTAGGCATTTGGCGCTCCACAAAGGATCATTGAGGTCAGCGCCGAGGCGTTCGAGCTCTGTCGCAAGTCCACCGTCGATGACGGCAGCGCCACCAGCCTGACGGAGAAAATCAGACATTAAGGAAGAGAATGACGACGCCGTTTCTGCGGTGCGATGTCCCATTCTGATTTCTGTCAGGGAGTGTTGGTTCAACTCAAAAACTGGGGGCTGCTTCTCTGAGTTCTCTCGCCGCGCTTCCTCTTCAATTTATAAAACCACTTGTATTTTCAAAATGCACCACAAAACTCTTTCATATTACTCTAGATTCCTTAACCTTTTCAAAGTTGCCGTGGAGTCGTAATCGGCTTACATCCACGTCAACAAGTCTTTTGTTTCAAATCAAGTCACCATCCCGATTTTAAAAAATAATAATAATAATATTTATAGTTCAAATAAAAAATGAAGAATACAATATTGATTGTTAAGGTTTAAAAAAAAGAAAATGGAACTCTGAGAATTAGTTAGTGACATCGATGGTCAAGCCCTTAAGGATATAAATTTTACTCTCAATAAAGATTATCTTCCACCATATAAAAGTATATGGATTGTCTCATTTTATCATGTGTGAATCCTCTTCTTCATCTATATTTAGGTTACTTCCGTCTCGTATGGCAATCATTTCTCGGGTCGTGCCATATAATCAAACTTTACTTAGTTTTGGTTGATTCTTAGATTTGTTCCAACCATAATAATAATAATAATAATAATAATAATAAAATTACTTTAACTTTAAGCATAAGATTTTAGTTTCAATGAAATTATTTAATTCCTAAATTTTAATAAATTTTAATACTTTAATTTAGTTTATGCGTCACTATATAAATTTTAATTAATATAAGTATATTTTAGTTGACGTCGAAAAGAAAGTTTGAGCTATGTTACAATTTTTTATTTTCCACTATGAAGAGAGAAGTAGTCAAAGATTATGCTAAAGGGGATGAAATGTTTTTTTCTGCCTTATGACAACTCAATTTCTTGTTATTTTTATTTTAGTAATTATTTATTGAGATAAAAAAAATAAGATTGATTCAGTGGTAACTCTCTAATTTTTTTTTTTTTTTTAAAAAAGTGGTTGTAGATCAGATGTTACATCAATCAAAATAAAAACAAAAAATCTTAATCAAATGAACTACCTCAAACTTGATGGCTTAGAGGATCAAAATTTTATTTAAATAGAATAACAATTACTGCATCTATTGATGTATTATTGGTGTTAGTCTCAATCACAATTCACAAATTGAGGATCAATCATTATCTTCCTCTACGAACAACCTCAAAATTTTATTTAAATAGAATGACGATTATAGCATCTATGCTAACATCTTATTGGTGTTAGTCTCAATCTCAATTCACCAATAAAGGATCAATCCTGATTTTCCTCTACGAAGAAAGAAAAGGAACAACTCAATGTGATTTTCTTTTATATTAGTTTAACATGTGTTGGCCTCAAAAATCAATCTACATCCGAGTTAATGCAACTATGGTGAATTACAAGAAGTTGAATGAAATTGATATAAAGATAGTGATGGAAAGAAGGAATAAGCAATAGCAATGTCAAAGAAAAATAACCAAAGAGACTAGAGAATTTTTAATTTGGTTCGGTCCTATGAGTAATGCCTACATCCACGCTTCTTTTATTGGAAAGGCTATTCTTAGTAAAGTTTATGTTAATACTTCTATAACTCTTAATTGCCAATTATGTTTGCGAACTGTTATATCATTGTGATCTCTAGTTACATCCCGTGCCAGTTAACTAGCTTGAGTTGCTTTACCGCCCTAGCATTATTTGATTTGTTATATGCTCCTACTGATGTGATATTTCCTGACGTGCCCTTATGTAATGAGCTTCCTATTACCTAATTTTTACTTTTGATTTCCTAAACTTGCTGATCTTTTGAGCCCTAGTGGTATTGCAGCTCAGATACTATTTGTGGATACAAACATAAGTTAATAGTAAAACATATTCATTCCAATTAATAATTATTTAATTTAAAATAGTTGTACCACTGTTAAAAAAAACCATGTTAAAAAGCCTATGAAACTAGAATCCTAGGCGCTCTACCCACTTCGTGCAAAATAAAAGCGGAAGCAATCACATGGGGCATGTACCTTACATTACACCCAGCGGGCAACAAAGAGCAGAATTAAGAACACGCTGTTGGAACCCATATTCCTCCAATTTGCCAATCAAGATCCCCATATCTTCTAAAGAAGAGAAATCTCTCATTAGTCATTACTTACCATTTTGGGATATCCCGTGGAACACTTGGATTTGCACTTTCAATTTTGTCCAAATACTTTCTTTCTCTCTTTTCTTTCTTTTTCTTTTTCTATTTTTTTTTTTTGTCAGTCTTAATACATAAGTTGCTCGAGCTCCTAGCTGAACTTCACAGCCTTTATTTTTCTTTTATACAGAGAAATCAATTCAGTTTCACCATGATGAATGTCTAAAGTTGATTATATATTCCAGGGGTTGATTATATATAAACAAGAAATTTGAAACCAGTGCATGCAAATTCTCAGCTAGAGTATGGTTATAAATATGTCAGTTATGATGCAATGCTAGAGATTTTGGAACTAGAAACTCAAAACAAAGATAATTACAGAATGTTAAGCTCCAACTCCAATATTAGTATCGAGAATGATTTCATATGGAAGCACTTCATCTGTCTTAACAAGATTAATTGTTCATGCACAACAGGAATATATGATTTGATGTCCATGGATCAATGCAGTGTAGCAGTGAATTGATTCATGACTGACTTCACTTGCATATATATAAATATATATATATATATACGTATGTATATATGTATGTATGATAAACTGGCAAAAAAAGTCACGGGCCACGTGTTGGGGCAAAACAGAAACATCCATGTGCTTGATCTTCAGGTATCATGCCACCTCCCTTGCTTGTATTTACTGCTTCGAGCAACCTCACTACCTCATCCATGTCAGGGCGCTTTTCCGGGTTTGCATCCCAACATTTCCGCATTATGCTTGCCAATGAATGTGGGCAACATCTAGGAATATCCGGTCGTAAATTCTATAAAAACCATTAAAAAAATAATGTCAGGCATTAGGAGCAAAAATAGATCAAATTCATTGGGACATTTTTTCTGCAAATAACTACTTCAAAAAGTACTTGTCAGTCCAAGATCACCAGGGTTGATGAGAAAGCTTAAAAAACACATAAGAAACACAAACATTTACCACCTTTAATTCTAACTATGGCTTCTTTACCAAGTAGGCATGCCGTTATCAGATCCTGCCCAATGGCTACAGTTGCACGAGAATACGCTCAAACTGTTACCAAGTAATACAGATTAAGGCCCGATTTTCATATAAGGATGGCAGAGCCAAGTGCCAACCATCTTCTTTTCAGCAGTTTGGCACATAATCTAGGATGTGACACGAACAGATTAAGGTTAAAACAAAACTAGGTCAACAGCAAACTACCACTAATTATGTCTTTGCCATTTTCAATAATTAAGAAAATGCCAAGCAAATCCCACAACCTAACAAACAAACATTGGTGATGAATACATACAAGCTCAAAATAATTTATTTGAGCTAAGCTATTTATAGCTTACTAATATTTGCTGGAGTTAAGTATTTCAATGCTATGTATTAACAGTGATTATATAAAGAGAGGTAATGTGAAAGCATTCTTTGGGCCAGGTAGAGTAGTTAAGCATAAATAATGGTTCCAGAGCTTTCGAAACTTGTGAATCTGACTTTTGTTTTAGTTATGACAGACAAACCTGTCGCACAACTGCAGATGAAACTTCAGCAAAACTAAGATCAGGATAAGGCATGTCACAGCAGTAGATTTCCCATAAGCATATACCAAAGCTGTAGACATCGCATTTCCTATTATAAGGCTTGCCATCGAGCACCTACACAAGTTAATTTCTGTCAGAATTCTTCTCATGCTTTTAGAGAATGTTGAAGTCACTGATGGAAAAAGGAGTAACAAATTAAATCAATCGTCTGGGCTAAACAGTTGTGATTCCAAGTGCAAAAATAAAAAAATAAAAATTGTTGTAATAACAATTTTTGAGTTAAAAAGAAATCTCCATTCTTTCATAGATACAAAGGAATATGTACCTCCGGGGCCATGTACCCAAGCGTGCCAGTTTCCCCAGTCATGTCCCTTGGGTTTTGTGCTTCAACTCGAGCAACACCAAAATCAGCAATTTTCAAAGTTCTGTGAGCATCTAGCAACATATTTTCTGTCTTCACATCACGATGCACAATCTTTTTTGAGTGAAGATAGCTCAGCCTGCAGGAGCAGAAGAAGAAGACAAAATTCAATAATTTCATTCCCAAAAGCAGCTTCAAAAAGTCTGACATATTTAAATTGGCACGCACCCTCTAGAGAGGTCTAAAGCAAGTTGAATCACAACCTTGATGGCAAGTTTTTTCTTCCTATTCCTGATTAAAAAGTTCTTCAATGTCCCACCTGGAAGGTACTCAACAACAACACAACAAGCCCTGGAAGGAAGAGAATTATGGTAGTCACTTGCATCACTTTTGGAAGGAATCTTAAGATTGGATGTTCCCATTGAAGCTCCAATAAACTGTAACAGACAATTAGACCACTAAAATTTGAAACACAGACATTTAAACAAGCACGTCATTCCAAAAAAAAAAGCAACTATAACAAATTAACAATAGTATAGAAAGACTAGAAAACAAGAAAATGAAAGGATATCTTGAGCAACTTTCATGATGAAAGTTAACTGGCCAAGCCATTACATCCAACCAATAAGAGTAAATTCATGAACTTAATCCTCTGGATCTCTCTCTCTCTCTCTCTCACTAGACTGATAATAGTGTCACAGACAACTGTATGACACCATTATAATCAAATGTGAACAATATCACAAAAACGGGACTAACACAGGCAAAAATAAATTAACTTTTACCTTTGTAACATTTGGATGGTCAAGCTTTTGCCATACCGCCACCTCTTGCCGAAATGATACTCGGAGAGCGGCAGTTTCAGCGGCTGTGGCCATACCATCCTCCCCCCAGTCCAACACCTTCACTACAGTATCAACAACAGAAATGGTAGTGAGGACATCAATAATACAGAAACATGATTACTCAACATTGCATATTAATGTTCGACGTTTAAGGGGGCTACAACATATGAATTTAATAAAATTTTCACTTTCTATGTCATCTGATTACGTAAAGATGATTTGACATGAACTCTCTACCCACCAATGGGCATGTATGCATTCAAATTAGGCATCAAGTTAACTACTGACTTTTACAATCCTGGCAGTCATATCGATGATTAATTGATTTGCACGAATTGAACACATGAAACAAACATGAGTAGTGTGACACAAGTAATGTATAACAAATTTGAACAAAAGGGAACAGTCTACTTCACCTAAAAGTAAAAATATTGTTTAGCTATTATTTTATCTGTTAGCTATTTTAACCAATTGTTTATACAATTCAACAAAGACAGAGACTATCAAACTCCATTTAAAAATAAAAAGTGATGAAAATTTACCAGCAACATCTTGGCCATCATATACGCCACGATAGACAGTGCCATAAGTGCCACGAGCAAGAGCGAGCCTGATGTCGAGCTTGGCCAAATCAATCTCCCATTCTTCTTTACGAGAATTGACTTCTCTGTCCCTAGACCAGACTCTGCTCAAGTGCTTCTCCAGCTGGGCATCCCAGCTCTTCAAGTCTATCTTGTCTGCTCTGAAATACAATTCCTTGCTGCTTCCACCGCCGCCGTCTGTCACTTTTGCAAGCAGCGCTTTTTCTCCCTCGCTCAACTTACTAGAGATCTCGCTTTTTGCGGCACCTTCGGTTGCCTGTTCACCACTCATCACTTCCATTGTCGAGACTAGTCAAACTTGTTCAGAGGTGAAGTTCTGGTTTACTGTTACACAGTTGCTGAGTTTGAGAACCGAATTTTTTTGTTTTGTTTTTTTCTGTTTAAGAAAAAAAATTAAGGTAAAATAAAGGAATTTTGAAAAGAAAAAAAAGAAAGAAAAAGAAAGAGAAAAATTGAAAGGAGAGAACACTTAAACGCAAGTATAGCTAACACCTGGAAATGGAATAATAAAACTGGAAACGAAGTGAGAAACACTCTGGACAGAGAAAAGGGGAGAGAGAGAGAGAGGGGTATAAACCGAGGAATGGAATAAGAGATTCGTGAGGAAAGTAAGTGGCTTTGTGGTCGAGGATTGAGAAGCGAAGACCGGCGGTGACCAATTGCAATATTTTGGAAGAATTTATAATTATGATCATTTAATTAATTAATAAATAAAAAAGAGTGAAAATAGAGGAGATAGAAGAGGCGGGGATTGTGGCCAAAATGAGTTGCCTCATTCCTTCCAATCAAACCAACTCTGGGCTGTCCTTTTCACGGATGTACTCGTGTACGGATGGATGTTTTTACCATATACCCCACTCCTTTATTTTGATATTTATTTCTATTATAATTATATTATTTCAAATTTTCTTATTATTATTTATTATTAGCTAGAACACTATAATCTAAACCCAGTGGTTAAAGGCTCGGCTGAATTGGTCGATTTCTTGACGAGAAATCATCGCTTGGCTAGTTGCCAATCTGAGAACCCTAGATCGAGGGTTCAACTTGAGTCTAGTGTTCAACTTTTTTTTTTTTTCAAAATTTGCATCGCACAACGCCATTTTGACGTCATTCATTCTTCATTTCTTCTTCATCATCTCTGTTCTGCTGGTGCACTGATGTCGTGTTCTCTGTCTGGTGGGTTTGCTATTGTTTGTCGCTCCGTCTATAGTAGTTATTGTTAATGTCATCTTTTCTGTCACCGTTTTCACTTGAAAATCACTGTGAGTTTTTATCATTAACTAATGATGGTTGAGTGGGATTCGAAATAGTGGGAGAGAGAAATCAGTTATGAGAGAGAGGGGTGGAGGTGGTAAGAGAGAGAGAGAAGAGAAAACTGATAAGGATTGTGTGGTTACTTTCATTTGTATTTGGCATATTACACAAACGACCCCTAAGGTTTGATAAAATTTAATAGTCAAAAGATCAAATTGGCCTCTAACATTTAAAGAAATATCAGTTTACGTCATGAGATTTTGAAAATAATAATTTTTCCCCCAAAACAGTGCTTGCCGAATACTAGTCGATTACTCACTGCTCACTGAGTTACTGATCGAATAGTGAGTAACAAGTTTTGGAACAATGCCTAAACCCACTTTTCATATTAGCTAATATAGTGGATCAATTAAAAAATAATAATTAACATGATGCAATAAAAAAAAAAAAGATAAATATATGCATTATATTATGTATTCCAGTATTTTAACACTATACAATTTGTAACCCACGAAATGTAGGATACAAATTGTCAAAAAAGAAATGGTATGGATACAAGCATATATGATATAACATGACATGGTCAGACTAGTCTTACAAGAAATGTTCAGTGAATATGATTTCTTCAATCTCTTAAAAATTGCAAATATTTGAAGTTCAAATTTCAAATTTAAGTTTCAAACACTTCAACAAGGTGAGAGAAGTAGGAGGTTGTATGTTTCCATTTTGCATGGGGATTTTGAGCCCTTTTCTCACAAATCTAACCTTCCACGTTTTAGAAAGGATAGGAAAAGTTTTGGTAAAGTATGAATTGAACAGGGATTTTTTTTTTCCTCCCTTCTTTCAATCTTCAATCTACTTCTGCCAAAAATGACTTTTAGGAGCCAGAAAAGGCAAAAAACCAAGTGTCGAATCCATGCATCTTGCAAAAGTATGTGACCCTCTCTAAAATAATCTATAATAGTTGCTCAGTTGATTCTTCGTAGTCACCCATGATACGTATATATTCTATGTATGCATGATAAGTGGCCTGGCCTTCTTATACGTTCAAGTTAACACTCATGACTCAGTTTCAAACAAAAACAAAAAAAAAAATTCATGACTCAATAGCATAAATAAATAGGCGAACCCCACCCCTTTCAAAAGGAAAAAACAAAGTGAACCCCACCAACTAAAAATCCTCTTTTGTTTATTTTATTATTATTTTTTTAAATACAAATGATCGTCAACCGATACTAAAATCGATCATTAATAATATAATTTAGATAATTATTTTCATAATTATGAGATGATTACACCTATAAAAGAAAATTTACACTCATGACTTATGTTTTAACATAATAAATATGAGATAATAAAGATAAGACTCAAACTTTTAATTATTTTAGGCTGATAAAGATATTTAAATATTCTTATTAAAGAGTAGGATAAATAATATCCTCGTTTGTTTAATTACGATACAATGATCTCATGAACTCCTTGGGCCATTTTGAAAAGACAGTATATTTATTTTATTTGAAAGAGAAAAAGAGAAAAGAACAGAAAGAAGGTCTAGCACAATGACTTTTGAATACATTGACTTGAAGATGGCTAATCTACAAATTTGTCCCACTGTTGAAAAAAATAAATTTGAAAACAAGGATATCTATCTAGAAAACTGTTCGGTGTGTGAGCTTAATGTGACGTAACAACCCTCAAGTCTCAATCTTATCCTAAGCTTAGAAAAAATATCAAAACTATTTGAAAGATGGTTAGTCTAGATAGCTGTATCACAATAATGTGATATTAAAAGTGTGATTAGATCACATTTGACATCCCTTTCTCCCCACCAGGTACGCAATTTCCTTACAGAATATGTCATTAAAACAAAACCATACAAGGTTGAATATTCCAGCCGTCCTTCTGATTAGGTGGTTGTTTATGCATGCAACTAGCAGCTTGTTTACCACTTACAATCAGCCAAGTGTTGGGCAGAACAATCGAATCAACCTTTTTATCCCAACAAATATTTGGTTGCACGAGTGACAAAAAACAAATCAATATTTAATGAAACAGATTTCTATCCAGCATTTTCTAATTTGACGGGAGTATCTTACAAGCGTGTCCCATGCTATAACGGTTGCCGCACGCCGCTTAGTTCAATTTTCAAATAAGTAGGCGACAACAACATCAGATAGAATAAATCAATATTTCAAGCGAAGAATCAAGGAATCACATTGCATAAATGAATACGACCCTATAGTCTTGCGTGTGGTGCGGGCCGTGCGGCAAATGCACACCAATTTCAATAAAAGTTTTAATTAGAAATTGACCATATCCATCAATAATCTATTAATTCTTGCACATCATTTCTTCACACAAATGGTTATATATCTCATTTGCTAAAATTTATTCTCATCAAACATATTTTATAAATTTATATAATAACGTTTTCCCCTTTATAGGAGTAATTTTATTGTAATTATAAGGATGATTGATCTTGATAGACCCTGATAAATTTTTTATCCGTTCAGTATCAGTTTTTGAAAAGAAATTAAAAAGAAAATCTAGTGGCCTGCTTTTCCGTTTTAAGGCTTGAAAACCCTTCTTTGTTTGGAAAATACGTGCTAGTTAACTACATTCGAGTTTCAATACACAATTTATATAAGATAATCTATACAACAGAAACCTGTACGGTTGCACCTTTTTGGCTTGCTTTCCAGTTACTCTGAAGACCATGAATATAAAAGTATTATTAATACATCAAATATTTTATACAAGAGTTTTTTGCGTTTACAACAAGAACTAAAGTGAAGATATTGAGATTTTCTTCTATGATGTCGTTTCTTACTACAGATGATGTAGTTGCAGTGCAATCAACTCCCATGCACATGATTAAGAGTATGCCTTTTTCTGCTTGAGCAATATTTTTGGTCCAATGGAATTACGTGATCGATTCTGCTAATCCTGGCCAAGTAGATAATCTGTGCTTCAACCTGTGACAGTTGCATAGGCATATACAATTCATAATTATCCACACAAATAATGTATCATTGCTTTGATGGATTACAAACAAGACTTGCACAAAATTCTTATAATTAAAAATACATTTATTGTTATGGCTTTGACTTATGAGTGGTGATTATGAATAACAATAGCAGGGTTGCAGCACAGTGGTGGTAACCACACTTGTGAACATTAGGTTGAGAGTTCAAATCCCGTCTGCACTGTTTTAAGGAAAAAAAATAAAATAAAAGCACCTTCACTGATTTGAAGATGTTAAACCTATATTCAGAAACTATGACATGGTGATCATAATTTCATAGGCTAGCAAAACAACACCATTCTTGGGCTCTTTAGCTGCAACCCTGTCTTGTCTAAAACTAAGGCGTTTGCAGGTTTATGCATTAAGATTAATTTTCTTTTTACAAATAATTCAACTTTTAAAGATATAAGCACATTATTCAGTATTGATTTATAGAGCAATAAGAATTAATCCTGTACGAACAAGATTGATGTCCTACATATAAAATCATTGTACTGTTATTTGCTGATGTTGAGCTAATGAGAATAGAAATAACTAACCTTGAATCCTGAAGAGGACACTATTATCTGAAACTTGTTGGCCAGCTGTCACTTGAAGCCCTTGGACTAACCCAGAAGACGGTGCCTTTACTACATGCTATTGAAAAAAAAAAAATTAAGTGGAAAAAATATATATAAATATTACATTGGGTAAACAGTTAAAAAAGGTAAAATTGTAGGCATAATCGGTACACACCTCCATCTTCATTGCCTCTAAGACTAAAATAGCTTGTCCTTCCTCCACCTTCAACCCATCCTTTGCAAGGACTTTGACCACTAAACCAGCCATGGGTGCTACCACAGTCCCTGGAGGGGCACTTGCAGTCTCATAATTGGGCTTATGTTGGGTTTCATCATCAGCAGACAACTCGAGCCCCAATTTTTGTTTGAAATGGTAATTATGCGACCCATGCCATGCATAAATGTGCCTAGTCCGGTCCTGCCACCCACATTCTTAATTCAGCACTACAGAGAGATAGACCTAGGAAGAAAGAGAATTTAAAACAGAATATTGAATTTTTTGCTATCATTTCTAGAAATGCTGCATCATAATATAGCACTATATGACTGCCTTAATCAGTGATAAATTGATGTCACTATAAATTAACACATATTCAGCAGACCAAGTGTAACAATAAAGAAACTTGTGAAAACAAATCAAACCCCACATGATAGGTCCGGAACACAATGATTACTCATCACCTAGTTCTAGAGAAGAAGTTAGTGTTCCACCAAACACAGGTAACAATTAAACCAACTTTCTGAATTGCTTATTAATAAATAAATATGGTTGAACTATCAATCTACATAAACCCTTGTATAAGCTTTAAGAAAAAGGCATTTACCTTGGTATAAACAGCTAAACTAACGTCCATGCTCATACCATCAGCTTCAACTCTAAAATCATACTCTCCTAGTTGTGTTGTTTTGACTTCTAAACGAGGTGAACCATCTTCTCCCGTCTGTATATGCATAGACAAAATTTTAAATTACACAAAGAACAAGTCTAGCTATTGAAAATTTAAACAAAATAAATAAATAAATAAATAAGGAAAGAGAGGGTAATGGACCAAAAAGAAACAAGAACTGAACTCTTAAAAATGACAACTTCAAGATCTGAGTTCTAACACCATTCATTTAAATGCACTCTTAAGCAGGTAAACACCTCAATCAGATAGTTCCCATCTAGCTGATAAGTGATGATAACATTCAAATGCTTGGAACCACTGCTTTCATATTCGTTCTCCCACTCAAATTCCATAATGCGCCTAGCCTGATGATGGACTCTGAAAGGAGGACGGACATACCATATGGAGGGTAAGCTGTGGCCCCCTGAGCACATTGCCAAATGTAGACACTAAGAGAACCATAATAAACAACTATCACAGATTCCAACACAGAAGTACGAGTGGGACCTTTAACTTACCAGGGGGGCTATTCTTTAAAGTACAATGTTCCTTCTCACAAATGCATGCAGCTACCATGACTGCACTGAGTCTTGCAGCAATGTATGCTTCCTTTGCTAATATAGAATTACTAGGATCAACAAAGAGGTCATCTTTATGGTGCTCAATAAAATGAGTTTCCACATTTCCACTTTCAAATGCCTTATGGTTAGCAAGTTTTTGTAGAAAATTAATATTAGTTGGCACACCTGCAACCTAACAACAAACAAAAATTCCAATTATCAAATCAGGATTAACCGGCATCTAAAAGATAGATGTGAAAACATGAATGTACAAGTAACCCTACAAAGTGATACTAGAAAACAGAGATGAAAATGAAATAACATCACCAGCAGCAAACCATTCATTCCAGTAATATCTTAACCGATGATTATAACATACAGAATCATCTGGCCAACAAAAATCATCATCCTCAAGATTACTAGCATGCATTATCCATAATATAATTACAAGTTCTCATAAGACTTTCACAAGTACACATATTTCTATTAAGTCGAAACATGGTAATTATAAAGATTTTATGAGAGACTTATCAAACGGAGTACAGCAAAAACACAAACTTGCAAGTACTTAAATAGACAAATCTCACAGTAATTATTAGTAACACTTTTGCACTGCCGTAGACGACATATGGCTATAAAGAATATACCTGAAAGTTTGACAGGCAATTCTTAAGTTTGACTAATGCGGCTGCTCGATTTTCACCCTTGACTACAAGCTTAGCGATCATAGGGTCATAGTGCATGCTGACAGTGTCTCCTTGTTCGACTCCAGTCTCAACTCGGACTGCTAAATGGTGTAAACTCCACATAAGATTAAGAATAAATACAGCAATACATGAAGGTGACAAGAAACAAATAACCCATAAACTTAAAGGTGGTGGCTTGCTAAATTTAAGAAAAAGGGAATCATAATGATCTCAACCCACAAGCTCTTTTCCACTGCAATATGCCCGGACGATTTAACCAAAGGAAACCCATAAACTTAAAGGTGGTGGCTTGCTAAATTTAAGGAAAAAGAAATCATAACGATCTCAACCCACAAGGTCTTTTCAACTGAAATATGCCTGGATGATTAGAACGAAGGTGAGAAATTTATGGAAGGATGGTTAAGGTTGTCTGAGAAGAAAAACTTAGGCCAATCTACCAAAATGTGAACAAGAGAAAAAAAACTACTTGGTTGGCACTGTTTCTCCAAAATGAATTGCACTTTATATAAATAATTTCGCCATTATACACAACTTCACCTGCAGCAGTAACTGGTACAGGACGATAATGATGAAGAACTCCAGTTGCAGGAAGAAATCCTTTTGGAACATTTTCAGCATATATTCGGGCTTCAAAGGCATGACCTATATAAATAATCAAAAACCTGTCAACAGAATAATTAATCAAAATCACTAATGAATGAAGATTTTTCCAAATTAGATGTGCTAAGAATACTATTGTGCATGAAGAATAAAAAATACCCAGCAGACTAATTCATGTTTTAGAAGATATAAAATAAAGGTGTAATGACATGATCGCTATCTGAAGTTTATGCCAACCTCAAAGAATTTAAAATTATTTACACCAGCAATCTTTTTGTTATTTTACAATACTCACCCAGTTGAACTCCTTTCTTATTTTGTTTTAAGAACCCTGCTAAACTCATTTTATATCAATGCTTCTTGGCCAACCAACCTGACCATCGTATAAATGGTCTTATAACTAAGTTATGATGTGTCAATTTCTTTTTAATATATATACATATATAAAAAATACAAACCATTATCTTCAGTGAAGTATACTTGCAGTCATCAGGCAACACCATAATTTCTCCACTTTGTCCATCAAAATCATATCTAAAAACATTTGCACCTTTTATTGCCTAGCCGCCAAGAAAAATCACTTCTATCTATCCCAATCTATTAAATGTATGAACCATCAAATTGCCCACATCCTGCTTAGCCTAAATCCTTTAATTCAAACATGTTTCTCCAAAATTGTATAGTACCCAATCTTTGCCCTAGATACATAAATCAAAAGGATATCAACAAACAAGCCAACCTAGTGGGATCCCTTTCAGTACGTGCCTAGTCAATCCATTTACAATTGATGCAAAAATTAGGTCCAATAACTTGTCGTGTAAGCATATGTCAAGAGTAGACATTCCATCACTTTCCACCAGTAGTTCAGCTTACTAAGAACAAGAAAACAGATTCCCAATAAACAAATATCAAAAACTATTAGTTTGCAAAACTTACAATTAATTTGGAAGCAGATGTATTATTTGGGAATTAGATTTAAAACATGCCATTAATCGTATTGCAACACTCTTTAGGGGGGTGCAGGCATGGAAGTTCACCTAATATAGGCACTTGCAATTGACTCATTGGAAGTGGTTCTCCATTTGCAACACAGATTTGCCACTCTACAAGATCTTGACCAACAATCATCTCTGTCACAGGATGTTCAACCTACACATGTTCCCAGTAACGAATTTGTTGGGCTTGAGGGTTCATCATCACAAAAGAAACGAGTGACCATTGTACCTGAAGACGGGTGTTCATCTCCATAAAATAAAATTGACCTGATATGGTATCAACTATGAACTCCACGGTGCCAGCACTGTGATAGTTAACAGCCTTTTACAGATTGAGCAGGGATTAGACTTTAACAATTATAATCAAAGGAAATAGGATGTAAGTTATCAAATGAATGAAAAGATGTACAGTGATCATCATTATTTAAAGACACTATGGGTGAGTTTAGTTATCATACATACAAAGCAATCATCATTTGTAATTTTGAGCACGAATACCATATTGAACAACAGATTGAATTGGGAAATGATGTTACCTTGGCTGCAGATACAGCAGCCTGACCCAAGTGGGAGCGGAAGTCATTGGTAACATTTGGCTGCATTAATGGACATTCAAGCACAACTTCAGTAGATATATGAGGAAAGCCCTGAACCTAAAATATAGAAAATGATCATTACAGCTGGAGCTTCTTCAATTATCTTCTGGTGTCTTCTCTGCACACTGCAATCCCTCTCATACAAATGCAGCACGTTGCCATACTTGTCTCCAAATATCTACAACATCAAGCATAAGACAATCTAAAGAATCAATATGCGAACCTAATAAAAATAAAATTCATCACGAGAATGCAACTCTATTTTTTAACAAAATTTTGAAGCATGAAGCTGTCCAAACAACTAAGGGGAAAGCGCATGATTAAATTTAGTGAATGCAAATCAAGGATCAAATATTTATCACATTTATTTAATCCGAAAAGAAAAGTAAAAAGGAATTAGATGACCGACAGTACCTGGACTTCTATGTGCCTTGGTTGAGTAATATATTTCTCTAACAAAACTGTGTTTACGCCAAAAGATGCAGCAGCCTCACGTTGTGCTCCCAGGAAAGATTCAGCAAAATCGCTTGGACTTTGCACAATTCTCATACCCTAAAAATCTGCAAGTAGTGAGAACCTTATTCAAGAGAAATTATATATACTACGCTTGAGAACAAATTTTATCAGCATTTGTTTTAAGATATATAATTCCCATACTTCAACATTTAAACAAACAGATGACACTGACTATTAAATCAACAGTAACATGCATTTAAATTGTAAATCAGATCGGTGTCATCACACAGAAACTGTAGATTGATAAAACTTCCAGCATCAATGATCACAAGGATTATGGCATAGATGTATCACAATAATAGTTAAAGGGTGACAAGGATTACGACACACCTTTCCTCCACCTCCATGAGTAGGCTTTATTAAGATAGGATAGCCAATTTTATCTGCTTCTGATCTCATAAACTCAACATCTTGTTCATTGCCATGATATCCTGGCACAAGCGGCACCCCTGCTGCGCCCATTATTCTCTTTGAAGCACTGGTAGACAAATACAACATCAACCAATTAAACAACCCAAAAATGATCAATGAACTCATAGAAAAGTGTCCAATTAATCTGCACCTCTTATCACCCATGTCCCGGATAGCAGAAGCCGGGGGGCCAATAAACGTAAGACCATTATCTCCACAAAGTTGAGCAAAATCAGCACTTTCAGACAAGAAACCATAACCAGGGTGGATAGCCTGTTTATCAAGAAACAAGACATCCACGCATGTCCCAAATACAATAACCAATTTATTCAATCCAACATATCACGTACAATAACACAACAACCAACATATTCAAGCTAGAAATCCATCTAATTCATATTATATGCTATTAAACTGAGCTCCAGGATTCAACGCAAAACTTGACGAACAACACAGAGAGAGGTTTCGAGCTCGGTACCTGCGCGCCAGCTCGAATCGCAGCGTCGACAATGGAGGAGCCGTTAAGGTAGCTCAAGCGAGCCGGAGGAGGACCGATTCGAATGGCTTCGTCGGCGGATTTGACGTGAAGCGAGTGTTTGTCGGCGTCACTGTAAACGGCGACGGTTCGAATCCCCAAACGCTTGGCGGTTTTGATGATCCTGCAAGCGATTTCGCCTCTGTTGGCGATTAAAATCTTTTCAATCTGTTGCGTGGTTTTGTCATGAGGAGCTGCTGATGCAGTGAAGAGACGTGGTCGGAGAAGGAAGGGTTTGTGTGTGGATTTTCGACGGAGAATTGAAGCCATTAACGACATGTCGTTTTGGTTGAGAGCTGCACGACTGCGAGTGTGGATTTGGATTGAAATGCTGATGACTATGACTATTAGTATGAGCACGATGATAGTTGGAGTTGGCGTGTTGAGTCATGAGCGTGACTGACTGTTTGGATTTGCATCTGATGCGGTGCTTACCTGTCAAACTCTTTTTTTATTTTTTTTGAGCCATGTCAAACTCTTCCTGTTATAGCTTGGTTTGATTTATTTTTTAATCAATCACCATTGTTGGACTTTTTGGGATGTTCTTGATGGACCCGCAGGTTTGGGTTCTTATATTATTTGGGCCCAATGAGCTGACAATGAGAGGTTTGTTTATCATGACTCGTATAGTCATGTGCATTGAACTAGCTAGAGCTAGTTTGATATGTAACCCAAATATAGTCTTTTATTTTAAAAATATGGTATTTAAAGATTTAAGATTATATTTTAGTTTGATGCTTCCAAAAAAAACCGAACCATTTGAAAACGATAAAGAAAAAATTATTTCTATTACTTTTTTTTTAAAAATAATTTCTATTACTTTTTACTACTTAAAATTAAGTTGTATACCACATTATAATTTATAAGGCAATTAATAGACAATCATATAAATAAATAAGTAAATGTTTATGTAACTAGTATATCTATATTTCAGTTGTTTAGTTTTGAACCTTGTTATTTATGGAGAGGTGCAAAACCAAAAACTGGTTTAATGTATTAAAATACAACATAAGGAGAGCTAAAGTAAAAAATTTTTAAAATTGAACAATAAATATTATATTTCTTTTAGGGGGTTGCACCCCTGCGACCTTTCTAGATTCACTAATAATGCGTTGAATTAGAGAATCGTGGCCTGCTTTAGTGGTAAAAATAGGGTTCGTCTCACTAAGCTGTGTAGTTCAATTCTCGAACCCCTATTTTATAGAGAATTTTGTAGTCTTCTCTTCCTCTCACTTGGGAGCCACTTTCTCTCCTACTTCTAGGAGTTTCAGTTCCGAACTACTCCTTAATGTGTCATCAAGAGAGTCTAGCTCGTGATAACAGTATGAGTAATATGTCAAAAAGAAAAAATAAAATAATGAGTTAAATTGAAATCTAATTGACATTAATCTATCTGCATGTGACAGTTCAGGTCAAGGCATGTACACTACCATAACCCTTTTAACTTTCATTAAAACAAATTTCGTACCCAAACACCTTTCAGCAGGAAATGTAGATGAATGTGCTTAGTCACTTTCACTGTAAATGAAAGTAAAAGAGAGGAGTAATGAAGAAATGATGAAGGCAATGACTTTTGCCAACAGCCCATTAACACCTACAACTAAACCAAAAAGGCCACAGTTGCGATGGGGTAATCCAATCTCAATTCTCACATGGAAACCCAAGGCTGTTATAACTCTGAAGGCAGTTGGGGTGGGAGCCACGATTGCTTGTGCTTTACCTAACAACATAATGAGAAATTATAAAACATGAGCTCTTATGGAATCTATTATGATTGATATGTGGTAACAACGTGTACAATTGGTGCCTGAACCATTCCAAAATTCAGCTGCAAACCCTTACAATCCCATTTGTAGTTCTTTCACTATCCACTCCCTTCGATGATGTAAGGGCCACTCCCCTCTGTGTTTTCTATTTCTTTCACTGCTTTCTATGTGTATATGTGGAAACAGATCCTAAATAACGGGGTGGTCCTGCTGGGTTGGGTTGGTGGGTGCTTTGTCGTTGGGTTTTTTTGATGTTCTATGTTTTTGTCTTACAGAGCCTCCTAGAAGCTTACGAGTTACAACAACCATGTGGTTCCTATGCCCTTCTTTGGATTCTTCCCTGTCTGACTGTGATTTCTTCTAATCAAGTTTGCAACTATCCCTTATTAATTGAAAATTATATATACGGATGGTATAATTGTTAAATTCAATTAAATGATTGTATTACTTCTTATTTTCAATTGAATTCTGTATAATAAAAGAATATATATATATATATATAAAAGTCTTTTTCAATAAACAAAGAGTTTGTCGCACGTCCCCTACTGATATAGATAGTTATGCATTCTCCATCCACTTTAGTTGTTGAATGTTCAAGTACCTCTAAAATCATTTTATAAGTTTGTTCTCATATGTACGATATAAATAGTACTTCATACTTTTTTACCTTAAAAAATCTTCAATTTGTTTAATATCAAATTTTAAAATAATAATAATAATAAATGATGTACTTATGATTGTATGTACTCGTTCTTATTTTCTAAAAAAAAATTATATGTATTCATTCTTGTAAATGTAATTATCCATGAATTATATACATCTTGAGTTCATCGAATAAAACTATATAAGTTGTGCATAACCGACCAAAATATTAACCGAGTTGGGGTTGTACTGAATTTATGCTCTGGCAAACACCCTCAAAAAGGGTAGTAGTACACTACAAAATAAAACGACTCTAAGTAGAATTGAAATTTAAAAAAAGGATTAAAAAAGCAAATAATAAATATTAATTAAAAATAAAGCAAAATGATGTCCTCACGAGGCAGGCATATGGTTTATTTGAATTAATGAGTAATAACGCAGCACAGCACAAGGTCAAAGTGAGACCGTTGATAGACCCCATCATTCTTCTTTCTTCAGCCTTAGGTAAAAGCTTGCTTTGATTTAAAGTAATCTTGTGACTTACAAGCTACACATGATGCAGTCTCTTTTGTAAAGTCTGTCCATCATGCTCTTTTTTTCTAAAAAATAATAATAATTAAAATAATATTGTCTGACCATTAAGTTTTTTAAATTAAAAGTGGGTTTTTTTTTTTTTAAATAAATTAACAGTGTTTTTTTTTTTTTTTTGAAATAAATTAAGAGTGGTTGTTAGTTAAGTAAAATTGATCTACCATCACATGAAGAGTAAAGAGCTTTCTACTTCCTGCTCATAGATTGTTTTCCATTTTTCGTTTGTGCAAATATTTAAAGGCAACAGCTCATTTACTGCACCGCATTCATCCACGCTTTTTTCTTTTTCCTTTTTCTTTTTTTCTAAAAAAAATAATAATAAATAATTTAAAAGTTTATTTTCTCTTACCATATTGGTGAATGAGTAGCTACAAAATTACATGTACTAAGAGATATGTGCCCTCTATCCACTCTTAATTACTGAGATTTCATAAAGTTTGAACTAATACAAACTTACAAACTTCCATGCATGCGTTATTTAATATCCAAGTTATTTATTATTTTGCTCTAATGTTTTAGAATTTTAATAAATTATCAAAAAATTAACCAAATAATGTAACAAATAAAATGTCATTGTTGTGTAAATTATGAAATATGATGAATTATTATTATTATTATTATTATTATTATTAATGGCGGGAGATAGTTGATTAAATTCAGAAAAAATTATCAACGTCTTATATTTTAAGATAAGGATGAAACTTGAATCTTTGATCTCTTAAGATCAAAAGAATTGCTCTACCAATGATAATTTATTGATTGCATCTTTTAAGTTAATTTTTTGATAAATGTTTTATTGTACAATAGCATTATTTTTCTTTTTCACTTGAGTGGTTGATTAGATTCAAAGTAATCAACCTTATTTTCTAAAATTATTACAATAAATTTAGGATTTTGAGGAGGAATAGCTTGAACTCACAATCTCTTGGATAAGTGTGAGGGATCTACCAATGAACCAACCTCATCTTGTCAAACTTTTATTTGTTTATTATAATGATTGGAACTTGTTAAATTATTTTAATTTTTTTCCAACTAAAATTATATTAAAATTTCAAAAATAAGTCTTATTTTTTACATTTTAAAGTAGAGAAATTAAAACAAAAAAAAAAAAAAGAAAAGAAAAAAAAAAAGAAAAAGAAAAAGAGTAAAGGTATTACATCCTAAAGTCTACTCTCACTTGTACTAGTTGAAACTTGAAAGAGACCATAATTTTTAGGGTAAAATTTGATTTTCCAATTAATAGACAAGTTATTGGATTAGATATCCAATTTAGGGTTTGCTTGGTGCACAATATTAAATTGAATTATTTATAAGAGATGAGATTGGATTAAGTTGAATTGGATATGAGTGGATTAAATTAATATTGTGATGTGTTTGGTACAATTGAAATAGTTTCGTGTTTTATTTAGTGTGACATTAAATTGGATGAAAAATAATTATGTTTTATGTGTAGGGTGTGAAATTTGTTAATATTAGATTAGATAAATTAAAAGTATATATAATTATTTTAAGGGTTAATTGCAATAACTTACCTTGATGTTTTCAATAAAAGTTTAATATCCAACTAATTGCATTAATTGTTACAACCATCTTAGTGAACAGTTAAAGTCCATCCATTTTAACAATTAACTAAAATTGGATGAATAAAAAGACAAAAATAGCCTCATAATTTATTTTAAAACATCTTAATTGCCTTTTATCATTATAAAATAATAATTAAATAATAATAAACTTACAATAAAAATTGATGAATCCATTTTTAATAAAACTATAAACTTTAATTAAACTAAAACCTCAAAGAAATAATCAAAATAACCAAGAAACAATGGCGTTGGAAGATGTTGCTATGGGTTTGTTGGTGGGAGGAGGTTGTGAGCCTCCTTCTATGTAGATAAAGGAGGCATGTTGCCTCTTTTGTTTACGGTGGAGAAGATATCATGCCTCCTCCATTCGATTGAGATTAAGGCCTCCCATTCCATCGTATGGGCAATTTTCTTTTCAATATAAGCCAACCACCTCCGCAAGGACAAAAACAACACAACTAATTTCGTCAACACTATTGATAAATATTAATAGACTATATTAATCTAACCAAAAAAAGGATCACAATAAGCAACTAGCCTAATCAATAAAATAAGCCTAATAATTTAAGAGTCCAAGAGCACCAAATCACACAGAAGCAGAGTTTGAGAAAATGAAAAAACAAACCAAGGATAACAACTCAACAGGTCAACCAGATGTGCAAAACAAAGAGAGGTGCGATGGTGGCCATAACCAGAGGAGACAAAGGCAATGGTAGGGGCGGCAATATGGGTCACGACACAATGGATCAACACGAATTCGTAAAAAATAAATAGGTAGGGGTTTGAGTTAAACGAATTCATGTCGTAATCGTGTCAACCCGCATAACTCGTTTATTAAACGAATCGAATTGGGTTTGCTTAAACGAATCGCGAGTTGACACGTTTAAGTTAGGGGTAAAATTGTAATATGGATATATTATAAGAATTAGTGTGTAATTATCCATTTATATATACACACCTATAACCCAACCTTCATTTTGGCAATCACCATTCTCTATCTATTTTCTTTCCCTCTTCTCCTCCCTCACACCTCACCTTTCTTCTCCCTCACGCCTCACACTGGCAGCCACCACCACTCATTCCATCCTCCTTCCTCACGGTCACCAACACCCCTTTTCCTCACGGTCACCACCACCCCTTCTACCCCTCTTATTCACGGTCACCACCACCTCTTCTCCGTCCCTTTCCCTCACGATCATCTTCACCTATTCCACCCCTCTCTCTCTCTCTCACGGTGACTACCATCATTTCTCCCTCCCTCTCCTTCACGGACACCACCACCCATTCCACCTCGCTCCCTTATGGTCACCACCACCCCTTCTTCCTCCCTCTCTTACAGTCACCACCATCCATTCCACCCCTCTCCCTCACGGTCACCACCAGCTCTGGTTTTTTTTTTTTCTTCTTTTTAATGTTGTTGTTGTTTTTTTCTTTTTTTTTGTAAATATATATTTATTTTTTTGTTTTATTTG
Organism: Nephelium lappaceum; assembly: GCA_021234005.1. Taxonomy (NCBI): domain Eukaryota; kingdom Viridiplantae; phylum Streptophyta; class Magnoliopsida; order Sapindales; family Sapindaceae; genus Nephelium; species Nephelium lappaceum. The sequence continues at coordinate 6,150,563 of CM037999.1, read as the reverse complement.
TAAAGTTACTGTGTTCTTCAATATTGATGGTTTTGGATGTGATGAATATCTGTGATTAAAATTGATATGTGTTGGATATCTATGAAAAATGGTTGATATGAGCTTTTGGTTTTTTGTTTTTCTAGATTGTATTTTTTTTTTTTCATTTTTTTGGGTTCATGGTAAATGAATTTGGGTAACACGATGAAGGAAAAGATTATGGGTTTTGATCGGTTTAATTTGGCCGGTTTAATTGGATTTAAGTTTATGTTGATAAAGATTTAGAATTGATTTTCGTTAAACAAATTAAATGGATTAAATGAGTTAAACAGGTTAAATGAATTAATGGGTTAATGAGTTTGGATATTTTATGATTAAACTAATAAACGAATTAATCGTATCGATTCGTTTATAAATGAATTCGTGTCAAATCCAAAACTATTGACTCATTTCTTAAACGAATTCATGTCGAATTAGTCAAATTCATAAACAAATCGAATTGAAATCAGCTCAACCCGACACGCCAACCCGTTTTGCCACTCTAGGCAATGGTTACTATTTGTTGAAATTGAAACACAACAAGAAAAGACTAAAACATAGACCAGTGTTGCGACAGTAATGGCGTGGTGCAGTGGCAGTATCGATATGGTGGTGTAGTGGCAACTGGTCAGAGTTGATAGACCAGCCAATGTGCGACGTTGGAGATAGAGATGGTGATTGTGCAGCTATCGACAATAGATTGAGACCATCAGAGAACAAACTAGCTGGAGACAGCCGACGATGTAGTAACGGTGATGATGGGCTGTTAAAGTTGAATGACAGTGTAACAAGAGATTCTGGGTAGAGACAGCAACGGAGAAATGACGGTGTCAAAGCAGAAAGGCTGATGTGATTTTAATATTAAATTATTAATTTTGTTATCTCATGCTTTAAAATGTATTGCAATGACCCTTTTACCCTCAATCTTCAAGTCAACCATTATATTTAACTGAGATTGACTAACAAAATTGGGTCCTGCTGCAATTAAAAGAATTTGTTGAATATTAAGTCATATTGAAAAATCTTAGGGTAAGTTATTGCAATTAAACCTTATTTTAAATAAAATAATAGTTATTAATTTTTTATTAAAAATTATGTTAATTTTTAATTGATATGAAACATGTCAAATTTAAAATTGCTACAATAAAATATATTAAATTAATGTTTTAAATGTATTAAATTTTTTATACAAATAATTTGATAAGATTCTTTCAAAAAATATTTATAAGAAAGAAATATAGAGAAAAATACAATCTCCTGCAAACCTAAACAAGCGATTGGATTGAGATAATCCTATCCAAACCCAAAAAACAAACTTGATCTTATAAAATAGTCTTATCCATAAATTAAAAGCTATTACCTTTAAATTTAAATTTGATCAAATAAATTTTATTTTGAATGTGATTAAATTGAAAGATATTTTGACAAACCAAGGAATATATATATTGACATGTAAGCATAAGGCGGCTATCATATTAAAAAGTGAATAGGTATGTTTTTCCTTTTCAGCGAACAATTTATATGTAATTGGTTAACTTCAAAGCAAGATAGATGGACACAAACCAAAGTCCAATAGGAACAATACGAAGCGCCCCTTTAAAGGCTTAGAAGTCATCGTGTGTCTCTAATTTCTAACGTCCCCCGTCACGTCTTTTTCATGAATTAAACAGAAAGTCTTTAATTTTTAATTAATTAAATTAACTACACCTTTTATCATTCCAGTTATTCATCAACCGAAGCCTCCTTCCAAGTTTCTGGCCTTATGTGGAGGCTGTCGAAATTGACACCAAGCTTTGTCAATGACTTGATTTGATTTGATTTGATATTTTTTGTCGATGACACCCAATAATCCAAAATTCCAAGTCATCTTATCTTTTGTTCAATAATTAAATTGGAAAAGTGTTGTTTTCGAGTGAAAAACTGCATAGACAAATGCTCACCTCATGATTGGACTTTTGAAAGCATAAACTAAGCACACTTCGTATTCACCTCCCCTCGCACAAGAGGAAATTAAGCAAATAAATTGATAAGTCTGCATTTCCTGTTCTTTGTTCTGTTATACCCATTATTAATTTATATTTCCATTATTCTTTGTAACTGGATTATCTTTAGTGTTTTTGTAGAACAACAACAACAAATAGATAATCATTCTTTTTTGAAAATTATATTCTATATTTAAACATATAGGTAGTACATTCTCTTTTAATTGGAGTCATTCGACTAGTTATATGATTTAAAAAAATTTAAATAAATTAATCAAATTCATCAATTACATTTGAATTAAATAAAATAGATAATTTGATTTATGAGAGAATACAATAAATGAATTTAATGGGTTTGTCTTAACTTTCTAAAGTTATAATATATATATATATATATATTATGGTGGGAGAGGGGTGATTGTTAAGCCTTATCTTTCTAAAAACAATTTGGTTATCAAGTCCCATGAAAACCTGCCTGATTGATTTTTAAACATTTTGCAATCCATATAAACTCTATTTAATTAAGTACTGTATTATTTATTATTGTTGTTTTATAATTATGTTATAACACTCTCTGAGTGGATGTTTGTTGATAAAGTAGATTTAAATTTGCTAAAAAAAATTATTGAAATTATTCTGTCAGCCGTCTCTAAATCAGGATATGATAAAGTTGGGCAACTAAACAGCCTGCTTTTTGTTATAACTAGCATATGCATCAATAATACCACATCATTCGGTGGGTCCACCCTTCTCAGACGCCCAAGCCGGTGCTATGATTGAACTATCCTCACTGTCCACCCTTATCTTTTCGATATATTAGATTGATTCTAAGCTTCTAACTAAATCCGTCACAAGACTCCTATAACTTAGCAAGAATTGGTAAAAATATTTGAATTTTGATAAAAATGAAAAATTCATTTTGGAAGTCTATCGTGTGCACCAAAAAATCTCGTTAAATATACCATAAGTTTTGAACAAAATTATAAAATCTAAGTCTGATTTGATCGTATAAAAATTCATTTAACATGATAATGATATAGATTTGAATGACTATACTATAAATAATATTTTAAAAAAAAATTGTTACACACGCATCTATTTATATATTTCTTATTTGCATTTTATAATGTGGTTTAGGGTTTATTATATATTTTCTATTTATTATAAGAATAAATATATCAAGTTGTAATGAAAGTAAATATTAATCTTGGGATTGTATATACATAATATATAATCTTAATATGTCAAAGTTAATAGATATTTTATTATTTTATAAGTGTATGTACATATCTATATGTATATATAAAAGCTTGTTACTTAAACTGGATCAAAATTTTAGTTGAAAATCATTCTTTTTTCAAAAAACAATTTCCCAATAAATTGAATGATTAATTATAATATTATGCAAGCAAAAGTACTTACATGCGAAATATGATGTCCGGTACTTCCAGTTTTCAGACACCTTTATTAAAGTAGTTACTTTCCGCAGACTACTTTCCCAGTGAAATACTATTTTCATCGTGCATGTCCAATTCTAAACGTTAAAACAATCATCATTACAAATTTACTGTTAGTTTTATTTTACTAATAAATATAATTTAATAAAGTGTAAGTAAATATTAATTGAGTTTGAAAAGCAAGAAGATGTGTGACCATGATTTATCTTGATTACTGTACCACGTAGTTTAGTTGAAGAAATTTCACATTCAATTTAATAGTGGCTTAATATTAATCCTGATTAGTCTAGACCACGAATTTTAAGCAAAACACGAAGGCGAGTAAACATAGTTAAACGATTTTCCAATATAGAGTGTACTTTTTTTTTTTAACGGCAAATACAATACAGGTACTTGCAAATTAAATAAAAGAGATGTTTTTAATTATTCGCAAAAATACACGTGGTCGTTGTTGTGTAGTGAGGAATTTCATAGTCGTGTGACGAATGACGACCGTCCTCGGCCACCGTCCAAGAACAAACACGCCCACCTTTCATAAAGAGTGACGCCGTGTGATACATGCCACGACCGCATTAATGATTCTTTATTTGAAATTACCAAAAATACCCGTTCGTTGTTAATTACCATAATTTAAGTGACCGAAATGGGTTTGGTAGCACGATTAACTAGGTCGGAGAGAGGGACCTTTTCTCCCAGTCAGAGAGATTTAGGGACTGAAAAATCTGCCTTTCTTGAGGGCATTTAATTGAACGCCTACAGTTTTGGTCAACGAAAAATTAGTGTTCTTGTGTGTGACATCATATTATGTTGCTTATCTAGGATTAGAATAAACTCAGAAGTTTTTTAGATCAGATGGGCTCGAATTCTTTAATCATGTTTTCAATGCTATGATCATATGGTATATAGTAGTTGAAGCAACCACAGGATAAAATACGTTGGGCAATCTCTGCGGTGTTAGGTTGATTCTTGTAGCATCATCGTATTGTCATACTTGGTTAGGGCTGAACTTCTGCTCTGTTGTGCAGTCTCACACGTGGACAGTGAACTAGGACTATCTATTTCTCAAAATGTCTAAATTACCCTTGTTTAATATTCAAATTTATTATTTTAAACAATCACCCAAAAATTGGCCTTTTTTTTTTTTAATATAAAATCCCACGAGCATCCCCGCATGATCATTTCCAATCATGATTTTCCGTTAAATTAATATAAGATTCATGGTAGTTATTAAGAGTTAGATTAAAAAACTTGGTAGAAAAAACATGCAGAAACCAAGTGATTAGCGTGTAGCAGCTAGTCAAACTTCTAGAAAGTGGCAGGGCCGATTGCGAAGTAAAAACATTTTTGGAAGACTAAAACAAAAGGACAAACTAGTCATTTCATTCAATTCTTACAAAATTATTATTATTATTTTTTTCTGGCAGCACACAATCAATGTATTTAAAATTAAATTTTGAAAAAAATATCCTAAATAGGAAAGTACAAATATAGGCAGAGAATTAAAAGGAAGTTTCCTTGTTTAATATACTTGGCTGGTTTTTGTCCTCTCCCCACAATTTTCTTTTATTTTTCTTTTATTGTATTTTGAGTCCTGACAGTATTCTCACGCAGTCGGCAGTGCCAAAAGACAGCATACAAAGCAGCAAAAACAGCAGAGAGAGAGAACAAAAAAGAGAGACAGAGGAAGAGAAACGGAGAGTAACAGGGAGAGATCTAACCGACCATGGGTTGAGAGAAAAGCCTAAGCAGCTGATGCTGTAGCTGCAAACTGAAACCATAGATTTTTTTATTTTTGGTAAGCTTTTTTATTCGAGTCTTTTTTTGTTCTGTTTTTTGTGGATTATCAGGATCATGACTCTTTTATGAATTTTCAGTTCTGTTGGTATATATAATTATGGATTTATGGTTGATCAGGTAGTTCTGATTATACGAGTGTTTTTTTTAACCTGTATGAGTATGTATTGTTGTCTATTTTTTTTTAACAGACGCTGATTGTGAATTTTTGGCTTTTGTTGATCATTTTTTTATTAAATTTGACATATTGTTTTTTAATTTTTCGATGTTTTGATTTGGTACTTTGTTTTGTGATCAGGTTATTTGTACAGATTTTTGCTGATAGGCGTTACTCCCTTTTTTGTAATCTAGAAAATTGGACTTGGAGGCTGTTGATCAGGTGTCTTTTCATGATCTTATCAAAAATCTGATTACATCATTGTCTTCAATTAGTTTGTTTCAGGTGGAAACTGAATTATTATGTTCTCTTTGATGAATATTGGTGACTGAATAGGTGTAAGGAGTGAGAGGCACCGTGTTCCATATGATCCATCAGTATTGAGTTGGGTGATTCATAGTACTGTATATCTGGTTCTGTATCCGATCCAGTACTTATTACCCGAATTTTGGTAATTGCTTCAAGGATCGCATTTTGATGTGAGTGGAATTAGAGTTGGCTGGAATCATGGCACTCGCAGATTCCAAACGCAAGTATTCCTGGTGGTGGGACAGCCACATTAGCCCCAAAAATTCCAAATGGCTTCAAGAGAATCTGACAGGTATCACTTTGTTTCTTACTGCTTTAATTTGCATTTTTTTTTTTAGATAGATACACACTTCATGCTCGTATAAGTGGAAGTTATGGTCCTTATGGATATATATTATATGTTATTTTTATAATTTTTATGAGAGGGTATAGTATGAGATAATTGTACTTGAACTGTAAAACTCAGAACATGTGTGTTTCTGAGATCTCTTGAAGCAATTGGAGAACAATAGAGGATGGCTCACGTCGTCATTGACTGTATCAGAGAGATTGATCGTGTGCTGAATCCAACTTAGTGAAGAGATGTTTATTGTGTTTGTGTGAAGTTTGGTTCTCATGTCATCCGACATTAGTACATTTAAGCAAAACTGAATGTGCTGATCTTCAACTGTTGGGCTGCTCCTGAAGTGAAAACTGTGCAGAATCTTATTGTTCTAATTAACAAGATGAGATTTTTACGTATGGCTTTGACTAATCTAAGTGAATATTTGATCAGCTTCTGGTCATGGGGAATTTAAGATGACACATTCTTCTTCTATTGGCTTTGCAACTTACTGTTACATCCATTTGCTTTATCACTGAAATGAACTGCCAAAATGCAGTCCGACTTTCTTTTCCTTTTTGGCCGCTAATTTGTCCAACTTTGAATGCGAACTTCCATTCAGGAAACTTTGAAGAACATCTTCTGTTGTTGTTGTAGGTTCCCTGAGAAGCAGCAATAAAAAAATTTAAACAAACCTGTCACAGGTGGATAATACTATTAAAGCATCTAAATGTGTCTTCAAATTCATAGTTCAAATGCTAAACAATGGAAACAGTATATGAGTTATAGAAATGGTAATAAAAGTTAATGTTCTCGAAGGCTTCAACTAGAAATATGTTAATGCCTTTGATGGCAAATAACTTGTATTTATGTTTCCATATGCAGCACACACTTTGCCCTTATAAATATAGGAACTACGTGAATTTCCAATTTGCATAATGATGAAGAGTTGCTTCCGGTTTACAATCTAATATCTGCTTGTTAGTATCTACTGATCATAAAGGCCAGCCAAACAGTTGGTTATTATTGATGCATTTTGTCTCCTTGATTTGAGAACCAAATTAGTCTTCTTCTTTTGTTTGTCGTAAGTGGTCCAACATCTATTGTAAATGATTCAACATCTAACTGAAGAATCATAAGTAATTTGCACCATTTACATATCTAGCAACAACATCCTTACTTATCCTTGAAATGAAGAAAGCTAAATCACTGTCGTATCCTCAGTGCAGCTGCTAGCCCAAGAATCAGTCAAACTTATTTTTCCTGTATTCATGAATTTAACAGTGTACAGGTTCTGTTACTAAATACTTCATCTTCTGTTCTGCTTTCCTTTTTTTCATGGGAGGGTTGGCATCCTTATTGAGATTCTATTGTCCTGTGAATCAGTTAAAGTTATTACCTTTCATAAGTTATCTTGCAAGCCTCCATACTTGCATTTTAGGTCAAAACACTGGAGCTATATGAGATGCAGTTCAATAAGCATGCAACTGGCTGGTCAATTGAACGTCATGTCCGTCAGATCCATTTCTTCTTTCTAGTCTGAGAAACATCCATGTATATTAAAGTTCTTTGCAATCTAATCAGATTTACTTAAGCTGTTTGACTTTGCCACAATAATTTATGGGAGAAACTATAACCTTACCTTATGATTGTAACCGATGGCTATTGAAATTTCAAGATTTTTTTTTAATAGATAAAGCTTGAGAGATTTTTATTGATATGAAACATACAGGTTTTGGAATCTGTATTCATTATTGCAGTGATCACACATTTGGTCTCACTATATCTTCATGGTTTCACCTTATGCAGCTAATTTATACATTGGTGATCTTTTTTCTTCCTGCTATGATAGTTGATGTTTGTGATTGCTAAACATCAGTTTTCTGCTGTGACAGATATGGATGTTAAAGTCAAACAAATGATCAAGCTTATTGAAGAAGATGCAGATTCCTTTGCAAGGAGGGCAGAAATGTACTATAAGAAACGGCCTGAGCTTATGAAATTGGTTGAAGAGTTTTATAGAGCATACCGTGCATTGGCTGAAAGATATGATCATGCGACCGGAGCACTCCGCCAGGCTCATCGTACAATGGCAGAAGCATTCCCCAACCAAGTCCCGTTCGTTCTGGCTGATGATTCTCCTGCAGGTACTGCAGCAGAGACTGATCCCCGTACGCCTGATATGGCTCCTATACGAGCATTGATTGACCCAGATGAGTTGCAAAACGATGCTTTGGGGCTTTCTTCATCTCATCTTCATGCTCTGAAAAGAAATGGAGCATTCACGGATGAATCTGATTCTGTAACAATCAGAAGGGGGGGTTTGAAACAATTTAATGATCTATTTGGGTCTGGAGAAGGGCGAGCTCGAAAAGGCCTTACTTTTCATGATGCAGACGAGAAAGAACGAGGTCAAAATAATGGAGGTCATGATCTCAAGGTTCGGGTTCCATCTGAGTCTGAGAGAGTCAGTAAAGCTGAGATGGAAATCATAACCTTAAAGAATGCCCTTGCTAAATTAGAAGCTGAAAAGGAAGCTGGCCTACTTCAGTATCAACAGAGTCTGGAGAGACTATCTAATTTAGAATTAGAAGTCTCTCATGCACGGGAGGATTCCAAGGGACTCAGTGAACAGGCCAGCAAAGCTGAAGATGAAGTTCAAGCTTTGAAGGTAGCACTCATGAGATTAGAGGCTGAAAGGGAAGCTAATCTTCTTCAATACCAGCAATGCTTGGATAAAATATCTACTCTGGAGAAAAATATCTCTCATGCTGAAACTAATGCTGGAGAACTTGGCGAGCGAGCGAGTAGGGCTGAAACTGAAGCTCAATACCTAAAGCAAGACCTTTCTAGATTAGAAGTTGAAAAAGAAGCTGCTCTTGTTAAATATGAAGAGTGTTTGAAGATGATATCTGATCTGGAGGATAAATTAAATCATGTGGAGGAAGAGGCTAAAAGGATTAATGAAAAAGCTGATAATGCTGAAAGTGAGGTTGAAAGCCTGAAGCAAGAACTTGCCAAAGTAACCGAAGAGAAGGAAGCTTTTGCGCTTCAGTATCAGCAGTGCTTGGAGACAATTTCTAGTCTAGAGCATAAACTTGCATGTGCTCTAGAGGAGGCCCGAAGGCTTAACTCTGAGTTGGATGATGGGGTTGCAAAGTTGAAGGGTGCTGAAGAGAAGTGTCTTCTGCTGGAGAGCTCAAATCAGACTCTGCACTCTGAATTGGAGTCCATGGTACAGAAAACGGGGAGTCAAAGTCAAGAATTGACAGAGAAGCAGAAGGAGTTGGGGAGACTTTGGACTTGCATACAGGAAGAGCGCTTGCGATTCATGGAGGCCGAAACTGCTTTTCAAACTCTGCAGCATTTGCATTCTCAATCTCAGGAAGAACTGAGATCTCTAGCTTCAGAGCTCCAGAATAGGACTCATATCTTAAAGGGCATGGAAACTCGTAATCAGTCTCTACAAGATGAAGTTGAGAAGGTGAAGGTGGAGAATAAAGGTCTGAACGAAGTCAACTTATCTTCAGCTGTGTCAATTAAAAATTTGCAAGATGAGATTTTGAGCTTAAGAGAAACGATAGGGAAACTTGAAGCAGAAGTTGAACTACGAGTGGACCAAAGAAATGCTCTCCAGCAAGAAATTTACTGTTTGAAAGAGGAACTTAATGAGCTTAACAAGAAGCACCAGGCTATGATGGAGCAGGTGGAATCAGTCTGCCTGAATCCTGATAACTTTAGCTTGTCTGTGAAAGAATTGCAGAATGAGAACTCAAAGCTAAAAGAGGTATGTGAGAGAGACAAGAGTGAAAAAGTAGTTCTTTTGGAGAAGCTCAAAATTATGGAGAAACTTCTTGAGAAAAATGCCCTTCTAGAGAATTCCTTCTCAGACTTGAATGCTGAGTTGGAAGGGGTCAGAGAGAAGGTGAAAGCTTTGGAGGAAGCTGTTCAAAATCTGTTGATAGAGAAATCTACTCTTGTTGCTGAAAAGGACACACTGATTTCTCATTTACAGGTTGCAAATCAGAATCTAGAAGAACTCTCAGAGAAGAATAACTTTTTTGAGAATTCCCTTTTCGATGCTAATGCTGAACTTGAAGGATTAAGGGTCAAGTCAAAGAGCTTAGAAGATTCATGCCTACTGCTTGATAATGAGAAGTCTGGACTGATCACTGAAAGGGAAGGCTTAGTTTCTCAGTTGGACATTGCCTGGAAAGGACTGGATGATTTGGAGAAGAAATATGCGGAATTAAAAGAGAGTTACATGGGCCTGGAGAAAGAGAGAGAATCTACTCTGCGCAAAGTCAAAGACCTACAGATTGCCTTGGATGCTGAAAAGGAGGAACATGCTAGTTTTGTCCAGTTGAGTGAAACCCGATTGGTTGGTATGGAGTCTCGGATCCATTATCTACAAGAAGAAGGTCTGTGCAGGAAGAAAGAATATGAAGAAGAATTAGATAAAGCTGTGAATGCTCAGATTGAGATCTTTGTCTTGCAGAAATGTGTTAAAGATCTGGAAGAAAAGAATTTCTCCCTCCTGCTTGAGCATCAGAAGCTCATAGAGTCATCCAAATTGTCAAAGAAACACATTTGTAATCTGGAGAGTGAAAATTTTGAACTGCAGGAGGAGACAAAATCCTTATCTGATCAAATTAAAACACTGAGAGTAGGGCTTTGTCAGGTATTACAGGCTCTTGAAATTGAGGCAGAACATGGACGTGAGGCTAAGATTGAACAAGACCATGGACTTCTAAATGATATACTCAGTAAACTCAAACTGATGCATAGCTCTCTTGCAGAGACCCTTGATGAAAATCAGCAGTTAGTTGTTGAAAACTCAGTTCTTGCTACGCTGCTCTGTCAACTGAAACTGGAGGCTGAAAATGTTGCAACCGATAAGAACACCCTTCAAGAAGAGTTTAAAATCCAGTTAGAGCGGTTTTTGGTTTTGCAGAGTGAGGCCCAAAAACTTGTGGAAATCAATGAGGAATTGAGAATGAAAGTAGTGGAGGGAGACCACAAAGAGGAGGTTTTGAAGACTGAAATGGAGAACCTGCGCAGGCTGTTGTTGGAGTTGCAAGGGGCACACCAGAGTTTACAAGAGCAAAACTGCAAGGTGCTTAATGAGAAAAATTTGTTGATGAAGGAGCTCTTGGACTTAGGGAAAGACAAATGTATTCTCGAAGAGGAAAACTGTGCCATCTTTGCGGAGACAGTATCTCAAAGCACCCTTTCTCATATTTTGAAGAATACTATCTCTGAAAAACTTTTGGAGGTAATTAAACTGAGTGAAAATGTGGAGAAACTTTGTTGTGCCAATAATGAACTTGAGGAGAAGATAAGGACGATGGAGGGAAGACTGGAAGATGTACAGACAGAAAACTTGCATCTTAAGAAGTCATTGGAGAAGACAGAGAATGAGCTGATTTCAAGTAGATGTGTTACTGATCAGTTAAATTGTGAAATTGAAAATGGAAAGATTCTGTTGTCTGAAAAGGGAAATGAGCTTTTGGTGGCAGAACAGTTGTTGAGTACAATGCGGAATGAGAGAGCACAGTTGCATAAGAAATTGGAGGATCTGAATTGCAAGTATGATGAGATTAAGTCGATACGAGAAGATCAAGAAAGGCATATTCAGAAAATTTCTGAAGATAATGATTGTCAGATGAAGGAGACTGGACGCCTTCATGAAGCAAATCTGAAATTGGAGTCCAAGCTGCGGATTTTGTGTGAGGAACTGGAACAAACCAAATGTAGGGAGAAAGGCTTGATTCGTGAACTGGAAAAGGCTAAGAATGAGGTTAAATTGTGGGAGGCTCAGGCTGCTGAATTCTTTTGTGAACTGCAAATCTCCTCAGTCTTTGAAGCATTGCTAGAAGAAAAGACTTGTGTGCTCAATGAAGCATGTGAGAAACTAGAAGACACAAGTAATTTCAAAGATACGGAGATTGATCAGCTGAAAGAAACAGTTAGCACCTTGGCTGGTGAAAATGGGGGACTGAAAGCTCAATTGGCTGCCGCTATCCCAGCTGTCATTTCTTTGAGGGACTATATAAGTTCCCTTGAGGATCATACTGTCTTTCGTAAAGCTGACAGTGTTGAAGCGAAGGTAATATCATTTATTAATTTAGGATTTTCCTTTACTGTTGAAATGAAGTTCGTTACAGGATGATATGAACTCTTTAAAGCTTCAGAACGGAGTTGCCTTCTTTATACTAGCTGGGCTTTACAAAAATGGTGATATCAATGATGCTGGCTAAACTATTTGTCTGTTCTTTAGATCCTTAAAAGCTTAATTTGGCCCCTTAATCAATATCTCTCCTCGCCTGTTCTATTTATTTCCTTACATCATTTCTTTTTTGAGAAAAAAAAGGCATTTCTCTTTTAGATGTATTCGTATATATATCCTTGGGTCTTAGTTCCTTAAGTTTCTTGCACTCATATTTTCTTATGGGTCTTTCTTTAATAATTAGCCTTTTTACTTTGACAAAGTTTCATTCTATTTTTCTTCTCTCTTTTCTTGATTTCGGGCGGCCTTTATGGTTGCTTTTTAAATTTGTTTCAGCTTACTGCATCTTTTTGCGGTTCTTGCCTCAACATTTGTCTTGAAAGCGTGGTTTATGCTTGTGTTACGTTTTTCCTTTTGGTAACTAGAACCAGTCCAGGGTACAACCGGGACCAGCAGCAACGAGACGTTGTGGTGTGGCCTGGGGATTAGCTCATAAGAACAGGAGGGGGCGACCCACAAAGAGTGGAGGGGGAAATGCTCACAATATTGTGGGGCTTTTTGGGTATAGAACCCTTTGCCTCTATAGAGGCAGAGGGTGGCTGATGGTCAAACCACCAAACCACGACCCAATCTACTTTTGCTTGTTACTTTTAGTCAAGGCCTTATTATACATTTATTACCAAAATAGTTTAATAATATTTCATGCGTCAAAAATATAAGCTGGTTTTGGACATTATTAGTGTAGATATGGATGCTTTATCTTCTCATGTACAAGTTTCTTACTGTTTATCTGTGCTCCTGCTTGTAATTCTTCTGCTTTAAATATCATTGGCAATTCATGGCCTAGTTTTATCTATTCCAGGATGCTGGTTTGGGAAATGACCTGCCTGCTGAAAGCTATCAACAAACAAGTGATCAAATTACCACACTGTCAGATGGGTTTTCAGAATTGCAGGATCTGCAAATGAGAATTAAAGCTGTTGAAAAGGCAGTAATAGAAAAGGAGAGGCTTGCCATGCAGGAAAAATTAGATGCCAACTCCAAACTAGAGGCTGCAATGAGACAGATTGAAGAGTTAAAATTTGTAAACACCACACGCCAAGGAAGTGGTAGAAGAAGTAAGCATGTTAGTCGGAAACATGAACAAGATGAACTAGGGCCTAGTAACAATCTCAAATTACAGAAACTAACACCTGAAATCTGTGAAGAGGGGAATGAAATGATGACAAAAGACATTATGCTTGATCAAGTATCTGAGTGTTCATCCTATGGAATAAGTAGGAGAGGAACTATGGAATCTGATGATCAGATGCTTGAGTTATGGGAATCCACTGATCACAGTAGTAACATTGATCTGAAAGTTGGGAAGGCTCACAAGGTGGCTGCTGCACCAACAGACTACCGTGAGATCAAAGCAGTGAAGCAACACAAGAGCAAAAATCCCTCTATAGAATCACTGGTTGAGAAGGAGTTGGGTGTGGACAAATTAGAGATCTCTAAGAGGTTTTCAGAGTCCCAGAAAGAACTAAGCAAGAGGAAAGTTCTTGAGAGACTTGATTCTGATGCACAGAAGTTAGCTAATCTTCAAATCACTGTGGAAGATTTGAAGAGGAAGGTTGAGATTTCGGAGAAGAGCATAAAGGGAAAAGGAATTGAATATAATACTGTTAAGGAGCAATTGGAAGAAGCTGAGGATGCCATTGTGAAGTTGTTTGATGCTAATCGCAAATTGATGACAAATGCTGAAGATGGGTCCTTGTCCTTCAATGGGAAATCTGCAATTGACGCAGATGAAAGTGGGAGTGTCAGGAGACGGAGAATTTCAGAGCAGGCACGAAGAGGATCAGAAAGAATTGCAAGGTTGCAGTTGGAGGTGCAGAAAATACAGTTCCTATTACTGAAACTTGATGATGAAAAAGAAAGCAGAGGACGGACCAGAATTACTGAGAGAAAAACAAGAGTTCTGCTGCGGGACTATCTTTATGGTGGGACGAGAACTAGCCAGAAGCGGAAGAAGGCACATTTCTGTTCATGTGTACAACCTCCTACTAAGGGAGATTGAGTCAATTACTTTTCGTCGGCATAAAATCAGTGTAGTATGAATTATTGAGACTTTAGTTGTCTATAAAAGTTTTTTTTTCCCTAGTGATGTTCTAGATTTCCTAATTTTATCATTTAAACTTTGATGCATTTGATCTTGTTTACTTTGGATAGAGGATCCAGCCCTTCTTAGTTAAGAGATCCTGCTGCACATGCCGGGTTTTATCGAATTAAGAGAAGCTAAGTTTATCAAGCTTCCTTATCTTCTCTACACCTGTGTTTTTAAATAAATAATTTGGATTTCAATGGGGACCATATTCTAAGTATTATGATTATTTCTGTACATCTAACTCCGCACATGTATTAATACTTGCCACTAATTAGTTTTTGCAATGTGCCATTCTGGAAATGATTCTGAGTTGGAGCACTGAATTCTTTTACATAGCTAGTCGACACCAATATTAGGATGTTGTACTAGTTGTCACCATTTTTATGTTGGAATCTATTATGGGTTTCTTGGGATTTCATTTGGGTACCCAAAACCGTTTTAGAAATGCCAAATTATATTACAACTCACAGGACAAACACCACCTGCTTCAGTGTTGTCTGTAGTCATTTTTTCACTATATCTAAGATTGATGGTGGTAGATATCTAATACTCTTGTTCAATTTTTTCATTCAACTTTATATAATAGTTGATATGTCATTTTTGTGTTAATTATCATGTCAACTTAAATCCAAATATTTAATAATATGTAAATTGACACATAAGATTTGATAGAAAAGTTATATAAGAACGATTAGATATCTCTTATTATTCGTCTAAAATTATAATATCTTTTGGTGATCACTAAAAATAGATGGGTCCTGCTATTTGTCTTCACTCTTCGGAGAAATAATGGAGAATTCTGACACACGTATTTGGGTACTGTAAATGTACTCAAAGACCGAATCATTGACTAGAAAATGGTCATGCTTCTTCCTTCTTTTACATGGTGAAAATATTTAGAAATTCATTTTCCAGTTAACGTAAACTCATTTTATTATTCCATTTCTTTTTGGGTAAGAAAGAGACGCCATCATGTTCTGCTAATATCATTTATGAGAGAATCAGGTCAAGTCCCATACAACCTGATTGGATTTTTGTTGGCCAAAATAATTACCAAGCTCTTCTTTGCATTACCCAGCCACGGCTGCTGTGATAAATTCTGATATTCAAATCATCAGTGTTATAGATTAAGATTTTCCTATGACCAAAGCAGGGTAATTTGAAAGTTTATGATGCGTTTGGTCAGTGATTCTATTAGCTTCCCGTTTCTCATCATCGCATGTGAAGGTAAACATCTATTGTATGATTGATGCGATACATAGTTTTAGCATAATCCACAGAAAGCTCATTTCAAAAGTCCTATAATCCACAGATACTTTAAAACAACACTCATTTCAAGCCAAGTGAAAACATATTAGAAAGCTCCTATGACCGTGAAGATTGATGCGATACATAGTTTTAGCATAATCCACAAATGCAATAATATGGGACTCATTTGACTGCTAAGTGCTTTGTGCATACTGAAAGTCAATCAAGATAGGGCCTTGACTCCTCTCATGAGAACAAGGATCAAAAGACAGTTGACAAAATATTAAGACCAAGAATATTTGAA
Source organism: Nephelium lappaceum (assembly GCA_021234005.1). Lineage (NCBI taxonomy): Eukaryota > Viridiplantae > Streptophyta > Magnoliopsida > Sapindales > Sapindaceae > Nephelium > Nephelium lappaceum. The sequence goes on along the minus strand of CM037999.1, from coordinate 6,134,594 downwards.
CAAGAAAAGCACTATAGATAAAATTTTCTTTCTTTGCAACAATGTACATTAGAAATTGCCTGACATGATTAAAAAAGGGCTCTTAACTTCAAAAATTAGCCAACCAATGACCATAACAGTAACAAGCATGACAACAGGCAGTACCACCTTTAGATTATGTCAAATGAGGGAATGACTACTTGGCTGTAGCTTTTCTCTTTGTTCTGCTGCAAATGCTTGTCAAGGTTTTCTCTCATAGTTTTCCCCATTGGATCAACCTGCTTGCAGAACTGCTCTCCATAACCTGAGTCATGATGACCCGACAAAGCAACATCAGGATGCAACTGATCTCCACTATCAATTATAATATTGTGAAGTAAACAACATACCAAGATGACACTTGGCAGTTTCCGCTTGTCAGGCCTCCACATAACCTTGTTAAGGATTCTCCAACCACCCTTTAACTGCAAGAATGCCTTCACTGCAAGTGACCTTGCAGTTTCATGCATAGTGCAGAAAGAAGACATGGAAGTGGAAAGACCATTACCTTCATATGGAGTTATAAGCCATGGAAGAAGAGGGTACCCAACTCCACCAACTATATATTCTCTTAACTTCACTCCTTCAGCTAAAGTTCTCACATTTCCATTTAAACGCTGGCCAGCCTCACATAGTTTAAAAAATCCTGAAAACTTCAATAGTTTAGACACATTCATGCCCCCAGGCCAACCCGTTACAATGTCAATAAATCTCATCTCATGGTCAACAATTCCTTGCACAAGCATGCTGTAATTGTTCTCTTGATCACACCAATCATCAGAGGTTTGCACAGCCGGAAGTGTCATAATAATATGCGTAGCATCAATAGCTCCACAACAATTCGGCAATCCAAACAATGCTTCAAACTTAGACTTAATTTCCTCCATTCTACAAGAGTCAGGCCACTTGAGATGATGCTTGGCACGTTCTTCCAATGCTTCAATAAATCTCCAAGTCACTTGCGACACTGTGGACTGACCGACACCAAATGCAATCCCTACAGATACTTGGGACTCACCAGATGCTAACCTTCTCAGAGCAATTGCAACTTGTTTCTCAACACTAAGAAGCCTTCCCTCAATGTTAATTAGCCCAGACGGTGGCCTTGACACAAGATCTTCTCTAACAAGGGAACATATATACTCAAAAGTCTTCTTCGAAACCCTAAAGAAGTACTTAAACGCTTCTTCCTCATCCGAGGGTATCAACCCACCTGTGTATTTAAATTAATCAATGCCACTAAACCACCCATTTTAATACCCAACTGAGAACCATTACATATTAAAAAACCAAACACGATCAATTTCAAGCAGAAAACATCCTCCTAATAATTTTGTCCCAATTTTTTCTTCATTATAATCATTGTCTTTCTATTTTCTATCCAAATTTGCAGCACTAACGTACTATCTAAAGATAAAAAAAAAGTGGGGTTCAAAATTCCCACCTGACAGTTCTCAAATTTGTTCTACAAATCAATACGACAACACAAGGCCAATAGTAATAAATGCAGTAACAGTAATACAAATACAAATTGAGGAAATGCAAAAGTCACGTATTATGCTATGAAAAGAGTAAATTAAAGACCTGGAATGGAAGAATTTTTGGCCCAGAAGCTGTCCCACCAATCAGATTCGCCAGACTTGGGCTCTGTTGGAGCAACACTGGCGGTTTTGTTCTTCTTCAGTTTCTTGGAGTTCTTTTTGGTTTTTTTGGATTTTGATTTCTTAGGAGGAGCCATACAGCTATTATAAGGCAAATGCTTTCACTGTTTGGCTAGTGGGAGAGTTTTGCTTTCTTGTAATGCTGCTGCTTCATTAATCAACTGTTTTTTTTTCTTTTGTCTGCCGGCTTTTGATGCTCGGCCAAGTAGAAAAAACGACATGAAGGAGACAAGCCAGTTGCTGCACGCGCGGTGCGGGGTGAGTAAAACGTTGACGTTTTGACGCCAGTTGATATAATAATTATTAATTGACGGACATGTGCAAAAATGTCGCTTTACAATTCTTTTTTACTGCATCGATTGATAATAACCTTAATTATTAACGATAACTATCCTTATAATCAATATTTTTATAATCAATCTAATGATTTTTATTGATGGATAATTTATATAATTAGTAAGGTAGTCAAACTTAATAAATAATATTTCATTTTTCAATTTAGTAACAGCTTGTTTTATTATTTATAGAAATACATTGGACAAAATTTATAATTAAAAGTTTTAAAAAAATTTATAAATAAAAATATCTAATTACATACTTGAAAAACCTTGTTATCTAAAATAACTGTTTTGAAAAAAAGATCGAACCTTTAGCTTTAAAGGAATTTTTGAGGATCTTTCGATATTTAATTGAATGCAAAATGGTCTAATTTGATTGTTATTAGTTATTCAATGAAACTAACAACTTAAATTGTAATATGATAACTTTTTATTCATTGCATCATCTTACCATCTATTAATTTATTTGTTATTCATAAAGCAGAATCTAATATTATTTAGAGTTTAACATGTGTTTACATAATAGAGAAAATTTCCATGCTAAATTAATATAAGTTTTAAAATTAACACTGAATTATAAAAATGAGCGTTTTAACACTACTCTTCATTTGAGAACTCGTTTGTTTATTTATTTTTTGCAAACTATTTAGTACTATAAAAGTTCATTTTTATAGTTTAATTGTAGCTTCAAAATTCATCTTACGCTATAAAAGTAGAGAAACCATTTTAAATATGTAGAATTAAGTTTTTCAATATATCACAAATACTATAGGGAATTATATTTTTAATTCCACTTATAATGTTGAATTTATTATTGTCATCTCAAAATTATTCTTAATTTTCAATCCAGTCCTTAATCTTCAATCTTGTAAAAACATTTATTGATTCACCAAGAATTATTATCTAATTACCCTTGACTTTGATTCTCTTTGAAACCTTACATGCCTATAATTTATAAATTAGACTACAATACACTGTTGTTATTAATTTTAATTTATTAAATCAAATGTATATATGTATTCATGTAAATAAAAATGTACAATATAGAAAAATGTTACTAGATAAATGTCAATGTCTTCAGTGCCAGAAGTCTTTGTTCGCTCTCTCATCTTTCTCTCCTCTCTCGTGAAGCACTTACAATTTTCAAAGTAAAATATTCAAAAAATAAATGTAGCAAAATTTTGGCTAAAGGCAGGGGGTTTATGCATGGAGCAAGGTTTTTCTATAGTTGCGAATACATGGAGCAAAATAACTGTAAATACATGAACACGACTATCTAGTTGCGAATGTCACTTATTTTTCTATAGTTGGGGATTGTCCAAATCAAAGGAAAAGCAGTAGCTGCAGTACAACGAAGCTCTATGTTATTTATGTCACCAATATTCTGCTTAGTATTTCTAGTCATTAAAGCAAGGTTTTTTCTTTTTTCCATTCCTACTAAGAAATTTTTATTCAAATTTACAACTAATTTGGGTAAATTGTATTGCTGGCAAAGATTTAAAAGAATCTTAACTTCAGGTATCTTTAATGCTCTCTTCAGTGATGTCCTCAATTAAGTTAATTTTCTGCGAAAAAGAAAAGTTGTGTTGCATAGTATTATTCGATTGATGCAAGAACAGTTGGGTACTCCATTTTATCAATCTTTCTGTTCATCTGTACCAGTGTGCGAAGATGTTAACTACATTTAAAGTCATACCATTCAAATACAAAGCGAACCCAGAAATTCAGCAGCTACATTGGAGCAGTAGTACAGTAGAATTATGATAAGATAAATGCAATCAATATAGCTCATTTCATGTACTGGGAAATCTACTGTTTTACAACTTCCATTATTGTTGGAAGTGAAAAATTACCACCAACTTTCATCATAGCATTAGCCTTGGCAACTCGTTAATAAACCATTTAATAGTTCGGATACATATTTCGTATTGCATCCAAATTCGCTTATCGTCATCATACATGGTTGATCAGCGTGGAAAATAATTATAACACGTTACAACCATTAATCAACAGCTTGATCAGTTGATAAAACTTAGACGTTGCTCAATTGCTCTGATTCCTCTTTCAAAGGATTTGGCTTGCATGTATGAAGCATGAAATTGCATGCTGTAACAGCATCTCCTACTGTCAGATGAACCCATTCTTGGCCTAAAGTTTCAATGAACCTTGCCTTGTCAAGCTTCTTCATCACCTCAGCTCCAGGATTAACCAATACAAGCTAAAAAAAACCAACAGGGCCAAGAAGATACAAGAAACAAGAAACCAGTACCATTCAATTCACATTACTATGTTGTAGTGAGAAGAATAGAGTAGGAAATAGATTTTTAAGTACCTTGAGTGCCCTTCTATCGATAATTTTTTTAACTTCATCCAGCATGCTTATGCCACTAGTGTCGATGTTACCAACAGCTGGTGAAGCAAACAATATTAAATAAGCAGAGTTAGAATTTTTATGATGCATCTTCTAAAACACTAAAGATTTTCCCAAGAACATCCCTATATGCGTTACTTACCAGTCATATCCAGTATAACATACTGCAAGCTGCACTCTCCTGAAGATTTCAATCTGTCTTCCTCTTCATCAACCCATCTTATAATCCTAATAATTAGCAACAAAGAAGAAAAAAACACTAATCATAAACATCACGAAATCCATAATTTTTAGTACGTATTCTAATTAATTTCCATCTAGGAATGAAGTTTAGTCAGTACCTTTCCCTTAAATAGCTAGCATTGGCAAAGTAAATAGGAGCATCAATCTCAAGGATCAAAACTCCAGGAACTTGGTTTGCATCTGAGTAGTGCTCAATGTTTCTATATATTTCAGAATTTGGAATATTGCCAAGAACTAAAGTCCTCGGTCTCGTCACAAACAAAAGCATCCTCAAGATAGATATCGCAACCTGCAATTGAATTCCCACAAACAAAATGCTCTTAGTTTGAAGGCAAAAGATATCCAACACTCGAATGATCACCAGTCTCAAATGAGCTAAGAACAGCAGTGCATACCGCTATGACTAAGCCGACCTCAGTGTTGGCGAAAACAACACCGAGATATGCACCCATGCAGACTATGAAATCAAATTTATCAACTTTGAAAAGATGGATAGCTGCTTGGTAGTCGATGAGGCCTAGCATGGCAGAAATTATAATAGCGGACAACACCACAAGAGGTGTGTAATGGAACAACGGAGTCAAGAAGAGAAGTGTAAGCATGACTGCCATTGCCATCACAATATTCGAGACTGCCGTTTTGCATCCTGCGTTGAAGTTCACAGCTGATCGCGAAAATGGCCCTGAAATTTCACAAAACATATATATAAGCCTGTTTGAGACAATGATGTAAAAATTAGAGTTGAATTGAGTGAAGAGGGAGATGGGAAAATTTTTTAAACCTGTAGTGAGGTAGCAGGAAGTGCAGGAACCAACAATGTTCATCATTCCAAAAGCAATCATCTCTTTGTTGCCATCGATGTGGTAGTTCTTGCACATGGCAAAGCTTCTCCCAACAGCTATTCCTTCCTGAATGTTATAAACAACAATCTCATGTTACAATCTATTAAATTCATAGATTTTCACTTCTCAACTAAATTGATTTTTTTCTTCAGCTCATCATTTTGGATGTAAGATCAAGTTCTCTTTTTCATTTACCATGTATTTGAATGTATTATTTTTATTTGTGCATTTACTAATTGAGAATAAAAATTAGATTTTACTGAAAATGGATTTTGTTTGTTTTTTTATTATTACAAGTACATATCGACAGAACGTTGAGGCACGACCCAGAACTTCATACTTATTACTCTAATCTCAAAGAATCGGGAGAGAATAATCTACCTTAAGTGAGAAAATTGTTCTCCACTTGAAGGGACTTATGCATAATTTGCTCATACATAAGTGGGTTAAGGATAATTGTCCACATTTTTGGTGGATAGATACTTCTAATGAGCGAGCAAGGTGAGTTCGACGAACTTACCAAACCAGTTCTGAGTAAAATTAAATTTAAATTTGGTTATCCTACTTTGTAATTGTTAATTAAAAGCAATCAATTTAGTTTTGACTTAAGATCAATATAGTCTCCTTAATTAATGATGTTATAAATTATAATTATGATTTTGTGTTTGACTGCATTAGCATTTGTTTAAAAAATTATCAGTCTTTGAATCTACATAATATTATATAATTTTTTTTTAAAGAAAATATTTTTATTAGAATAGTGAGAATATGAATAATTTTGACATTTTGCCCTGTTTTCCCTATAAACAATTATGTCACTGGTTATATAATCAAACAAAGGTTTCTATATGGTGCATCAAAAAAGAAGTCGATAAGGGTGCATACAGCCATAGCTATTACGCCAGTAATGATGCCGGTTTTGATAGCTGTCACGAGATATGGCGACACAAATACCAGATCCGTAATGGATGGTGGATTCAATCCCTTCTTCAGCTCTCCTATCTGTTTTAAATTACAAAAGCACGCAGGCTTATCAGAATGTTCACCGATCACATAATAAAAGCGAGCAAAAAAATAATCAACAATCAAAGTTTCAGAATCAGCCGTCCATGCACTGGAAATATTGGAGCATAACACAGGGCCAGCTGGCTGAAAGCAGAGTTGACTCATCAATAAACCAAGAGAAACAAATGGGACCCATCCACAGTGCTATTATTGGTAAGGGCCCACTAACATTTATTGGACTGGCCCAAAAAATGAAAAGGCCAAACCACATGTAACATGGACCTTTGGGCTCATCTATATTGTGGGCTGGCGGTGCTGGTTCTGTTCTTGGTGCTAACTGGTGATGGTGGTGGTGGTCTAACCTGTTTCTGACTGGGGGCTGTTTTGTGTGAGTTGCGTTCACGGCTCTCTGTCACTTAATGGTACAAATAGAGAGAAAGACCCTTTTCTAGTTGGATCAATTGGGGTTGGAGAAGAAGAGAACTTGAAAAGCAAGGGAGAGTGGTTGGATCATCATATATATTATGGAATAGAAGTGCTTGCTCACCACTTCAACGCCGTGGTTCTCAGCATGTGTCAGATACACCAGAACGCTTCCAAGAATTACTGATGTCAATGGTGCCATTGCTGCTATCCAAAAGAACTTTGGTTTTCTCTTACTCTGTATATTTTGTCAGAACATATCCAAAAAAAAAACAAAAAACACGTCAATAGTGATAATGTCGTACGTGACTATGATAACATATGTAGCAAAATTAACATTGGTAACACTAATAGTAATACTAATTTAGGGTTAACGTCGAGGTTTATTTAAGATTTGACTCAAATATTTTGGTTATTGAGCTGATTAATTTTTTGGTCAATGATTTTGAGAACTCCAGGTGAGATTTGTGATTATCTCAATTGTTCTTGAAATATATTCACTTAATTTAGTATTATATATATGTGGTGAAAAAAAACAACCTCAAAGTTAGGCTTATTCTTACTTTAAAAAAAAAGGAAAAGAAAAAAAGAAAAGAAAAAGTATGTTTATATTCTTTTTAGTTATTTCGGACATGGGGACGCATTAATTTAATGCCTACTTCTATGTTTTATGTATTGTAAAATTATGCTTTCAGGAGCTGCAGCAGGTTAATTATTTAATGGGTTAAATTTGGGGCTTCTGATTAATTAAAGATATTGTTTCCAGAAAGTCATAGAAGGTGACAACAATTATTGAAGACAACAAATGAACTAAATCAGAGTAAACTTTTTTCTTTTAACTACTCTAAAATATTAAAGGCCACGCCCCTTCCATAATGATATCAAACTTTTTTTTTTGTGTCGTTTGCGTTGTTTGCTTACTCAATTTTGTAATTATTGGCTGCTTAGATCTAGAATGGATGCCATAACAGCTTTGAAAATAAAAAAATAAAAATATTACAACATAAACTTAAAGAGTTAAGGAAAATTATAAGGATTAATTTGATTTACGTACGAAGTATTTAGAGACGAGGAGGAAGAAAAGGAAACAACAGCCGAGGACGCCACTTTCCCATCTCCACTGCCATTTTAACACATAGATTAGTGTCAGATAAACCACAAAAACAGAGTAAAAAATATATATATTAATACGTAGTTATACTATAAAATTACAATGACTATATATTTCCTTTAATTTCTTATCTCAAGTCTATCTAAATGATGCATGGGGCATTTATTTTTCTCATGCAACCATCAGATTAGATTGTAACTACATGTCATAGGCAAAGTACGGCACGGCACACATATTTTATAACATAGACATAACTTAATTATCCTGTGGAATAGATACCCGTGAATAATAAGAACAATATATATACCACATGCGAATGTTTTAAATTATTTGAGAGAGAGAGAGAGAGAGAGAGTATATCTAATCTAATGTCTGTTGTTACTTGTTAGACTATTATAATTAAATTGGTATGCAAAATTGATCAGTTAATAGCTAAGAAGAGGACCTCATGTGTTTGCGTGAAGACAGAACGCATGACAGACAAGATATCAGTTGAATGGGTGAAGTGTTCGAGCCCAAGTATCCCTTTTAGCTGTTGCAGGCATACCACAGTGGCTGCTCCTGCCATGAAACCTACTATCGCTGAATGTGATAGAAAGTCCACGATAAACCCTAGCCTGCAGTGAAATCAATGTGAAACCGATTTCATGAGAGTCCGAGTTTGTTTTATTATATGCAATATAGATATAACAAATTCTATTTTTTTAACGTTAGTGTCATTTGCTTTATTTGATGGTGTGCCCTGGACCAGTGATAGAAAAATAGATCAATCGCGATCCTGCAGATTCTAAGTACTATTAGTTAATTATGAACGTTGTAACAAACAGCATATTTGATTGATTAATCTTCTATCAAGATAAACAGCTAAAGACAAAGGACTACAGCGGAGATATGTATTGAACAAATACAAAAATGTACTCTTGACCCTTTTTTTTTGTCCGTCACTTTTATAAGCATATTTAACTAAAAATGACATGTCTCTGAATCTTTCTTTTCAAGACATATTGACGAAAAAAAAATCTATTTTGCAACTAATTACCTAAACAAACCCAGTGAAGCTTGAAAAACACCAGCGAAGAATGTAGCGGTGAAAGCAAGGTGAAGATAAAGATTGGGGTTCTCAGTAGCATTAACTTCACTGCCCAACATAGAAGCTATGAGAAGAGATGCAACAGCAACAGTCCCAACTGCCAAATCCTTTGAACTCCCCATCATCGCGTAAACCAACGGTGGAACAAAGCTCGAATCTGCACCAAGAACCAAATTTAACTTAAAATCCAGGACCCATTAACACAAACCACAGACAATCATAATCAACTTAGTCGAAAATATATTCATTTCTCTAGGAAGATTTTGGATAATATTTATTTTTAATATTTAAAAAAAAAAAAAAAAAAGAAAGAAAGAAAAAAGATATATATTGCTAGGTCTTACTTACATAGGCCGAGAATGGGAGGCAAGTTAGCGAGTTTAGCGTAGCTAATGCCTTGAGGGATGGCGAGGCTGGCAATGGTCATCCCGGCGATAACGTCGGATTTCAAGAACTGGAAGGTGTAGCGAGGAGCCCATTCGAGAATAGGCAAGAAGTACTGGAGCCCCAAGGCAAATTTTCTGGAAGCTGGTTGGTTCTTGAACTGCCTTAGTGGATCATCAGGAAAGAAAGTCTCCTTCAGATTGTACTTGAGCGACTTCAAAAATGGCCGAGGAGGTGGAACCGCCACACGGTGCATTCCATTTTCAGCATTTGGCTTGGATGGGTACCCGTTATAGTCTGCGTTACCCATTGATACACTGTCTTTTTCTGGTGCAGAATTTGGATGATACTATTACAACAAATGAGCAATAGAGCAGTTTTTTAAATATTTTCTTATCAGAGAAAAAATTTGAGAGAGAGTGAGTTGGTGCAGGGGAGTGAGGAAGCGGGGGAGGAATGGCATGGATTTATAGAGGGGAGGTTGGAACATGGACGGTGAAGCGATCATTTTGATTTTGAGTGTGGTATAGGACCCACATTATGAGGGTTTATCTAATATAGAGTTCGTCGGAGGTTCGTGAATTTTTTTTAATGATTGCTTTTAAGAAATTGGTATGTATTTTATACTTCAAATTAATTTTGTTATAATTTTTTAAGAAATTCAATAACATTTTGAGAAGAGTAGCAAGATTTATTATACTTTTTTTTTCATAAAATCATTTTTAAATACATTCAAATTCATCATTTAAATAAAATATGTAAATTTAAATGAAATTTATAAAATTAATGAACTTTTTTAATGCTCGGATATTATATAATTTTAAATAAAATATATTTAGATTTTAATGGATTTTATATAAATTTAGATTTGATATAATTATATTTCAATAGAATTCATTTAAATTTTGATTAAATATATTCATATTTTAAAAATATTTTAAATTTTAATAAATTATAAATTAAATATCTCTACTAAATATAATAAATAAATGATTTCGTGTATTTTCATTCATTCGTGTAAAGATGAGACACATTTTTTAAGGTTTTTTAAAATTCTATTTGCTAGCAGCTGCCCGCCTCGTGCCTATTTTGTTCGTTTTTTTTGGTCATGCTCGCCCTCCCTAACAATGAGGTCAAAACCAGATCCCTGAAGCTCACGTTTTTGTTTTTATTATTATTTTATTGTGGGAGTTTGACTGCTTGGTCCACTTTTGCCATGACAGCGTGACTGCGCCAAGTGGTAGATTCTCATTGGGTGTCTTATAAGTGATGGTCAGGTTCACACGTAATATATGATGGTACGTTGGTTTGTTAAACTTTGCCAGTTAATTTCTGGTAATGGATTTAATAATATTTATTGTCTACTGAGTAATAATTAATACACAAAAATCAACTGCTTGGCCTAATTTGTTTATGGATTTAGTTTCATACCAAACACATATCATGATTTGTATTAAGATTAACTTTAGTCGGCGGTCAAAGTTGGCAAAACCATCTTTAAAAAGAAATTGTAAAGCTCTGGCTATACGAAATGAACGTGTAATTTTCAAATCTATTACTTGCAAGGAATACCATAGAACAATTAATTTTGAAAGCTTAATTTTTTATATACCTGTTGTCATTCTAATTACTAGAAATACATTTTAAACAATTTTTCGGCTGATCACCAGAATTGGTTTGATTCAAGGAATTGGATAAAATTTAGAGCTAATATTTTTTTTATACTACCAATATAAAAAGTAATGAGTGGATAAAATTACTAATTTTTTCCCTCTCATGCATTTATAAAAAGTTAAAAGTAAAAAACAGTGATAGAAGAGGATCCCTAACTTTAAAAGTTAAATGATTTTTCTTGAGGAACGCTGAATTTGGATTAATAGTTGCAAAATTCAACAGAAATTTTCATTCATTTATGATATTTTGATCCATGAGATGATTATTCAAAATTCATTAAAACCTGCTTCTAAACTTTGTAAGAAGACAAATTTTTGAAAATCAACCAGTCAATAATTCGTGATCATCAGTAGAGGCAACAGCTTGGTATTAGTTTTTTCATATATGTTTTATCATACAAATTAGCGTCCAATGATTACTGTTGCGAAGAAAATCTGTACATGATGTGAATTTACTTCAATCATTGACGAAGTTGATGGGTACAAGAAGAATTAAGGTTAGAGAGAAGCCGATGCAGCAATATTATTTTATGCCGAGAAAGAGAAAGCAAAAGCAATTTTGAGTTGACAATGTCCAATAACCGAAGTATCAAACGCAAAATCACACCTGAATTGGTAATCGACACATTATTTTGGTTAACTAGAAGATGTGGACTTCGGGTCAAACTTGAAACTCTTATTAGATGTGGAGCTGATGCTTTTAACAGCCTAATCCGATGGCTTGATCTTTATCACTATATCATGCAACGCGTGCTGACTTGCAGAGCAACTGAAAAGGAGAGATGTTAATTTCAAATTATGATTTCAGTATACACGCGTGTGCGTGCATATATATATAAATAAGGTGGACATTGAATTGATGAGAAGTTTATTACTAAGGAAAAAAGTTATTGATGCAAATTTTAAATTATATTTTGTGATAACTAAATACTAATACTTTGGTAAATAAGTGGATATCCAATACAATATTAAGAAGTGATGTTCATATGTATAAATATATATTCTGTGACATAATATATATCACAGAAGTCGTATAAAATTACGATAGAATCGAAAATTTTCAAAAAGATAAGGGATGAAATGTGTTATATATATATATATTTACAACTATCGAAACTATCTAATCTGGACTTTATGTTACGATTTGAATTGTGACTCTCTAAACTTTAATCTCAACTAGATAGAAAAGAGTAATTTATACTGAGCGGAAAAACTGTCAATAAATTAGAGATATATATTAAGAATTTATTCACACACGTGTGACTGCTAGTGAATTGTTCACTTTTTATGTGCAATGGTACTCCAATCCTGCCATTTGTCTAGAGAAGGCAGAATAGGAGTAATATCGTCAAGTAGGGATGACGTGTTATATCATGATTATGGACTTGCTTTACATGGTTTTTCTTCCAATGGGACCATCTGACCATGCCTTTGCTTCTGCTTGAAAAGACAGAACTGCCCTTTTAATAGAGGATAGTTCTTTTTTAAGAAGTTGTTTAATTAAAAAAGCAAAATAAGATAATTTCCAAAAGGGGGAACCAAACGTGCAATTTGGTAGGTGTTTACTTGCGTGGCAAAGATTGGACCAAAAAATTACGCGTAAGCGACAGTTTCACGGGCAGGTCGACAGGAGGTAAGACGTCGACAACTAATTAACAGGGTCACGACTCACGAGAGACTTCGATTTGGTCCCCAATTAATGTTTCCATAACTGTCTCGCTGAGCCCTCATTTTTTAGTTCTTCAAGGGATTTGTTGGGGCTACGATTGTCTTTTAATAGTGTAATAATGCATCACCAGTTGAATTAATGAATAACAAAAACCGAAGAAGAGTTGTTTAATGTACTACTTTTGTAGGATTAAATTAACAATATAAGTTTGTGACAAAAATTGTCGTTGTCTGAGTTTTTTTGGGAAGATAAATTTGTTTGATTATGGTCAACTAGTGGCATTAAATTAATTCGTGTAGGACTGAGATGGTTTTCAAATGAGGTGTACTTATGGACCGGTATCTAGATCTTTCTCTGTCAATAATCAAAAGAAAGTCCAAAATATTAACTGGCCATGTTAATTAGGTGGCTGGATTTATAATGTTATGTAGACATTTAGGTGTCTTTCTAGATATTACTAGATCGTCGATATTAAAATATCTGCTAATAAACTATTGCTTTTTATTATTTTCGACCAATAAAGAATTACCCACTTGGAAAAAGAAAATTTATGTGTTTAGCGTTTCACACAAAAGAATGTGTCAGCAGTCCACCAATGTTTCAGAATGTACAAATGTTGGCACCTCACCGTTGTGGTATATAAGATTGAAATCTTTTAATAGATATATAAAAGAAAGAGGGGATACTTTTAATTGGAGTGTTTTATCTTTATTGATCGATTAAAATACCATACAATATGGCTGAAATGAGGACTGTTACTAAAAAAGCAAAACACGAATATATATATATACATATATATGTGTGTGTTTTTCTTAATAACATGACGTGAAAAAATAGACTCAAAAGAGTTAATTTATGAATAATTACATGCTACTCAGATAGATTAAATTATTTCAATTCAATAGTTAAATAGTTCCCTCTCTTTCTATTATCATCCCTTTCATTTTCTTACCATCATAATAATTTTTAAAATTATATATATATATATATATTTCAATTAATATTACTAATTAACTGATAGTTTTATGATATATAAATAACAGTTCAAAGGTCCGATTAAATAATGTATCTGCCCCGCCTTTAAAATTACATTTTAACTTTTTTTTTTTATATTTTTTAAATCTTTAATTTTTGTGAATCCTTGAATTTCAATTTGATAGCCATTTTACATTTTAATGACATTATTGGTTCTAGCAAACTAATACAATTCATATATGTTTAATCTTTCAATTTTAAGAGAGAGAGTTCTTTTGAGTAAGATATTGGAGCTGGTGGAGAGTTGGTGTCAACGTTGTTGATGGGGAGAAGAACCAAGACTGTATCCTGAACTCTTTTAAAGATTTAATCAAATCTATCAGGTATATATACAAAGATACAACGAATCTCATGAGTTTCCATAAGATGTTGGAAGAATCCGGCCACGTATAGTATTGCTAAAGTTATATGTCTTCTTTAATTATTTTAAATGTATCAATTTCTTCTTGTTATCCAATATATATATATATATATCAATTTCTTATCATCATACGTTTACAAACTTCAAAGCGATCAGATTGTCCCCTGTAGTGGGTAGATGAAAGCATCCCATCCCACTATATAGAACGATGATACATATCTCTACTACTATATCTATTTTGACGAGGCTCTTTCTTCCTTTCGAAGTTGAAGTTTATTCTAAAAAAGGTTTGGGAGGCCCAGATATGGAATGTAATCTACTGGTGTAAGAGATATTTAATTATTATGTCAATCATATCGCCGCCCAAAAATCCTGTGCTTCAGCCTTCAAGAGTTCAATTCGTATAAGTTATAAGCACTTGCATGCGCGAAGTAAGTGCGTCACAATTTTTTTCTTTTTGCTTTATTTCCGCTTCATCCAGGGCAGATCCATTTGAGGATCAGATGGGTCAAGTGTCCCGTGAGAATTTGGGTTTTTTATTTTTTTTATTATTTTATTTATTTTTTAAGTTTTCTCTGCTTTGATTTCGCTTTGACGCAATTGCACAATTATTTAATTTTTTTTTTTTTTTTAAACAATAAAATTGTTGCAGATTTGAAAGCTGAAGGGACAGAGTACGAAATGATTGCTATTCACAGTTCACGTGGACCCCTTCAAAGGCGCAAACCAATTTCTTTCTTTCCTGATATCTTTCTTTATCTTTATTGTTTATTATTATTATTATTATTTGATTATTTCTACTTTTAATATGATTAACATTTTTATTAATTTTTTATACCTACTTTTTCTACTCCTAATATTTTTTCTATTCTTAATCAATTAATATTTGAATTGGTCAGTGACTTAATAGTAATACCACTGACTTGGTGTCTTAGTTGTCTATTTCAACTTTCGCCAATGGTAAAAAATCTTTTCCCAACCATATAAAAATATATAGGTTGCCATTTTACCTTGTATGGATCTCTTTTTCATCTATATATAGATTATATATAGATTGATCTCTCCCATATGAGAGCCACTTTTTAGATTGAACCTCAGAGTCAAGTCTCATTTGATCTCTGAACTTATCATAGTCATAAAAAAAAATCAATTAATGTTTTTTTTTATAATTTTTTCATTTTTCATTTTTTTTAAAACATCTTTTTTGTACAAATACTATGTATTTCTACATTTGGTGGCCACATAAACTCCATATTTACAATTTTAGTAAGTAACTTTTTTTTTCTCTCTCTTCATCTTCATTTGATATCTTGGCACTCACTAAATCGGCATACTAAATTTACTTTTGTAATTTATTTATTTTTAATAATTTAAATTTAACATATATCCTATTAATAAATCCTAAAATCTTAAATTTAAGTTATAGCATTAAAATTGTCTATGTATTATCACATTTCACCTTTTCTATATTTTTTTTGTTTTACTTTATAGCTTTCATTTATTTAGAGTCAATACAAGTTAAAAGTTTGAAAAAATTCAAAAAATGGCCTATAATATATATATATATATATCAATTAATTCCCATGGTATAAATTTATTATTGTTCATTATAAATACATTTTTTCGGTTGTAAAATTAGATTGAAATTATGTCTTTTAATGAATACATATGGTCTAAAGATATGAAGCTTGCTTAAATATTATGACGATTGAACTATGTAATCAAACGGGAGATCAATGGTTAAATGATATCTTACTTGCATACGTGGAGAAAGATATATTTGACAAAATTGATAAATAAGTTATCATGAAACAATTTCAATATATAAAGTCTGATCAAGGAAAATTTTTATTTTACGTAGTTTATGTTATACTTTTCTTATTTTTGTCTATTTTAATGATTTCGTTAAGATTTTTAAACGTAAGACTACTTACCGTGCTTAGGTATGATGTATGTTTCATTTTATTTAAACTATGTTATGTTATCGAATTATATTTTACATAAAAAATTATATATTGAATATGATTGTAATTTTAATATTCTTATGACTTTGTTCATATGTCCCCTTACAAATTTTTTGAATGCACCACTGAGTTCATTAGTTGCTGCCCTTATGACTACAAGCAAAGGCCCTCCTTAATTCGACCTTGTGTAGCACGTGGTTACTCCCAAGTAAAGCATCGAGAGCAATAATGTAATAAACAGTAACATATAGGTATAAATCATAAGTAGGCACTTATATGTGGGTGTATGTCTAAACAAATAAATAAATAAAATAAAATCTGAAACTAATTAGATCAAGGATATGTGAAACCCTAAAGTCCCACTATGAGAAAGGATCTCCTCATATCTCCCCATATTTTACCATCTGATTGGTTTTTGCGGAATTCAAACCTTTATTGCAAAGGTAAAGAGAAGGTGGTGAAACCCTTTATTGAGAATGAATATGCCATACGGGGGTATGTCTTGACGTGGTAATCTCTTTTGAAGTCAAAATTCGTGATGGACTTTTGCTCTATTATTTGGCCGAAGCTAACGAGTCATTGTCAAACAGAATATCATCGGAAGACAAAAAGTTAAAAATCTTTGTCACCATACGTAGTGCCCAACAATGTGTTGTAGTCTGATTCCCTAGCTAGCTTATTATCATTAGAAGTAAAGAAGAAATTGATCTCCATTTTTATGAAGGAGATGGCCATGTTTATAATATACAATTGACACAACGAAAATGGAAGATTATGAGATATAAAATAGGGGGAATTTTTTACAATAACTGAAAAAGTTTTCATAAATTTTTTTATTATTTATTATCTCAAAAAGAAAAAACCTCATTATTTGTTATAAAAAAGTTTTCATAATTATAAAGAATAGTTAAGAAGTCTAAATTTACAAATTCATTACCGATAACTAAGGCAATATAGCCCTTTTTGTGATGTCTAGGTCTTTTATATACCTATTCCAACCTATTCCTTGTAGTTTTCATTATTTTTTTCGGTAGTACTTTACCATTTTACATTATCAATTGTCTTACATGATTCACTTCAATGGTAATTGAAAATATTTGTTATGATCAAAAACAGCATTTGAGCCAAAAGCTTGTCAAGACCCAACAAACCAACGGTTTAGAGGTCTAGACAAGAAGTGGAGTAGTGCACAGTTCATTAACCATAAGACATGTCAGCAAATGTCATGTAGGCAGAAGTACTTAATGGGTTCAACCACTCCAAGACAATAAATTACCTGGAATTGACTAGCTTATAAAGAAATCAGCTTGAGGTCATATTGACATAACAACCTGTGATACATCATTAGCTTGTAATTGCCTAAATAGTATAAATTTTTAGAAGTAAAAACTTTTATGTAGTCAGCTATAATTGATATATTTTCTTATTTAAGCAAATTTCTAAAAAGAGAAATTGAATTTCATCAAAGAAGCTACTCGAAGTACACTTTGATTTGAATCTGAACGTATTAATTGCAGTTTTATCTAAAATAGATGGAAAGATATTTTAATAAACAAGTCATATATAACAGAAAACCTTAACATTATGATAACACCATCTACTAAAACTGAGCAAAATGAGCATATGATAGTCTTGAGAAGTTCAATAATTGAGCTTGTGTGTGGTACATTCAACTGTGATAGATCAACATTGAGTGAAGTAGTACTCTCATATAATCATAGACATTCTAAAACCAAAATTTCATAACTCAAGTCATGTGCAGTTTGCTCTAGGATATTAAAAGACATTTTCATATTCTGAAAAGGAGGAGATCCTAAGCAAGTAGCCACTGTATACATCAAAAGAATTCCTTAACACATTTCCAACACTGAGTTCACTTATTCACTTTCATGTACATTAATATTATACTTATTCCAACGTTCGGCTGCCCAAGGAAGATCAAATTTCCACATATTACAGTTGCCTTCAAATAACAAAATTCGTCCTCATATTCATTGCTTCTAATAATGTCCTGCCCATTAAATTTACAAGAGCCCTCTCGGTCATTAATTCTGATCAAAGCTTTGTATTCAAAATATCAATATCAGAAGTTAATATCCACAAAAAGTGTGATACTGATATCTGGAATAGACAAAGTTAGGCCGCACGCGTTCAATTTAACCAAGTTTGGATCATGTGTGATAGGAGTGAAAGGGCAAAAAGTTGCATATAATGAGTTAGAATTTGAATGGTGAGAGACCAGCTATATTTATTCAGTGATAATTAATGAACTGTTGATAGGTAGAGACTGACAAAAAAATAGGCTTTGGCTATCTAGGACGACCTAATCATTGTTTTAAAATCAAATGCTATCTGCTCCTTCTCCTTACACAATGCGTTGCAGAATACAAATATTAGGGTCTTTGAAATCACCTCAGTCAGTCATGAATTACTATGGAGGTAGGTCTTTTGATAAGATGATTGCCTAAATTTTTGTTAATTTGGGCTGCATCCTTTTTACCAAATTTGTAATGAAGAGTTATTAGCCTAATTACTGCAAATATGAGAAGCTTATTGATCGAAAGAATATAGTAGGATCATCAAATTTGCTTTGGAAATGGAAAATCATTGACTTGATGATGTTCGCTTTATCTGCCTTATTGGTTGACTTCCCTGAAATTTACGGGCATTTGGGAGACACTCAATGAGTCTTCCATTTTCTAAAAGGCAAGTGAGAGCTTTGTGAATACTCCTTTACATCAGGCGTGAACATGGTAGCCAATGGAGTAATCGATGTATCTGTTGGTCAAACGGTCTGCTTAGAGCACTGTACTAATGATCCAAAATTGTACAACCTGAATTTTGTTTCGCGTCCTCTTCTTGTTGGGACAATGATTTCCCTGTTTTAATGACCCAATAAAGCTACAATAATTGAGTTATAACAGTACATGTGGAACATGCGAGCATGGACCCAATTTAAAAGTTGGAACACTGTTGTTTGCAGCACTCAATTCCATAACTGAGAAATTTTGTTTTACGATTTAGGGCTTCAAATATAAGAACACTGAATCTGTTACTGTTCTGGCCAGATATGTGATGAAACCAATAAGTAGAGAGGCCCACGATGAACAATACCATGTATCCAACCATCCATGTCTAGCTTCGGCAGTGGGGTTGTTTCGAGGTTGAATAATTAATGCGCGAGATGAAATATTGTGTGGTGTTGATGCCATCCTTACAAATGATGATATTATGTAGAAGGTTGAAAACGTGTGAAAAGACACAAAATTTGATTTAAAGGTTTCGAAGGTTGATATGGATTTTTGAATTATGTCACAGATGCTATATATTAGGTCAATTTCTGTACAATGCCATAATGATGGATAGAATGCGACAGCACAATTACAGCATAGACTATGCTGTACTCAAGGTTTGTTTTAATTAAGGATACACACCTAGTAAAAGTCTTAATTCTTATACATATATAACCACATATTGTTATTATTATTATCATCCATAGTGCATTGTTTCTTTCTTTACATCTATGTTCATTGAAACATCACTAGAAATTAAAAGCACTAAACATATTAATTTAATACATGATGTATGCTCAATCACCTTTCATTACACCTTCAAAGCTTTGACTTTTTTTTGTTGTCTATCAAAATTATAAGTTCTATTTGGCGTTTATAAAACTGATAAAATTTAATCTCAATATAATTTTAAAATTGAAAATAATAGTTGAATAAAAATGAAAGTAATAGAAGATAAAAATATATATATATATTTTTTAAAAAAGATAAAAATAGTTTATACAAAATTTACATGACAAGACTTTCGATATGAGGAAAAGATCCCTTGACCAAAATTAGAAGTGTCTTTTTCTCTCTCTTTCCTTCTTTTACATTGATTAGAAAAAAAATTATAGTCTCCTATTAATATTCTAGTAAAGGATTATAGAAGAAAAACAATATAAAAGGAGAAGTAATTTGCTCTTAATTTAAGAGTGCGGGTTGCGTGAATAACTAAACACAGATGCTTTTATATAGGCAATGCATGGAGATGGAGGTGATTTGAGCTTTCTTCACCATTAAATCTTATTAAAATCAGAAATCGTCACTAGGAAGAAGTACTTCATGATTAAGGTTATTGACCAATATTGATTTCCAACTAAGCCAATAAAAATGGCTTTATTCAGTAAGTCCTCAGGCTTCTTAGCTAATAGCAAATGGCTAATATCCCACGATTATTAGCCATTCTCATTGAATAAACCACTTTAATAGACATAATGTTATTTAATAGATATATGTGGTATTTTGGATGTATAAGCTTGCTGCAGAATGAAGCATAGAGGCATCCAAAAGAGAACAAACTTCTAGAAAAGTAGATTGAAGACAATAGACGGTGAAAGAAACAACCTCTTTCTTCTACGATTATACCACTTCACATGGTAGATCCTCCAAAACCCTTTTTTTTTTTTTCTCTCATCACATGAAGTGTGTCAAGTAGTATCATCGATGGATCCAACCATCACCTTAACCTTCTCATCATTTACCTGCTAAAGAAAAGATACCAACTTTAATTCTTGTCCTCCAAAAATCTTTTTCATGAGTCTTTTGTTTGTTTAATTTCTATGTTATATATACATTCCATTAGACCTACACCAGTTGTGGTTAGTTATTATATTGTGGCCTTGTTGGTCGGATGATAGTGGCGGTCCTGCAACATTAGAAGTTGGTACTGGATGTGTGGATCTTCTACGAGAGGGCACTCATATGTTCCACTAAGTACTCATCACTCCGTGCTGACTTTATATAACACTGGTGTATATATCAGCTGTAAGCGAATCACATTGAATCACTCCCCATTAGCGAGCATCCTCATCAGGGTGCTCATGGTCCCAATTCTGTGTCATTTGTTAGTTGGCTATCGTCAGGCCACTTTCTTCTTGTTAATGTGCCTGTAGGGCTGTGATGGCAGTGTCAGTTTTTAGTGAACACAATTAGTCCATATCTTTTTTATAAAATTTTGTCACAAATTTAGAGGTTGGTCGAGGGGACATTTATGGCTGGAACACTTGTCCTGTTCAACTTTTGTATAGTCCATCTATTTCTTAAATTAGCTATGCAAAGAGATGCTGATTAAATAAGAACCAACCTTCCATGTAGTCCAATTGATTTGAACCTTAATTATCAAGATTTTTCGAAGGTGTCCACGCAGTGACGTACAAGCTTTTCTTCTCAACTTTTTATCCTTGACGTGGCTAGCTCCTGTTGGCAATTTAGAAGATTCAGTACTTGAGATATCAGATAAGCCACCGCCCCTCTCGTCCTAGCCATGTATAAAGTAAACGATATTTGCAAGAATATAATAAAGGATTCGTTGGCTTTTTTTCGCTTAACATTTAATAATATTGAATTAAATTAATTAAATAATTTTTATTTGTTTTTATCTAAATAATCAGATCACTTAAAATTATAAAAAAATCATTGAAAATAAAAAATAATATTTTTTGTCTTTTCACTTAATACCAAATAACTTGTTAATTTTATAAATTTATTATTTCAATTTTATCCTTCCCAAAATAATATATTTTCAAGTTTGTCATAGTTTTATATTATACAATTTTTTTTTTAATATTTTAACAAACATATTTCCAAAATTTTTCTAATTTTACATTATACGATTCATTTTAATAATATTTCTTTTAATGTTATTTTTATTTAAATATATAACAATAGTAATTTTACTTAATACTATTTTATTTATTTTTATTTAATTTACTTTACCATGATAATTTATTTATGTATATATAATTTTAAAAAATACTTTACTATAATAATTAATCATATTTTAATTATGAATAAAAATATTATTAATATATATATAAATTTTTAGTATTTGTTAAATAATTTATTATAATTATTTGTATTATATTAAATGAAGTTATATAGCAACTAATAGTTAAAAGCTATAAATTTCAAATTACTAATTTTCAGATAATTTTAACTTTAAAAAATAAATAATATTACTATACATTTAGATGTAAGGGAAAAAAAAAAAAAACAAACATGTTACTCAGATTTCAAATTTCAATCACTATTCAGTCTTCAAACTAAAAAACAAACGACATCTATGAATTAAATTCGACAATAGTGAATGTGTATATATAACTTGCTGTAAAACCTAATAAAGCCTACAAGTACCTGAGAATCAGGAACAATGTGTGTGTGTGTATCTATAT
The DNA here is from genome assembly GCA_021234005.1 of Nephelium lappaceum. Lineage (NCBI taxonomy): Eukaryota > Viridiplantae > Streptophyta > Magnoliopsida > Sapindales > Sapindaceae > Nephelium > Nephelium lappaceum. Next base: position 6,112,183 of record CM037999.1, on the reverse strand, counting down.
ATATATATATATATATATATAGGTAGCATAAATTTATCGAGATATCATGTATAAAGTAAACAATTTTTGCAAGAATATAGGACTATGTATTAAAATCGACAATAGTGAATGTGTATATATAACTTGCTCTAAAACCTAATAGAGCCTACAAGTACCCGAGAACACAAGAACGGTATGTGTGTATTTATATTATAGATAACATAAGTTTATTGAGATATCATATCTGTTAGGATTAAATATGTGCAGTTTGATAATTACTCTCATAATATTGAGAGATTTTTACTTTTACAATAAAAAGAAAAAAATTATGAGTGGATGCAAACAACAACAATATTTAATATGAGTGGATGTAAACAACAACACTATTTAAACTTAAATGGAGTAGAAAGTAATAAGCACATATAGTGTACCAATACTAGCTGAACTTGCCATCAAATGTAATAAAACAATCTCATTATAACATTTTCTTCTTCATGTAAAATAGAAAATTGATGAGAGTTTCAAAAAAAAAAAAAAATTTGAGATAGTTGAATAATAAACTTTTCATATTTATATCAATAAAATTATGTACTTAAATTTTGTCCACTTTCTCAATATTCTTAAATTTGTAATAGAATCATCAAACATTTCAAATTAAAAAAATAGCTAGATACGAGAAGCAAAGAAACTGATGTGTGAAAATGAATGAAGTCTAAAAATTTTAAGAATACTGAAATTGCAGAAGAATCCAAAGGAATAATTGGTGATTAGCAAATGAAAAAAGGATAAGAGAAGAAACTAAATAGAAAAGAATGGCGTGGGCATTTAGGCGTTTAGTGACACTTGACGTACATTTTTTGTTTTTCATACAAATTATACAATTGAAGGAGAAATGTGGGCCTATAGTACGTTAAATATACTTCCTTCTTATTGGGTGCGTAACTTCAAAGCAAATTACGCAGGAATAAAATCACATGCCGGACTTGCAACCCATGCTATGTTAGACCAATGAACAGGGTTTTACATATTTAAATTTGATTAGAAATTGATTGTGCGATTACACCTCATCATGGCTTTGCATGCTTTTGTCACGACTCAAAAACGCTGGAAAATTTGGAGATTTTGAGATAGACATTGTTGGGTTACAAAGTGAAGCTATGGGAGTGGGTCATGCCCGAGCCCGACTCAACGTATTATTTGGTCTTATTGGAGGCCGTGCCCCCATGACTGGCCTATCCGATTTATTCTGAGTACAAGCTTCCGTGGATTCTTATTCGTTATCAGCGTTGACTTCTGTTACAAGACTGTCCTTTAGTTTTGGATATATGCTCCATTCTTAATGAATGCTGTTGGCTGTTGAAATGGTCACATTATGCTACCAGATGCCATGATGAGTTTCTCGTAAAGTTAAAGGTGGATTTTTTTGAAATTCAAAACATTCAACTTTGGAAATTATCTTCGTTGATGGCAATTATCATCATTGAGTCACATCACTAAATTGTCGATTTAAGATTTTAGAGGTAATTATTCCACTAACCAGTCATATCAAACTTAAGTCAGTAACCTTTTTGGCAACTCTATCCATTATTCAATCATTACTTCAGTTTACAACGAGCACCAAATTTAAAACTCCACTCATAAATTAGAAAAATATTTACTCACCAGCAGGGTCCAAATCTGCTGCACAATAGGATAATAAATCAGGAAGCAGCCTGCTTTTGCAACAACATAGATTATTTAAACATGACAGATTAATAGTATGATATGAACATGTGGGGTGTTGATTTAAATCCTCTACTAATCATCTAAGCTTTTTTCTTGACCTTAGTCTCATAATACTTGAGAGTTATAATCAATAAGAGATTGAGATACGATTGTAACACTTTTTACTTTATTAACATCTAATCACATGTATTAAAGAAGATGAGAACAAATTTAGATGAGGAGAGATCCAAATCCTGTTTCGTACAAGTTAGTAGTACTCCTTAACCACGTAGAGTTGCTGTACAGATAACAGGTCGATGATGTGACAAAGTTCGATGAGCTCGTAGCTTGGCTAAATGCTATCTAACCGGTCCATGACTTGCTTTTCTGGTACGACTTTAATGGGCTCAAAAGTCTTTTGGTCTCTTCATGTGTCTTGGCCCAAACAAACTTTCCCTCCCAACCCAATTGAAATCTGCCAGCCCTTTTCCTTTGCTTGAAATATTTGGGTCATAAATAGTAGCTCGACCTTTCGCTTTTCAGTTTTCCCTCTGATGTTTGAACCAAACAAAAGCTAAAAATAAGCTATGTTTAAAATAAAATGATGTTTTTCAAAGAAAACAAAATAATATCAAATCATTTAAATAATTAATTAATTTATACCAAATAATATGTTCACATTTATGAGATATAATTAACATATCATCTCAAAATTAATTTAGTGACTATAGGGGCTGTATGAATTATAGAGTTTATTGGAGTTTTATTTTATTTTATTTTTTTTTATGATAGATTTTCGTAGAATTCATAAATTCTATAAATTTCATATTGATTTTATTATAATTCTTCAAAAAATCTAATGAAATCTTGAGGAGAGTAATAATTTGTTCGTAAAATTCACTTTAAACTTTATCTAAATCCATCACCTAAGTGAAGTATATTAAAGTCAATGACTTTTTTAATACGTCTAGATTTTATTGAATTCCATACAAATATAAATTAAATAGATATAAATTTTATTGGATTCCAAACAAATCTGAATTGAATATGAATAGATTTTAATGAATTTCATATAAATCTATATTGAATATACCTAAATTTTAATGAAAATCATTCAAATCTATTGAATATATTTAAACTTTTAAAATCTTTTAAATTCCAATGAAATTTTATATTAAGTACACCCCTTACAACTCATAAGAAACATAATTTAAATATAAATTTAAATACTTTAATATTCATCTTTGAAAAATGTGATAAATAATTCATATTTAAATTTATGATCTAAAATATGAGATGAAATATCAAATCAAGGGCTCCACGTTATTTAAAAATTACTTTAATAAGTTTTTGAACAAAACAGTAATACTTCATGGAAAAAGTTATTGCCAGTGACATGAGATGATCTTAACCCAAAAAAAAAAAAAAAAAAAAATGAAATGAAAAGCAAACAACTTTTAATCCCCAAAAAATCATAATTCTATTCCATTCACGAGAGAGAAAAACATTTAATCCTTTTCCACTCCCTTTTTCACCAGCGTGGCTGTGTCCTTTTATTATATTTGTTTCAAAACGACATCGCATTATTGAATTCGAAATCACGCAGTTGTCGGCGTAAGCTCAAGCTCAACAACCGCCCCTGCGCAGCCGTCAGCTTCAGTCGCTTTCAAGAATCTCATAGGGACCATTTCAAACAAATATATGAAAATGCTCTCTCACCTTCTCTCTCTCTCTCTCTCTGTCTCTTACCTCACGCACCTTTTTGAATTTTAAATTCTAATTGCAATCCTTTTGCCGCTTTCATACAAATCATTTATTTCCTAATTTATTATTATTATTATTAAATTTAGGTGAACTTTCTTTTCTTTCACTTCCACTTTTCATTTCATGCCTCCTCTAATTCAAAATTTCACAAGCCGTTTACCTGCTACTTACTGTTTTCCTTCTGTAACCAACTCGCCACTACTTAGACGAGCGTCTTGGTTTTGGTTCACTCAACTACTTTCTCGTTTTCGACTATCTTGTTACGAATTTGTGTTCTGCGTTTTAGACAAGTATCTGCAAGGTTTTGTGCTTTTAAATGCATTAATTCTTTCTGTTTTGTTGGTTGTTATTTCTTTATTTATTTTTTCCTATTATGTTTGTTAGGTTTGAATTTACCATGCACCAAATGGATTTCACTGTTCACTTGTTATTTTCTCTTATTTAAACATGCATGAGTGTTTTTTCTTCGTTATGTTCTGCAAATAAGTTGGTATGAAGAATTGTAGTCGTTTGTTGGATATGAACTTGCTTTTGTAGAAGTAGAGCCAAACTGTTTTAGAGAAAGCTAAACCCTAACTTTGTTATATTGATAGTTTATCAGCACATTTCGCTTTATCTCTTCGAAATAGTGGATGTTGGTATGCTTAATTTTGTTTTGGTTGCAATTTTTGGGTTTGATTAATTATGGTGTGAAAAAAAAAAAGAAATAAAATTCTAAACTCTGTTTTTCGTTTGATGTTCTTCGTTCATCGTGATCGATTTTTGTGATTCTGTTTACTTGTTTCTAGCTGTGATTTCACTATTTGATGTTGCTTTTTGTTGTGTGTGGACAGTTGCTCGACTTAAAGGCGAAAATTTGTTAGAAGACTAAGAGGAGGGATTACTAATATTTACAATGGAGCAGTATGATATTCTGGAACAGATTGGAAAGGGATCTTTTGGTTCTGCTCTTCTTGTGCGGCACAAACATGAAAGAAAGAAGTGAGGACGCTTGCAGATTGTGATGTGTGTGACTGTGTGTGTGTGTGTGTGTGTGTGTGTGTGTTTGTTTCGTCTAGAATCTTGCATGTTTGATAGAAACGTGTAATTGAGTGAATTAATGACTGTTTGTTATGTTTATATATCCATTTATCAATCACTGTTTTCGTGTTTTAACTCCTTTCTAGGTATGTTTTGAAAAAGATTCGGCTTGCTCGTCAGACTGATCGAGCTCGCAGATCCGCTCATCAGGAGGTTAGTGCTTCTATTGTGCTTTTTGTTGTTCTAAAATATAGCAATGAAAATTTTTGGTTCATACTCCTTGCCTAAGAGCAGAGATGGTGAATGAATGCTCAATAATACACTATTGGTCTACAAACTCTTCAGTCTTTTAATTTAACATTTTGAGATGCTGCTGTGATTCTACGTGCTGCAGATGGAGCTTATTTCTAGAGTACGGAATCCTTTTATTGTGGAGTACAAAGATTCTTGGGTGGAAAAGGTAAGCATGTTCTAACTTAAATTTATTTTAGTACGTGTCTCTATCGTCATTTTCTTCCCTGTGACTTGCTATCAGTCCATCTTTGGTTGATCATTGGTGTTCCCTTCAGTTATGTTGGGGTTAAAAAATTCTGTTTACTCCAGACCTTTTGTTCTATGGCAATATGACCCCATAAATTTTAGGAATTTGTATTATCTGTGTTTACTTAACAGTCCGATGCCCTCTCTGTCAGGGTTGCTATGTTTGCATTGTTATAGGATATTGTGAAGGAGGAGACATGTAAGTTATCTTTCTTGTAATCCATCTGTCTGTTCATAACTGTAATTACTGTCACTCTTGAGCTTATGCCGTTTCTTATGTTTCAGGGCAGAAGCTATAAAAAGGGCCAATGGTGTGCATTTTCCTGAAGAGGTATTAATTTCGCCTTCCAGCCAAGTTTTTGCCTACAGAAAATATTAGGATCATTAAGATACTTATTGCAGTTTCACAATCATTCTTCAGAAACTTTGTAAGTGGCTAGTTCAACTCCTTATGGCACTTGAGTACTTGCATGCAAACCATATTCTTCATCGTGATGTCAAGGTAATTGGAATTTAATTGTGCAATAGCAATATATTTAAGTTAACTTTAATGACTACAAGCTCATCTGCTGTTTTGCTTTGATGGTGTTCTTTAATTGGTTCAGTGCTCAAATATATTTTTGACAAGAGATCAAGACATTCGATTAGGTAATTGATCACAACATGAATACTGTTTTACCTGATTGGTTGAATATTTATTTAACTGTCAGTAGCTTAAACCTTCATTTATAAAATTGTATGTTTTAAATAGTCTAAGCAGCTTCAGTATACATGTTGGATGCAGGTGATTTTGGCCTTGCCAAAATGTTGACTTCTGATGATCTTGCTTCATCAGTGAGTAGTATTTCAATATAAATTATTTTTGTCTCCATCTGTTCAATCTAAGTAAAACATGTTTCTGCTTGAATACAGATTGTGGGAACTCCCAGTTATATGTGCCCTGAACTTCTTGCTGATATACCTTATGGTTCCAAGTCAGATATTTGGTCATTAGGTAATGTTTTTCTGTTGTGATTAAATAATCATCTAATCTTGATTTTGTACATACATTTCTGTCTTTATTATATATTTTAACACCATCTGTCATTCAGGATGCTGCATATACGAAATGAGTGCTCAAAAGCCAGCATTTAAAGCTTTTGTAAGTTGCTTGTTTCAGGTCATTTATTCCTTTATTTTTCATGTCTTAGTGACCTTAATCGAGATGAGAATTCTGATGCAATGATCATATTGAACTGTTGGTTTAATAATTGCGGTTCACTAATTCTCTGATTAATTGTCAAATTGTGTTGGGGTTTATCAAAGTATGAATTATGCTAATAGTATTTCTGAAACATTGAGTTGCTCTCTAATTAAGAATCTCACTTCATGCTTGGGGTGGAGCAAAGTTTTCTAATGGTGAAAATTCCTTTCCCATTATCATGCTAAGTGAGAAAGTAAACAAAAACTGATGAAATTATCTAGTTATTCTTTATTCTGTGAAAATATAAATACCTAAATATTGTTGGGATTATTGATTTAAAAATAGGCATTTGATAATATTAATACTGATTTGTCTCCTATAGCTGTTGATAAACAAATTCATCCTCATGTAAGAATGAAGTAGTGTAACCCAGCTTTGTTGTCATTATTAATTTATTCATGCTCTTGATGCTTAAATGGTAAATTTAATTGTAATGTGAAGTAGATCCAACCATCTCAAATTATTTGGACTTATCCAACCATCTCAAATTATTTGGACTTACTTTGGGATTCTTTCTTATTGCTTGAGCAGGATATGCAAGCTCTGATTAACAAAATTAATAAGTCTATAGTGGCTCCACTTCCAACTGTGTACTCTGGTGCATTGTAAGTTTACCCTCTCCTTCACACTGTTGCAGCACTTCTGTTGTATCCAGTCGTGTGATTGGAATCTTATCAATATTTTAGAAAAATTGTAGTAATTATCTGTACTCTATAGTTGCCGTATTAGCTAGCTTTCCATTTTTCTCTGGACTTGTGGGCCTTAACATGGGTTTCCTAACTATTTCTTCTTCTTCCTGTTTGTTCAGTCGAGGGCTTGTTAAAAGCATGCTGCGCAAAAATCCAGAGCTTAGACCAAGTGTATGTTTTCCCCCTTTTTTGTATTTAATACTTGATTAATTCAGCAACATATGCATTTGAGGAAATGCAGATAGTATGACTGCTAAGTTTCAGGCTAAAGTTTTAGTATGAAACTGAGGATTCATGTCGCACATTATAACCTATATACAAGTCTTTGTTCTCATTTTCAGGCATGGGTAAAAATGTTAAGTTAAACACCTTAGCTGTGATCGCTAGTTGATTAAAATTATGGCTTATACTAATGTGTTTATTTGAACTTTGTGCGGTTAATGCATCTTACTACTGTATTCTGGTTATGCCAGGCTGCTGAGTTGCTTAATCACCCACATCTTCAACCTTATGTCCTTAAGATTCATTTAAAATGGAATAACCCTAGACGAAATACATTCCCATTACAATGGTCAGATTCGAACTTCGTTAAGAAAACTAGATTCATGGAGCCAGAATCTGTTTCCATTCATACTGACAGAGAGAAAAGATGGTCATTCAGCAATGACAGGGGATTAAATCCTAGCGCATCTGAAACTGAACAAGAGTCCCCATCTTCTTCTCAAAGAACACAGGAATTTCGAAGTCATTTGAATAAGTTCAGAGAAATATCTGTTGGCATTGTCCGTGAAGAGATTGGCACTGAAAAGCCAGTGGCCCCAAAGTTCTCCACTGCTTGTAAAACCCCAAAATCGACGCCAGTGAAGGTATCTGCTACTCCAGTAATACATACAACACCGTCGAAGATATCTCGTATTGGTTCCAAACGTGATTCAGTAAGTATACATAAGCAGAAATCAATTTTGTTCATTTGTTTGGCCTATTAATGATATGCCATTGGATATAGCTTTCAATTTTTTTTTGCCTTTTTATTTGTTTTGTGTTCTGTGGTCTTTGAGACCATTAGAGATAGCCTCTTCCTGAGGATTAGTATTTTTCCATATTGGTTTCTAAATTTCCCAAAACATGAAGTGTTTGTTGGAATCCTTTTCAAATAGAGGTTTAAGATCCTGCATGGATTTCTTAATATATAAATATCTACTTGGCTAGTACATTTTACAAACACAATGCTTTTTCTCCTCTGCAAGAGAATGCTATCTGATTTTTTGCTTTTATTTTTATTTTTTTTTAAATTCTTCAATACCCCACCCTAGCCTGCCAAATGATTAAATCCTCTAGAAACTTCTGCACGCCTTCATTGCATAGGTGGTGTACCCCAAACAGTTATATTTCTCTGTGATGGGATAAAGGTTCTGGTAAATTGAATTGGATGTTATGGCCATGTGAATTATGATTGGATTGTGACCTCAGGCTTTGAATTTTTTTTGAAAGTGCTGAAGACAGTCTTTAAATAAGTGGTTCTGTGACTCCTCAGAATGATGATTTTTGGTACAGTTCTTAACCTGTGTGCTTATGTTGCAGCTACCTGTTTCACAAACACCAAGGGACAAATCTTCACAATCAACCCGCAGAGCATCTCTTCCATTATCTACAAGAGCTGGAGGTTTGGAAACCCCTTATAGAGCCAATATCTGCCACACTGAATCTCCTGATGTTTCTGTCAATGCCCCACGAATTGACAAGATTGCTGAATTCCCCTTGGGCTCATCAGAAGAATCCTTCTTTCCTATCCATAAAACCTCATCGACATCTGCACAATGCTCTTCTTCCCCACCAGGAAGTGCTGACTGCTCAATCACAAAGGACAAGTGTACAGTCCAGGTTCTGGATAGAACCACTACCAGGCCAAATCTCTCTGATGTTGGCCATGCATTCACACAAAATGCAAGTGAATGCTCGGATCATGATCATAACCCAACAAGTGGAGTGTCGAGTCACTCATCTTTTGAGTTGCAACGCCGTCGGTTTGACACCTCATCGTACCAACAACGTGCTGAGGCATTGGAAGGATTGCTGGAGTTCAGTGCACGGCTTTTGCAACAAGAGAGGTTCGAAGAGCTTGGGGTTCTGTTGAAGCCATTTGGACCGGAGAAGGTTTCGCCCAGGGAGACTGCTATCTGGTTGGCTAAGAGCTTCAAGCAGATTACCGCAGTCTAGCTTTCTAGCCGGAAGACTAACAACTTTTGAATGGTTGCACTTGTATATTACTTCTGACTTGGTTGTTTTGAAGTTGAATCATTAGGCTCTGTCTGGGTAGTGGAAAGGTTAGCATAGAAACTGATGTTGTGGATTGTAATCTTTCTCAATCCTCATGAGAAACTTGTGTTCTGTTTTTTTGACATAGAGAGAGCTTGTGTATTTATTATGAAAAAAAGTACATTATTTTTGAAAGAGGAAGAATTACACTATTTAAGTGCAACTGATTCTTTAGGTATTTTTGGCTGGCTGTTGGCTAATAGCCTGATCTTATACGACTTCAACTCTTGCCTATTGAAGAAAGAATACTAGGATTGGGTGTCATGAAATTTACATTAAATTGTCAAATTAATGGGTGTAATTAATATTAAGGGGGGAAAATGGCTAATTTAATAAAACCTTATATTGAACGTAAATGAATATAAATGGAAGAATAGATGCTGTCAAATTTTATTTTATTTTTTATTTTTTTTAAATAATAACTATAACGTGGCTTGCATACCATATTGCACTTATTTTTGTATGTACGTGGAACAACGTGTTAGTCGTTGTGCAGCTGAGTGACGCCGAAAAGAAGTGTTTTGTTTTGTAGCAGTGGAAGTACTCTGGATGGAGATGGCGGAGGCAGAAATCTTGCAACCGTACGAGCTTCATTATTCGGATCTAAAGCTCTTATCTTCAGGTACCGCTTCATCGTCAACACAACAACTCCAAAGCCTGGAAACAATCAAGACAAGTATACTGGAAGCTCTAGGCCCCAGAGGCCCCGGTCTCCTCTCAGTCGTTGGTGTCCCAAACGCTCCTACTCTTCGCCAAAACCTCCTCCCTCTCGCTCGCAAGCTCGCCCTTCTCAACCCAGACCATCGCAAACGCATTTTCAAGGTAATCATATATCTTCTTCCTAACCCTACAAATCCCTATATTTCCATGCTTATTTTTTTAAATATTGCAATATAGTTATAAAACTCTATGCAGTTATCGAATTTGTTTATATATAATAGAAGAAATTCTGTTTCCTTGTTATATTTGTATTCAAGATTTTGCATAGAATCACTGAAACAGTTCCGTTTCTTTTCAAATTCATGAGATAATTTTTGAACCTGTTCGTTTCTACTTTCTATCTAGTAATTTGTCATTGCAATTGAAATTTTTGTTTCTGTTCTGCAATCTATAATAATTTATAATGTGCAACTCGTAATTTGTACTTCTAGTAACTTATTGCTTTTATTTTTCACAAAATTTTTTAGGAGCACAACTTGGGTAGTGATGTTCCTTTGAAAAATCCAGATAGGAATGTCTCCTCTTTTGCAATGCAACTCAGATACGAACAAGGTCTGGAATCCACTGAATATAATGCTACTTGTAGAGTAGGTGGCCTTACGGATTTGGATCAAGGTCGTGTTAACGTTGATAGGATGGGACACTTACTGGATTATGAATATAAGAATCTGGGCAATACTTTCAAGGAGTTGGGATTTTGCATGATGGATCTAGGTCTTTGTCTTGCCCGAATATGTGATGGAGCCATTGGTGGGCAAGAGCTGGAGCAGAGTTTGCTGGAATCACGCACAGCAAAAGGGCGCCTTATACATTATCATTCAATTCTAGATCACATTGCTCTGAAAGATGCTGGAAGAAGAAGGGGGTTCTCTAAAAAACTGCATAATCACAGGAGGGATTGGGAACATTGCAAGAGGAGCGAGCAAGTGGAGAATAAATGTGCTAACGTGGATACAAACTATAATGAGATTGAATTTCATGGAACCCGTTCAAACCTATGGCAGCAGTGGCATTATGATTATGGTGTCTTCACTGTATTGACAGATCCCTTGTTTATTTCGTCGTCTTATTTACCAGAAAACAAAGGGGAAGATCAGTACACGTTATCTTGTGATCAAGAATGCCCTTCACCTAGTGGGCATACGTATTTACAAATTCTTGATCCAAACAAGAACAGGGTCCAAATGGTGAAGTCCTCTCCTGAAGGCTTCATTATTCAAGTTGGGGAATCAGCTGATATCCTATCCAAAGGGAGGCTCCGCTCAACACTTCACTGTGTGTGTAGACCAACGAAGTTGGAAAATTTAAGCAGAGAAACTTTAGTTGTGTTTCTGCAACCAGCATGGAGCAAAACCTTCTTGATATCAGATTATCCTCTGGACAATTGCAGCTTAGCTGGTCAGTGTTCTGTAGTACCTGATGCCGACAGTCTCCTTGCTGAGCAGGATTCGAAATTAATTGAAGAAATTCATAAAATAATTCCACCACTTTCATTGAGATTGAAGGATGGGATGACTTTTGCAGAATTCTCACGGGAAACTACCAAGCAGTACTATGGTGATGGTGGTTTACAATCTAATAAATAATTGGCCACTTGGAAATGTGTACACTATAGTCATGCAACTTTTGGTGAGAAGTTTTTCAGTATATTGTGATTACATTTTCTTAGCACTTTCTTTGGATCAAGAATTATAAACATGAATTTAATTAAAGTTACTAGTTGTATTTCTTAATTTTCTTAAATTGCATCATTGTTATGGGAATGACGATGAGTTCAGTAAATTTGAAGTGCATGTATATTTTCCAAATAGGAGAAAGTTTTGAGAAAGACCTATTGCTGGGAATTTCAGTTCTTGAACCAGATGCGGTGACTCAGCTTCTGTTCTTGTGGCCTGGATTTGCCTTATCATAAAGGGGGACTCTGGATTTCTGTCCAGAGTTCAAGCATGTCTTTTGCTCTAGTAAGAATTCTTTATAGTCTACTGTTATGACAAAGGTGTAAATTGAGCTGCCTGGTTCCCTTATGTTCGATTTGAATTTACTATATCAAATAATAGAATTTTGGGAGAAAGCAGCAAGCTTTGATGGAGTTTTTAAGGGAAGTCTTGATGCTTATTCGCTACATCATAAATAATTTTTGTAGTAATTTTATTGAAAAATTTTGTTGTTTTGATACATTGATCTTTGGTCGATCATAATTTTTTCGAATGCAATTTGGTTTCCAGTGGTTTATCTTTCCAGTGCCATACTGGTTGAACATGCTTGTGATGCATGGAGACTGCGTCCAACTTGCTGAATGGAGTGATGTATCTTCAATCCTGATGCCAACTTCAATCAACTGTACACTTCACATTCTGGTTTACTATTCCATGAACTGGGCTTTGCCTCAGGTGCACTCTTGTGCCCTAGAAGATATTAAGTTCGCCATGCATTGTAGAGGAGTGGCTAGTTGGGGACACAACCTATGGATTTTGGCTGCAGGAGGGGAGACTTTTTAAAAATGATTCAACATGGCTATAAGACTAGCCAGGACCAGTGGTACAACGGCAAAGGAATTATTTCAAAATGCCTACTGGTGCCGCTGGCAATTTCATTACTGGGGTTGGTGAAGTTGGTTTGTTTTCAGCTTTGCTTTGATAATATGTTGCTAGAGCCTAGGTGGAGAATCTGTATCTACACAAACAATTAACAGTCGGTCAATTAATTTGTAACCACTACTAGTTTAACGCCTAGCTGTTCGAATGAAGCTGCAATAAATGAAAGTATACCAGGCAACATTTTACAATCATTAATGTGTTGCTTTGAACAGTGGACCACACTTTTAACACGCAGCGTGCTTGGCCCCGGGCTTGCTAGCAGTACCTTGTGGACAATCCAGGCATGCACGCCCTGGATCGTGGCATTTGGCTTGTTGCATACTTGCATCCCTATTTTGCATTTTAGAGTCGCTCTCAATATAACGCAATGTCAGAAGGAAACCAACAAAATCTCATCAACATGTTCCCTGTCATATGCCTCCTGTTAACTTGACAAATATGTTTACATAGAATATACCATTGGAATTCAAGGGCTTTCATATTTATTTATAAAAGTTGAATCAATATGACATTCAAATGCTAAAAAACTCTTCGAGTGAGTTCTTTAACATTCCAAATATGAAATTTGAGTTTCACTTCTCATGATTATTATCTATTTTAAAGATTATATTAAGTGAAGAAAGCATCGAGGCTGTTTCGAGGCTTAATGGGTGGAGGATAGGTGTGGATACCCTAATCTTTAAACCTATTTAGTTTTTTAGAAGTAAAACGATTGGTTCGTAGATTGTGTCTTATCAAAGTGAATAATTCAACAAAATCCCTTACATATTTAACATATAAATATATATAATTGCTTAAATTTTTAATATTCCAACCAAAGTTAGCTTAGGTTTTTATACATTTTTTTTCCTCAAAGCTACTATCTTTTATTACTGATTTAGTTTCAATCAATTAACTTTATATTATAATTCTTTGTTTTTTGAAAGATTATTTTATAATTCTTAGGTGTTCCAAAGTTGAATTTAATTTGTTATTATTTATCATATTAATAATTTGGTTTAACTGCAAACATAGATATTATTATGCATGTTTAAATAAAGAGGAAACTTCATTTTAGTTCCTAAGATTTCGGAAAATATCAAATTTTTAAACATCTTTTAGAAACAGCTATTTTCATCCTCAACTTTTCCAAAACTCTTCAAAAAAGTCTAAACCGTTAGTTAATTAACGATCAATGATAACAGATTGTTTGGATGGAAAAGGTAAAATAGTCTTTTTATGGAGAGAATAAATTAATTTAAATAATTTATTAAAATTAATTTTATAAAACAAATGAAAAATAAATAAATAAAAAGTGAAGATCCACCATATTGGATCTCCACTGTCTATCTAGATGGATGGACGGTGGAGATCCAATCTGGTAGATTTCTACTATCTTCAACACACCAAGATTGCTCATCAAACCCCTTTACTAACATCATCAACAACTCACTTCATCAACATCATCAACAATCCCACAGACTACAATATCATCAACAACACCACAACATTATCAATATCATCATCTCCCACAACAACAACATTAAGAAAAAATATCAAAACTGTTTATAAAAAAAATAAAAAAAAATAAAAAAACTGAAACAAGGGTTGATGACCAAACCCAGATGAAGAGTTCATCTAGACTCGTCGAACCTAGATGAAGAAGCTGGGTTCATTGAACCCAGATAAAGCTCCTCATCTGAATTCGACGGAGAATGGATGAAGTGAATATGGGCAAAAGAGACTAAAGAAGAAGGAGAAGGGACGAAGGAGAAGGAGATGAAAGAGGCGGAGGAGAAGGAGATGAAGGAGGCGGAGGAGGTGAAGAAGAACGAAGGAGATGAAGGAGGGTAAAAGAGAGGGAAGAGATGACACAACTTTTGGGTTTGTTCTGGATTCTTCCAAATAAAAGAAGAAAAACTAAAAAAGAAAAATTCACTCGTTTAAATGTTTTTTAAAAAAAATTATTTTATTTTTTAACTTAATATACTTAATTGTGGAATGGAATCAATGGTTAGATTTTTTTTCCTAAATTGATTTTTTTTTCTTGAAATATGTTTTTATATTAAATTATTGTCTAATTTAAATAAAAGCAGTAATAAGATATTTTTAAAAGAATATATAATCATATGTATACATGTCAACTTTTCATTGATCAAATGATATGTAATATTTTAATTTTATTAAGGGTAAAACAGTTATTTTAAGTTATGAGAGATAATTGAGTTTTTTTCATTTTTTTGTTTAGTTTGACTGTTAGTTGACTATAGGTTTGAGTTTTTTTTAAAGAATTTTGAAAAAGTTTGAGATGAAAAAAGTTGTTTCCAAAAAATGTTTAAAAATTTGATATTTTTTGAAATCTTAGGGACTAAAATTAAGTTTTTTCTTAAATAAAAAATCATACTTTCTCAAAAAGAAAAATAAATAGAAAATAATACAATTATGTTCTAATAATTTAAATCCATCAAATTTTTAGTAATGAAATAAGTCTAAAACTAAAACTATTTAATTTAACCCTAAATCGATCAAACCGTTTTTATTGATTTAGTTTTATTTTAGAGTGACGATATTTGCATCCCTCGAAAATAGTATGTACACCCCAAATTTGTAATTTTTTTTTCTAAATATCCAATATTACCCTTGAATAAAATTACTAAAAGGGTAAATATTTTATAAGTACTCCCATACATTATTAATTAAAATATGATGTAAATCATCAAACCCTTTCAAAATTAATTTTTGTTGCTTTTATTATATCATGATTTATAAGTTGAAAGGATCCAATATTATACTTAAGTAAAACAGTATGAACACCCCTTAAAAATGGGATGTGCAAACAAAAAGTGTGTACATACGGTTTATGAGGGTAGAAATATCATCACTCTCTCTTTGTTTTATAATAAGTATGGAACGTAAATTACTAAACCAATAAGATTAATAAGATTATTGTTTGATTTGGGTATGCTCAAACCCAATCCAAACCAACTCTGGTCTACCCCTAGGAGGGGACCCTGTCCATGTCTCAAAGCTTGGAACATCCAACCTAAAAGGAATGCTTCTTACTAGTTCCGTCACTATCATTCTAGCATTGCCAGACCTCTCCAATAAATTACAATATTAGATAAGGGGCAAATTTAAATTTTTACATTAATTTTAATCCAAATCGGAAAATAACATTTTAATTTCGAATTTTCCTTCGCCTATATTGTTAGCAACAACAAATGCCTTTCTGTGATGGATTTACCTGATTCTTATGTTATATGGTTCTTTTTCAAAAATAGTTGTACTTAATTTCTGTATATATATATATATATATATATCAATTCTCCCTTAAATGGAGTATCAAAAAGTGCTTAAACAAACGAAAATTTTGAAAGGGGATATCAAAAATAAAAATGAAATGGAAAATGATTGGAGTCGGAGTTGGGAGATATAAGATCGTGGTGGAAAATGAAGCAAAGGGAATAACGGGTATTTCTTCATTAAGCAGAGGTAATCAAGTGGGAAAAGAAAGAAACAAAAGGCAACAAAAAGAGAAAGCTGTTTGGAAAGAAACAGAAGGCAACAAAAAGAGAAAGCTGTTTGGCTTCTCTTCAGCTTTCAGCTTTCAACCTTGGGTCAGAAAAATTAAAAGAAAAAGAAAATGAGATCAACAAAAGGAGATGATGACGTATCCAGGCACGCGTATTTGAGTTTGAGGCTTCTGTTTTCTTTTTGGACAGAACAACTTGGGGGGTGAGAACCAGCTTTGTGTCCAAAAACTGATGTAGAAAATTGCTTCTTCAAGGTTAGTAAGTTGTCTGCATCTCGAACCTTGTCGGCCTTCGACGTTGCCAACTCGAAAAACCGGTTACAAACTCCATCATTTGTTACCTATCCTTCTATCTTCTTACGTGGCTCACGTTCTCATCTTACAATTGTAACTTCCGTGCACAAATTGCATCATACACATACACTTTTACCTTAATTTAATACTAACGTATTTATTAAACCATTGTCTTGATATCAGTGCAGACTAAAATTCAAAAGACAAATTATTTCAATTATTAGATGCATTTTACGACTTTGTTGTAATATGGATACAACAATCGCATACAAATGGTTAGTGTGAAGTTACAAGGAAGCATCTGGTGTGTGCCCACCAGATTAAAGACTAGCAATTACAACAACTTTAACAAAAACAGTCACCTAGTTGTTAGGGGTCATTGGTCATTGATAATATGGTTGAAGCAAAGCTATGTCCCTAAGAAAAAGGAAAAGAAAAAAACAAGAGCACTTTTTCTTTGTTTGTGTAAAAGAAGAAATCAAGAATCACTCCACAACATTTCCAAATTCCACCTTAGCAGTCAACAACAAATTATCATAGATATTTTCTTAATAATGTTGGAAGAAGCTCAAGGTTTCAATTTGTCACATGCAGTGCACTACGGGCCTCCATTATTTTGATGTAGTTAATATTAAATGGAAACCTTAAAAACATGGGTCCCCATCAGAACGATGCCACGTGTCAACAGAAAAGATACATCATCGCATGCCTCTTGACCATAGCGAGTGGTCTAGGCTGACCCACTTTATTTACTGTTTGACCAGACCCTTTTACAAAAGAAGCCACAACACTAGCTCACACAGACACGTACACCCCTCCCTTTATAATACAAAACAGCCCCAACTCTTTGATCGCCAGAATTCAAATTAAAAACCCCCCCAGTTGAGAGTTGTATCTTTTTTTCTTTGTTGCTCTCTTTCGACATGGAAGAATCAAGAACCCCATTATCACTCTCTGCTACCCAGTTGCCAGAGAGCCCTAGAGGTCCAATGGAGTTCTTGTCGAGGTCTTGGAGTGTGTCAGCTCTTGAAGTCTCCAAAGCTCTAGCTCCACCACATTCTTCTTGCAATGCAGCCTCCAAGTCAGCCAGTACCTCTTCTTGCACCACCAACTCCATACCCGAAGATATAATAGCCGAAAACGAGGAGCAACTTGCAAATGTATCTTCAAACAATCAGTTCTCTTTTGCTTCTTCTGCTACTTCTCAGCTTGTGCTCGAACGCATCATGTCACAGTCCGTAAGTGCACGTTCCACTTACATATATACATATATGATGATGTAGTTTTGTTTTTGTTAACTTGATATATGTTTTCACTCGTAAATGTAACTAGTTTAATTCTTGTCTCGTTGTTTTTTGGGTTAATATGCAGGAAGTGTCGCCATTAACATCAGGGAGGCTATCTCACAGCAGTGGACCTTTGAATGGTGGTTCCATGACTGAAACTGACAGCCCTCCGGTTTCTCCATCTGAGGAGTTCGACGACGTCGTTAAGGTTATGTTTCTAGTCTTTCCATTATTTTATGTGTTTGAATATTATTTTTATTTTCCCTTTTTTTTTCTAATAAAAGAAATTAGTTGAAGGATAGGAGAGAGGACATTGAACATTATACATTGAAGACAGCAAAAGACCAATGTCTGAGCTTTCTCTTTCTATATCTGTCACACCCATCTTCTGTTATCTGTGATTTTTGTGTCGCATTACTTTAGTAAACACTGTGCAGAGAATGCAGAGGGTTGCTTTTGTCTTCTTCCCATAAAACCTTTATCTTGCTTGAGATTATTTAAGGTGTCTTATCAACAAAGGCTGATCACCTTCAGCACTTAAAAGAAAAAGGTACACATCAAGCGAAAAAGTAAAAAAAAATTCTACTCAAACGCTAACAGGCCTGGCTTGGTTTTGACATTACTGATTATTGAAATTATTATAAAACTAGTTTGTTACCTTTGAAGCCAAATTTGAGCTTTACTTAGTCATGGTCAGCTTTAGGTGTTACAAATTCTATTTTTTATTGTCAACTTATTTTGATTTAACTGAGATTAGTACTTAGTAATTTAGCATTAGTTAAGAGGTACCTTTAATAAGAAGATAAAATGAGAAAGCGAAACAGTAACAATGGTAATAAAAAGGAAAAGGAAATTTAACTAAAAGTGAACACAGTTTGAATTTAAAAACTACTTTAGTCTCTTAGTGGGGTACATTTCATTCCATATTTCCAGCAACACAAGTCGTCGGTGGGAAGTTGAGAAGACTGAGGAGTCAGACTTGTATTTTGACTATGTATGCATCTGCTCTGGACTCTGATGTCTGGAGCCCAGTTTCATTGGGAGTGACGAGTGGAGTTAGAGTGTAAACGTGGATAACAAAAGCTAATCAAGCTGGAAATGATCTTGTCAATGGTCATGTATGGCCTGCAAGTTTTAGTTAAGTCTGTTGGTCAATTTGGAGCAGTGAGATTTGACGCTGCAGAATCTTTCCCTCTCAATCTGACGTTAAAAAATCTGTTCTTTTACTCTCCTTGAATTGAAAGCAGAGCAATATAAAATCTGAAAGCCACAAGAATGTAGAGACTGGCTATATATTATTTTTTTCCTGATAATAAGGGCTATTATGTATATATATATATATATATATTAAAAGTACATTTACAACCGCTGAAATCACTTTATCAATTTAAGGCTTGGATTGATACTTTTTACTCTTTACTCTCATCAACAAGACGGGAGAGAGTAACTTACGGAGAGTGAAAATACTGTCTATCAATTAAAGGAACTTATTAAGAATTTACTTACACATGGAGATTAAGAGGAAATTATTCACCACGTTAATGGTACTCAAAATCCTGTCATTTGCTTGGGGAGAAGTGGGTTGGGTGGGAGTGATGGCACTGCACAACTCCACGTGGAGTTGAGACCGGCTATTATTAGTTGTAGAGTACAACATCAAGATAATATACATGCACACATACACTGGCACATTGCATATGCAAATACATGCATGATAGTAATACTATGGTACTATTAAATTTTTAAATTTTCGTTCTTGTTTGTGGTAACATTACGACTCAAAATGATCTGCACGTCGGCAAATATTTACCTTAGATATTAATTCCGCATGTGGTTGTACGTATCTTCACTGCATATACAAGGATCATAGCAACTCTCCGGTACTTTGTGTTCTGCGTATGGTAATAATGTGACTCAAAATTGTAATGGGTGCAGTATTTTCGCTGCCACAACAGCATACAACCTCTATTCACCAACACCCGAGCTAGTGCTGGCAATGGGTGTAGCACCCCTGGAGGTGCTGCTGGCAGAGCCAAGACAGTTGGGAGGTGGTTGAAAGAGAGAAAAGAGAAGAAGAAAGAGGAAAACAGAGCTCACAATGCTCAGCTCCACGCGGCTGTTTCAGTTGCTGCTGTGGCAGCAGCCGTTGCAGCTATTGCAGCAGCCACTGCGGCATCTTCTTCTGCTACTGGAAAGAACGAGCAATCCGCCAAGACAGACACCGCCGTGGCATCTGCAGCAACCTTGGTTGCTGCACAGTGTGTAGAGGCTGCTGAATCTTTAGGAGCTGAGAGAGACCACCTAGCTTCAGTTATCAGCTCTGCAGTTAATGTTCGTTCACATGATGATATTGTGACACTTACAGCTGCTGCTGCTACTGGTACTACTAAAGTTTACCATTCACTTAAAAAAAAAAGTTGTCTTTATAAGAAAATGTACATCATTAATGGTGGAATTTCTGTTTGTGTAGCTCTACGCGGAGCAGCAACCTTAAAAGCTAGAGCACTGAAAGAAGTGCTGAATGTTGCAGCAGTTTTACCTGTGGAGAGAGGGACAGGAATGTCGATTAATAGTTGCAAAACCAATAACAGGAACCATAATCATAACTATAGTGGAGAGCTTGCCCCTGGAGAGGACTTTTTGACATCCTGTAGCCAAGAGCTTCTAGCCAAGGGTGCTGAACTTCTCAAACGAACCCGCAAAGGTTGAAAATAATCACATTTGACGATTTTGAATTTAGTTGCGGAGATGTAACTAATTAAGTACTTTTCTATACAAATTACTATGGTGCAGGTGATCTTCACTGGAAAATTGTTTCTGTTTATATCAACAAGACAGGCCAGGTAGTTTTTGCTTTTGGTTTTTTAGGTCATATATAATGTCTATGTAATTGTTAACAATGGTTACTTTGATTACGCAGGTTATGCTGAAGATGAAGAGCAAACATGTTGCAGGGACAATCACCAAAAAGAAGAAAAGTAAGTTGTTGCTTTTAGAGTAAATGTGAACAGAATGACAGGAAATCCGACAGATGGCTTTAAAAAACAGATTTGTTTTTGTATTGCAGATGTGGTATTGGAGGTGTGCAAAGACATGCCAGCATGGCCAGGGAGACACTTGTTCAACAGTGGAGAGCAGCGTCGTTATTTTGGATTGAAGACAGAAGCAAGAGGGGTGGTTGAATTTGAGTGCAAGAACGAGAGAGAGTATGACATTTGGACTCGGGGAGTTTCAAGGCTTCTTGCCATTGTAGCCGAAAGAAAGCAAAGGCATGGTCGCTGAGATTCGTGATTAGTAACATCTACATTAAACAAAAGTGCGAGAGTGGTTCTTTTGTGGAGGAAGAAGAGATGATTCTCAATTGGGAGTCCCCTGTTTTGTGTATTATGTTTGAATCCAGTGCGTTGTAAATCTAATCGGATGTCTTTGTAAGCTACTTTTAGCTATTATATATATATGATTGAGTGATAGACATCAATCAAGCAGTAACTTTAAGTTTCGTCTTCATTAAGACAATCAAATGAGAAAATTTTGTCTTATTCGGTACTTATGCAATAAATCTTTATTGGGACAAAATATCCCAGTAACAAGACTCACGCAATAATTTATCTTAGTTTAAACGATTAAATGAGATAATTTTATCTTATTTATTCAATGATAAGTCTATGTTCTCAACTTCTCATGTAGTTACACGATAATTGTATGATAACTTGATTCTTGCACCAATTTTTTTAATTTTTAATAAAACAAGTAAATTTTATTCTTTAGTTCAATTAATTTTCCCTTTATAAGTCTATCGACATCAATTACATTTATTTGATTGATTGTAAAAATATCTTATCTTAAAAAAACTGTTTAGATAACTTCCTGGGTCCCAATGGCAAACCTTACCATCCTCAAAATTGTAAAATATCCATAAAATTTTAAATTCGCTCAATCATCTTCTGAAAACGCATAATTGTCACCATTCACCAATGGGTCATCGGAGGAGACAACAGAAAAGTAAGATCCTTGGGCTTGAAGAAACTTAACAAAGCCCCCAACGCAAGGTCGCTCACTTTCGTGCAGTCGACTGACTGAGAAGGAAAGCAGAGGAAGTTTTCTTTCACGTCAAAGTCGGGGATCTGCAGTAGATAAGGGATTTATTTATCCTCTTCTGTCAGTTGCAAATGTCGATACTTACTGATACAAAAGCAAAACCCATACTACTAATGAGTTATGTCAAGGCATTAACACATTTAGTGACCGAAGTCTCCCGTTCAATCAACAATTTACAGAATCCATGCATGTATAACGTTGACATTTACAAAACTAAAAAACATTTATGAAGACTACACAACATTTGGCAGTCGATAAGAATCTTGAGGAATCAAAAAAACAAACATCCATTGTGCAGCTTCAAGTGTCAGCTGCTCTGAAGATGGTCAGTAGCGAGAGGAAGAGATTAATGATGTCCAAATACAGGGCAACTGCAGCCCATATATAATCATCGTAAGTGTAGCGCTTGATCAGATTGTCTGTGTCAAACACAATGTATCCACAGAATATGACTGAAGCCAAACACCCATAGATCATCACAGAGACTTTACCCAGTGGAAATAGAATCTGCAACACAAGAGTTACAACCCCAATTGAATAATAGTAAGAAACCCATAACATAGCATACTAATAAATGTAAAAGCCAAAGATCAACACTTATATAGGAGAAAAAATTGTCAAGAGATTATTGAACATACCTGAATCATAGCAAAAACCATCAAAATAAGAATGGCCCCAAACAAGAAAGGACCAAGGAAGTTAAAGTCGTGGCCTCTTCTGGCAGCCCAGAATGTGTAGAGAGTGAGGCCAACCACCACCACCGCTGTCAGAATCACTGCTTCCAGAATGACCTTCCCTGTTGCCACCAAAAAAAAAAAAAAACCACATGAATATTAAAATCATGAACAAGGTTATAATTTGTTAAAACATTGGACCTAATATGCTAAAGGCACATACAAATACATCAGCAAGAAGCCAAAAACAAACTCAAATGAATAATCCCATGTCCTGGAGGCCATTGCATTAGATAGCAGCAATGAACAAGAAATCGCCCAACAACATCTGACATTCACATCCCACAAGATAATTTCCAGGTCATTTAACATTTCACATCCCAATGGAAAATTTCCTGGGGATTGTTACTTGGTTTATAGATTTTAAACGCTTATGCATTGAAGCTTTTGCACTCTTATTTTTCCACTCATTCAACTAACTTCTAATTGGGTTCTTTTATCAAACATAAAATACAAATCTAACGCAATGGAGGTAACAATGAATTCCATTTCTTAACGCAGAGATAATCCTTCACATATATAGAAGATATCCATCCAACCACCAATATAACTCTGATAGGTGATCATTAAAGTCGTTTAAGCCATTTATAATAAAAGTCACAAAATCAAGGTCTATCATTCTACTCGATTATTCAATTCTTTCTTGAATGGAGTCTATAAAATCCAATTTATTTCTCCTCCATCACCGGGCTGATAATCACTCTAATTTAAGAGCCAAAACCAATTGGTGGCATTCTGCAATATTACTAACTCATTTCTTTCTATTAAGTAATAAAAATATAAACAACCAATTCCCCAATTGAACAGTATGGTTTGCACCAAACGGAAGAAAAGAATCAAACAACATAAATTTATGAAAACAAACTCACCGCTGGTGAATGCGCACGTCAAACCAACCGCAAACGCAAGAGAAACCGTGAAAATCCCAAGCAAAAGATAGTTCACCGGATGCTTCTGGTGATAGTAATACAACGGACACAACACTGCAACAAATCGGACACCACAACAACCACAATCCATCAAAATGAAAAAAACAAACACAAACAAACATCTTCATCATCATCATCATCATGCATTTCTAGTAGCAAATAGGTACCAATGAAGGGCGTGATGATGAGAACTATATAGAGAGCCAGCCCTGCCCCAGTAGTCGTGAAGAAAGTAGCTATCGGACGCACCGAGACGACGGTTGCAGCCACGGCGATTGTGGCCAGCAACTGGATAGTCACTATCGAATAGATTTTGCGAATGAATGCCCAGCGAAGCTCTGGACTCTCTAACATCATCGGATAGAGAGGCCGGGCTCCGGCCTCCACGTCAGTTTTCTGGTACCCCGAGGCCCACATCTTTCAAAAAGCGAGATTTGGAGGTCGTTAGTTTCAAGTTAGGGTTTGGTGGAATTTTCAATTGCGGAATAGCGTGTCCAGTCGAGAGAGGGAACGGTGCGTTTGGGTTGGGTATATAAGCGAGTGATAGAAATTTCGTGATGCGTCGCGTGTTTTTGCCTTAGCGAGTGGCGGTTTCAGCGGATGTTGCCACGTGGACAGTTCGTTTTGCTGTTACGTGGAAGCATCTGAAAATTCTAGAGGTCTCCGGCTCGCTGTGGCTCTTTGTTCTAAACTTTGCTACGAAGGAAGGGGCACGCTGTCCGCGTGCATTTTGGAATTATTTTAGTCATGTAACGAATGAGACAATAGAGGAACCAACTGAAGCATATACTAATATGCGCATTCAATTACCATTTCTTTCAAGCATATTTTCCATTTTTAAAAAGTAATTACAAGTTAATATAGTATATAGTTACGAATCTATCAACAGTTTCTAAAATTAAATAATTAAGGTACAATCTAAATAGTTATTTACATATACTGTTGCTATTATATTATATATTAAAATTACTTTTAAACTATTTTTAATTGAAAATCTAATCTCTTCCCTGGTCCCTGGACTCCTTACGCATCCTACTGTTCGCTCCCAACCACCTATTCCCGCTTCGGCAAGCAACTTTTCTCTCTAAAACCCACATAATGCAGGTCACGAGTTCTAACTTCTAATCAACTAGTCAAACAGCTCAGGATTCAAAAACTTAGGTTGCACGGTCTAAAAAGAAGAAAACAAACATATATAAAGGATTTCTTCAACAAATAATAATTTCACTTTAAAGCTGTTGGAATATTATATTAAGGAAAATTCACATATTTTTCTCATTTTTTTTATCATACAATCCTAAACGTCAAAATTACTCGCTAAGCTGTTTCAAAAAAAAAATAAAAAATACTCGCTATGCTTAGATCAATCTATTATTATTTTTCTCCTAATATCAGCATATTAATTATTATTATTATTATTATACTATGAATATCAATGATGGATCTACATGCGATACTTCTGACTCTAGCCCAGTCCAAATATTATGCGACTTGGCTTACGGATGCCCGCTGAATATGACTGTAATTTTTTAATTTAATATCTTTGATGTTTCAAGCCCAACAAATAGATAATTTAAAAAAAATCCTACGAATAAATTTTATATATTTTTCTTCTCGCACTGAAATCAATAAGATTAGTTCAGAGATATAACCAATAATTAATATCAGAGTGGGCTAAAACTTTTATAAAAATTTGTTTTAGTAGTATTTTCTCTGTTTGTATATTTTCTCGAAAATTCAATACACATATATTAACAATATATTAAATCTACGAATAATATCCACCACAAATAAAGACTTCATCTCTCCACAAAACAATATCATAACATTTACGATTTCATAATATTTCGAATATCACAAATAATATAAAGTGCATTAGAGATCGTACTTAATGTGAAAGAAACAAGTAATGTAAACAACATCATTTCCATTTTAATTAAGCAATTATAGGACCTGCCGTATATTGGATAATTTAATAAATTGTCTATAAATTAATTGAATTAACTAGGTTAAATTAATTGGTATTTATCCCTAAAGTATTAATAACTAAAAATCATATTTACCCTCAAATTTTAAATCAATATAAACTACTTAAATTTGCAACAAGATAAATTAATAATTACAAAAAATTATAATTTTTCTTAATTTAAAATTATAATAACCCTAAATTTTTAAACAAAATAATCATTCAAATTCATAAATTACAGAATAACATATGTAATATAGAGATCAATTATTAATATTAATAAAAAATCGAGCCAAATCTAATAATATAAATCAATAAATCAAAATTAGATTTACAAAATTTAAATTTAAATAAAATAATTAAATATGTAAAACTCTTAAAATGTAAATCTAATATGGAGAATATGGATAATGAAGTCGATGAAAGTTGTCTTTTGCTTATTTCTATTTTATGCTCAAATGAAAAAAATAAAAATAAAAATAAAAAAAAGTGGGATTGGAATTTGGTTGCAGAGCACGAAAGGAAGGAGACAAGAACACAGAGACGAGAGTCTCAGCGTGTGGGGCTGGGCTGCACAAAATTAAATTAGCAGAGAACAAAATATAATTATTTTATTGGTTGAAAAGTGGGGCCTATTTTGGTTATTTAATTAAAAAAAAGGGTAAAATTACAATATCATAATCTTTTGGGATAATCCCAATATCTTCCCCTGTAGTTTGATGAAATAGCCAAAATCCCCCTTACTCTCAAAAATCGCTAATATCTCCCCTCTTAATTTACAAAATGGATAAAAAACCCCCCTATAGTTTATTAAAATATCCAAAAAACATCTTACCATCAATTTAGACATTAATAGTCAACAGTTGACCGTTAATGTGAAAAGGCAAAACTGTCAAAGTGAAATAAAATATAAAAAATATAAATATTTAATAAAATAATAATTTAATATTTAAAAAATTGCAAAAAATCTCTACCGTTCATCTTTAAAATGGAAGGTGGTGATCAAAACTATTAAAAAAAATTTAAAATTTAAAAAAATCTCCACTCTCTCTTTTCTTCTCTTTCTTCTTTTTCTTTTTCTTCCTCTCTCTCTATCTTCTTCTTCTTCTTCTCTCTCTCTCGGTAGCACCCAAACTGGGTTTCGTCAGAAACCCAACTTCGATCTATGGGATTTCGACGGACTCTGGGTTTTCGCGTCGGAAACCTGGATCCGATCGCGGAAACCCAGAGACTCTGGGTTTTTGTAGAAAATCTGGGTTTCCGCAATCTAGATTTTCGACAGAAATCGAGAGCCTCTGTGTTTCCGCGTCGGAAACCCAGATTCGATCTATAGGTTTCCTATGCGAAAACCAAGAGATCGACAAGTTTTTGCATCGAAAACCCATAGATCTACAAGTTTCTGACGCTGGAAACCTAGAGATCTCGAGTGTCCGCGTCGAAAACTCGTAGGTGGGTTTTCAGTGCGGAAACTCAGAAATCTTTGGGTTTTTAATGTTAGAAACTCAAAGATTTATGGGGTTTCCGGCGTAGGAAATTCAACCTAGAATTTTTTTGTTTTGTTTTGTTTTTTTTTTTTATTATATTGTTGTTGTGTTTTTTTGATGATGTTGTTTGTGTTATGTTACTGTTGCCTTTGATGATAGTTTGGTTGAATGTGTTTGGGTTGGATAATGATGGTGTTCTGCATGGTTACAGTGTTGAATAGCAGTTTGGTCTTTTCGCTCATTGTTATAGTCAGAAATCAACTCTTACTAACAGAGTTAACAGAAGGGGTAAAATAGGATTTTCAGAAACTACAGGAGGACAATTAGCAATTACGTTAAATTACAGGGGGGAAATTGAGATTATCCTTTAAAAAAAAAAAATAGAAATGGACAAACGGCTCCATCCTTGGGTTAGTTTAAGGCGTATAAAGTGTAAACCACATGGTTAGCGTAAATGCATATGAAATAACCCCAAAAAACTCATTTTAATTTGTTAAAATATCAATTTTATCATCTATAATTTCATTTTTATCCAAAATCACCTCTGAAGTTAATATAAACACTCAAAATACCCCTTGAAAACATATGAAATGATGACAATACTTCTGATGGTTTTAAATTGATGATGAAATCATGAGAAGTAAAATAATCATTTTTTGTTAATTTTTTAATATTAGGAGGATTTTGGATAAAAATAAAACTATAGTGGTAAAATTGACATTTTTATAAACTATAATTGATTTTTTGGAATTATCCCAATACATATTTGCTTAATCCGGTTGTGTGACTCATGTTTGTTTATGTAATTTTTTTATCTAATAGTGTGGTTTGGTATAAAGTGCTCATCTAACTTAGTAATATTTCATATTTTAGTTGTCATACGATAAATGAGACCGATTTATTTATGTGAAAAGGAGATGGCCAAAAGATAAAAATACCTAAAAATTTAGAGAATTAACATTTGAATCATATCATTGGTTTTAACATTAGACATGTGTTTAGACAAAAATATTATTTGTCAAATGAAAAAGACTTAATTTCACCTTCTTCAATCTCTTTCATCATTGGAATCCCTCTTTGTTTAGTGTCTACTCTAACGATTACTCCAGTGAATTTCCTCCCTTTTTCGTCGATATCTTTCTTCTCTTTCTTCTTCTTCTCCTTCTTTTCTTCTTCTTTCCTTCATTGTTTTTTTGTTTAAAAAAAAAAAATTGCCTTAAAAACTTCAATTAAAAAAAAAAAGATTATCTCTACTATCCAAATAGACAATAGGGATCACAATAAAAAATAAAAACTTTGAAAAAAATAAAAATAAAAAATAAGTATGTAAATCTCCACTGTCCATTACTCTTAATGGATGATAGGGATCAAGTTAAAATATCAAAATTAAACATTTTTAAGAAATTAAAAACTTGAATTAAAATAAAAAATAAAAAAGTGAGATCCCCACCATTTATCATGTTGATGGACGGTAAAGGTAAATTTAAATAAACCAAAAAAAATTAGAAAGAAAACTAAAAAAAGGGAAAAAATAATTATTTTTCTAAAAAAATAGAGATCCATTAATCTGCATAGATGGGATACATGGATATCTCAATCTCTATCTCCATAGATTGAGATAAAAATCGACTTCCATCTTTAGTGATGGAGGTTAATCACAATTGAGTTTTCATTGGCGATGAAGGTCAATAATGGGAACTCAATCTTGGGTTTCCAACAATAAAGACCCTTAGGTTTCCATTATTGGCATAATTAGTGATGAAAACCCATAATTCTAGGTCTCCAATGATGGAAACAATAGAAATCCAATTTCTAACAATGGAAACCCACGGGTATTCATTTCTGGAGACACAAATTTCTAAGTTTTTAGTGATGAAACCTAGGTTTCTATAACAACCCATCTCTATGAATCATTAGAGATCCAATTTTCAAATTGATTTTACTGTCCATCAATTTTAATTGATGGGGAGATCCAAAATTTGGTTTGATTTTTCACTGTTCATCAATTTTGCTTGATGATAGAGATTCAATATACAAATTGGGGATCACAATAAAAAAAATAAAAACTTTGAAAAAAATAAAAATAAAAAATAAGTATGTAAATCTCCACTATCCATTACTCTTAATGGATGATGGGGATCAAGTTAAAAAATCAAAATTGAACATTTTTAAGAAATAAAAAACTTGAATAAAAAAAAAATAAAGTGAGATCTCCACCATTTATAATGTTGATGGACGGTAAAGGTAAATTTAAATAAATCAAAAAATTAGAAAGAAAACTGAAAAAAGGAAAAAAATAGTTATTTTTTTAAAAAAAATAGAGATCCACTGATCTACAGAGATGGAATACATGGACATCTCCATCTTTATCTCTATAGATTAAGATAAAAATTGATTTCCATCTTTAGTGATGGAGGTCAATCACAATTGAGTTTTCATCGGCGATGGAGGTTAGTAATGGGAACTCAATCTTGGGTTTCCAACAATAAAGACCCTTAGGTTTCCATTATTGGCTTAATTAGTGATGAAAACCCAAAATTCTAAGTCTCCAATGATGGAGACAATGGAAATCCAATTTCTAACAATGGAAACCCACGGGTCTTCATTTTTGGAGACACAAATTTCTAAGTTTTTAGTGATGAAACTTGGGTTTCTATAACGATCCATCTCTATGAATCATTAGAGATCCAATTTTTAAATTGATTTTACTGTCCATCAATTTTAATTAATAGGGGAATCCAATTTTCAGCTTGAATTTTCACTGTCTATCAATTTTGATTGATGGTGGAGATTCAATATGCAAATTGGACCCCCATCATTTCAAAAAAAATATATATATATATACATATTGTTTTTTTAAATGATCTCCATCATCCATTAACATGATAGACGATGCATATGTCACTAATTAAGAAAATTATTAATTTCTTTTATTTTCAAATTTTTAATTTTTTTAATGATTATAGACCACTCCACCATCAATCTCTAACATGGATAGTGGAGATTCATCTTTCAAATTTTATTTTATTTTTTGTTAAATGCTTATGAAATTTTACCTTTTAAAGAAATATAAATAATATTAGGCATTCAAGGTATTTTCATTGTTCAACTAAAAACCATGGTCAACCATAACATTTGACACAGTTTGACGTATGGAGTGCAAGTTTCATATAATTTAATGATAAACTTGATTCCATGTGCAAAAGAATAAAGTTAATGGGTTTTGTGTAATTACTTCTTAAAAATATATCAAATACATCTTACAAGCTATATTAATTTTGTTTACACCTTTTTTTTTGGAAAAATCCTAAACAAAACCACTTGATGTATGAAATAATTTCATTTTATCATCCACTGGTTCATTTTTATTCTAAATACCACAAACGTTGGTCTGTTAAAGGAAAAGTTTAAGATTCATTGAAAAGACATTTTTACCCCTGACATTTTTATTACAAAATATAATAATTAAAAATATATATTTTAAAATAAAAAATTATAAATCAATAAAAACAAACACGCCAAATTAAAAAATAAAATAAATTGTTAATAAACAATATTTTAAAATAAAAAATAACAAACTAATAAAAATGGATATCCAACATCCATCTCATAGATAATGGAAGGTGGAGATCAACATAACAAATTAAAAAGTAAAAAAAATAATAATAAAAAATGGAGATCTAGATTGGATCTCCATCGTCTGTCTATTTGGATGGACAGTGGAGATCCTAATAGCGTGAACTCTTCATCATCAAACACGCGAGCAACACTGCAACAACAACATGAACTCTCCATCATCACCATTCCCTAACATTGCAATATCAAACACAAACAGCTACATTAAAAAGAAAAAATAAAAAAACCCACAGACGAACCACAAATGGAGACCTAGTTCAATTTCCAAAAAAAAAAAAAATTACAAAAATGGAGACCCAGTTTAGGTATGGCGGAGATGAACAATGAACCACGTACTCTACGATGGAGTCCATAGCAATAACGACGACAATCGTAAGAACAACGGTAGAGACAACAAACTGGGTCTCCATTAGTTAAGACCCAGTTCTGGTCTCTAATAGTCTCTATCATTGGAGACCAAATGGTCTCCAATGCTAAAGACCATTGTTGTCTCCATTGAGACCATCATCATCTCCAACGGTAGAGACCTCTGTGATCTCCACTATATCGCTGCTGTTGAACCCATTATGCCGTCGCCATTGAACTCACCTGCAAATACAGCTAGAGATAGAGAGAGAATAGGAAAAGGGGAGAGACAGAGAGAGCAAGATAAAGAGGAGTTGAGAGAAACAAATTTCTTATATATATTTTGATTTTTTATTTTTAAATAAAATATATATTTTTAATA
Organism: Nephelium lappaceum; assembly: GCA_021234005.1. NCBI lineage: Eukaryota > Viridiplantae > Streptophyta > Magnoliopsida > Sapindales > Sapindaceae > Nephelium > Nephelium lappaceum. The sequence goes on along the minus strand of CM037999.1, from coordinate 6,080,946 downwards.
ATTTTATATTTGATATTATTTATTTTGATTTTTATATTTTAGTTAAGATTATTTTAATTAATTTTTTTCATTGCATTTTCTTTTTTGCCCTTGGAGTCAAACGGTCAACCATGTCAATCTGATAGAATTTGTGACCATCAAGGGCATTGTTGTCCTTTCGTATGACTCTAGGGAGATTTTGGATATTTATATTAATGTCAAGTAGTATTTCAGATAAATATGAAATAACGGGTGATAAAATCTATATATTCCCATATATCAAGTAGTTTTTTGAGATTTTTTTTTTTTTAGTGTGGGAGTGAGGGAGAGATATTAAATTTAGATAAAACTATCCATAACTTATGTTTTAAGATAAAGATGAAACCTCTTAGAATCAAGAGAAGTGTTCAACCTAATTTTGTTTACATGTTAAGATTGTGTAGGTTATTTAATCTTGGAGGACATTTTTGTAAAACAATTCTCTTGGCTAACGAAAGAGAAGTTATGCGATGGATAACTACATAGTTTTATAACATATTTGGGGCTACTTCGAAATTTTGGCCAATATTTAAAAGACAGCAGACTGGTAATGTGGTCATCCAAATCCAATTAAATCTAATGTAATGATGAGGGACCTTTGTGATCATCATCTCCAACGGTGGAGACCATCATCATCTCCAACATCATCATCTCCAATGGTGGAGACCTCTGTGATCTCCACTATATCGCTGCTGTTGAACTTATTATGCCGTCGTCATTGAACTCACCTGCAAATACAGCTAGAGATGGAGAGAGAATAGGAAAAGGGGAGAGAGAGAGAGAGAGAGAGAGAGAGAGAGAGAGAGAGAGAGAGAGAGAGAGAGAGCAAGATAAAGAGGAGTTGAGAGAAACAAATTTCTTATATATTTTTTTATTTTTATTTTTAAATAAAATATATATTTTTAATAATTTTATATTTGATATTATTTATTTTGATTTTTCTATTTTAGTTAATATTATTTTAATTAATTTTTTTTCATTGCATTTTCTTTATTGCCCTTGGAGTCAAACGGTCAACCATGTCAATCTGATAGAATTTGTAACCATCAAGGGCATTGTTGTCCTTTTGTATGACTCTAGGGAGATTTTGGATATTTATATTAATATCAAGTAGTATTTCAGATAAATATGAAATAATGGGTGATAAAATCTACATATTCCCTATATCAAGTAGTTTTTTGAGATTTTTTTTTTTTTTTTTAGTGTGGGAGTGAGGGAGAGATATTAAATTTAGAGAAAACTATCCATAACCTGTGTTTTAAGATAAAGGTGAAACCTCTTAGAATCAAGAGAAGTGTTCAACCTAATTTTGTTTGCATGTTAAGATTGTGTAGGTTATTTAATCTTGGAGGACATTTTTGTAAAACAATTCTCTTGGCTAACGAAAGAGAAGTTATGTGATGGATTATTACATAGTTTTGTAACATATTTAGGGCTACTTCGAAATTTTGGCCAATATTTAAAAGACAGCAGATTGGTAATGTGGTCATCCAAATCCAATTAAATCTAATGTAATGATGAGGGACCTCTGTGATCATCATCTCCAACGGTGGAGACCATCATCATCTCCAACGGTGGAGATCTCTGTGATCTCCACTATATCGCTGCTGTTGAACCCATTATGTCGTCGCCATTGAACTCACCTGCAAATACAGCTAGAGATAGAGAGAGAATAGGAAAAGGGGAGAGAGAGAGATAGAGAGAGCAAGATAAAGATGAGTTGAGAGAAACAAATTTCTTATATATATTTTTATTTTTTATTTTTAAATAAAATATATATTTTTAATAATTTTATATTTGATATTATATATTTTGATTTTTATATTTTAGTTAATATTATTTTAATTAATTTTTTTCATTGCATTTTCTTTTTTACTCTTGAAGTCAAATGGTCAACCATGTCAATCTGATAGAATTTGTAACCATCAAGGGCATTGTTGTCCTTTCGTATGACTCTAGTGAGATTTTGGATATTTATATTGATGTCAAGTAGTATTTCAGATAAATATGAAATAACGGGTGATAAAATCTACATATTCCCATATATCAAGTAGTTTTTTGAGATTTTTTTTTTTTTTTTTTAGTGTGGGAGTGAGGGAGAGATATTAAATTTAGAGAAAACTATCCATAACTTGTGTTTTAAGATAAAAGTGAAACCTCTTAGAATCAAGAGAAGTGTTCAACCTAATTTTGTTTGCATGTTAAGATTGTGTAGGTTATTTAATCTTGGAGGACATTTTTGTAAAACAATTTTCTTGGCTAACGAAAGAGAAGTTATGCGATGGATAATTACATAGTTTTATAACATATTTGGGGCTACTTCGAAATTTTTGCCAATATTTAAAAGACAGCAGACTGGTATTGTGGTCATCCAAATCCAATTAAATCTAATGTAATGATGAGGCGATTCACTGTATAAGTGTCAAATAATATACATGGTGGGAGACTGACAGTTTTAATAATTGCGAAATGGGACCGAAGTCACCGAACTATATTATAGCTCGATCAATGGGAATCGTTAATTACCCCCACAACAGACGCTCAAAAAGGAAGGGCCATGCCCTTCCTTCCCTCAACAGATTTTTTTAAAAAAAATTATTATAAATATTATAAATAATTTTATAAATTATATATGTTATGGACTTTAATTTGGTTTCTCTCAAAATTTTTGTCTTAATTTAATGGCTTTTTCAAATAGAATTTTCTTACTCCGCCCAGCTGCCTAAAAGAACAGGGATGGATGGTCCCCCATGATCTGTTCTGTAGCTCAAGAAAGTTGAGTTCGAATTCGCTTCTATTTTTATTATTTTCGAAATTTTTTTATAAAAAAATTTCGATTTTTATTATTTTTTAATTTTTTATAAAGTAAGTTTGAATTTAAATAACATATAAAAAATAAAAAATTTAATTACTTTTTAGTTTTATATCAATATATTATTTAGTTAAAAAAGTAATGAAGAAAAAGGTTGGGAGATATTCTAACTGAAAATATTAGAAAGATGAAAACACACGGCAGATTGTAAACGTGGACTTAATTAACACGTACATTAGTAGGACTGTAGGAGTATAAATTTGTTCTCCTACTCACGACAGGCTCACGTAGACACGTAGTACTAATACATTAGTGGCAGTATAAATCTGTTCTCTTTCTCACCACAAACTCATTTAGTACTAGCAAAGGCCAGACCAAACAATGGCATCTGCTGTGGAAACCAAGCCTGTTCTGGTGGAGGAAGCTAAGCCATATGATTCGGCTGCAGAGCTTCCAGTTTTTAAACTTGGAAGTCACACCACAACATCCATCACTGTACATGCATCAAACTTATCTTCACCTCCAAAGTCACTGTTTATCGTTTCACCAGTTGAACAAGGCACTTACCCTGTTATCTTGTTCTTTCCCGGTACCTCCCTCAGCAACAATAGCTATTCTCAGCTCTTCCAACTCATTTCTTCACATGGATTTATCATTGTTTCTCCTCAGGTATTGCTTACATATATATATATATATATATATTATCCAATTAAAAACGCTTTCTCAACAGTGTTTTTTAAGCTCTCAACAGTGTTAATTTATAGTTGACATATATATGATATTGATTTTCAGTTATACTCGCTTATGCCACCGTTGGACGGAAACAAAGAAGTTGACGGGGCAGCCGAAGTGACAAATTGGTTACCCACAGGCTTAAAATCCAATCTCCCAGAAAATGTTGAAGCGAACCTAAAGGAGCTTGTTCTTTCAGGCCACAGCCGAGGAGGAAAAGTAGCATTTGCTTTGGCACTTGGATACGCCACAAACCCCGAAACTCGTCTAGATCAATTTTCAGCACTAGTAGCTATAGATCCAGTTGCTGGCCTAAACAACTGCAAGTGCACAGAGCTTAATCCCCCCATCCTCTCATATGAAACCTTCGATTTATCCTTTCCTGTTACGGTGATCGGGACAGGGCTTGGTGGGGTGACGCAGTGCATCGTACCTTGTGCACCGGGAAGCGTGAACCATGAGAAGTTTTTCGAGAGATGCAAGGCTCCTAAAGCTCATTTTGTTACCAAAGACTATGGACACTTGGACGTTTTAGATGATCGTCCATCGAATTTGCCTTCCAGGCTTATATCAAAGTGCTTGTGTGCTAATGGGAAGGGTCCTAGGGAAGCCATGAGGAGTTGTGTTAGTGGGCTTGTGGTAGCCTTCTTGAAAGACTTTTTTTCAGGTAATGTGAGAAACGGAGATTTTATGAAAATTGTGCTAGAACCCTCTGTCGCTCCTGCGGTGCTTGATCCTGTTGAGTTCGTTCAAGAGTGAAATTATGTGGATTCGGATTGCCTTTTTTCGTTGACTTCCTGTATTTCAGACCTTGCCATGATTTGTTTTCACGTGTAAAACCCCTAACCTCATGTAGGTCGGGTGTAATTTGTTCAATCAAATATTGTAGCCATCTCATAAGCTAACAATGATCGCTTATTTCTGTTACATTTTCTCTTAAAGTGATTTCTTTTTCAAGTACTTGTCTTAATAGTTTCAACATTCAGTAATTTCGAATAGTATTAAATTAAAATATTTTTTTACGCTGATTTTTTTTTCTAAATACCATATATATTTGTATATATGTATGCCATTAATATGAAAATTTTTGTTAGTTTTAAATACAATGCATTATCTTTAACTATTATATGCCTGTACCAACTTTTTATTGAGTTATAGTTAAAGATGACAAAAATATCTAATTTGATCTAAATTCGATTTATTTGGAGCGAGTTTGGGGTGAAAAATAGTGACTTATTTAGGGCATAGGTCAGATTTGGGGTAATCCTCAAAAATTTCGAATTAGGTTTGGAGCAAACGTTCTTGTCCCGATCCGATCCGGTAACCTGGTTTATATGTAAACATAAAAAAAAAAAAAACTATAAATTTGTGACCGTATATTAAAGGGATTTATTACATTATGTCCAAGTCTTGCACGGTTAATTGTCAAAGTTTTTATATGAATTTGGAACTCTTTTAGAAGAATCATGGATATCATAACTAATTTGTCTATTTTCTTTCTTTATTTGTATATTTTTTTTAATATTAGTTATATCATTAGTTTAAAACTAAATCGGATCAACGGATCGGATTTAGGGTAAAACTTTTCAATCGGCTATGAATTTAGGGCAGAATGTAATGACCCATGTGGAACATTGGTTGGGTTTGGGGCATCTCTCAAAAATTTTGATTCGGATTCGATAAGGATCAAATCCAATCCCATCTGACCAATTATTATCCCTAATTATACTGTTATACCAACTTGGGAGAGCTCTTTCTCACGATGGAAATACTTGCATATAGACACGACAAAGGAGTTATGGGGCCCACGGGCATGATTCCTCAACCAATAGTTTTCAACATATGTTTGACGGACAATTTTGTCATCCTTGCGGAATATGCTATGATTTCTCGTTGGCCTTATAAAAGTTGCTTTATTTCAAATATATATATATATATATATATCTATTAACTATATATAAAAATGGGAAGAGAGACGTGAACAGTGCAAAATTCCACACCCGACGTTTGTTTGAAAGTCAAATTACAATTTTATCCTCACTCACCCATCAAAACCAAACTGCACCATCACCATCACTAACTCGCCCGTCAACCATCGAAACCAGACTTGTGTAAAAAAAAGGGGATGAGGAAGGGTTAATAGTATCAAATTCAACACCCTTTCTTTTTGTTTGAACAGAAAACTACACTTTTATCCTCACTATTGTATCAGTATAATAAGGATGGATGTGGTGATGGGTGATGAGTGATGGACATGCATGGGAAGCAAATCTTAAAAGGGAATCAAAGAAAAAATGGCCTCTCTATGGCACCACTCTGCCCCACCTGCTCAAGATATGGTAGGCACCTCTGCTTACATCACCTGTATCTCTGTGGATCCTTGATCTTCTTATTTGTTGATTGTGCTATTCTGATTAGAATGGATGTAAATGTTTTTAAGTGAAAATATGTTTGTATGATGTCTTCCTGTCGTGAATTTGTTGCAAATGCTTTGACTGTTTATGTTAATTTACGATTTAGTGTTATACTTTTGAAATGCAGTTGCAGCTATCCATGTATGGGGTTGATGGTTATTGACCGAAAGAAAATATGAAACCAAAACGTGAAAGTGTGGATTATGAACTAGAAAAAGAAGGAAAAAAAAAAAAAGATGATGTTTCTTCTTTACTTGTCAGTTTGGTTGTGTTTGATTATAGAGTTTTGTACTAATTGTTGGTTTATGTGATGACACCGGTGTTGCATCGGCAAACCTGTGAAGTGCATGAGAGGCGTTGTCTATCTGCTGTAACTTTGTGGAATTGAGTCTTGATAACATGATATACTTAAAATTAATAGTCCTTTATCGTTTTTTTTTTTTTTTGTCAGTTTGACATCGTAAGTTCAATTTTTTTTTTTTTTTTAACTTGCCATAATTTCTTATAGCTTAGATTGGTGTTGTACATGCTGCTTTACTTCGAGTGAACTTAATTTCAAATTTAATTGTTCCAGGCATGTTTCAACAGTATTTTGTTTATCAAGTCCAGAAAATTTGATTAGAGGCAAAATTATTTATTTACCGGTTAACTGTTTATTTGTGAGAGTTTTTCTCACAAAGATGATGGACGAGAAGAGTGATATTTTCATGTTCGTCTATTGAGGGAGTTCTTTAGGAGTTCAGACTTCTAAGCATGAAGGCTTTTCTTCAGAATTAAAAGACCTTTTCTATTTGTTAATATTTTTCTTTTAAAGAAAAAACACTTGTTGTTTTGATTGAAAATGAAATGCCTTTTGAGCGGAGTATTCTTTGGATGTTGGAGTACATCTTAGGGGTAAATCTTCCCCCAATCCCTAAATTCACCTTGCAGAACTTGCTATTTGAATCTAATTAGAAAGGTCCTTTAATGTATGTGTTCTTTTGCAGTACTGTTGAGATGACAAGTCAGGTGGTTTCATTGGTGAAATTATCTTTTTTTTTTACAATTGCTGGGTTTACATGAAGATGACCAAATCAATGCACAGACTCCCTTCTGTGTCTCCAAACAAAACCACCAGGTATGTTTTCATCTTTTCTTTTTTGGCTTTGCTCAATGTCTCAGACATGATAACCTGTCAATTCTTGATTTTTTTTTTTTTGTGATAGGAAGTACAAGTAGACCTTTTTATTATACTATTGTATGCCTGTCATGACAGGCTATGATTTGCTCAAGAAAATCAATTCTCTGGTATATACCAATTATGATAGGCTATGATTTTTGGTTTATGTAAATAGGGTGGGATTCAGGATTTCACAGTCCCTAGGGCCCCTGTTTTTGGTTTTTGTGCCTATCATCTACCTGCACCTTCACCTGGTCATCCCTCTTCTAGATTACCCGTGAAGGTGTAAGCAAAACTACTCGAAGTAATCTGTTATTGTGTGAAAGGAGTGGTGTTTTGTTCTTGAAAATTCGATGAAAGTAATATTCTCCATCAACAGATGACAGTGATTGAGGCTTATACCGGTGGGAAAAAGATTGATCCAGATAGCAATTTACAGTTTACTCTTATGCTGTCCTCATTACTTATTGAAGGCACTGCACAGAATGCAAATGGCAGTGTCTATGTCCCTCCAGTAAGTTTAATATTGTTGTTATTGTTGTTTCCATATGTGAGCTAATTGAGGGGAACATATAATCGAGTATTCTCTATATTTCATCAGGGTGGTGGAGATGTAGAGGTCTCTGGATTACCAACAGAAAAACTCATTCTTAACTGGGGAATCCAAGTGCATTTTAAGTTAACTTGATTGGTATTCCTGTTGAGTATGTGATTACAAATCAAATCTAACATATTGATTCCTTTGCAGCTGGGGATGAATTTTGAAGCTGTTAGATCTGAATCATCTATTATTTATGTCTTCCCGTTCAACTCACTGAAAAGACGAGGAGTTGCTGTACAACTGGTAATGTGATTGTGCAGTTAACGTTGTTGATAAAACATGTTATTAATTTTGCATGTATTTTCCTTTGATGAATTCTTTGAAAAAGGTGAATTGACTTATGTTCAAAAACTTCAGTTAAGCTATTATGTGTATCTATCACTTAATTATCAATAGTTTAATCTCTCAAGGAATGTTTCTGCACATTTTTCCCTCTTTCTTTGGGTTTGTATCTGATATTTTCCAAGAACTTATATGGGTCAAATTATTAACGGCTGGACTTAAATGTTTGATATTGCTCTTTGCACATAATGGGGCATATAATGTGTATTGTTTCTGTGTCTGCTTTGGATTGCATAACCACAGTATGACATTTTCAATTATTGCTACTGGCTGTTAGTTTTTTTGTTCTTGAGATGTTAAAATCTTGGATTGCCTTTTATTTAAAATGTATATTCGTCATTACTGATGGAATAAATAGAGAAACAGATATTCTACAGTTTATCTGATGGTGTTATTACGTGGTTATGAAGAAATAATATGCAAAAAGTTAAATTGAACTATGTTATAGAAAATGGTCTAAAAGACATTATAATAAATAAATCTTTGATTGTTCTTAACTTTGTTGTATATAAATCTGTACTTTTGTTCTCCTTTGTCTCTCTTATTCATATCTAAAATGAGTTTTGAAGATAAACAAGTATTGCTAAAATTATTTGCAGAAATCATATTGGTCTTACTTATGTTACACCATCTGTTACATATTGTTATTTATTTAATTTCGATGGGCATAACTTTGGGGCCAGAAATGAATTGCTATTTGCTTACACTTATTTTGTCTCTTGCTCCAAAATGCAGCCTAACTCAGAAGTTCACATACACTAGAAAGGTGCTGCTGAAATAGTGTTGGATTCATGTACGAAGTGTGTTGACACAAATGATCAGTTGTTATAAATGGATGAAGAGACATGGTCCGAGGAAATTTCGTTTTTCTGAGGTTGCTTCCTTTATAATTTGCTTATCTTGCATATCCAAACGCTGTTGGGCTTGTGAAACTGAGGAAATAATTAATAAATTTTACAAGTGGATATATGAAATTGTTGTTATCAAGTACTGCGAAAAGATGGTATACAAAATCTTTTTTATTTTTTTTCTGATAAAGTATACAAAATCATTTTGATTTGTTACAAATAATATTATATAAATGATAATAATTTAAACAAAATAATACTATTAATTCAGTTGTTAAATTTAAATATCCATTCAATATAAATTATAAATAATAATATTTAATTCTTTTAATCTTTAAACTTATTAAATAAATAAAATGAATATAAATTTAAGCACGTGTCTTGCACATGCGGCCAAACCTAGTATATATATATATGTCTCTCAACTCTGATCTATGATTATTTTTTCCATTTTTTTTCAAACTAGTAAATTAGGTTCAACCATATGTGATAAACATTGGATGAGACAATGCATGATAGATTGAGAAATTGAGGCCAGGGGTGAATGGGTGGACCAGGCGGTACACTGGTAAAACTGTACATCTGCACAAGGCCATTGTTTTTGAAAAAGCTATGATGGTGATTGTCTCTCAAACTCCTGACGTTTGAATTTTAGCAAATGGAGATAATATTTGTATTTATTTACAGTTTCCTCCCCTTATTGAACAATTTGACATTCTTTGACTGATAACTTTAATTTTAGAGGAGTAATATGATCATTTTCTCTTATTTTTTATTTTTCCTTTAAATTTTATATTATTTAATGGACTGTTAAGAACTCCACCGTCCAAGACAGTGGAAATCCATTTAAAATCATTTAAAATTTAAAACTTATAAAATAAATTAAAATTAAATAATATTGAAATTGAAAATAATTAAAAGATAATTTTAAATATAAAAAAAAATTCCTAAATGAATCTAAATCGTCTATCTGAATGATGGACGGTAAGATCAATTTTGAAAAAAACAAAAAAAAAAACATAAAATGAAAAAAAAAATTGAAGGGTGGAGATTCCATATGAGATCTTCAACCACCAAGAGATGAAGATCTCTGGATTTTCATTAGGAGATCTTCATCTCTATATCATCATTACTCAGACCTAAAGCCAACAATGAAAATCTTCATCAAACCCAAATAATCTTCATCAAAGCCAACAATGAAATCAAGCCTAGATAATTTTTAAAAAAATTAAAAAAAAAAAAAGAAAGAAATAGGTTTGAAGCTAGATGAAGATCCGGGTTCAAACTCAAACATTTAAAATCTGGGTTATCTAAATGTTGAAGATCTAGGTTTGAACCAAAGATCTTAAAGATCCAAGTTCCAACCTAGATCTTTAAGATTTGGGTGAACCTAGATATTAACATCCTAGTGAACTTAGATGTAACATCTGGGTTGAACCTAAAAGGTTTGGGTTGAAACCTAGGTTCGAACCCATATGAGGATGGTCCTATTGCTCTCTCTCCATCTCCGGTCAATGGCAGCATCAATAGCTCTGTTGTCTCAACATCTATGAGTACCATGTCCTCCTCTCTCCCTTCTTTACTTATACCTTATTTGTGTCTATTCATTGTTTTTGAAAGACATGAGTATGATGGTGATTTTGATTTTAAATGGACGAGTGTGGTGATTTTGATTTTGAAAGACATGGTGGTAATGGTGTTGATTGAGAGATATGGACATGAAGATGATAGGTTTGAGAGTTTAATTTTGGATAGATTATTCCATCTTTTGGATGAGGGAGATTGGATCTCCATTTTTCTTTTCTTTTCTCTTTTTTAATTTTTTTCTATCTCGACTTTTTTCCTTTTCTTTTATTTTTCTATTTTTTTTTTTTCTAATTTGATCTTTACCATCCATATGTTTAGGTGCACTGTATAGATCCATTTTTGAAAATTTGATTTTTTTTTTTAATTTTTAGTTTTTTTTTTAATTGGTCTCAACTATCCATTTTCCAGATGAATGGTTGGGATTTTTATGTTTTCTAGATTTTTTTTTTAATTATATAATGGAAATAGATTGAGGGCATTTTTTTTTTTTAAACCAAATTTTGACAATCAACTATAACCACAAATGGTCAAATTAGTTATTGCCGTTAGCAGATGGGAGAACGCTGTAAATCAGTGCAAATGTTGTCCCCACTTGTCAAAAATCAAACGTCAGAAAGATATGAGGTAATTTACTCTTTATTTTTTTAAACAAAATTAGCGGCCATGTTTTGGAACAGAGTTTTGATTCATTTGATAATGTATGTGTTTTAGAGGAGCTTTATAACAAGGTTGATGGTGGTCATCAAATGAGCAACAAGTTTGGTAATGGAGATAGGATGGAGATCATTCTATCTAGTGAAGTAGACTTTGTCAGCAGCGAAGCCTCTCTATCTACTAGGAGATGATGGCTTTCCTTGACCCTTAATTTTGAAAATAATTTTCCATTTTTAATTTATTTTTTTATTTTATGATTTTTGTTATTTTATTTGATCTCCCTTGTCCATTAGATGGATGGTGGAGATCTAAAATATTTTTAAATATTAATTAAACTTAATGGCATTTAATGCTTTTTTGAATGGTACTTTGGTACTAAAGGTATGAAGGACATTTTCTTAGTCAAATTTAATCAACTGATAAATATAATGGAATTTAATAGGACTAGCATTAAAGGGTTTAAAATCCAAATTTTTCAAAAGTTATTTCCCTATGTCCAATAAGAGCAAACCTAGCTTAGGGCCAGGTGACACACATGCCCCTCCTATTTTTTTTTTAAAAAAATTGATTAAGTTTACGATGTTAATCATTAAATATTAAATATATAAACAAAATACTTTAGTCTTTTATTAATGTCGCATGGCGTTAATGGAGAGGGGCTTTTCTGTTTTTGTTGTGATCCACCGGGTCCCCGGTTCAATCCCAGTCAAAATAGCTTCTACTCCTTTTTTTTAAGTCATCATATATATAAATATATAAATAAAACGTTATGTAGTATTGCAAACATAGCTAGGTATTAATGGCATAAGCCCTGCCTTCCCTTCCTCCTTACACCTTCGATCCCCATCTTTGCTCTCTTTCCTTGTTGAAAACCCTTTCCTTGTTTTTTCTATTTGTTTTTCCATCCCTTCCCATATCAAAACATATCATTTTTTTTTTTCCATTTTTTTTTCCATTATTACAAATTGATCTTTAAATTTGAAACGTTTTAACTTCACTAATTATTATTCTTATCTTGAACTATTTTTTTATTGCAAATTATATCATATTTACACAATTATTGTGAATAAAACATATAATGTTACTTAATCTTAATAGATCTTGGTTTACTCATGATTATTGGTGTGTGAATTATTTTTCTTTTACATAAACTATTTTACATGATAAATTCACAAATAAAAAACTCATATAAACTATAATTATTTTTATTTTATTTTACTTTGCTATAAATTCACATATATTTATTAGATAAAGACAACAAGTGTAGCTTGATTAGTAACTTTCAGAATAAATATATGTAGCTTAATTACATATATTTATTTGCAATCTGAATAACAACTCTCATCATAAAGGATATATATCCCCAAACCAAGGTTTTTTTTTTTTTTTTTTTGAGTAATATGAAGTTTGAACTCCTCTCATTAAGAAGAGAACTAGTGCACAATCAACTAACAATTGATATGCTTTTATTTTCATACTTGTATCAAGAATGTTATTTTTAGAAAATTTATATTATTATCTTGTAAAGGGTAAAACTAAATATCTTCTACTGGTTATGTATTTTCACTATTTTTATTTTATATAACATCCTTCTAGCAATTAAAGTAAACATGCAAAGAAAATTTCATATAACTTAGTTTTTTGATGTTATAATTATTATATAAAAGTGTTCTCCCTTAAATAGATTACTGGGTCCGTCACTATAGGCAAGACTTTGGTAGGTTTTGTGTAATTTGATTTTTTATAAATTTTGTGTATGTAATGTCTTTTAAGAGTTATTATCTCAGTAATGATATATATTTGAATTACATAAATAGTGATTAATCCTACTAGATCCAATAAAACTCATAAGTAATGATTAATTTAGATAGATTCTTACGTACTTGCATCAATTTTGTGTTAACTTTTGAAAAAGAAAAATTATAAGAGCGAGAAGCACGTTGAGGTAAACATATTTGCCGAAGAACTAGATTATCAGTCAAAAGAGGAACGACGGTGCTACCTTACTTTGATGGAGGTGCTTCAAGCAAACAGGATAATGGCAATTTTTCCTCAAAAGAGAAAGATGGATTTTCTTCCTTTTGTCTCATTAAAGCGAAAATAGGGTTTTATTTTATCTGCAAAAGATAAAGCTTAAATTGCAGTGCCAAATTTCTCAAAAAAAAAAGAAAAATTCAGTGCCAAAACCCGGAGGGAAATTTCATCATTGTTCACGCTATTACTAATGTACAAAGCTTGAGTCCACGCTTTTTGGGCCCATGCACCATTTATCTTTATCCATTCAGTTCATTTGCATCTTTGCTTTGAACTTTTCATTAGTCTCAATAATCATATAGTAATATGTCGTCTGACTATTATGTTAACGTAAATAAAGATAAGAGTTTTAATCTGTTTAATGGTTTTCTTAAAGTTTACCTTTCCACGTTCTCCATATAAACATCTTTACTTATTTATTTATTTATTTTTAATAATGCTTCTAAATTCAGACTGCTTTACTTAATTTTTATATATGTATAATAATGCTTACCCGTATACTTTCTCATATAATATTATATCGCGGTTGGGATTCAAGCGTGGCTATTTATCAATTATTAATGGCTGTTATACTTTTTTCTTGTTTCTTTTTTTTTTTTTTCAAATAAGTTGAAATTTCGTTAACGAAACGGCTTTCGTAGAGTGATGGAAATCAAGAAAATACAAGAAACATCAACTCGAGAAAATACATGAAACATCAACATTATGTCAACCGAAATCCTCCAAAGAGGATAAGGGTAAAAAAGCTAAATCATGTGTCAAACGATTTCCTAATCTAGAAATGGCTTGACATTTACCAACATTAACCTTTTTACACAACGCCTTAACATCACCAACAAGAATGTTAAGAGTCCCCATGGAAGCAATTACTGGAACAGACCTGGGACGCCATATTTACTGCATCAACTTCCACTACAGCAATCCTGAGGCGAAGAGATTTCACCAAAAACAGAACCTCTCGCAGCGCTAGAAGCTCACCAATTTCAGGGGACAAAGACCCTTTAACAACAGCCTTCGCAATCGCAGCAATCACAAAGCCTCTAGAATCTCTTATAGCAGCCCCCACCCCAGCCACCTGTAAACCAGACCTGACAGCCACACCGGTATTTAGTTTCAGGTCGCCTACCTTAGGGGGAATCCAAACTACAGGCCTCGCAACTTTAGCATCAGAAGAAGCAATAGCAGAAGACTTCTTTGCACAATGGTACTCCTTTAACAGCATCACTGCCCTATCAGCAACTTCTTCAGGCGTTTTAACCAAACCTCCATTAATTTTTGCATTTCGATTGTACCAAATCATCCGCATCACCATACAACAAACTGCTACAATCTCTTGGTCAACAAAATCCATCCAACCAACACAAATATCCAAAACCGAGTGAAGATTAAAACTACTACAAAAAGAGTCATAAACCTTAAGCTGCTGCCGAGACCGCAACGCCAGGGGACAACGAAAGAAGGTATGGCACCCCGTCTCCACGCCTGAGCTGCACATAGGACAGTTGGTCTCCTCAATTACATTTCTGCGAAGCAAGTTTGTTTTGACAGGTAAGGCTTCCTGGCAAGCCCTCCAAAGGAAGTGTTTAACCTTGGGAGGGATGTCAGTATTCCAAAAACAGTCCACCATCTTGCATTGGATGTTGGAGAAGCATTACCTTCTGCTGTCAAATTACTTGCTGTCCAATACCCGCTCTTGACAGTATACTCCCCTTTCTTGTCAAAATGTCATCTCCACTTATCTCTGATACATCTAGAACTGAGAGGAATAGAAGGAATCACTTCTTGATCCACAGGATGGAACAATTGACTCAGCTTGCTAATATCCCGACTATAAGTGTCCTGGTTAATAAAATCTGCCACCTTTTCGACAAGCACTAGAGGCAAGGTTGATGGGTTTAAAAGAGTATGGTCTAGGTAGCCACGGATCCTTGAAGGCATCAATCTCTTTTCCATCGCCCACTTGAAGCCTGAGCCCGTTACACAACAAAGTTTTACCCCACATCAAGCTACGCCATAAATGGGATGCCCCCGCTTTGCACGGCGCCTGCAAGACATCTAATTTGGGGTGGTATTTAGGCTTAAGCATTCTAGCCACCAGAGAGCTTGGGTCCTTTACCAACCTTCACGTCTGTTTAGCTAATGAAGCTTGGTTAAACAACCGCAAATCCCTGAAGCCCAACCCTCCTATTGCTTTTGGTTTGCATATTTTATCCCAACTGACCCAGTTACTCTTCCTGTTTTTCCTCCTTTGTACCCGACCAGAATTTGAAGTTAACACCCCAAGATCCTGACATAAACTACTAGGCAGCTGAAAAACACTCATAACAAAGTTTGGAATCGCCTGCATGACAGTTTTTATTAAAATTTCTTTCCCACCCTGGAAGAATAAAGAGTACTTCCAGCTTCTAAATTTGTTCCAAACTCGGTCGCATATGGCGTTGAAAGTTTGAATTTTCAATGCCAATTTGAGAATGGCATTGTCTTTCTTGGAGCTCAGTGATCACCTATAAAGTCAACTACTTACAACCGAATCTGTACTTGCAAGAACTAAACAAACGTCTCTCTCTGTCTCTTTTTTTTTTTTTTTTTTTTTTTTTTTTTTTTTTAAATATCAGTTTTATATATTTATAAAAAATTACCAACACAGTAAGTAATTTGATTTTACTGTATATAAAAAAGTTATATTGTCATTGACATCCAATTTTTTTTCCTGAAATGACGATATCCTATTTGTGCAACCACAACTATACAAAATTTTAATTGATATATATATACACATTAAAATTATTTGTTGTGTGATGAACAAATCGTCAAAATTAATGTACTATTCAATATAATAAATATAAATGAATCCGAATTATAAACTGTAACACCGCCATCCAATAAGGTCTGGAGTCCTTATTCAGATAAGGACCAGTTTAAGTGTCTAAGAAACTAGATTTCTTTAATGGAGGCGCTTTAAAGCAAAGAAGATAATGACATTTTTGCCTCAAAAGCAAAAGATGGATTTTCTTCCTTTTATGTCATTAAAGTGGGAATAGAGTTTTATCTCCAAAAGATAAAGCTTAAATTTCAATGCCAAAACCTGGAGGAAGTTTTATCGTTATTCACGCTATTACTAATATACAAAGCTACAAAGCTTGAGGTCCTCGCTTATTGGGCCAAAGCACCAAATATCTTTCCCCATTCAGTACTTCATCTGCTTCTTGGCTTTACACTTTTCATTAGACTTAATGATCATATGGTAAGGCCGGACCTGATTCCCGCTAGCGCTAGCTCTGGCATTTTTGTTCTTCTGATCAATAGTTGCAATAGCTAGCAGGAGATGGAAGATAGTTCCTATCCTTCTTCAACTACGAATACGGAAGAGAAAGCTGGAATTAAAAAGAAATTGTTTGATAACGCCATGAAAGGCCATTGGCAAGAAGTTATTGACATATACAGAGAGAAGACATGGACTCACCGTGCCAAGATCACCAGGTCAGGAGGAACTGCATTACACATAGCTGTTTCCGACGGCAAAGAAGACATCGTAGAGGAGCTCGTTAAAATAATCGTCGACTCTGGGAGATCGGAGGATTTGAGTGTTGGAGACGAGCTCAAGAACACGCCTCTGCACACAGCTGCGGCGCTGGGAAACGTGAAGATGTGTAGATGCATTGCGAGTGTGGATAAGTCGTTGATTGGCGATCGTAACGAAGACAGTGAGACTCCATTCTTCATGGCTGCTCTTCACGGTCACAAAAATGCTTTCCTCTGCCTCCATTTTTTATGCCAAACCACCACTGAAGGTTATGAGTATTGTAGACGGAACGACGGCGAGACGATTCTTCATTGTGCCATCTCTGGAGACTATTTCGGTCAGCCTTTTTAATTACTTAAAAAGAGTTCCATTACTTTTTAAAAGCTATTTTCAATAATAATTTAATTTGTGTTTAAAAAAATAATTCTAATTTATTTTTTAAAAATTATGTCTTTAATGATTTTTAGACTTTTACGAAAATTGAAATATATATATATATATATATATATATATACATCTATTTTTTGTCCTTTTTGAGAAGTGGACGAGTTTATTAGCGCTCAGGGGCTTCCATTATGCTATGGTAGGCTCCAGCCCACAGCCCGGTCAATCTTATTATCTTAAAAATTTGGAAAATTTTTTAAAAATTTTGTTATGAAGTATAAAATTATTCTTTTATTGAATTTATTAAAACAAACTTTATATTTACTTCTTTTTCTTCAAATCAAGTACCTTTCATCTTTAATACTTAAAAAAAAGTACCTTTTATCTTTAAAAATTGCACTTAATTTTTGTATTATAATATACAGTTTAGACTTTAGAGTGAACAAAAGAAATTAATTTGTTATTTAGTGAAATTCTTGTTGTTGAGTCTTTCATTATCAAATTGTCTTATAGTTAATCGCGTTTGTAGTATTGTTTATCTCAATCAAGAATGAATCTTTAACTGTAGTTTAGATATTATTTATCATTTATGGTTTTTTTTTTTCTTTATGGTGGGGCGGTGGATTAAATTTATAAAAAACTATCAACACAAATTAAAGTGAGACTTGAATCTTTAATCTTTTAGGATCAAAGAAAATGTCCAATCACTTCTACTAGCGTGCCATTTATCATTTGTATTAGTTATACTATAAATAAAAAGTAGTCCATCATTTTATATAGAGTAATGCCTTTTTTCTAATTTTTTTTATCCAAATAAATATTCAAACGATGTAATATGTAATTTTTTAATAATTTATAAATTATGAGATGATATAATGATTAATATGATATTAACAACTCAAATGTTATATTATTTGGATAAAAAATTTGAAAAGTCCATCATTATTCTTTTAAATATGTATACAAAATTATATTTTTTAGTAATTTATTTATTTTAAAATACGTATTATGAGAGTTAAGATTTATTATGTTCTTTAATAACTACTGTTCTGATTTTGATTAATAAAATTTAATCGCACTTCAAAAAACATTTAATTACATAGAGACGTTGGATTGTGGAAAATTTTCTTAGCTCTCTGGCTATGTCCCTACTAACAGTTGTGGTTAGTTTGACAGATTTGGCATTTCAAATAATACACTTTTATCGAGACCTGGTGAACTCAGTGAACGAGCAAGGGTTATCACCTCTCCATCTGCTGGCCGCCAAGCCTTCCGCCTTCAGAAGCGGTAGCCACCTTGGACGTTGCAGTGCACTAATCTATCACTGTAAACATCTTAATTCTCAGCATTTGTGTTTTCTTGAATTGTTAAAGTTTGTTATATATTTCTCATAAAATTCATGTTAGATCATCTTTGGAATAAGCTCCCATGTATATGATATGGTTTTTTTTTTTTTCAATTTCTATGGAATTTATACTTGCAGAGAGAAGATCGTAATTATTGAACTGACATTTTTTTTCTTCTTTTAATAGTCTTAATTGTTACACTGGCCGAGGTACTAATCATCTATATTGTTATGTACAAGGCATATTTGTTGAAAATCTTCAGGTATCTGGGAGTCCATCTTTGCAGGAAAAATCGAATGTAAAACCCATTTGTCCCCCAAACTACCAAACCTGCGAGTACTTGATCATCCAGATGTGGAAAGCATTTATATTTGGTACGTCAATGAAATGAAACCATGCATAATTTTTGTCTTTCAATTAAAAACAGTAACAAAAAGCATTGCTTTCATTCCATGTTTAATGTGCCTTAACAGTGTTAGTACTCCTTTTTTCCAGTAATAAAAAGTGCCTTGGAAGGTATAGAGGACGAGGGGAAGCCAATCCCACCAGATGCTAAGAACCCTCCACCAGATGCTGAGAATCCTACCGAAAGTGAGAAATTTCTATTATGTTTGAATGTGTGCATCTAAGGAATATGGAGTAACTATTTATATAACTGCAGTATTGGCTATTAGGAGAATTCTCTTATCACAAAGACATTAAATATAAACTGACTTAAAAAACCTAATGCGAGTAAGATTAAATTACTATTTAATAGTATAATTAGCACTGACATCACCAATTCTTAAGCCAAAATAACAAACAAAACATGTACGAAGAGCGACTGAAATATATATCTTGGAAATGGACAGAGGGTTGCTACATTTTCATTTTTTTAATCCTGGAACAACTGTTTGTGCCTACAAGTTATAAGATGAGGATACTGGAAGGTTGATTGGAAACTATCTTGAATTAGCACCAATTTTGATAGCGTATAATGTCTTTAATCACAAAATATGCCGTAACAGAGTTAGTACTCTCTATTTCCAGCAATGAAAACTGCCACAGAAGCTACATAGGACAAAATGAAATACCAACCACATACAGAGTGTTCTGCTGAAAGTGAGAAATCTCTATCCTGTTCGAAAGCATGCATCTTATAATTTATAAATATTGAGTAAGTAGCCGCAGTATTGGGAGAATTTTCTTTTTATAAAAATTCGATGCGATTTAAATTCTTTAGTATATAATGAGAACTGACAATACCTGCTCCTGAACCAATATTGGAAGATTGATTCCTATTATGTCTTAGATGAAGAGTCTTTATAAACCAGCGAATTTTCATATACTGCAATCCAACTAAGGCATGCATCAAATAAATTGAAGTCATTTGAGGATATGAAACACTTGTTAATTAAGGAAGTTTCAACGCTATTGTAGTGATTCATAATGAAATGTTCAACTGGGTCAGATAATTTTTGTTTTTAACGCAGCAGAAAAAGACAATATTAAAGCTCAAGGTCACCAGTTAGTACCTCCTAATTACAGCGCCTCGTTTGAGTTTGTCAAGCTTGTGGCCAAGACAATGCTCATAATTCTGGGACTGGGTATGCTAATGCTGACTGCTTTTATGCTGATATTTTTATATTCAATTTTTTTCATGTGCCTTTACTAATTCAGAGCATATATGGTAAATTAATTTTACGACGACAAGGGTCAAACAATATAAGGAAATTAAGGGAGAAGAAACAGAAGCACACATGGGCTGTTCAGGTCATGAATGAACATCTGCCAGAAAGTATGTACGAGTATGAAAATGATGGAAGAAAGCCCCTGCCACCACCATCTGGACAAGAAGACGACAGTCAAGAGACCAAACCTTATAGCCTTGATGCTGGCGGCGACACTACCTTTCCTTTTGTTGAAGATGCCTCGGACAAATATGAGAAGCCAGTAGCCACAAACAATGATTCAAGAGCTAACCAGAAGGAAAAGGAGGATGCAAAAAATGGTGAAGATCGCAAGAATCACCTAGGTAATGCTAACTAGCTTTTGCTTCTTTTTCATATAGAATGCATAGAAGTGCCAAATTCACTCACTTAATATACTGTCTTCGAACGATTTCCATTAAATGTTGGACACATACAAATTGTACTATTTTAACATTAAACTTATGAAGAAAATGTATTAGGAGAGTGTATTTAGCATTCTTCATCTAGATTGAGGCTTTTCAAGATAAATGATCCAAAATTAGTAGATTCATTAAAAGTGATACAGGATAATGATTTTACTAATCTGACACAAAAGTCTTATATTCAAACACAGTTATCCTTAACTAATCTGAAAATTTATCCACATCCCATTTTAGAAAAAAAAATAAAGCAAGAGACAAAAAAAAAAGTGCAAATCTCCTAATCAAACCAAGCTCCTCAACGAATACAACACTTCTTTTTTTCCTTTTCTTCTTTTGTCTTTTT